>VDFB02358134.1:178536698-179265168 GCA_007258455.2 Sequoia sempervirens | reverse complement strand
CTGCCTTGAAAGGTGTGCCAGATGCTAAATAAATAACGGCCAATGAAAAAGATTTCCTTCTGGAAGAAAATCGATCCAAACCCCAATCTAAAACTTCACCAATAAGCTCTGTAATGACTTCTGTGTGAAGCCACTCAACTGACAATCTTCAGCTGAATCTTTCACAGCCTCAGTATGCCTGATTTTGAAGAGTTGACATTCTCCAAAACCTGATTGCAGAAACTCTTGTTTCTCCAACTCCAAATGTTTTCAGAGAGAAAAGACAAAATTTGAATAATCAATCAATAATGAGTTCTATTATGTCTTTGAGAAATAAATAGCTCTCTCAAAAGTTCGACCCTTCTCAAAAAGCAATTAAATGAGCATTTAAAAGATTAATTAAATTCGCCCCTCTTGACTTAGGCAATTTAATTAATAAATGGCATCTTTAATCAAATGAGTAATGAATACTCATTTAATATTAATATTATCTCTTTATTATAAAGTATTAAATACTTTATAATTTTCCATTAATAATTAATAACTTTAATATTTCACTTAAAGTGACTTTATAATATAAAGTCATAATAATAACTATTTAATTATTATTAAATGCTCCCCTTATTCACCGTTTGCTCATCAAACTGTCAAACTAGGTTGAAACTGAGATGACCAACTGAACCAGGTGCCCTACCAGAAATAGTAACCCCTGTCTGCCTGACTTACTATAAATAGTAAGTGTCTGAATATCACTCTGTGAGTCCCTGCAAAGGCCAAAATTGAATCAACTGGTGGAGTAATGTCCCGAAACTTTGGATAATTGCCATGGATAACCCTCTAATCAAAACTGTCAACCTACGAGGGTCAAAATGATAGGCTCACTCTTCAACAAACAATGTCAGCTAAAACGGGGACATTACATTCAACCCTCTAAACTGACCCTGGTAGGAAATCAAGTATACAAGATACAAACACATATGAAATTGGTGGGCAACCAAGAAACCAGTTATCTGCTTGTGTAGAACATCGCTGATCAAAGAGGCCCAGTTGTAATGCTCTCGCTTGGAAATAATTTGAGCAATGATGTGTACATCCAAGGATGAAATTTATTGGCATTTGCATGACCGGAAACACGATTAAGAAGAGTGATCAAAATCACGTACTCATCTTTGAACTCTCCGCGACCCACATTGTTTAGCGATTTAACTTTATTCTGTTTTAACCATCTTGCTGCCACTTTGCTCTGACACATGTCCTTATCAACGTTGAATGCTTTTTCACACTAATCCATGGTAATGACCAAACTATTCGGATGTTGAGGAATACCAAAACATCTCTCAATGTCCTAGGGCCTGAGACTGCAAATCACCCATCCATCTACTGACTGAATTTCTCGGGTAGTAGAATTGTAATGCTTGACACAACACATCATGAATTCTATGCACTGAAATGAAATAGGGAGTGAAGCCTCCTCTAGCAACCTGAATTCTTCGATGTTTTGAAGTATTGCTTGATTTATCTTAATCAGATCCAAGATAGCCTCTGGAAGCATTTTATGCAAATCCATGTCAACTGTTCCGATGAAGTCATGAACTAAAACTGACTCAGTCTTGAATTCGATTTGTGTATACTGCATTCTGAAAAACTTGCCTATTGACTGTAAACACGGCTATGTTCTGACAACTTGTTCCTAATTTTTGACTTGTTAAAAATTGGGATAACCTATCAAAATTTTGATAAAATTTGAAGATTTTCTCTTCTAAAGCACGTTTTACGAGGTGCAAAGGTTAGAAAATTTCAGTTTTGGGTCTATAGTCCTTTTGGCTAACATTTTTCACTCACTCTCGTCCGTTTTCGTGAAATTTTGAATCATTTTTAGTGTGTTTTTGGTCAATTTCGGGTTTCTGGGGCATCATTGCAAGTCGGGGTTTTGGTTTCTTATTGCAAGTGTATAATAGGAACTTTTCATCTCCATTACAAGTGTTTTTCCTTTTAATTTTCTTTTTAAAGCCTTTTTAGGAACTTTTTGTATAAATTGCAAGTGTAGGAACTTTTTAAGTTCTTTGCAAGTTACTTTTTCACTTAAGTTACTTGTAATGACTCTTAAAAGTTCCGATTTCACTAAAATCACTTGCAATGTCTTTAAAAAGGTCCGATTTCTTTTATTTTTACTTGCATTTGCTCCTCAAAAGCCTGATTTTCACTTAAGTCACTTGCAGTCACTTGAAAAAGGTCCAATTGCATATGAGTTAACTTGTTTTAAGTCCTCAAAAGCCCGATTGCACTTTAAAATCACTTGCAATGTCTTTAAAAAGGTCTGAATGCATATGAGTTAACTTGTATTAAGTCCTCAAAAGCGCGATTGCACTTTAAAGTCACTTGCAATGTCTTTAAAAAGGTCCGATTGGAGTTATTTTTCAAAAGTAAACTTGTTGCTCACCTTAAAAAGTCCGATTTTGATTTAAATCACTTGCAACATGCTTAAAAAAGCTCGATTTGGTCTTTTTAGTGCAAATAAACTTGTAAAATGCTTTAAGAAACCCGATTTTTGAAAAATAAACTTGTAATGGCCTTTTGAAAGTCCAATTTCTCTTGTTGCAGGTCTATTACTCTTTATTTTTGTGGTTTCTTTTTATTTTAATGGTCTTTGCATCATTAATCTCTGGCTTTTGGGACCCCATTGTGTAAATCTGAGTTTACATATGATAAAAACGCTTTAAATGAAAAATGTGTTTTCTTCTTTGTTCAATAAAAATGCCATACGCCTCCATTTCCTTCTAAAACGAGCCGATAACGATTCATCGACTTAACGCTGGAACGTTTATCTTTAATCGACATTAAATATGACGACGACGACTACCCATTTATTGTCTATTTCTTCATAATTTAATTTCATTTACCGATGATGAGCCAATTTATCTTATTTCAAAAGAAAAGAAAGAAAATGATGCCCTTGGCTGAAAATCGGGTTTTTGCTCACTAATTGCAAGTAGGAAGTTTTAATAAAGAATGCAAGTTAAAAGTTTTGAAAGTTCACTTGCAATGACTTCCTATTTTTCCTATTATACACTTTTTCACTTGCAATGGCTTCCAAAAATCCCTATTTCACTTTTTACTTGTTGTCAACCTTCCAAAACCCAAAATTCACTTCTGAGCCCATTTTTGCATCAATTTATCCCTTCCCTTGTCAGTCTTGTTTACACACGTGATCTATCAAACCAACAAATCAAGGCATGGTCATTGTTTTATAACAATTTAATCTTGAATAAGGTGTTATGGGATCTTCATCAATGAACAAAAGAAGAAGAGATACAACAGTAATTCATGGGGCAGCCTGAAGGTCAATAATCCTCATGAAACCATCTAGGGACAAAGTAAATCAAGCATGGAAAAAGAACGCAACAAAGAGAAGAACTTCCTTCCTAAAGAAATGGTACTACTCCAAGCTTGTGATAAGGTTGAAGTTCGCCAAGGACACAAAGATCATTAAGAATGCAAATTCCCGTTCCAAGTTTGAAATCCTGAATACTTTAAGTTCTAAAATCCTGAAGCAACATGAAGATCATCGCAGATGAAGGATGATGTAGTTAGAGTCGTGTCTTGGACACTTAGAATAATTTAAATTATGCATTTGTAATTTTGTTTTGAGAAATTACATGTAAAGTCAAAAATTGTAATGGCAAGTGGCCATGCTACTCGCATTATTGAAGATTGTAATTACATTGTAATCAAATTACAAGTCAAGATAAATTAGGATTGTAATTTGGAATAAGTCAATTGCAAGTAGTTGGTGGTTGAGAGAATTTCTCAAGTTAGTTGAGATCCTCCCACCTTTTTCTCATGACCTCTCACCTATAAATACTTGAGGGGGTCTATTGTAATTTTTATCTTTTTGGCAAGCAAGAAAATTCTGCAGAATTTTGTACTCATAAAGACTTTGAGCTTTATAGTTATAAGTTATTATCTTTCAAGTAATATCAAAGAGTTGGAAATTTCAGACTTTGTGTTGAAGTCCTACTTTGCATCCATTGTGTTCTTATGTCATTTTGGAGCATTACTTTGTGATTATTTAGAGATTGTGGAAAATTGCTAAGGATAGCTTCAATTGAAATATTTGCAGACTTTGTGTTGTCAATGTTGAAAGTTGAATTCATAATTTGAATTTAGGAATTGGGAAGAATTATAAGTCTTTGCGCTTGTAATAATTCTCATATTAGGTGATTCTTGAATGCATTAGACTTACAGACTTTGTGTTGTTATATATTGCAACTTGTTCTCAAATTATCTTTCAAAAGGGTAGATAGGATCTCAAATTTTCAAGACTTTGTGCTTAAAATTGTTTTCTCGTCCCGAAGGAAGTGACGGAAGTCTTTGTACTTTCAGGAAACTTCATTTCCTTTCTCTTGATTTTATTACAAGCTGTTGTAAGAGTTTATTTAAAAGTTAATGCTACTTTTCTGAAAAGAGAAATGAATTTAATCTTATCTGAAACAAGAGGATGGGTTATTGTTCCACCTATACTTATTTTAGTTAGTAGAAAAGGGGCAGCCTTCCCTTAATTAGGAGAGTTTTATCTCACACACTTTGGGTGAAACCACCATTTTTCTAAACCTCACAAGTTTGCAAAATATTCAACCAACACAACTTTCTCCCGAAAACTAAAATGTCTCCTAGTGAGACTAAAAATAGCCTGTCGGAGGGCAATTTTCACAAAAAATTCCAAGACATGGGTTTTGTGCAAAAACTGATTCTAAGACAACCCACAACGTCAGAATTGCGAAAAAGCGTCATTTAGCTTGTCATGCAAAGACTTTTCCATTAAGAACTTTAGGGGTTTTAGGGTTTCCGAAGGGCACCAACCCAGATCCTCCGTTTTGAAAAATATTGACTTTTACCCTACCATGCAAAGGAATTTCAGTCGAGAAAAGCAGAGCTTTGAGAATTGAAGCTTCAAGGTAATTTCTTCTGAAAAATTCTAACACATGGGTTTTGTAGAGAAAGTCGTGCGCAACCAACCCAGATGATCAAAATTGTCAAAAGTCGCCGAATTCTTGGACATGCGAAGAAAACCTAAGACAAGAATAGAAGAATTTAAGACAAAAGATAGAAGTTTTATGGTTCTACTTCTGCAACAATCGCCATGCTTGTCTAAAGTCTGCTAATTATTCTGGACCTGTATCTGCAAGGAAATCTAAAAAATAATAACTGTAGTTCCTTCGAATGCTTGCACAATGAGAAAATTTGCTTGCACAATGAGGAAATTCGCTTGCACTCAACCTGTTGTGAGAGAAATGAACGCCTTTTGCATATTAATAAAGAATTTTGAGGGTTTAGGCACCAATTGCAAGTTGAAACTCTGATCTGGAAATAAATTATCTGATTGGACCTCACTTCGTTCAACAAAAACCGACTTGGAGTTTCAAAAATATTACAATATTAAAATATTCAGTTTAACTCAGCATGTGAATTACAATTGAGTCTCAAAATAGGCGCCAATATTAAAATATTGAAGAAAATCACCTTAATCAAAGTTGACATGCTGAAACTGAAGATTTAATATTTTTTAATTGAGTTAATTGAATTCTATTCTTTTGGGTCGGCTTAGAATATTTTACTGATTCCAAAAAGTCAAAGTTTGACTTTCCAGGCATCCCTCTCCAAAAATAGAGATTTTTAGCTAACTTCCTATTTTGTAGTTCATTCAAAATGTCACCACAACCTTTGTTGAACTTTGATTTCCGGATGCCCAATTGATGTTGGAGCTGAGCTGACACATCCATTGCGTAGCTAGAACTACTCTAATGAAATGTCTGTTGGAAGCTGCAAGTGTTAAAAACCACGTCTAGTGTCTCAAAAAGAAAGTCACCTTTTATTAAAATAATGTACACGCCATCAGACTTAGCCATTTTCCTGTTTTGCCATTTCGTGATTCAATCTACCACTGTCAGTGAATGATGACTCCCATCGACTGGATGCTAGATCCATTGCATAGCTAGAAGAATTCTACAAACAATGACTATATGTGGAGCGTCTGAAAGTGAGTTTAACGCCCTCAAATGCAAGGGCGCCCCTGGCCTGTAGAGACGCAATTACCATCTTTAGAATGATTTTGCAAATTGCAACTTTCAACTGAACACAGTACTTTGACCCTTGACACCGGGAGCTGGATTGCTCTAATGCGTGCGCTGTTGATCTCATCACGAAGTGGAACAACTTGGAAGAGATATTCCTAGAAGTGACGAAGCGAGAAAATTGCTTCTAAGACCTCTAGTAGAAGGGCGCCTTTTCCAAGGGAGTATGTAAATTCCATACTTAGCCATTTTTCTGCTTCTTTCCATTCTTTAGTATTTTTCGTTGATTCTTCACTCACGGGCATTTGACAAACCCTGAGGGCTAACGGTTGGATTCACTAAATAGCTAGGAGGATTATACACAGGTCTCGTGAAGATGATGGCTGCTAAAAACCTCATTTAGCTGGCCAAAAGGCTAGGTGCCCCTGGCCTATAGAGGTACAATTTGATATTCACTTTAATTTTGCCTCCATTTTACGTGCTTCCTGAAACAACTGCCATGGTCACTCAGCATATTTGACGATCTTGCAAATGAATGCATCGCGTAGCTGGGTTGAATCAGAAGAGATCCCTCGGAAACAGAATCTGCAAATTCATTCATCTGACATGTCTAATTCAAGGGTGCCCCTGGGCTACAAGGGCGCAAAAACTGCAAATTTGATTGTCTCTGTGATATGTAAACTCTTTATAACTTCCGCTTCCGCCTTCGTTTGTCGGAGTTTTGCAACTCAGATAGACTCACTTGATAGCTTGCCAGAAAGCTGACTAAAAACCAAAGAGAATGAATGTATTTGCAACCAAAAACAACTGAATCTGAGCCTCCAAATCGAAGGGCGCCCCTGAGCTATAGGGGCACAAATTTGTTCTGGACTTGATATTTTCCTCCATTTTATGTTTTGCGAACACCGTGTTGGCTGTTGAATTGACTGCGTATTAGTATTACTGCCGCTGACACGTGTACATGACTGTATTTCACCATTTTCACATGCACGAACACTGTAAAGTTGATTTGCACGTTGATTGCACAAGTGTCTCCCACGTTACAAAGTGAAGTGTTTCCAGACTTAGAATAGTTTTTCCAATTTTCGTCATTTGAAAATCCCCTCTGCCGTGAAGCATCTTTTTCAGCATCCTTCATCATAGAATGTTTTGCTTTGAGTCTCAGGCCTAGATTTTAACACCTGGTATTGGCCAATTGCCATTGACGACCTCAAAGGTCCGAACTTTTAACTGAAACTGACTTCACCACTGTGATTGTGATGTGAAATAAGCCAATCAAAATTAATTTCAGCCAATTCTGACAAGTTTCAATTTTTAGGGTTTCACGACCTGAAACAATGTGTTTGAAACCATAATTTTCAATTTTCCAAATTTCACTAGTATCTTCTTGACACCAAACTGACTCAAATTCCATACTTGATTTGCCCAAAAACTATGTTTTGACATCGTTTTAACAAGGTTTAGACCCTTTTAAGCAAAATGCCTTAATGAAGGAAAAAAAATTTGGTTTGGGTACAACACCACAATTTATGATGAAGCTACCACGATTTCTTCTACAAGCTGATTAGGAAAATCGTCCCACAATAACTGAAAATGGCACTCAATATTGCTCAACAAAACAAATGAAAACATTCTCCAATGATAGCACAAACCAAAAATTGTCTTCACAAACCCTTTTTGAACAACTTCACAAATAAGCTCAATATTGACTCCTGAATGAAGCCAATCCATGAGGCAATCTTCTGCTGGTCTTTCACAACCTTAGAATGCACAAACTTCAAAGCAGCCACGCTCTCCGAAGCTGAAATGGTAGAAAAGGCTGAAACCCTAGGTTTCTTCTTCTCTACAGCAAAACTCTTCTAAGAAAACAAATATCAAAATCTGGAATGAATGAATAATAGCTTTGGGTTGATCCCTTTTATAATTTCTCCAAGAAGAGGTCGATCCTCTAGAAGCCTCTTTTCAATCATTCAAAATAATATTAAATGTGCACTTTATAACTTTATAAAATATTTCATCAAACTAGGCGCCCATTTAATTAATCATTTAATGTACTTTAAGTCATTAAATGGCCCCCTTTAGACATAAAGTCATAATATAACTTTATAATATGCTTTTAATGATCAATTATTATTAAAGTCACCTTTAATAATAATTAAATGATAGAACTTGCACATTAAACCTTATTTCGATAGGCCAACTGAAAACTGGGATCAACACTGCTTCCCCAACGCGTCCAAGAGCCTTGCTATAAATAGTAACACTGGACTCCACTGACTCGATGACTTACTATAAATAGTAAGTGCATGAAACTGAGTCCTGAATCACCATACGAAGGCCAATCCTGAACCAAACTAAGCTTTGGAGAAGAAAACACTCTGATATCTGCCAAACAAGACCCTCTACCCATTTGCATTAGCCTACGAGGGTCAACTAATAGGCTAAACCGACAAGGAACTGGAACGAGCTAAAAAGGGGACATTAAGTCCGCCCTCCCTAAAATTGCTTGTCCCCAAGCAACCTCTACTGCCAAGCGAAAACCCTCTGAAAGATCACTCCACCTGGATCCCAAGGGAAGACCTGTATAATGTCCCTCACAGCCACAACTAACTCCTGAAGCACCAACATACGAACAACTGACAAATCACTATAATCAATTTCATATCCGGTGTCATGGATCTCAGGAGCATGAACCTCAGGAGGAAGCAACTCAGAATGCTAACAAAGTTTGCTTCCCCTATCCACACAAGGTAAGATATCATATAAACTATCCACCACGTGTGCCTCAGAACTATGCATCTGGAACAAATCATGTACAGGTGAATCAAAAGCAAAACTATAGGCACTCTTCACCGTGTACACACTATAAAACTCCTCAATGAGCCCTGCCTAGAATCCTAATGCATTAGAAGGATCCCATACACTGCGATTATCACCCAACTCTGTACTAGTAACTGGAGGAAAGTCGACATCAAGCTCGAAGAGTGGATCGTCATAAACCACTCCAACATCAGTCTCGAATAAGGGATTATTCACAAACTGCACAACTACTCCACGCTGACCTGTGTCATCCATCTCCAAACCACTGGAGCTACGGGTATGATCAAACTCCTACACCAACTCGCACACCTCCTCCTATACCTCCTCCTTATCTCTCCTTCCGCTCTTCTCTCTACAGAGAGATAGAACGCAAACTCCCATTTGCAATTCCCTTCAAGACGTAACCCCTATCATTCACCTTAAACCTCATCTCCATTTTAGGTACGTTAAGGGTAAATTCTCCAATGTCTTGGAGCCATTTCATGCCCAACACTATGTTCATCTCACCCATGTTGACCACATAGAAGTCAGCCTGTAACTCAGTCATTCAGCAACAAAGTGAGATTACATATCTGCCTGGTGCACATGACGGTATATCCATCAGCCACTCTGACTCTAAACCCAGCAAATTCCTCTACTTGGAGTCTACAGTTGGCCACAAACCCCTCATCAATAAAATTATGCGTTGCTCCAGTGTCGAGCATAGCAATGCAATGTTGTCCATTAACTGTTCCCCTGATTCTGAATGCAGTCCCTTTCTGTATATTAGCAAATAGGGCTAAGGGAGATAAATTTGCATCAGGTCCAAACTCTGTAGAGGCTTTTCCGACCTCACTATCCTCTGAAGCCGCTTGCTGATTTCAATTTTCAGAATCAAAATCCTCATAATACACCCACATTATTTGATTGGCCTTGCCCTTAGGCCTCAAAGGGCAGTCATGCTCTCTACTGTAATGTTCCTTGCACCGATAACACAATTTCTTCTTCCTTAATTCCTCCCGTGACTCCTCGTCCACCTAAGTTGCTGATTTATTTTTCTTATCAGCAAATTATTGAGGACTCTCATTGCTGGAAGATGTAATATCTTTAGGAGTGAACTTGCTTTTCAGGGTTGCAAGCTCCATACTTCCGGCCTTCCTCATAGCTTCCTGAAGTGAAGGGGGATCGAAAGCTTTGATCCATCCTCTCAATGGTTCTAATAAGCCCTCAGTAAACAGAATGACCAACCTTCTTTCAAATATGTTAGGGACCATAACTGAAAGCCTCTGGAAATCACTAATATATACCTCCAAACTCCCCACTTGCTTGAGTTGAGCAAGGTCTCTGAAATATAATTTTGGGTCTTTCTTGTCAAAGCGCTCAATCAACCTGTCAGTGAATTCCTGGTAAGTGGTAATGAGGTTATGTTGCAAAGTAACCATCCCATGGTGCCACCAATCATGAGCTACCCCATCCAGGTGCAAAGTTGCAAACTTGATTGCATCCTCCTCCGCCATAGGTCGAAGAATCAAGAAAGTATCCAGCTTATGAATCCAAGCTCTTGTTGTGACCTTCCCACTACCATCAAATGTAGGAAGTGTGAGCTTGCTTGTGGCATGTTTTAGGTCCCTATTTTGGTTTCTAGGTCTCCTGTCTTGTCTTGCTCTGCAGTGCTCCCTCCTTTCACTCATGTATCGGTCAAAAGTCAAATGCTCCTTTACTTCAGGTGTTAGCAAATCCCATTCATTGTGCATTGTCATGACATTATCTTCAAACAATGCATTTTCATCTTCTTTAGCATTCTCTTCTTCTGGTTCATTCCTCAAAAAAGTAGGATGCGAAGGTCTATCAGTGGTACGAGTAGGTGCTCTTTGTGCCCTGGGAGTCCCAGCCACACTTCCATTGCCTCCCTGCTCGTGATTTTGCCTTCTAGAAGTATTCAACTGTTGTATAGCTATTGTAAGTTGCTGCAAAACATCAGCTACATGCCGCTGCCCTATTCCAAGACCTCTCATGATTTCCCTTGCTTCTTTTTCCTCATTATTGCATTCATTTCTTGGTGGACTACCACCTCTTCTACCACCCATTATATCCTGTTGTGTATCCACTATTTGATTTTCCTGTTGTGCTGTCCTTCTACGAGTATAATACCTGTGTGGACCAATATTTGGTGGCTGCATATGATTTCTTCAACCCTCCGGACTGGCAGGATTAAAGCTCTGATACCACTATAAGAACCCCTATTCTCCCCCAAATTGAAACTCTGCACTCTTTGGTGATAGTTTTCTGACTTTTTGTATTTTTGGTTTACTTTTTATGATGTTAGAGAGCATATGCATTCATAAAACTTGAACTAAGATATGAAAATGACTGATATAAGATGAATTTGCAATACCACTACGGATTTATAACTTTCCAATGCAACTAAATGATTGAAATGATACTGACTATGCACCTACAGCAAAAGAGACATTACTACAAACATTTGGCATGCATATTAATGACTGAAATCTTCATCTACAGCATATGACATTTTCTCAAACACTTGTTATGCGGACTTATGAACTGAGATGTATAGCTACAACCATTGACAATTTGACAAACAATTACAATGCAACCTTATTCCTCCTTTATTGATTGAATAGACTGATTACAATCTGCTGATACAAACTAAATGCAATTGCCAAGACTCTTGGCTTACATCAAGCATGAATGAATGCTATTACAATATCCTTTCCAAATATGCAACTACAGCTACCTTATGGCAGCGACTAATACAATGCAAGGTAATCAACTAAATGATGCAAATGAGGAACCTGTTCACAGTTGGCAACTAGCTGATTGGACTGTTTGTTGGTGCACCCCACACATATGCCTTCAAAGTGCCACGATTTCACTCCTTAATTGCTGCGTTGCTTCAACCTGATTTCCCACAATTTTTCCTTGAATTCTTTATTGCAAATCGATGTGTCTTTTATCAGTTACAAACCCTTCTAACATACCACGATTTTAATATATATTTATCTTACCCAAATCGCTGCTACATATGACTGCAAACCCTTGCTTCAATGCCACGATTTATGATGATGAAGCTGCCATGATTTCTTCTACAAGCTAATTAGGAAAATCGTTCCACAATAACTGAAAATGGCACTCAATATTGCTCAACAAAACAAATAAAAATATTCTCCAATGATGGCACAAACTGAAAATTGTCTTCAAAAACCCTTTCTGAACAACTTCACAAATAAGCTCAATATTGACTCCTAAATGAAGCCAATCCATGAGGCAATCTTCAGCTGGTCTTTCACAACCTCAGAATGCACAAACTTCAAAGCAACTACGCTATCCAAAGCTGAAATGGTAGAAAAGGCCGAAACCCTAGGTTTCTTCTTCTCGACAACATAACTCTTCAAACAAAAAAAAAATCAGAATTTGGAATGAATGAATAATACTTTGGGTTGATCCCTTTTATAATTTCTCCAAGAAGAGGTCGATCCTCTAGAAGCCTCTTTTTAATCATTCATACTAATATTAAATGTGCACTTTATAACTCTATAAAATATTTCCTCAAACTAGGTGCCCATTTAATTAATCATTTAATGTACTTTAAGTCATTAAATGGCCCCCTTTAGACATAAAGTTATAATATAACTTTATAGTATGCTTTTAATGATCAATTACTATTAAAGTCACCTTTAATAATAATTAAAAGATAGAACTTGCACATTAAACCTTATTTCGCCAAGCCAACTGAAAACTGGGATCAACACTGCTTCCCCAACGCGTCTAGGAGCCTTGCTTTGAATAGTAACTGAACTCCACTGACCTGATGACTTACTATAAATAGTAAGTGCATGAAACTGAATCCTGAATCACTAGACAAAGGCCAATCCTGAACCAAACTGAGCTCTAGAGAAGAGAACACTCTAATATCTGCCAAACAGGACCCTCTACCCATCTACATTAGCCTACGAGGGTCAGCTAATAGGCTAAACCGACAAGGAACTAGAACGAGCAAAAAAGGGGATATTGCACAATAATAAACCAACTATTACAATTAAACAACACCTATCAGAAGGGCAATAATACCACAACTATTGCACCTGTCAAACTCTTCAATGAAACCCCTATAGAAACCCTGGATGGATTCCTCAACAATTCCAGCTAGGGTTGATCTTTCACAACCAAACTTGGTACTCTAGAGTCTTCAAACCCTCGAGCAAGGCAAAGCATTCAAGCTTCTTTACCAAACTGGTAATGAGAAATGAAATTCAAGTCAAGCATGCCCAAATGTTAAGCCAACAACTCCTTATAAAGATTTCTCAATGACTTCCAGGAAGCTTCTAGAAATATTATTATTTTATTCTCCAAAGTGACTTTATAATATATTATTTTATTTAGTCACTTTATTAAATTAATTAAATATAAAGTCATCCTTTTGATATTAATTTATTGGAATAACTTTATTAATAATTAATTTAATACCTCCAATTCGGGGACATGACAGTCCTCCCTTCCCAAAGATTGTTTTCCCTCGAGCAATCCGCAACTGCAAATCCACTCAACTGCCACAACATCTGATACCTAAATAACAAACCATCTGTGTCTGTTCGCCAACCACCCGGATCCCAAATGATCCTATAAAGAACTCCAACCAACAACCTCTGTAGACAGTTGTAACTCCTAACATTGTCAAGCCCTGTCAATCTATGAAGCCAACTGCCCAACAAGTAAACTCCTGGATCCCAACTCTGAAAATCATCTCTATATAAATTGTGCATAGGGATCACTACCATCCACTGATTAGTGAGCTCTGCCATCCACGAACTATGGTCATGAACCTCGGGCATCCATACTGTCCATGAACAAACTCCACCTAGATCCCATGAACTAACTAGAAGTCCTCTAAACTCAACACCAACTAACTTCAGCTGCACCACTCAGATAACCCCTAGAGTCCAATCGACCCAAATCTCAAACTCCAGCATCTGTAAGCAACTGACTGGAGAGAACGAAGTGAGAGACTTACCAAGCCTGGACTCATCCTCTGTAATTAGAAATATATCATACCAGAGTGTATCTGAACTCCTCTTATTCAACCCATCTCTCTGCATAGTCAAATTTTGTGTATGTGGGTTGAACAGGAACTAATGAGCACACCTCATAATGCAATCAAGGTGAAACTTTCTTGCCTGCGCTAATGGAATACCAAAGTAGTCGTGTATCCCATCCAATACTGCCATCATCCGAAAAAGACCAACTCACAATTGGATGAGTTGATCTTGCAGCTACGTCAACAAGACCACTATCATAAAGCAACTGCCAGTGTCCTGACTTACTTTCCGAAGTGATAAAAATACCACATGAATGCCATTTATCCCCTGAAAAGAGCTTGGAACAACACCAAAGTCCAATGTGCAAGACTTAGAAGAAACCATCTTCTTCTAAAAAGACTGACCAATGTCAATCTCAAAAGTGCCAATGTAGAGCCTCGTGCCCAAATCTGCCATAACGTCGGAACCTACAGCCAAGACTGATGTGCCTATATTATCAACAATCCAATCCACACTGAGTGGTTTCCTACAGATGTGAAAGATGCCCATCATAGGTGCATAGAAGCATATGCCAATCTCAAATAGGTTGCTGGTATAAATCAGAACAGCACCACCCTATAATCTGTGAATCAAATCCGTGATGGAGCAAAAGGTGGTGCCACTGTCAAAGGATGAAAAGAACTCATCAACAATCTGTCCTCTAACTCCAAGGTGACCATCCCAACTCCTATCCAAACCAACAATTGCTGCCCTCAAAGTGTACCCTGACAGAACTCCAACCAGCAAAGTAGGACAGCCATCAATCCATGAAGTAGGAGGTAAAACCCAAGAAGGTGATATTGGAATACTATCGCCAACATGACTATCTACATCCCATAGACTGAAACCAATTGGCAACTCAATCATATACCTCTCAAGATCAAGAATGATGCACCCATCTCCAACTACCTCCTCATGCCTATCCAACACACAAGGCACTACACCTGTATCCTGAGTGTGAATGCTAGTAGAAATCATGCTGCTATCTTCAAAAAGTGTCCTGGCTACCATAGGTGACTGAGCCTCTGTTGTATATGATGACTCTCAAGCCAAACTCAACTCCAAGTAGAGCTCATCAACATGAATCTCTGATTCCTGAAGAGCTATCTGAGTCATCTTCAAGGAATCGCTGGTGACCTGGAGCTCGTCAGAGACCTTATCAACTTCCTCTTCTTTCCTCATCAAAGCATCTGAATAGATCTCAACGAGGTTGAGAAGGTGGTCACAATCTGAAAGGTGTAAATAATTTTTCTTCATTGTTCCCATACCTTCTTTGACTTCATGCAAGCTATCATGAGAAGACTCTGCTTCATCTCCCTTTTGTCTTCTCTCCAACTGAACTGTCCAAAGGTGATTTTCAATCAGCTTGTGCATTTTGTCATGATGAGATAAGGTTGCCATGATCTCATCCTCATTCACCTTCAACTGGTTCCTCAAATTGTGCGAACTATGGGGTGTATGTCTAGCTTCAACTTTGCCTGAAGAAGCTTTTGATTGTGCCTGAAATTCTTTTTCTGCAAAGTCCTGTATGCACACATTCTAATCTGGAATTAGGGCAGCGCTAATCCCATCTGTGAAATCATCACCAAGGCCCTTATTGACTGTCTCATCACAAGAGGGCTCAGGATGCTCATTGTACTCATCATCCAACTTAGCTACTCCACTGGATGATGGTCTGTTTTTTTCAAGTAGAGAAGATGGAACCAATAGGCCAAATGAGATTAACTCTTATGCATTCAACTATTCCCTGAACTTCTCAACTTTCCACTCAACCAATCTTCTTGCGAGATCATATGTTGCGGATGAAACATGTTGTTCTCTTCTCCAAATGACTAACAAATCTGATTGAAGTTGCTTGCAAACATCAACATCTTCATCAAGGATCAGGGACAAGATAGTGAACATACTTGTTTTCACATTGTCTGAATGACGTTTCCTAATTCTTGATATGAAGAATCGAATAACTGGAGGATAAGATCATTATAATCAAACATGATAACACATGATCGTACCTTTTCTATCATTTCTAGAATCTCAACCCTCTTATTGAAAGTAGGACTTTTGATGTCACGTATCCCCTAAAAACTTTCCACCATCATTTGAAGTATTACTTTCATAGTAACATTATCATATGGTGCTTTAGGCGCTGTAATCCTCATAATTTCACTTAGGCAATGGGCCACAACAAGTCTTACCTCCTTATCTTTGTGTTTCAACAACCTGTCTTCACCCAAAGAGATCAATACTGGAATCATACCTGCTTGAATTAACTAAGAAGGTGTCTGGTCCACCAAATGCAAGCAATTCACTACTTCCTCCAATGAACTAAGAAGAGCATTTTTGTTAGAAACAGATGACCAAGTTTATCTCTTGCTGTAAAAAGTCTCTTTCCGAACTCTTCATCTCTCATTGAGTCAATGCTTATAAACTGAAATTTCTGATCTATTTGATTAGCTGAAACCAAGATTAACTACCCGACAAGCTGGTAGAATTCTTAGCTCTAATACCACTATAAGGTCCCTAGCAAATTCTGACCATAATTTCTTTGTTTATGCTGCTAAGGAATTTCGTCAAACAGTTTGCTTGAAAAATTGTCCTTGGCTGGTAAGTGTTTTCAGTTTGTCTTTCTCTTTGAATGATGATGATGAAATGCATATGATGACTTAACTACAATGCTAATGACCTCCAATGCAACTAAGATGTAGTGCAGATATTTTTTTGTGATTTTCTCAATGCAATAGATGACTGAACTAAGAGCAATTGTGCAACTACAGTACATAGGTATTTTCACAAACACTTTGGAAGCAAACTTCTAAACTCCTTGAATTGATATAATAATGCTCAAATAATTACACTGTTGTCTGACTTTGCGAGGTAACATAAAATGCAGAATAAAGATTGACATCAGACCCCCCAATATGCATCTTGCTATATATTTCAATTGTACAATGACGTATCGCTGTATGGAAGCGATATAACCCTGTCAGTGCTTATCAAAATGTAATTACAATGAGATATATTCAACTAAAACAAAACGTGAGAATGACATTCTAATGGAGCTAAGACAGCCAGGCCAAAATGGATTGCTTCCTTCTCCAGAGATTTCACTTTGTTGTTGCACCTCTACTTCCAAGTAAAATCAATCAACAATATGCCCACAATATTCAAGTCGAATCTGCCAGAAATGTCTCCAATTCGTTTCCAAGAAATTATGCCCAACTCCCTTAATGAGATTCGAATTTTCCAACTGAGAGAATTTCAGGAATAGGAATATCGAACTCCTTGAGTGTTGCGCCTGAAGTTTTCCTAGCTTGAAGTCGTCCCTGAACAATTCATTTCTTTTTTGTGACTGGAAATAAGTCCAAATCGAACTTGTTGCAAGACAACTATTATTTCCTCAGCAATAAGATCGCCTTTACTAAATAAGACAGATTTCTTCTTCTTAATTTCCAATCTGCCAACAATCGATTGCCTTCAATTGAGAATTTTTCTTTTAAGCAACCTGCAAGTCAACTTTCTCCAATGGCTGAGAGTAACTCCAAGATCTGCAAATATCTTCTTCCAATCGAATATCTTCTTGTTTTACAAATTTGGTCACAAGACCATTAAATTTGTAAATAATCGAATCCTCCAACAATGAACTCCTCTTTCCAATGAAATTGCAGCAATACATCAGCTACTACGACACTTCAAGAAATAATGATTGCAACAATACCTCAGTTGTTGCAAACCGACAAATCCTTCAATAATTACAATAATAAACCAGCTGTTGCAATTAAACAACACCTGTCAGAAGGGCAATAATACCACAGCTATTGCACCTGTCAAAACTCTCCAATGGATTCATCAACAATTCCAGCTAGGGTTGATCTTTCACAACCGAACCTGGTACTCTAGAGTCTTCAAACCCTCAAGCAAAGCAAAACATTCAAGCTTCTTTACCAAACTGGTAATGAGAAATGAAATTCAAGTCAAGAATGCCCAAACGCTAGATCCTTATAAAGACTTCTCAATGACTTCCAAGAAGCTTCTAGAAATACTATTATTTTATTCTCCAAAGTGACTTTATAATATATTATTTTATTTAGTCACTTTATTAAATTAATTAAATATAAAGTCATCCTTTTGATATTAATTTATTGGAATAACTTTATAAATAATTAATTTAGTACCTCCAATTTGGGGACATGACATAAAACACTCAAATTTCAATATACTAGCAAATATGTCTCAAAGAGAGATTACAAAATGTCATACATTTCCAATTAAGAATACTCGTACACTGCACTGATTCACTTTTATCACATAAGTGGATAATGGTAAAATGAATAGCTAAATACAGAACTGCTAAATGCTAACATCCAGATATAAGAAACACACAATCTGTTGTATGCTAGGCTGCAATCAAAATAAATCGAACCATCTTCATTCTCAAAAATGGATTATACAATGCAAGTAGAGTTATTGTTTTAGATCAAAGCAAATAATGTAAACTCACGAGTTGACATGCCTATGACAGAGCGACACTACATGAACTTCCAATAATACTCCTACTGTCGGAGTGAATTCAATACAATGCTAGCTCGGTGTGCAATAGTGTGTCACTTGATGATGGTCGCCTTGATGCGAATGTCAATATGGTTGATGCCTGAGATGGTGCCTACCAACTCAATGGAGTGATGCGATAGTTTTCTTGGAAGCCCACACAGAGAGTACTAAGCGAATTGGTGAGAGATGGCCCATAAAATCTTCCACCCAATGCTAGTAGTTGAATGGGTAGACTCCCATTTAGCTACCTCTAGACTCAGATCGATTTGGACAAATGACTTGACTCGATAAACAATGAATATGCCGAAAAGATTACTTTCAATGAAAATGCCAGAACAATTGATATAGAATTTGCAAAGCCACGAGACATAGTTGCAAGGGGGGGATTGTCGTCCCTAACTTGTCGCCTTCTTGAAGAGGTTTTCGTCTCATTCCAAAATACATGACAATTGTCCAAGCTGTGATGATCCCCTTCCAACAAAAGACTCCAATATATGTACGCTCCCATGAGTGCCTTCCAAATGGTCGACCAAGTCCAAAATTATTAAATTTAAATGTTATTATTTAATAATTTAAATTTATTTTATTATTTGAAAAATACTAATTATTATTACATTATGTAATATTTAATTAATTCAAATTTCTAATGTTTAAAAACACTATCTCCCACCCATATTTAAAATTTCGGCCCCGACGAATTAGGGGACATGACATAGGATGTCCCCTATAATTTTTCAATAATTGGGGTCTTCCTGAGGACATCCCTTAGGCATCCCTCCATCCCCAAAATGTTTTGAAAAGGGAGACACCCCAAAAAATTCTAGGAAAGTGCCCCCAGTTTCCTTGCCTCTAATCAAACACCAAAACTATTAATTTTGGCTAAAAAACAATGAAATATGAATAGTGATGACTATCATGTGCTAAATAAAAGCACGTTGAAATGGAACTAGATAGGAAATAGTCAAGAAGGTCAATAATTGACTACTCAACTTATTAACTCATTTGCTTCAACACATTTAAACCACTGACCTGTTGGATAATCATATGGTAAACTTGATCAATCCATTTATCAATGGGTTTTCATTAGGATTTACATTTATATGTTGCTCTTACCATCCTCGAAAAGCAAAGCTTTCAAGTTTAGTTTCAGGACATTCAAATGGAGATCCACCTATTTCACTCACTAGTCATACCTACCCTCTTCTGTGATTGTAAGAGTTGAGGCCCATACATTTTGATTGTGGATCAAAATTGGATAGAGAGAGTATTGACTACAATGTTATCTAAACATATTCATGCTAAGAGATCAGTCCCTCATGCCACCATCTTTGCAAAATTTCGCACAATCCCTCTCATTACTTAAGCAATATTCCTTATGGTGACTTCAATAAATAGTTTAAGACTAATGACCAACTCTCAAACTGGCCATCTCAATTATCCCTTGTCTTGCTCTTAGATCATCTATAGCATTAAAAATCAAGAGCTTGAGTCTTGTTTGTATGCAAGAGCTTCCTCCTTGGTGCACCTCATTAACCTCAATATAGTTAGGCCACCACTGTAGAACTTTTTAGTCAATACTCCTAATCTCTCCAAGGGGCATATAAACAAAGTATGAATATTGACATTTACAAAGCATCCACATGGATTGCACTTAAGAACCACTATCTTCAAAGCATCATCGCTACCCAAATCTTTATCTCTAATCCAATGATGGACTAATCTCCCTCCTAGGGTATACTAGAGTCCAACTATCTTGCAGCCTATGGTTCCTCTTGCACAACTCAGATTTTGCTCCCACTAGCTTCACATTGAGACAAGAGTCATATTTTCCATATATGCTCCTTAGAACCTAAGACTGAGAAACATTTTGTATTCAAATGTTGTCCTTTTTAAGAGATGAAAGGATGGATTTTTCCTAGAGATGTCTTACTCTATTCCTATAGGAGATGTTGATCTTCATCAATGACGTTTGATAATGTATGGTTTGTCATGGATATGAGACCCTCGAGTGGGTCTGAAACTATGGGACTCACATGCAAGGATGTACCTATGATGGGTTCTTTGCACATCCATGGGAAATCAATTGGAGATGGGAAATTGATGGGTGCTACTAGCACCATGAGATACATCTATCTCCTCATAGTTGTTGGACCTGGCAGTGTGATGATTTGGGATCCTGGTATTAGGTGGTTTGGTACACTATTAAATGAGTTGCCTCACTAGTTTGACATTGCTTATATTAGAGTGGCACAGCAAAAGACTTGGTAAAAGTGGACACGCCTCAAAGATCATACCTTTCGTCACTTGTGGATCGATCTAGCACTCATGGACACAGGCTTGCAATTGCTTGAGGGCAAGCAATTTTGGGAAGGGAGGACTGTCATGTCCCCTAATTCATCAGGGCCCAAATTTCAAATATGGGCGGGAGATAGTGTTTTTAAACACTAAAAATTTAAATTAATTAAATATTACATAATATAATAATAATTAGTATTTTTTAAATAATAAAATAAATTTAAATTATTAAATAATAACATTTAAATTTAATAATTATGGACTTGTCCAACCATTTGCAAGGCACTCATGGGAGTGTACATATACTGGAGTCTTTTTGCCAAAGGGGATCATCACAGCTTGGACAATTGTCATGTATTTTTGAATGAGACAAAAACCTCTTCAAGAAGGCGACAAGGTAGGGACAACAACCCTCCTTTGTGACTGTGTCTTGTGGCTTTGCAAATTCTATAGCAACTGTTATGGCATTTCCGTTGAAAGTAATCTTTCCGACATATTCATTGTTTACTAAGTCAAGTCATTTGTCCAGATCGATCCGAGTCTAGAGGCAACTAAACGGGAGTCTGCCCCTGCAACTACTAGTGATGGGCGGAAGGCTTTTACGGGCCATCTCTCACCTGTTCGCTTAGTACTCTCCACGTGGGCTTCTAGCAAAACTATCGTATCACTCCATGGAGTCGAGAGGTGCCATCTCAAGCATCGACCATGTTAGTTTTAGGATCAGATTTGAAATAAGCAGAAACACAGAAATACAAAAGCACATGAACAATAGAACACAGCATATATCCTGGGAAAAACCCCCCTCCTTGTGGGAGAAAAACCCAACCACAATATATCACGTATATATTGAATTGAATGAGCAGCAAATCTGCTTTACAACTTGGCCACACAATAGGCCGATTTGAAGCAATAAGAAATAGCGCCTCTCTTAGATGCAAGATATACACAATATCGATCTGCTCTAAGAAATAAGATAATCTATTGTAGAAGAATGAACTCCTTGATGCAATGCGAATGCCTTGATAATAACCGATCTCCTTTGAAGTGCAAACTTGTCTTGAGAATAATAATAATTGATGATGTAAGAATGAGAATAGCCTTCTTTATATACAAGGTAATGTGCCTCTTCACAAGCAAGGCAACTCTTCACAAGGGTCGGCCTCATTCAAGAAATATAAATATAAAATATAATTTGCAATATGTAGGCCGCCTGCTTTTAATTAAGGAGCAAATATCTCCTAAAGCTACCAAACACTAACACTCCCTCTTAGCTAGGGAGATATTTTCAGATATCTACGTCATGGAGTTTCTCAACATGATGCCCACAATGGCTACACCCATTTGTGGAAAGCACAAAGGTTCATCAAGGAGTCTCTCAACATGATGTCGTCATGGAGTCTCTCAACATGACGTCCACCATGGCTACTCCCATGTGTGGAAAGAAACACACGTACAAGTGCCCATCACGGAGTCTCTCAACGTGATGTTGTCATGGAGTCTCTCAACATGACGTCCACCATGGCTACTCCCATGCGTGGAAAAACGCAAGTACAAAGGGTTCATCACGGAGTCTCTCGACGTGATGTCGTCATGGAGTCTCTCAACATGGCGTCTCATCTCAGTCTCAGAGATGAACAAGGGCTCGCACCTCATATTTCTCCGTCTTAGAGAAATATACACTAACAAGGGCTTTCACCTCATACTTCTCCATCAAAAAGAAATATACACTAACAAGGGCTTTCACCTCATACTTCTCTGTCACAGAGTAATATACACTAACAAGGTCTTTCAACTCATACTTCTTTGTCACAGAGAAATATACACTAACAAGGGCTTTCACCTCATACTTCTCCGTCATAGAGAAATATACATTACAACAGATCTTCATGATGATGTGACTCCCTCTGAAGCTCCAAGTACTTGCATCAACCTCCTAACCTCCTCATCCAAGGTTGCCTCTATTGGTTTGTCAGACTCCCTTTGAATGTTAATTCCTCTTCAAAGAAACTGATCCCAAAGACAATTTGTATGGGTTCTTCCTCTTCGAGAGATGTCTCCAACCACCAACTCAGTCCCATGGCAGCAAGTTGTGTCTCCATTCTTCAGCCTATGTGACTCCCTCACAGGATGCACCAAGCTCTTCCTCCCTTGAATGCAATCTCTCATCATCCTTTTGCTCCTCGATCCGTCCTGGAAGTAATTTAGAGAGATTACTAATAGTTCATAGAATCAAACTATCCCGAAGAGATATACCAATGCTAGAAGCATACTTGATTCACTATTCCAATGCTATTGCATGAATTAATAACTACATAAAATTCATGAACATGAAATACTTATCTCTTTATGTCTAATCTTCCTCACAATCCACCAATTGTTCTTTCCTGATCTTTGCACTTAAAGATTCAAATCTGCTACTACAGAAAAATGTCTTCATGTAGCAGATACAAGGACACAAGACCTCCAGATACGCCCAAATTTGTTCTTCTCTATTGTACTGTAATAACCCTGACTCAATGGATCAAAATTATTCTCGATTTCTCCCAGTTTGTCAATGTTATGTGTCATACTATCTTCTGATTATGTCTAAAATGATTTGCTTCTTCTAAATTCAATATGCCCCATATACGATGTATCTTTTGACTTACACATCCACAGATTCAAACTCCCGATGCTTCCCTGAATTTGAGACGATGCCAAAGTAATAGATAGATGCTCAAGGATATCAATCGGTGATATATATGATTACGCTACCAGAATCTATGTTTGTCGTTTCCTTGTGAATACGCAATATTATAAATAAACGTGCAGATATACAATATGTCCGTCACTAATGCTTCTGCCAATGGCTTCGATATCTCCTGTGGGCATTCAGCAACAGATATGCCCTCCTCCAATCACCATAGATCATAACAAAATGATGGATATTGACGCCTTCTGCAGAGTGTATGGTTGATGAACTATCGACAAATATACAATCTCCTGACAAGGTACTTCAAACGATACCCAATAGGAAGTGTCGTTCCATGAACTGAATCTCAGAAACATAAACCCAATATCCTCCAACGGCGGTATGACAATAGATATATATTAATAAGCCAATTCCCCGTTCAACAAGGAAATTACAAAGGCATCACCGTTAATTAATAATTGCAGAATATACATAAGCACATGCTCCCACACGAATGATGCTCGATGAGGTAGTAATCCAGGGGTCCATTCCCATTGAAATGCTCGATGAGATAAACAATCCCGATATCGGGGCACTATAAATGGATTAGCGCTTGCAATGTACAATTCCTCAAACGCTTCTATAAGTCGAACATATGAGACCCCCGCAATATGAATTTACAAGAGACGTAAAGGTTTGAACTCTAGCGTAAATGATATTCGCCCTTTGCTCCTGGAACAATACATGCCAATACAAAGCACCAATATAATTACTCCCTAGATTGAAGACATCTCGCCACCAAGTATGTAGTCATCCAACATTATCAAAAATTAAGAAATTCTACAATTCATGCCTTCCAAAATGAACTTCATGAAGAATCTGCTTAATTAAATCTGATCGGATCTCTTGAACCCGCTCTGATACCATGTTAGTTTTAGAATCAGATTTGAAATAAGCAGAAACACAGAAATACAACAACACATGAACAATAGAACACAACATATATCCTGGGAAAAACCCTCCTTAAGGGAGAAAAACCCAGCCACAATATATCACTTATATATTGAATTGAATGAGCAGCAAATCTGCTTTACAACTTGGCCACACACTAGGCCAATCTAAAGCAATAAGAAATAGCACCTCTCTTAGATGCAAGATATACACAATATCGATTTGCTCTAAGAAATAAGATAAACTATTGTAGAAGAACGAACTCCTTGATGCAACGCGAATGCCTTGATAATAATCGATCTCCTTTGAAGTGCGAACTTGTCTTGTGAATCTTAAAAGTCTACAGCTCAAATGTGCTTACTTGTAAAAACCAATTTGACTTTGACTAGGTTTTGATAAGCCTAGAAGGTTTGGATGATTACTTAGGACAGCCTATTTGACATGTCAAACCTAAATGAGTTTCTCCAAGTCAGTTTCCCATAAGGAAAGAAAGAAATTATTAATCGCCACAAATGACCTATGTGGCTCAATAAGGCTCACAAGTATAGCAAGTTAATATTGCTAGTAAGGAGTGCTAAACAAAATTTCAACAATCAAATAAAAAGCGAAAACTAACAAGCAATATAATTTAAAACTAAATCAGATGGAGTAGACTATACATTAGTCAAAACGTGTAAATACCATGGAATACAAATCAACTTCTGAAAGAGAGCATTTTTCTAAAAGAACCGCCAACAAGGCCAGCACTTATGTAAATAACTACTTTGTGAAGGTAGAGTGCTAAACACCTCTAGTTTGGATAATGAGAAAAGCTACAAAAGTACCATTGCAGTCTTTTCAAGATGATGTCTACCTAGATCTCAAAACAGGTAGGAGGACACCTAAATATAAAGTGCATCTCTATCTCCACCTCCTAGAGAGACCAAAGACAACAGATCCTACCACCTCATCGAACATGGCGATTTGTCTAAACTAATAACTAGTGATAACACACTCAACTAGATCAAGAGGCATGTGACTAATGATGTTGACAAATATTGAACCAAAATGATGCAATCGATAATTTGCCAAAAACACAAACCGTAGAGAGACATTTTTTCAGTGTTAGAAGTAACATAGGTAGAGATCCATTTGAATTGAATATATTTTCAAAATATTCTCTATTAAAAGCATACAATTAGTACAAACACTGTATTAAACACCTATTTTGTGAGACAATTCTTTAACAAGTTGTATTGATAGAATGTTAAGGGAGTGAATTTGGTTGTAGACATGACAATAGACTAAGGGAGCAGACTAGTATTAGATACCAACATCATTGTAATCTATGGAGATCCATGGAAGCAACTCAAAGCTAAATTACAAAGGGGCCTAAGCCAGTATAAAGAAATACCCCAAGATAAAATTGGGACCAAACTTAGCTATGAAAATGCTATGAATAGCAGCATGTATACAACTAACAAAATAGTTAACCTATGAAGAGAAGGTGCAAGCTAATCAATATACACCCAAACATAATCATGATAATTGCCTATTAGCATAGCTATTGCAATTATGGTTTTTACCTACACTTTTAGGCAAGTCATCTTCGGGCTTAAAAAGAGTATTCCTGAAATAAACAAACCAAGTTCTGAGTTAAAAGAGTTTCTGGATGAAATTGTTTGTAAGTATTTATCATCAATGTTTCGACTCATACTTTGTGATGCATCATCAAGATGAAGAAGAGGAAAAATATCATGGAGTGAACCAAAACATTGATCATAAAAGATTATACACAATTTTATCCAAAAACTCTTTCAACTCATTTCAATGGACTGTGGAAGAATTGTCTTTGTTAAACAAAGTTCTGTGCATCAACTTCAACTTATATAATAAGATTGAGAAAAGAACATATTAGCCAATGTATCCTTGATAAGATTTGGAAAAAGAACAAGCAAACACATTCTCTAAGAAACGGAAAACAAATATTTCATGCACAATGCCTTCACTTTGGGTGAGAGAGATAATCTATATACATAATTTATTTATTTTTTTGTAAAAATATAAGAAATTTGTCTCTTCTGCAATGGGTAACACCATAAAAGAACTTTCAGAAAATCAATGCTCAAATTTAAATTGAAATACATATTAATATGCTCAGGTAATCGATTAGAAATGCTCAATGGAACCAGAAAGCATGTTAGCATGCTACAATTTAATAACTATCAAAAATGTACCTGAAGTGATAAAACTTCAATGTGAACAGCACCAACTTCATTTTTGTCTCCACCAATCCATTTGAAAGAATTTTGCACAGTAACACTCAGTACATCTAGCTCCAAAAAACTGCATCATGGCCAAACTTGTGAAATATATTACTTAGAAGAACATAATTTATGAAGTATGCTTTTACTGTATCACACTCTTCTAAACATAAAGACATGTACAAGTAACCTAGAAGCACAATGCAACCCATCTAAGATTCCATCTAAACATTACAATAATTTATTAAAAAATAAAATTCACTTACTCTTTACTATCTGTTTTGCGAGGCATAATTATTATAGGCTTGCTTAGAGAAAGATCTAGTCTTAAAGCAGGCGATCCTTCAATTTCTGATTTAGTAAATGATTTTTCATAGTTTGTAACTCTGTTCTTTAATTTCACAATGCTATTTGATTCCTTCGATGTTAGGCCCACAAAGTAGCTTACAATCTGTGTAAACACAAAAACAAAACTGTAAATATCCACTTTTGAATTTAAATGAATATGGACTGCTTTTAACTTCAAAAATGATAATCACACCTCTTGTACGAAACGATTCAAATATACAACCCGAACTTCTGATAGCTTTCCAACAATACTGTATTCATAACCTTGATAATCTTCATCTTCAGGATTAAAGGAGAGAAATTCAAGCTGCATGACCAGACACAATATCCATGAGAATTTTAGTACATTCTTACAAGTTTGTCAAAGAAATTGAAAATCACACAAAGATGAAAAGATCTAACAAACATCGTCATGAAAAGATTAAACCTATTAATATCACACATCTAAATGAAAAACAGATCATATTTGACAAAACTCTCAAAACAATACCAAAGTGGAAATGATAAATATTAAAACATTAAGTTGCCACTACTTATATGTAACTCACAAAAGGAGCAACTTCAATAAAAGAACCAAGAGGGTGAATCTGATTTTCATAATTATCATCCACTTAATGTTTGTACATATCATACGATGATTGAACTAATATTTCCTAGCATGACAAGCAACTTGAGAAATTGGAACACTAGGAGAGGAAGAAAAGGCAACAAGGGTTGTGGAAAAATGGCAAATAGGATTAGGTATAAGTTATTAATATGAGTATTGTATTCAAAGAAGATCTCCATGTGTTTCACGTTGTGATTTTTGTGTTGGCATTAGGGAAAAATGGACCATCAAGGAATCGGATAAATTCAATTATAGGGATAGGGTTTTAAAAAGGTAGTGAGCAGATAAAGAATAAGTGCATAAGGGGGAAGGGAATGATTAGGAACAAAGAAAACTAAGGAATTAAGATAAAAGATATTTATACTAGAGAGTCATGAGAAATGTTAGAATATAACCTTAGTAAAGGTTGGGGTCTTGAAGGGGGTGAAAAAAGGGGTGGCAGTTAGCAAGTTAAAAATAGGGGAAGTAAGACATAAGACTAAAATGTTAGGAAGGTGAGAACTAAAAGCTTCAGCATTCCCTTGACAAACCCCTTGTAGCCTTAGACACTCCTAGGAAAACATTATTAGATACTATATTGGTACCCCCACACTAAATGATGGTAATTTCATTAGCTCCTTCAACATGTGCGATGTATAGATACCTGGTCCTATTTACTTACTGCCTTGATTGCTAGCTTTGGTCTGTCACAACCCTCCTTTTTTCTTCTGGAATAATTACTCATGCATTCTTTAAATTAGAATCTCAATCTATCGAATATAATTGCAGTCATTATAATCCTTATTAAGTTTCTATTTTATGTCTTGTAATTGCAGATAATGGATGGGAATCATGGAGCCATTATAGCCCATATCTTTTGGAAAAAGGCTAAAAATAGCTGAATAGCGGAAAGAAGGTGAAAAGGAATTTAGTGAGGTGAGTGAAAATGTGATAGAATAGAATATAAACCACCATAGATTAGGCACCAAAGAGGAAGGGACTGTAAATGCCACTAAAGAAGGGAGAGCGAGAAAAAACAACACCACACATGGACACCATACTGGGAGAACCTAGAGGAAGAGGAAGGAAGCATTGCACTTGTTCATAGATGAAGCATTTCTCACCACACACCTCAAGAAACAAATTTTAACCTGCAATCACAAAGTCCAAACTGCACATTTAGGGAGGATGCTAGTAAAGATTGACGAATCCTGCTTATAGCTCCCAAATGCATTTGCTAGCATGTTTCTAAAGCCTTATTGACTAATATATTCATACATATTGTGCAATCATTGCATTTCATGAAATTAAGTTTCTTAGAGATTTTTTTGTTTAAATAGTTTGTGTGCCTTGTTATGCTTCCACAATTTTGCATGCATGCTTACAAGGCACTTGCATTCTTTACACTTTTGATGGATGTCCATACCCTGTTCCAAAACTCCCATTTTGCCTCAATCAAGGACACTGGGATGGTTCTTGGATTTGGCTTTACACCTGCCAATTGCATTTGTGTGAAAGTTTCTAAAGCCTTTTCAACAAATCCATTTTATGTATATCCTGCAGCCATTGCAGTCAGTGAAACCCTTTGGGGATACACGAATTATGATGCTATTTGTTTTCTTACTTTCTTTATAAGTTAGAGTGAAGCTATACAACAAGCTAGTATTGCCTTCAACACTTCTCTTATGCCATTTGTTTGCTTAGTTACTCTATAAGTTAGAGTGAAGCTATACAACAAGCTAGTATTGCTTTCAACATTTCTCTTAGCTAGTATTGCTTTCAACATTTCTCTTAGCTAAGATAATACAGATCCTTCACTACAATACTCCAATACATTAAATGATATTAATAGGCCCATTATTAACATGCTTTTCCTCGAAATACTGTAGAATGCTTGGCCAGACAAAATGTTACTAATAATTCCTTGTCAAGACAAGATTTGCAGATATTGAACTCTTTGGAAGGTACTTACTTAGGATCACTTGATATAAAGATTGTTGGCTCTTTACAATGTCCATAGTGTTATAAATTTTATTATATCAATTAGCTACCTGTGTAAGGGCATGACTCATAACACATAATTCCATTAGCATCGATATATTGATACTCTCAGATACTGTATTCATCATCTGCATGTTTATCTCGTGTTTTATATATATATATATAGAGAGAGAGAGATAGAGAAAGAGAGAGAGATTCTGTAGTCTATTTGGACATGCAAGGAGATCCTTTGTACTTATTTCCGAATTTCTGAATAAAGATACCTAGCTCTATTCTATTGAGGATTGTAACTGTCAAGCATCAGGTGCTGCAAGGCTCTTTCAGACCTACCAAAATGATGATTGTATGGAGTCCATTCTACATCTGTCAACATAGACAAAGCATCAAATTGTTCAAGCAATGTACTTCCGATGCTATTCCTAAGACATAATCCTCCCTATACCAAGCAATATCTTATTTCCACACCCATATTACCACTTCCATAACCAGGTCTTCAGCTTTAGCTGTAAGCAGTGCAGTGTCCGCTATAACCAATGAGGATAGCTCTGCCAACAGTCATCAACCTCGGCTTAATAATGGAATTCCTAGATTCTAAATTTCAGACTTCTCAGTCAGTGATGACTCTTCTGATCTTTTCTTGAACTGTGAATCCTACCTTAGCTTCTAAAAAGGACTTCAGAACTGCTCTTTCATATATTTTATTTAATTGTCTCCTTAGAAGCTTACAGCTGTTGCATTAATTTTTATTATTTCTTCAAAATCAGATTTACAGCAGATCATTCACCTGGTCTGAGTTTCCACATTTTGCATTATCGTTTTATCTCTTTGAGCCATTCTGTCATACGGTTCATGTTCCTTGTCTATGTTTCTGTATTTTGCATGCATGTCCACCAGAACATTTTCATATTATCGTGACTAAAGTCTCCTTACTCAGACATGAAGGAAGATGACATCGGTTGACGAGTACCGCTTTGCACCTGCCATTGAATTTGCTTAAAGTTTCCAAAGCCCTGTCAATTTGTTGTGTGCCTATAGTGTAATCAATTGCATGCCTCTCTTATGACCATGTTTATGTTAAGAGTGTCATTGAAACATTTTCTAGTTGAATGAGACAAAATTTTGGATATTCTTTAAACCAATTGGTAGGAGTTAGCAAGATTTTCCAGGTTCCGTATCATTGTTGTGGTTATGAATAGAATATTTTATATCTTTTTCCTTCTTTTATCATTCATAACTGATGGTTAATCAACTCCCAAGATAAAGAGATTCAATCAATAGTTGTATGATACTATCTTTCGATTAGACAAAGGGAATAGCATAGTTCATAAATGTGAACGTAGTTTTGAGTTATAGATAAGTTTGTCTACATTAGTAGATTTTAATATCAAAGCATTAATCATTAATGAACATAAGGATTATAATATTAATATGGATATACATATATGAAACATCATACGTATAGATATGTATCTATCTTTTGATTAGGCAAGCATAGTTCATAAATGTGAACTTAGTTTTGAGTTATAGATAAGTTTGTCTACATTAGTAGATTTTACTATCAAGGCATTAATCATTAATGACCATAAGGATTATATATATATATATATTCTAGCTATGATTGCTATACCTTAAGAATTGGATGTATAAATGTTCATTCATGCTTATCTCTTGCTAATGATCTATTCTATGATTATGCTTTTCTAATAGGCCATACAGAGGTATTTGAACCCCAAACTCCTACTTGTCCCCATACCAAGAACAGAAACTTTCTTGTTGTTGGAACTTTAGAGTTCCTATAGGTGTCTCTCCGATTATAATGAAAAGCTGAGGGCTAAAGGGATCTTCATCCCCTTGCCTTAACGCCTCTAGAGGATTTGAACCGTTTTCCTTTTTGACCATTTATTGTGAAAGAGGAAACGTTGTATGAAGTTTAAACAACTTATATTGAATCTATCACATGATTCCTAAATCCTAATTTTTCTAGAGTTTGAAGAATATTTTAGTCACGCCTGTTGAATACTTTAGACATGTTCTTTTTTGACAAAATGACAGTATATTAGATTATAAAAGGATGAAGGCTGCCCTTTACAAGTTGCCATGGACCAGCTTTTGTATGGAGAAAAGGGCAGAAAGGCAATCTGGGAGTTCAGAAAATGGGTGATGTCCCAAAATTACATCAAGTTACACGATAACAGAAATGTTCATAATAGCATGGTATCTAGAAAGCAAAGAAAGAGCTTAAATGACATTATTATACAAGTTTCAGATTAAGAAGCATACTTATATAAGCAAAAATAGAAATAAATCCTGGACATGGATGAATATAATAAGGGGTGTGTAGCTGTACAGTTGAGGGCATGTGGCAGAAGAGGACATAATAAGGGATTAAAAACAGTAGGGAAGATGTGAGGGTGTTTATGAAGGAAGACATCAGGGTGTAAAAAACAAATACAGATAATGAATCTATTGAAATCAAAGGCATATACTTTTCACAGAATGTCCAGTCAGTTAGATACACAAGCAAACCACTTAATGACTATCGGACTGCATACAGATCATTAAAATTTATAACAAAGAACATTTTAGGTTTTAAACATACATAATTCAATAGAAATGAAGGAAGTTCATAAAATACATTTTCCGATCCAGTTTTCCTTACTATTTATGTGATAATATCGCTTGCAAGTTAGTTTATATGGTCATTGCATACAGGAATTGTGATTTTTTTTAGCTTCAATCTTCTTGTCTTGGTACTCATTTCTTTCTCCTACCTTCCCTCCCCAATTTTCATCTTTCAGGCTGGGGGTGGCACATACAATAAGAAAATGACTAATATTAAAGTATAACACACCTCAACAAATGAAGAGCCACCAGGGTTGCGCATATCACAAATCCAATAGTATGGATGGGTGTAGTCAAGACTGTTATCACTTACTTTCAAATTTCCTAAGGAAGCCATGACACCAACAGAGGATGGAAATACCTGCAAATAATTAAAGAAAGCAATAAACATAATCTCACAGTTATGTCTAGAATGCAACTTTCAGTATGGCCTTCAAGAAGAAACAAGGACAGAATTCTACCATACCTTGATATCAGTGTGCAAGTTATCTTGAGATAGAATAGCAAGCTGAGTTCCATTTTCATTGTTCAGAACAATTTGAGCTTGGTCCATACTCAGTACTAATGAGAAAAGAACTCTATCTTTGCCTCTCCCCAGCAGACCTTTCACAACAGACTCCTTCTGATCTAATTTTGCAATTGGTTCTTCTTTCACGTCCTTTTCACTGGACTCTTGTTTCATAATTGTTGTGGAAGCATCAACTTCTTTTTCAGATGCTTTTTCGTTCATTTCTTCAATGTTTATTGCATTCATAAAATTCAATATTGCCAGAATGGTTGGCCTGTTGCAAAAAAAAGAGAGTGTTGCTAGTGAAAGCATTACCTGCACAAGACATTTTCCAGGTGTAGATCAAATATTAGAATCAGATAACAGATATTGTATTGCTCTCTAATGAAACAATAAATAAAATTCAAAATTTGCATGAATCAAAACTGAAACAAGATCTAAAGGAAGAATTTCAAACCTGTTTGTCTATGTTTACATATGCTGGAGAATCATGCTTGAAAAGAATAGCTTGTGCCTTTACAAAGCTATCTAACTTATCTCTTTGTTCCAAAGCATGGCCGTTTTCTTTGCCTTCTAGGCATGGCAATAACCCAGGAATCCGCCTAAAGCTTGGTAGTTCACAAGGTAGACCACCATTAGATGAACACTCCACATCTAAGTATTCCAAAGATGTTTCTGATGGTTGTCTGTGGGCTTCAGACTGAAACTCTTCTGAAGAATCTATCAAAGCTTCTGAAGCCTCAAAATAACATTCATTATCCTCAAAACCTTTATCATTCATGGCTTTTCTGAATTTTCTCCCTTTCTTCTTGTCTAAGTAGTGTGTAATGGGTTCATGAGCTTTACTTGACTTTTCAATAAATGACCGGGCAAGAAATTGAGCTGATGGGTTTCCCATGCTTCCAAATGCATCTTCAATTTCTAATGATTGTAAAACAACCCCAATGGACATATCATATTCTCTCATAGAAATCTCGACCTGCATAAATAAAAGATAATCAACTTATTGAAAATATGGTAAGTTCCCAAAGACAAAAGCAAAGTGTATCATAAGTTCCACACCAATTGAATATAATTAAACCAAAAGACATTTTGTAATTACCTTGCTACCTAAAGCCCGGAATTCTAGTAAACGACTTTCCCTGCCAAGCAACACCTTTTTTAGATTTTGTTTTCCCTGCCATGACATTTAACCAGCAATAAATTTCAGCAAATCATTCTCTAAAAAACTTACACATTCAGAAGAAATTTTTGGCATGAAAAGTTCTAGTGTGTTCTTACTTCATGACTGCTAAAAATTGTAACTTTCAGTTCATCAAGTACTCCAGTCAAGAAGATATTTTCCCTCGTAGAAGGATCAACTACTTCAATATCTTCCATGTACTGATGAGCAATGCTATCTTGACTGTCTGAAATCTCATCAAGCATGGGAACAGCAGCAGAATCCTGAATGAAAATTCCAGATAACTCATAATCTATTAAATTTATATAAAAACAAGCTTAAACTTATGTTCAACCAGTTGTCTGCTCAGAAACCTTGTATTTTTAGATAATTAATTTTACCAATAGTTTCTTCCTCGGAATTTTAAATAGATGGTTGCATAAACACACATATGTCAATAAAAGCCCCAATAAATTGGCTTGCAAGTGTCAAATCACTTTGTGATAGCTAAAGAAACATAATAAAGATATCTTCATAGCTTCATTCTTCACAATAGCAGCCCTTCTCCATACAATCACGGAAATGAGTTATTTACATGGCCTAAAAACCAGCAAGTTGCATTTGATAACTTGAAGCAACATGTTAGGAATGCTGGTGTTTTGTCCTTACCTAAATTGCAAAATATTTTTTAAGATTAAAACAGATGCAAAAGGATACATAAAGGACAATGCTGAAGCGAGGAAGAATGGTGTATTATCATTTGGAATTGCTATGGTCATCCTACATTTCCCAACATATGACAAGGAATTAATATACTTATCCAGCCAGTCAGAAATGAACACGCTATTTGGGAAACCATTATCTACACCTATCACCAAGATCCTCTTAAAACAAAAAACAAATTGCAGAAGTCAGAAACTTCAAATGAATGGGATTTCTTACAAGAAGGAAATTCACTATAAGAAGGGTATTTTATACAAAGAGGCTAATATGCTGTCTATGAATCCAATGTCAACAAAAATTTCAATGTTGGACCCAATATTAAAACTCAAAGTTTCAATGCATGAGGTATGCCAAAGAACCTGATTTGGGCCATGTATTTCAGCTGCAAAGTGCAAGATTTGGAAAGGGAAACTAATTACTACCCCAATATGGTTTTCTTTTGATGCCATTATCAAGCCCACAATTTTGTATGGTATGAGGTACCTCACTTTGGATCCTTCAATTGGGCCTGTATTGAGATGGTCCAGACTCTCATGTTGCAATGTATGATCTATTGCAAGTGGGCTATTCCTAAGAGTATTTTCCAGGTTGAGTTTGCCACGCAACCCCTACATCTCAAGATGTCCTTCTAGAAGTATGGGATGTCCCAGGTGCATAACCATCTTTTGGTAGGACTTCCTAACATCCCTAGGATGGCCAGCAAATGTTGAGACCCCATGCTGAGCAAAGTTTATCTATGCCATGATAATATTTTTGATTTGTGTCAAAGCTTTGAACAAATAAACAACATGATAACATGTATAAATGGTTGACCTTGGAAGAAAGAAGGAATATTTACATGGTATAGGAGGCAAAATAGACTATTAAAATTTAAAACAATTGTTTTCTATTTTTTTTATTTGGGTGCATAATGTCTCATCTTAACATCGGGAAGTTGGTGATCAAATATTTCTTAAGCCATATGTCATAGACACCTTAGGCTTAGTAGACAATAGAGGAAGAAATGAGGCTGTGATAGTTGCAGATGTTATCAAGTTTCGTTAAATGTTTCCTAGTTGTCACTAACTGTTGTAAGGAGTATCTAAAAATAAAGAAGAAAATAAATAAAATGATTCAAGAATTATGATATTCTTTGATGAGCATATGGTTACACTAAGAGGGGGTGAGCGGGGGTGGGTGAATCAGTATAATATACAAACTTTTACTTTTCCAAATTCAATCAATCACATCAACCACACATGTGCAAGATCTAGCAATTGAGATCACAATGAAAGCACATAATTTACGTGGAAACCCTTTCGGAAAAAAACCACGGAAAACTATTGCTTATATTTTATATATTAATTTCTTCTTTTTGTTGTAGGCTCCAACGTACTAGAGACTCCAATCTCCACTTGACGAAAATATAGGCTCCAACCTATTGGAGGCTTCAACCCCCACACAAACTGAGCTCCAACCGAGCAAGAGACTCCAATCTCTATTTGACAGGCTCCAACCCCTACACAAACTGAGCTCCAACCCAGATACTATCCTTCTAAATATTATCACAACTCATACAATATCCTTCTTTCTCAAATCTGATCCAAACACAATTCTAATCCAATCTCAAATTTGATCCAAACATAATTCTGATCCAATCATAAATCTGATCACTACCTCTGATTCTGTATATGTAAGTATTTCCTTTTCAAATCAGGTTCACACTCATATACTTCCACTCCTTCACAAATCTGCTATAAATCATACACACTACTCTTTCATAAATCTGATATAATCATGCACTCATTCATTTCACAAAAACTAATCATTATCATGCCAATATTTTCACATAGAATTCTGCTTCTAATCTTCGCATATATTTGTTATATATATTTGCATTTATCATTCATACATGGGCTGCATATACACTCAAAATAAATCTGAGTTACACTTCATATTTCTGCCCTTTACTTTCTTTTCAATCTGCTCGTATTCTCATAATAATCATTAATTGTTTTTTTTTCCAAACTACTCTTCACATCTTCCTTATATACCTTCAAAGATTCTAATAAATGGAAACAACTAAAACAAGGCAACTCTTCATAAACAAAACAACCCTTCACAACAGTCACACCTTTCCATGATAAGCACATCTCTTCATAACAGATTGCTATCCCTTCATGCACTTAATTGCTGTCTTAAACTATGTTTCCTTTTAATTCCAAGTGCTGCCTTTATGATACCTTTAGAAACATACTAATTGCTGCCATATAATTCTTTTATCATCCATAAATATCAATCGCTGCCTCCTTGCAAATGAATCGCTACTCATACATTAATTGCTACTTCTTTATTTACTAATCACTGTCTTTCTTTAAAACATAATGGCTGCTTTAATATAAACTTGGTCGCTGCTCTTTTTATCTTTTATCACTTCCATTAACAATATTGATCGCTACCCATGAAGGATCACTGTCTTTGTCTTATATGGAATCGCTGCTTTTATATAAATCATTGCCTTTGTAACACTAAGTGCTCCTTTTGTCTAATATATTCACAGCCTTTGTTATTCTCTTTAATCACTACCTCTTATAATATAAATCACTTCTTTTGGAGTTTTACAACAATCTTAATCACATGTAATTATCTTTGACTTGGAATATAAACATTTTTATGATGAAGTCCGCCATATTTGTAAATATCTTCATCGCTGTCTTTAATCACCGCCTTTAGATTGGTGTATATTAGCTAGACATCCACATTTTTATTTGGGCGATAATATTCATTTATACATATTTGGTCTCTTGATTTCATTTAGCGATTAGTGGCCTTTGGCCTTTATTGATCACCTGTCTTTGACACAGCTGTTTGAATGTTGTTTTCACCTTGAAATAGCTTTCCATTGGTGAAGACTGTAAAATCCCCTACAAAATAAATCTGCTGGTGATTATTATTCTTCCATACTTCAGTTTTCTGTGCAACCTGCTGATGAATATGTAAAAGGCTTATTTCAGCACAAATTCACTTCTAAAACAGGTGCAAAAGTGCTCTGCATACATAACTGCTAACCTCCTTTGATACCTGCCACTAAAAGCTAACTCCTATCTTGAGTGCTGCTCTTGTATTCATAGAATAATTTCACTTTATTTTGAAAGGTTATGATGATTAAATAGGCACCCCCATTCATTTTAGTTATAGCTGTTTTCCTTATGCAAAATAGCAGTTTGGGTGGCATTTGAATAAGGTAGGTGCATACCTTTCTTAAGCCTAGATTACCTTGAAGTTTAGACAAACTTTCCTATACTGAGGGGCACACCTCTCCATAGGAATTCAAATTTGAATTTCAAACTTCAATTCTCCCTTACATTAGCACATGGCTTATAGAAGTAAAACGAAACTTGGCATTACACCTTTCTGATGTGTGCACCTCTACATTGGATATACACCTATGAAAACCTTTTCTGAACTTCATTTTGAAATCAATTTTCTTTAGCAAGGCATGCACTTGCATACGAAGCATGCACCTATATACTAGTCTTCAAATCTGAATTTTGAAATTTAAAATTCAATACCTTTGATGAGGTGTGCCCTTCTACATGGCAAACATGCCTATAAATAGGAAAATATAAGTTTCAAACCTAATCTTCTCGTTTTGTGAGGTGCACACTTCATACTTGGGCATGCACCCATACACTCCTATTTTATAAAAGTTGAACCCCCTACTTCCAAGTCCATGCCCTCAAAAAATCATACACCTAATAGTGTAGTTTGAAACTTAGAAGTTATTCCTTTGGTGAGGTGTGCACCTATACCCCAAACATGCACCTGAAGGCTGGAACTTAGCCTTTGATTTTTCCTTTGTTGAGGTGCACCCCAACAAACTAGGCATGCACCTTTGAACCAAGCCTTCAAATTTATTTTGCAAATTGTACCCCTCTGCTTCTCACATGTGTCTCACAAGGTGACTTCAAACAGTAACCTAGTATCCCTTCTATCAAGTGCACACCTTATACTTCCCCTCACACCTAACAATGTAAACAAATATTCAATTTTCCCTCTTTCAAATGCACCCCTTAGCTCCAAGCACACACCTCAATATTGTACTTAAACCAATTTTTTTATTTGAATGTCTCCTTTAGACACGTACATGCAATTTTGAATGGAAAATCTAGACTTCAATTTGGACAAGTCTTCCCTTTGTAAGGGTGCACCCTATTACAATTCAATGCTCAAAATTCCTAAGTTACCAGTTCGGTTTTGGGTTCGGGTTCGGGTTCGAGAACCCGGTTCGCCAGTTCGGGAATTTTTTTTTTGGGTTTGGGTTCATTTTGGGTTCGGTAATACAAAAACATATAAAAATCAGAAATATATACATATTTGCAGCAGTAATTAAGTTTAGAATACACCACCATATTAATAGTCAAATAACATAGCAAAAATACACCACCACTTTATATTAGTAGTTCACTTGCATTTGTTATCAAGAAGCATAGTGTTTAACAGTTTAGATAGAGACAAAATTTGTTGGACATTTTTTAAGGACTTTTTGGAAGAAAGAAAACATTAAGTTATAATTCAGCTCAACCTACCATCCACAAATTGATAGTCAAACATAAGTTATGAATAGAAGCATTGGAAACCTATTGACATGTCTTGTAGAAGACAAACCAAGCAATTGGGATTTAGTCCTATGCAAGCTAAATTTGCCTAAAACAATTCAATTAATAAGAGCATTGAAATGAGACCCTTCCAAATCGTGTCTGGGCATATTCCAAGGGGAGTGACTGAGTTGTGAGACATGGTTGATGCAAACATGTGTAGTGCAGAAGAGTTTGTAGGATACATTAAAGAAGTATATGAACAACTCAAGTAAAGTACCACCAAATTCAAGCAATATGCTGATTTGAAGATAAGGGAAGTAAAATTTTAGGTGGGTGACTCGGTTCTACTTCTCATGTATTGGAGGAAGGAGAGATTTCGAGAAGGACCTACAATTAACAAAAATGGAAGAAGATTAGATTATATAAGATGTTGAAACAATTTTCATTAAATGCATATGAGATGAGTTACTATCTTTAATGAGTAGTGTAGTAAACTTGTTCCCTTTCTATGAGAGTTAACCAAATGAAGTTGATGTTGGTTCATATGTGAAAAACATAAGATGGCCTCAATTATCAGCTCCAAAGTCATTAGAGGACAAAAGATAAAGATTACCAAAAGTAACTAGAATATCTAGTCAAGTGGAAGGGCAAAGCAACTAAAGATACTACATGGATGAATCCATTAAAGATTAGTTGTCATTTGAACTCATTCCAAATTCATGAGCTAGAACTCATCTTTTTCTACCTAGGGTGTTCAATATAGAAGCATCCTTGGTTCTTTAGTGATCTGCTTCACCAAAAAAGAGTCAAAAAAATATTTAAAAAATGCAAAATTGCATGAAAAAGTGTGCCTGGGTGTGAAATTTTGCCTGGGTTCGAATCGGGTTTGAAAATTTCGAACCCTGTCCGGACCCACAGTAAGGGGTCCGAACCCTAGCCGAACCGACAGAGGGATTTTCAAACCCTCAGCGAATTTGGGCGGACCGGACCCAAATTCTGGACCCGAATCGAACCCGAACCGAACCCAGGGCCTGTAGGGGCGAACCCAATAACTTAGCAAAATTCTAAACACCCTCCTATATGAGGTGCATGCTAATCTTTAGAATTACCAATCGCTCTAACTACAACCTGTTGGCAATTGTTGTCATTGATGTAACACTGATAGTTGTGTTGTTGTCATTGGTGTCAACACTATGGTTGTGTTGTTATCATTGATGTCCACACTGATAGTTGGAGATTGTTGGTAGTTGAGGAGATTGTTGGTTGCTATTGTCAACACTAATTGCTAGGTGTAATTGAAGTAAGCACTTGAGTAATGTGTTGCTAGTCCTTGGCATTGCTTGTCTTTGTCATATTCAATTTGGGCTAACATCGGTGATGTCATGCCTTATCAAAGAAGAGTTGAAGAAGTTCATGATTGGATTTCACGCCTTATCAAAGAAGACTTGAAGAATTTTATGGTTGGATTTCATGCCTTATCAAAGAAGACAAGAGCTAAAGAAGTTCATGATTAGATGTCATGCCTTATCAAAGAAGACTTGAAGATGTTTATGGTTGGATGCCATGCCTTATCAAAGAAGAGAAGAGCTGAAGAAGTTCATGATTGGATGTCATGCCTTATCAAAGAAGGATTGTTGATGTTCATAAAATGCATTATATCTATCAGAAGAATTGATTTCATACTAATATGTTTAGATGAGGATTAGAACCATAACTAATGTTGGAGAGATGTTGCTAAAGATCTACAATATGTCTCTTGCTCTCTCCTAATGTTCCTGATAGTATATGTGTTGTTGAAAGGAAGATCTAGTCTCCACATGTTCCTCAAATGATTCTGGTTCAGAAGCTGCATTGAAGTCTGTCCAAGAGAATGCTCCACATTCCTTCATTGTTGCAATTCTAGTCCTACGGTTTGGTACTCATTGTCAGTGCTCTATGTACATTGCACTCCAATCTTTTCAGGTCACTTGTGTTGTTGAAGAGAGTTCTATGAATTGCAGAAGGTTGGCAGTGTTGCTAGTTGTCTAGACTGGTCCGAAAAATGTTGTCCGAAAAATGCTCCGCATTTTTCCACATTGGTGTCTCTACTCCTACGGGTTGGTGAAAGTCCTTACAATGTCTGTGCAATGTCTCAGTTCCAATATCATATGCTAAAGTGGTCCGCAAGTTGTTTTACAAGTGTTACATCATCTAGTTATGTATTTTGTGTTTCCTAAACAAAGTTTTTTGTACCTATTTGGTCTGCGGTGGCTGTTGATGGCATGGTAGTATAAATGAAGTGTATTGAAATGATGTTGGATGTTCAAGGAACATCCCTATGTGACCCGTACGATGTTGATTGGCTGCTTTGGTGCCGCATTGTGTCTTGAGTTAGCTTTCTGGGTTATTTGTGGATATCTAGCCAACAGAGCTTGTTCTTTTGCTTGTGTTGTGTGCTTGGGGGGTTGCGCCAGCAATGGAAGATGTGTCATGATAGATTTGGGTCCTAACCTATCATGTTTAGAACCAAATCAAGTAAATTCAATTGAAAGAGTGTTAATGGGCTGACTGGTTATGTGCTTCAAAAATTTTATCCACATGTTTCCTTGATGTCGACTTAGGTTGATGTGGGCCTCTGTGTAATTCATTTTAGATCACATTGAAAGAAGTATTAAGATTTTTTTTGGCCCTCTCTATCTTGGGATTGGACCACATTATGTTATTGGTGGCCGACCAATTATATTCATTGGTTTTTCTCTTCTTGGCCGACCCAATTGAAGAATTGATGTATTGTGGTGGATATAGATGCAAGATCATTTCAAATGCAACAAGTGGACATGGTGTACAAGTCCAAAGAAGCTTATGTGCGGCTCATATTGAATATCCAACAAAGATAGTGTTGAAGATTGTGAAAGAAAAGTTCAACAGTGATTGCACGCCTCAATCAACAAAGAGTTGTGTTGACAATCTTTGTAATTCCTTTTATTTCTTATTGTATCCTACTCTGACATAGTGAATCTCATTAGGTCCCTATATCTTGCTCTTGGAGTTGGTTGGTACTTCAATGTTGCAAGTCCTATTTGTATCTTGCCCTAGGCAGTGAGCCTTCCGACAAGTCTTTTTGGCAGTGAGCCTTATATTGTGGGTTAACTCTCACCGTGGTTTTTCCCTCTTTGGGTTTTCCACGTAAATCTGGTGTATCCTTGTGCATGTGTGTGTTCTATACTTTCATCTCTTTGATGTTGATTTGATTACTACTATATCTTTCATTGGTTAAGTTTGTTGAAGGTGTTAGACATCCTAATTGTGATAATCTACTATGTTCTTGCTCTGGTTAAAGTTATATCTTTATCTGCTAAAAGAGTTTGAGTTGTGCTGAAAGTTTTAAGTTCCGGAAGGGGTTAAGTTTTGGTGTAGACTGATTCACCCCCCCCTCTCAGTCTCCGGAAGTGTTCAACACAACCTCTCTTTCTTCACTTAGATGAATGATTTCAAGAGCTCCATTCCATGATCCTATGAACATTGGGAAAAGGGCCACAAAGAGGACAAGACAAATAAAAATAGACAAGACCTAATAATGACTTGCACTTGGGTAAGAAATAAATTTTAGCTTTGAATTTGACACAATACAAAATTAATGACATCAAGTTTCCACAATCCATAATGTTTATTGCTAAGTGATTTCTAGATTCGATTGTGTGCGGATTTTTTGCATCAAAATTTTGGATCAAAAACATGCTTCAACCAAGCACAAACCAGCAACCTGAAAATAGAAAATATCATCAAAACATTTAATTGTGAAGCTCATTCTGCAACCTTTGGATGAAGAAGCAGTCTCAATTAGCTAGGTGTTATCTCTCAAACACTGAACCGATATTAGCTAGGAGGTATGCATTCCTCAAAGCAAGGGGTCTGAATTCATTTCAGCAACACTTCATCGTAGTAAACACATGGATGCCAAATGATGGAGCAAAGCCCTATATTTACTGCAGTGAAATGTTAAACTGCTGCCAAACATAGCACTGCTCGAAAATAGCACTTACTAAAAATAGTAAGTGGTTCCAAACTCATGTTAACCACAATCCGAGCAGCAATCGAAACTTACTAAAAATAGTAAGTCTGAAAATGTCCTCAGTTGCAAACACATGTCACACCATTTTGAAGCTCTTTCAAAACTCGGAAAGACCCGGAAACCACTCTGCAAAACAACTGCATACAAACCCTTGAAAACAATTGCATTCAAACCCTTGAAAACACCAAAGAAACCTCCAAGCAGCTGTAAACCCTAATTTTGCCTCCTACAAGCCTATGAGCATCTGGAATAGGCTGACAGGCAACAGAACTGACTACTATTGAGAAGGGGACATTACATAGTTAGGGTTATAACTTACCACTTGAATGCTTCAAGCAAGATAAATCTTCATTTAGATCCTGCAATCATGTTAGATATTATCGGAAATATAATTCATATGATCAGAACATAACAAATGCCTTATCTATTTAAGCTATACAAAATACATAACTACCAATATCCATAATGCATAGTGGAAGTTTTAATCATAATAGGACTTGGATGAGACACATGATAAGTGCACCCGAAGCTATCCATCTAAGCCCAAAGGCGCACAACGCCCAACCAAGACAACTCACCCCTTGGCCCCAAGTGGCAAGAATGTCCAACCAAGACAATTACACCCTTCGAGTGGCCTACTTAGTGGATACTTGTACCTACTTTTCCTATCCATGTTGTCTTGTCCATCCCTCTTATGATTGAAATTCCTTGAATCTATTCTAACAACCAATCATAGTTTGGCTTGATAGGAAAGCCTTGAAAAGGGGAGCATGTAAACTACTCAACCCATCTAAGCCCAAGAGCATGCAACGTCCAACCAAGACAACACACCCCTTGGCCCCAAGGGGCGGGATGTAATGTCCCCTTTCTAGTCGCCACCTAGAGATGTTTATTTTAGCCTTTATTTATTCCCTGGGGCTAAAAGGTGAAATAAGGCAATAAAATATTAGATTAATTATTTGTAAAGTTATCTCAAAATTGAAATATCATAAGATGACTTTATATTTAATTAATTTAATATTAAAGTGACTAAAAATAAAATAATATCAAAAAGTCACTTAAGAGAATTGTTGGCGTAACAACTAGCACCTCTAGAGTAAGAGTTGGTACGGACAACTATGCACACTACGCAATGAGTGCTCTTAAAATTAGGAGGGGAAGCTCCCTTGTTGTGCTTGACAAAAGTACTTGCAAATGGAAATAAACTAAACTATATCCTGTCTTTTTGTTTCAGCTGTAGAGGTACAAGGCTTTCTCGAAAACTATATGCGTTGCAGCTGAGTATTTTCTGGTTTTGCAGATCTACTAACTACAACTAAACTTAATTACTTAAATTCTATCCAGTCTCCTCAAGAAAACAGAGCATGAGGAAACGGAGCAAGGTTTGACTATCAGACGATAAACGAGTATAGATTCTCAACTTGAACGCAAGGTGGCGCATCTATCAGCTCAATCTAGACAAGTTTATTGGCAACAACATCACACGATAAACTGAATATGGATTCTCTACTTGAAGGCAAGGTGGCACATCTATCAGCTCAATCCGAACAAGTTTATTGTTTCACAACAACACACGATAACCAAGCTCAGATTCTCTACTTGAAGGCAAGGTGTCGCATCTATTATCTCAATCTGAACAAGTTTATTAAGCACAAAATAGATTTGATCTAACTATGGAAAGAATTTACCATTACGATTGCATGAAACCCTATGTGGCATAACAATTGATCATAATAGTAAAGACGCACAAAACAGATTTATCTAAACTATGGAAAGAATTCACCATTACAATCGCATGAAACCCTATGTGGCATAACAATTGATCATAATAGTAAAGACACATGAACAAATACCAAAAGAGCAATATTGAGGGCAAGGTAGGCGCAACATATATTTCTCTCTCAAGCAAAAGTTAATTACAAATGAGCAAAAGCTCTTATTTATATACATCAAAGGTGTAGGGAACCCTAAAATCACCTTGAGTCAACTACAGTCTTGCAATGCATGCAAGATTTATTGCTAAGCCCTAATAAAGTAAACTATATAGTTAACTGGAAAACTACCATCAGTTAACCGAAACATCTAATCTAAAAATGGACAATTGTGCAAGCATGCACGTCCTTATTGAAAGCGAGTTAACTGGAATACTACCATCAGTTAACGTAAACCCTAAATAAAACTCCAAGTGAATAAAGATAATCCCAGAATAGACATGCATGAGATGAGACAACGAGTTAACTTGAAAAGATAACACCAAGTTTAACTCTTGTGTATAATATCTATTCTGAGAGGTAGGAACTGAAGTCTACTGATCGTGATCTCAAGCAACCAATCCTTCAACGAGATTGTTAACTGTATCACATCTGAATGTCAGCAACTTGGGCAATCTTTCCACACCCAAACTAGCATTTCACTGACTCATAGCTTTTGCGGCTCCGTAACTAAAGTGATGACCATTATCTCTTCTGCGGCTTGATACAAATCGGTCTCAGCTTTTCTAACGAAATCATGAATTAAGACCGATTTGGTCTTGAATTCAGTCTGTGTGTACTGTACTCTGAAAAACTCGCCTGTTGTGAACCGGCTATATTGACTTTTGGAAAACTAAAAATAGCTTGCTGAGGCTAAAAATAGCCTATCCAAGGGCAATTTTCACGAAAAAATATGAGATATGGGTTTTGTCAAAAAAGATTCTAAGACAACCCAGAATGTCGATTGCGAAAATTTGACTTCTACTCGACCGTGCAAGGAATTTTCAATTGAGAAAATGTAATGTCCCCTTCTCAGCAGTGATCATTTCTGTTGACCGTTGGCCTATTCCGGAGACCCGTAGGCTGTGCGGATGGTGAAATTAGGGTTTCCTAATTTGGAGGGGTCTTGCTTGGAGTTCGGGGATTCTGTTTGCGGATTCTTTCTGGGTTTTCAGAGAGCTTCGCAGTGGTGTGTTCAGTTTGGCATTCCGGGCAACTTCGCGAATTTACTATTTTTAGTAAATTCTATTCTTGGCAGTGGACAGTTTGGGTTCAGTTCAGTTGGGCTTCTTCTGCAGTTGTTTCAGCTGGCACTTCAATTCTTGGCCTTGGGCGCAATTTTCAGTGGAGAGATAAGTATTTTATTATAATATTATTATTTTAATATTATACCCCTTTTGCCTAGCAGTGCAACTTTAAGTTGTTTTTAAAAAGGGGACTTTGAGGGTCTAGGCGTCATAAGGTGATAAATTATATTTTTTAATGTCAAATTTTTGAGACCTTGAAATGGACGCCCCTTTTGAGAAATGAAGTTTATTTTAAAAAAGTGAAATATTTTGTGGAGGAAAAAGGACGCCTTCTTTTGGAGGGAAAAGTGGAATTCGAAATTAGGGTTTTGGGGCGCCCTCTGGAAGCTTCTAGATGTTTCTCTCACTTCTATTTAATCAGGCCTCAACTCTTCATTTGGCATCTTCTGTCTACTACACCGTTATGCTGCTGGATTGGATTCAGGCACTCGCTTCGAGGAAAGCACACCTCCTAGCATTGGCTCATCTTCTTGCTTGAAAGACAGCAACTAGTTGAGAGGTTAGCTGGTTATTGGTAGTTTTGCATTGTAGTTGAGTTCTCTTGCATTTAGTGTTGATGTTCAAGCATCTTGTCATGTTTTAGTGTAGCTGATGTTGCATAGCTGTAGCAAGTTTTCATTCAAAACTCAAAAATACAAAAAGATTGCATTCTGGGTGTTTCATATTATCAATTGTCTAGTCAAGGCGCCATGTTTTGCCAAGTTTCAGATTTTTTAAACAAGTGTGGAATTTATTAGAAGAAAATCGCCCTTTCTCTTGGGCCGTACCATTGTACCTTGCATTGGAATTCGTGGAAAAATAAATACTGCAGTTTGGGTCTGTTTCTTGTGTCTTTCTTGGGCGCACTGAGTATAGGGAACCCTTGCATTTCGTTTGAAGTCAATTGGTTAAGAATTGGGTGAGCTATGTTCATTTCAATGGGTCTTCTATGTTGCTGATTGTTCATTTCAGACCTGGTTACTGTCATAACAGTCTATAATTTGGATGGTTTGAGCTGCTGTGTGGGTGTTAAAAGTATTGGGAAACACTGTGGAAGATTCAATTAACATTGCTTGGTTTAAAGACTTCTAATTCACTGATATTGCAGGCATATTATACATTTTGTAAGCTGAACAGTAGTACTGTCAGCAACTTTAATATTATTGCCAATTCAATGTTTGTACTGCCCACTGAATAAGTGGAAGAGGCTGGCTTGCCGCCTATTTCTGTTTTGCATTGTAATTTCCTAAAGTCTCCGCCATATGGTCGCCTCGTATCCATCACGGATTGAGTAGCACATACTTGGTGTTGAGCTATTTTCTATATTGCAATAGATAGGGATCCTCTGACCGAATGCTCGTCGTTCACCGGCGCATCTCTGGTTAGAGTTCTTGTTCAGCATTTACTTTGAGATCCTCTGACCAATGCTCACACCTTGCCCGCATCGGGATCCTGGTGTACATTCTGGTTAGAGTTACTTTCTGCATCGTTTTGGTTTATGCTAACCTTAACGGGTGCATGTTGCATTGTAATCTTTTATGAAAAAACAAAAAAAAATTGGTCCGGTTCATTACAGTGGTATCAGAGCCATGATTCTGCCAACCTGTGCCCAACAGTGATTCAGTGGTCAGATGAGTGACAGTGATTGCAGATACTTCACCAGAGGTCAGGCCAGAAGACAACAGACACAGTTTCTGCCAGTGCCAGAAGCAGATACCTTGTCAGAGGCTTTGAGAGAAACATGAATAACAGTGGAAAAGGGTAAATCAGTTGAGAACATGTCAGACAATCTTAGGACAGCCATGGAAGAAAAGGATGCAAGGATGGAAAAGAAGTTTGATGGAATGATTGAGATGATGTCTCGATTACTTGCTAAAATGGATCAGCAAGCTACTCAGAACCATACTCCAAATCAAAACCATGCTACAGGAGAAAGCAGTGGTGTCAATGGAAACAATGGGAATAATGGGAACAATGGAAGCAATGGGAACAATGGGAACAATGGTAATGGAGGCAGCAGAACTATTGGACAGCATGATACTATCTCTAGCGGATCAGCCTCTAGACCGCTTTTCCCTACATTCACTCCAAGGGACGAACATCAAGTTGAAGCTACCGTTCCTTTGGTAGACGATGCTAGGCAAGCCTACATGGAGTACTCCACCCTACCACCTAATCTTAGGGACCAATGGTCCTTTGATCAATTCTTGAATCAGAGAAACAGAAGACACGGAGGAAGAGTTGATAACCGAGCTTATATGGCTCCTAGAACAGATTTTCATCAAGCCTTAGGGAAGGTAACATTGGCTCACTTCGATGGAAGTGATAAGTGTTCAGCAAGATCGTGGGTTCAGAAGTTAGACAACTACCTATCACTTCGTCCCATGCCAGAAGAAGATGCCATCAAATTTGCAACACTTCATTTGGAGGGAGCTGCCCATGAATGGTGGTACCATGGTTTGGTCACTCTTGGCCATAACCTTATTCGAACCTATGGAGAATTCACCAACAAGCTGATTGAAAGGTTCGACACTAAGGATCCTGAAGTAAGATTTCGCGAGCTTGCACAACTCAAGCAGCATGGCTCCTTGGATTCTTACATTGCTGATTTCCAGAGACTTTCTGTGATGGTGCCCAACATCACCGAAAGAAGATTGGTTGTGTTGTTTTCTGAAGGTTTGGTTGAACCCTTGAAAGGGTGGGTTAAAGCTTTCGATCCACCAAGTCTTGATGAGGCAATCAAGAAGGCTCGTAGTATGGAGTTATCAGCCCCTAGGCCTAAATTTCCGCCTAAGCCTTTTGGCCATAAGAAGGATAAGGATAAAAGACATTCTTCTAATCAGCACAAGAAGTTCCCACCTAAATTGACTGAAGAGCAACGTGAACAGCTCAGAAAGGAGGGCAAGTGTTACACATGTTTAGAGCCTTGGACTAAAGGCCATAGATGTCCTGGAAGAGGGCGTTATAATCAAATGGGAACCTATTCTGATTATGAATCAGCATCTGATATGTCTGATCAGCAGTCTTATTTTGGGGACAGCGAGGATGAAAGAGCCACAGAAGAGTCCGATCATGAACAAGGAGTTGGGGGCCCTATTGCCCAACTCTCTAGTTTCCAAAAGAACGAATCTTTCAAGGTTCGTGGTGGAGTTGGAGGCCATCGCATTGTTGCATTAATTGATACTGGTGCAACGCATAACTTCATTGATGAAGGTGTGGTTGCAAAGAGAGGTCTCAAAACTGAAGAATTTGAAGGCTTCAAAGTCATGGTGGCTGATGGGTTTCACATTTCCTGCACACGAAGAGTTCCTAACATGTCCTTGCAGTTGGGAAACTATGAAGTCAAAGATGACTTCTATGTGGTTACTATTGGTGACACAGATGCAGTTTTGGGCATACAATGGTTACGTTCACTTGGTGAAATCTCTCTCAACCTACAAACAATGGAGCTCAAGTTCCAATCTGATGGCAAGAGAGTTGTTTTGAGAGGAATGTCTAATGGTGGTCCTCGTATAGTTTCTTTCAAAAGGATGGAAAGGCTGATTAGACATGACCAAGTGGAGTGGGCTGCAGAATGCATGGTTCTTCCTGCTAGTCCAGTTGAGACCAAGAGGGAATATCCTCCTGATATTCAATCATACTCACCAAAAGGAGTAAGGTGTTTGCTGATCTACCACCTGGGCCACCACCAGAAAGAGGTGCTGAGCATGTTATTGAACTTAAGGAAGGGGCCAAACCAGTCATTACAACACCGTATAGATATCCTAAGAAGCAGAAGGATGAAATTGAGAAGAACATAAGAGAACTCCTGGAGATGGGCTTCATTCGCCCTAGCAAGAGTCCCTTTGCTTCAGCTGTGGTTCTTGTGAAGAAGAAAGACGGCACCATCCGCATGTGTGTAGATTATCGTGCCTTGAATCAAAGCACAATAAAAAATCGGTATCCTATTCCTCGGATCGATGAGCTCATTGATGAGCTACATGGTGCTAAATTCTTCTCCAAAATTGATTTGAGATCGGGTTACTATCAAATCCGGATGAGGGGCTCAGATGTTGAGAAGACGGCATTCAGATGCCACTATGGTCATTTTGAGTTCCTAGTCATGCCCTTTGGCTTGACTAATGCTCCAGCCACTTTCCAGTCTTGCATGAACAGAGTTTTCCAGAAGCAGTTGAGGAAATTTGTGTTAATTTTCTTTGATGATATTCTCATCTTCAGCAAGACGTGGGAAGAACACCTCAAGCACTTGGAGGAAGTGCTTAGCATTCTTGAATCAGAAAGTTTGTTTGCAAAAGAGTCCAAATGTGAATTTGGAATGAAGGAGCTGCTCTACCTTGGCCACATAATCAGCGCTGAAGGGGTGAAGGTTGATCCAGAAAAGATCAAGGCTATAGTAGATTGGCCACCTCCAGAAAATCTGACTCATTTGAAGGGATTCTTGGGTCTTTGTGGCTTCTATAGAAGGTTCGTAAAGGGGTATTCTCAAAGTGCTGCTCCTCTTACTGACCTCACTAAAAAGGGGGCTTTCATGTGGTCAGAAAAAGCTCAGAGTGTGTTTGATAAGTTCAAGAGAATCATGAGTTCTTGTCCTGTATTGGCCATACCAGATTTCTCCAAACCCTTTGAGTTACAGTGTGATGCATCAGGAGAAGGTATTGGGGCTGTTTTGATGCAAGAGAAGCATCCAATTGTATTTGAAAGCAGAAAATTAAGAGGGGTTGAAAGGACCTATTCTATCTATGATAAAGAAATGCTTGCAATCATGCACGCATTAGCCAAGTTCAGACAGTATCTGGTGGGGAGTAAATTTGTGGTCAAAACTGATCACAACAGTCTCAAGCACTTTATGCATCAGAAGGACTTGAATGAGAGACAGCAGAAGTGGGTGAGTAAGCTACAAGCTTACGATTTTGACATTGAGTATGTCAAAGGGAAGAATAACGTTGTGGCTGATGCTTTGTCTAGAAGGCCTCACTTGAGCTCATTGTGTGAGCTTAATGCTGATTGGAAGGAGTTGTTGCTTGCTGATTATGCCAAAAATCAGTTTGCAACCAGCGTTATTGAAGGTACTTTTCATGATGAAAGGTACAAGGTAGTTGATGGATTGATCCACTACAAGGGAAGAATCTTCTTAGTGGCTGATTCTAAACTTAAGAAGAAGATTTTGGTGACTTTCCATGACAGTCCACTTGCTGGTCACCAAGGGTACTTCAAGACATACAAGCAGATTCGAGAGAGATTCTCTTGGAAGGGGTTGAAAGATGATGTTCAGCGTCACATCAAGGAGTGTAGTACTTGTCAAATGAATAAAAATGAGCACTCTCTTCCAGCTGGTCTACTGCAGCCACTTCCCATTCCAAATCAAAAATGGGAGAGTATTTCTATGGATTTCATCACCGGGTTGCCTAGGGCTCAAGGCAAAGACTGTATTTATGTTGTAGTGGACAGATTGACCAAATTCTCTCATTTCTTTGCCATCACAAGCACATTTACAGCAGCTCAAGTTGCAGATTTGTTCTTCCATGAAGTGTTTAGACTGCATGGGTTGCCTAAAAATATTGTGAGTGATAGGGACAGCAAGTTCCTAAGCACCTTTTGGCAGGAAATTTTTAGAATGAGTGGTACGGTGCTTACTCCAAGCACTAGCTATCACCCACAAACGGATGGTCAAACGGAGATTGTGAACAAGTGGTTGGAGGGCTATCTCAGAAATTATGTCTCGGAACAGCAAAGAGCATGGGTAAAATGGCTCCACTTGGGAGAATATTGCTACAATTCATCTTTCCACATGTCAATAAAGATGTCTCCATTCATGGCCCTCTATGGTTACGAGGCTCCAAGCTTTGCTGATTTGGTGTTTGGCGATAGCAAGGCTCCTCAAGCCAAGGATTGGTTGCAGCAGAGCCAAGATGTTTTGAAATCTTTGAAAGACAACCTTCAAATGGCACAAAATCAGCAAAAGATGTACGCTGATCAGCAGCGTGTTGAGCGCTCATTTGATGTTGGTGACATGGTATATCTTCGGCTTCAGCCCTACAGACAGTCTACACTTAAGAAGAGTGGAGCTGAGAAGCTGAAACCACGCTTCTATGGACCATTCAAGGTTGTTAGGAAGGTTGGAGCGGTGGCCTATGAGTTGGAACTACCTTCGAGTAGTAAGGTCCACAATGTCTTCCATGTGTCTCGCCTCAAAAAGGCACTTGGACACAACGTTGTGGCTTCATCACAGTTACCTCCTTTGGATGAAGAAGGGCAGTTGACTTTGGTTCCAGAACAGATTATTGATTTCAGAGAGCGTTCCTTGAGGAGGAGAACAATCAAAGAGTATTTGGTAAAGTGGAAGAATTTACCATTGGAGGATGCTACTTGGGAGGATGAGGAGATTCTACAGCATCCAGACTTGCGATTGCTTGAGGGCAAGCAATCTTGGGGAGGGCGGACTATAATGTCCCCTTCTCAGCAGTGATCATTTCTGTTGACCGTTGGCCTATTCCGGAGACCCGTAGGCTGTGCGGATGGTGAAATTAGGGTTTCCTAATTTGGAGGGGTCTTGCTTGGAGTTCGGGGATTCTGTTTGCGGATTCTTTCTGGGTTTTCAGAGAGCTTCGCAGTGGTGTGTTCAGTTTGGCATTCCGGGCAACTTCGCGAATTTACTATTTTTAGTAAATTCTATTCTTGGCAGTGGACAGTTTGGGTTCAGTTCAGTTGGGCTTCTTCTGCAGTTGTTTCAGCTGGCACTTCAATTCTTGGCCTTGGGCGCAATTTTCAGTGGAGAGATAAGTATTTTATTATAATATTATTATTTTAATATTATACCCCTTTTGCCTAGCAGTGCAACTTTAAGTTGTTTTTAAAAAGGGGACTTTGAGGGTCTAGGCGTCATAAGGTGATAAATTATATTTTTTAATGTCAAATTTTTGAGACCTTGAAATGGACGCCCCTTTTGAGAAATGAAGTTTATTTTAAAAAGTGAAATATTTTGTGGAGGAAAAAGGACGCCTTCTTTTGGAGGGAAAAGTGGAATTCGAAATTAGGGTTTTGGGGCGCCCTCTGGAAGCTTCTAGATGTTTCTCTCACTTCTATTTAATCAGGCCTCAGCTCTTCATTTGGCATCTTCTGCCTACTACACCGTTATGCTGCTGGATTGGATTCAGGCACTCGCTTCGAGGAAAGCACACCTCCTAGCATTGGCTCATCTTCTTGCTTGAAAGACAGCAACTAGTTGAGAGGTTAGCTGGTTATTGGTAGTTTTGCATTGTAGTTGAGTTCTCTTGCATTTAGTGTTGATGTTCAAGCATCTTGTCATGTTTTAGTGTAGCTGATGTTGCATAGCTGTAGCAAGTTTTCATTCAAAACTCAAAAATACAAAAAGATTGCATTCTGGGTGTTTCATATTATCAATTGTCTAGTCAAGGCGCCATGTTTTGCCAAGTTTCAGATTTTTTAAACAAGTGTGGGATTTATTAGAAGAATATCGCCCTTTCTCTTGGGCCGTACCATTGTACCTTGCATTGGGATTCGTGGAAAAATAAATACTGCAGTTTGGGTCTGTTTCTTGTGTCTTTCTTGGGCGCACTGAGTATAGGGAACCCTTGCATTTCGTTTGAAGTCAATTGGTTAAGAATTGGGTGAGCTATGTTCATTCAATGAGTGCTTCTATGTTGCTGATTGTTCATTTCAGACACGGATTCTTGTCATAACAGTCTATAATTTGGATGGTTTGAGCTCATGGCATTGTGGGTGTTAAAAGTATTAGAGGCTCTTGTGGAAGATTCAATTAACTTGTTGCTTGGTTTAAAGACTTCTAATTCACTGATATTGCAGGCATATTATACATTTTGTAAGCTGAACAGTAGTACTGTCAGCAACTTTAATATTATTGCAAATTCAATGTTTGTACTGCCCACTGAATAAGTGGAAGAGGCTGGCTTGCCGCCTATTTCTGTTTTGCATTGTAATTTCCTAAAGTCTCCGCCATATGGTCGCCTCGTATCCATCACGGATTGAGTAGCACATACTTGGTGTTGAGCTATTTTCTATATTGCATTAGATAGGGATCCTCTGACCGAATTCTCGTCGTTCTCCGGCGCATCTCGTGGTTAGAGTTCTTATTCAGCAATTTCCTTTGAGATCCTCTGACCAATGCTCACACCTTGCCCGCAACGGGATCCTGGTGTACATTCTGGTTAGAGTTACTTTCTGCATCGTTTGGTTTATGCTAACATGCGGAACTGCATGTACGTGTAATCTTTTATGAAAAACAAAAAAAAATTGGGTGGGTTCATTCTGAGAAAATTAGAAACTTGAGAAACTAATGCTCGGGGTAATTTCACGAAAACCACGGCACATGGGTTTCGAGGGAAGCTGTGCAGATCAACCCGGATGATTTGTTTTACCCAAATGTAATTCTCAAACATGAAAGAATTTAAGGCCAATGAAGAATTTAAAATGAAAGAGATTTTTAGTGCTCTGCGCCCTTCAAATCGCCATCATCTAAAGTCTGGCTGATAATTGACTTGTACACGCAGAAAGTGTTTTGATGTCTTTGCCAATGATTGCTGATGAAGAATTTTCCTTTGGTTTGCTAAAATTCACCTTTGCTCTGAAAATACGAATTTGCCTTGAAGATACGCCTTTGCCTTGAAGAAATAAGAATTTTGCTTGAAAAATATGAATTTCTCTTAAGAAAAACGAATTTCTCTTTAGCTTGGTGAATAATAAATGAAGGTGCCATGTTTAAATAAGAGAAAATTCGCACCAACTTGTTGACTGCAAGATTTAAAACCTCAGCTGAAAATAGAAGGCTTCTGATTGGACCCCTTTCAGTTGAACTGCCACTGACTCGGAGTTCAAAAATAATAAAATATTCATTATCATGCAATTTGCAAAAGGCGCCAATTTTAGAAATTCGCCATTTAATGCCAAAAATGCATAATAAATATTAAATATTATTCAACTTTAGTTGACAAACCAGATGAAGCTTTAGGCTTCACCGTTAGACTTCACTGATTCCGAAAAGTCATCATCTGAGCTTATAGGCGTCCATTTGCTCAAGATATTGCACTTTTTATTAACTTCCTATTTTATAGCTGACGATAAAGTCACGGCGGCTATCTTTGACCGATTTCTGGTGACCCGGTGATCTCGAGACGAACTAACAGATTGAATCGCGAGCTTTCAGCGAGCAGAAAATATGCTGGGAGTCATCACTGCAAAATCCATCATTTAACACCTCAAAAAATTAGGCGCCCTTGATTAAATTCATTTACAGGTGCCAGACTTAACCATTTTCCTAAACTGCCATCTGATACTTAAAACAGCTGCTGACGGCGAACGGTGAACCTTGCTGACAGGAAATCAAGCTCACTGCATGCCTGGAGACATTCTGCATCCAACGGATATACGCAAGGCATCAGGAAATTACATTAAGGGCTTCAAAAGCAAAAGCGCCCCTGGCCTTCAGTTGCACTGACAGCGTTTTGACAAAAGTTGAACTTTCATCCAAGTACCCTACTTTGTCCTCCGATACTAAGAGCTGGGATGATCCGATTCGAGCCACGTTTGTTTTAACGGACAGCCAGAAGCACTGAGAAGAGACGTCCCTAGAGGCAACGAAGCAAGAAAACTGCTTCTAAGACCTCAAATAGAAGGGCGCCCATCCCAAGATGGAATAAATGACCAACACTTAGCCATTTCGCGAGTTGTCTTCACTTTTCAGCATTTCGCCAAAGACCTCGCACGTACGAGCGACTACCAAATCCCGAAAGCTGATGGCTAGGCTCGTTGAATAGATAAAGTAATTACGCTTGAATCCCGTGAAGACTTCGAAAGCGAACAACTTCATCTGACAGGCCTAAAGGCTAGGCGCCTCTGGACTGTAGAAATACAATGAAAATTTTATGCCAGTCCGCCCGTGAAATTACGTGCTTGGTAGAAACTCTGCTATAATCACCCGGAATGTCGGATCGACAGGCAACTTGGTGCGTTGCGGAGCTGGACTAGAGTGGTACTGATGTCAAGAAGATCTCGTCTACAAATTAGACCATCTAAAGGGTCATTTTAACCAGCGCCCCTAAGCTGTACTTGCACTGGAAATGCAAGGAGGAAGCTGAAAGACATGAAAACTCCATTATAAGCTCATCTTCAGATGTCGGCTGCCGGAGCTCTGGGACTCAGACGACTACGTTTGATAGTTCGTTGGACGAGCAGACTAGACGTGAAGAAATTGACTGCATCCATCATCAGAAAAACCAAAATCCAAGCCTCCATCTAGAAGGGCGCCCTCAAGCTACAGGCGCGCTTTTGCTAGAAAAGAACAAGTTTCCGCCATGTAGAATTTTGGGAATTTCAACTTTTGTCGCCATTTGCCGGAGTTACGGGTCTCATAAACCTTCGCTGGATAGCTCGTCGGATAACCAAACCAATTCTGAAGAGTTTGACTTTATTTATGAGCATTTTCAACAAGATCTTGACCTCCAAAAAGAAGGGCACCCCTGGGCTACAGGTGCGCTTTCTTGGTTTTCTCTGAGAAATCCTCATAATTTAATTACTAAAAACTCTGTCTTGACCACTGAAATGACCATGTGCAACGTGAAATGCTGTTGCAAAACGCTCCTCCATCGTGAAATGCTCCATTCTGAGTCTCTGATTCAGGTTCTGATCAATGAAACTGCCTTTGACTGACAAACTACTGACAAAACTCCATGCTTGATATTGGTCAAAAACTGTACTTGACATCATTTTAGCAAGATTTAGACTCTTTTAAACAAAATGCCTTGATGAAGCAAAAAAATTGGTTTTGGGTACAACAAGAATAAAATAATATTTTATTCTAGAAGCTTCTTGGAGACTTGTTGAGAATTCTTTGTAAGGAGCTTTTGTCTTTGCATTTGGGCATCTTGGTTGTTGACATCTTATCTACTACATTGGTGAGCTTGAATGCTTAGCAATCTGCTTCATCATTGTTTGAGTTGCTGCCCTATGGTAACTGTAGATACATATCTTATATCAGACTTGTAATTGCATTTGATCTTGTTGTAAGCCAAGAGTCTTGGCACTTGCATACTACTTGTAATTAGTCAATCATGCATACAATAAAGGAGGAATAAGGTTGCATAGAAATTGTTTGTCAATATGTCAATTGGCATGACTTTAAATTTCAGTCATTAGTATGCAGGATAAATATTTGTAATAATGTCTAGGAGCATTTCTTGTGGTATTTCAGTCACATACATTCATTGAAAGGCTGCATTTAGTTATAGCATTGCATTCTACTTATTTCAGCTATTTAGATTATCTCTTTAACAACATTTCCAAGCATCTTTACATCAAGCAAAACAATCAAAACAAACTATAAACACAAAACAGCAAGCCCAGATTTTGCAAGACAACTGTTTGACAATATTCCTCAAGGTTCGAATCAAAAAATTGAAGTCAGATTTAGTGAGGGATATTACACAGGAACACCCAAACCAAGACAATTCCACCCTTGAGGTGACCTACTTAGCAATATATTCCAATTTCTTATTTATTTGTTCCCTCCATTTTACTGTTCCTTTTATACCCCTTCCAATCTGCATATTTTATATCTGCTGATATATATGATTTATCTCTCATACACCATTGCTGCTGCTCTCCAAATGCAGATTTATTTTCGATTTCTCAATGATTCAATTTTGTTGCTTCCTTCGCCTTTGCAAATGATTTGCCTTGCCTTATATATCCCTTCTATGAGAAAGGGTCGCACCCTTTCACTAACTAATCGTTACCCTTCTTCTTTCTACTGATCATTGCCTTTTAATATATTAATTGCCTGCCTTCATAAAAATTGCTGCTTTTAATTTCTCTGTTGCTGACTTGATGATATGAAGTGCTGCCAATTCCTCACTATGTATGCCTTGCCTTGGGCGATAAAGGAGCTCGGCTCTAAGATATATATTAAATTAAATTTAATCTTTTTCAAGGTGGCGCCAAAACAATACAGGTCGGCCTAATATAAAAACATTTAATTATATTTTATTTAGCCCTCCTCAAAGTGTGGCGACATCTTGGGGGAGTTGGCCTCTTCATAAATAGACCTATTTTAATTCCTATTATCTTGCAGGTCAGCCAGCAAAAATAATGATATAACCTTAGTAATAGTTTAATTGCTGTTATTAATATATCTGCTGCTTATTAGTAATCCTTTGCCTTAAGTGCTTGAAGTCTATAAAGTGGGTCATCGCAAAATATTCTTGAATCACCTAACGAATGACAAAATAAAACACAAGACTCCATAACATAGCAAACAAATATACTCTTTTTAAAGTAATAAACAAAGGAAACCATTTATAGGTTGCGAAAAATAACCTCCTAGCAAGCTAAGATTTCAATTGTGATAGCAGGTAGCCTCAAAAATGATGTGAAATATCTATTGCAAAGAAAGAGTTGGGATCACTTTGAGAATCATGCAAACCTTCATAGGATTTGACATTTTTTGAAGATACTTTGTTTCCTTCTAAATATATCTAGTGGAATCCTACAAGTATAGCATGTCTTCAACTATGCTTGTCACTTCATATTTTATCTAACCTCCTTCACATTCTATGAAGAAAAAGAAGCTTCTACTACTTGCCTTGTTGAAGTAGGCACATGAGATTTATTGCTAACACAATTGATGAAAGAATTGTTTTGATCAAGGGAGGTTGTAACTGCTAAAGTGGCTGAAGATTCAAAGGAAGTTGTTTCCTCACGCTTGCCATATCATTTACTACTCTTTGCAATGAAGGATCAGTCGATGTTTGTATTGATGGCCTGATTGAATCTCTCTAAATTCTTTTTGAAGTAATCATATGATCAACTCAATTGTATGTTTTTGTATATCCTTCAATTCAATACCATGACAAGCCTTAAGAAAGAAAGTAGCATCTAAAGATAAAGCATTTATGTAACAACTTAGACAAATTTCAAAAGAAGGATCCAAAGTAGCAACAATCCTAGCAACATACTCCCTCATAGGTTCAATGTCTACTTTCTTAGCATTTGAGTGTTTTGCACACAAGATATTGTTGGCCCACGTTTGTCGTTGCGCCAAAAGATCGACCTTTTAATGCCCCAATACAAATGCCAAAGTTAACAACTCCACAGAAAGCAGTTAAGCCATGTCGCAAATCCCAAGGCCAGCACTGCACAACACAAGGGGATGAAGGGAGAAACCTTCCAACAACACCCCCCAAAGCGGGACCAGGGAATTCGAACCCGTGACCCAAACTCTGAAACCACTTGTTCGCCCACGTTTGTCGTTGTGCCAAAAGATCAACCTTTTAACGTCTGATACAAATGCCAGAGTTAATGGATCCATGGGAGGCGATTAAGCCATGTCGTTAATCTTGAGGCCAACATTGCATCGCACAAGGGGATGAAGGGCGACACTATCCAACAGATATGACCATCTTCTAATATCTTGAAGCAAGGAAGAAACTTTTGACTCATTAACTGCCAACTAGTGATCCAATTGGTAGCAAAATGGTGAAATCGATTGTAATGTCTCCTTCCAACTAGTAGCTCTTGAGGTTGAATAGCCTATATGATTCCCATGGGCTCTTTTCAATTAAGGGAATTGATTATTAATTATTTAATATTATTCATCCTAAAGTCAAATATTATGAATAACATTATTTAATTAATATTTATTAAGTAACTAAAGTAAAATATTAATATATTAAAAGCTATGTTCCACGGCATTTCGGGGACGAGGGGACGGCAAGGGATGCGTTTCTGGGACGTTTCCTAGGGGGCAATTTTTAGGGGACGGTAGCGGACGGCGACATACAAAATACATATATATATATATGATTTTTTCAAAATTTATTAATATATTAGAGAGAGAGAGAGAGGGAAAGAGAGATAGATATGTCAATAAATTAATAATTGATAACAACAATATCAATATGTAAATAAATCGCGAGAGTAGTGTTAGTTAGATGATCAGATTAATGACACAGAAATTTAATTCAAATTGAACACAAGAACACAGCAGATACCCTGGGAAAACCCTCCTCTTGAGGGAGAAAAACCCAGCAACAATATATCACTTGTATATTGATTTCACACAATAATGATCTCCTTACAAGAGGCCGGTATGAAGGCCTTAATACATGCACCAAAGTGTGATGAAACTCAGCAATACAAAGATACAATATACTGAATAAAATTCAGCCTTCAAAGATATCGATCTGCCTTGAGAAGAACTCGCACTTGAGATAAAGGACGAGCTGAATATGAGTGAAATGAATTTGATGATCAAACAATGAGACTTCTTCAAGTATATATATACTATGATGAGAGGAGACGTGACCTTTCAAAGACACAAGTCGGCCCAGCAAGAAAGATGCGCCCCTCCAATGAAATCGCGTCCATACAAGAGGTTGGCCTCTTTTAGAAATTTGTGCCTCTTCATTAATTCGTGTCATTCCATTAATTAAATATAATACTCAATCATTGTGCCTCTTCAATTAAATCGATATCATATAAATTAAATAGCCATAGCTATGATTTAATTTATTATTCTTGAACAAGGAGATCGGTTGGAAGGATAAGACTGACGCTGTCATAACATCAACACTCCCTCTCAGCTAGGGAGTATACTTCCAGCTGCACAAGACATATCACCTCATCGTGATGTCTACCACTATGGCTACAACCATATGTGGAAAAGATAGATATCACCTCATCGTGATATCAAATATCACCTCATCGTGATATCAAATATCACCTCAACATGATATCAACCTTAATGGCTACAACCATGTATGGTATGTACAAGTGTTCATCACTTGCGTGATATTGTCACCTCAACATGACTTTAACCATGGCTCTCCCAGAGGGTGAAACACAAGTACAAAAAATCATCACAGACTCTCTCACGTGATGATGTCATGGATTCACACACATGACATCCACCATGGCTCTCCCAGAGGGTGGAAACAAGGGCTTTCACCTCAAACTTTTCCTGTAGAGAAGAGTGCATTAACAAGGGATTTCACCTCGAACTTCTTTCACAGAGAAGAACTTATTAAAGAGGATCATTGATACTGAGACTCCTTCTCAGTTAGGGTTGGATTCTCCACCATACCAAGCTTAGCTCGAAAGTACACGAACTTTATCCTGAAGAGAGGCTTGGTGAGAATGTCTGTTGTCTACTCATCAATACTGATATACCTCAACTGTACAGCTTTCCTCAATACCATATCTCTAATATAATGGTATTTGATCTCAACATGTTTGGTTTTGTCATGAAACACAGGATTGATAGAAAGCTTCACACAGCTCTGGTTATCACAATGAATGATAGTAGGCTCCATTGATTGTCCAAACAATCCTACAAGGAGCTTACGAAGCCACACTACTTCCCGAGCTGCCACACAAGCTGCAATGTACTCTGCCTCTGTTGTACTCAATGCTACAGATGACTACTTCCTGCTGCACAAAGAAATCATATCAGATCCCAAACTGAAGCAACATCCAGAGGTGCTCTTCCGATCAGTGACACACCCTGCCCAATCAAAATCAATGAAGCCATGCAACTCCAGATCCACACCTGAAGAATATCTCAACCCATATCCAACTGTGCCACGCAAGTATCTTAGGATATGTTTTGCTGCAACAAGATGTATCTGTCTCGGTTCACACATGAACTGACTAAGTGCACTCATAGCATAACAGATATCTGGTCTCATGTTAACTAGATACATCAAGGACCCAATCAACTGCCTGTACATCGTAGGATCCACCAAGTCTGAACTAGCTGCAGCCTCTTTTTTAACTTATGTAGGTTGGTCTCCAAAGGTGTTGACATGGATTTGCAATCCATCATACCAAACCTCTTAAGTATATCAATAGTATACTTCCCTTGACTTAGAATCATCTCATTTGGCTTTTGCCAAACTTCTAAGCCAAGGAAGTAATGCATGAGCCTAAGGTCCTTCATTTCAAACTCAAAAGCCAACTCTTTCTTGCATTTGATTATTAGATGCTCTTCTACAATAAGAATCAACTCATCAACATACAAAACCAAAATCAATGCTTCACCATTAATTACCTTGAAATACAGATTAGAGTCAGCCTCATTCTTGGAGAAGCCCAAACTTAACAGGTAACGATCAATCCTTTCGTACCATGCACGAGGAGCCTGCTTAAGACCATACAAGGCCTTCTTCAGCTTGCAAACATGAGACTCCTTCCCATGTACCTCGAATCCATCAGGTTGCTCGATATAAACTTCTTCCTTGATCACACTATTCAAAAAAGTTGTCTTCACATCCATCTGATGAATCTTCCATCCTCTAGATGCAGCAATAGCAATGATGGTCCTGACTGAAGTATAACGAGCAACTGGAGCAAAGGTTTCCTCATAGCCAACTCCGTCTTTCTGTGAGAATCCTCTAGCCACGAACCTAGCCTTATACATCTCAATGCTCCCATCAGCTGCATGCTTGATCTTGAAGAGCCATTTTGAAGATACCATAGATTTGCCTTCGGGTCTAGGAACAATGTCCCAAACATCATTCTTAAGAATTGACTGGTACTCCTCTATCATAGCATCTCTCCAAACTTGTTGACTGGAAGCTTCCTCAACACAGGAAGGCTCGGACTCAATAATCTGACTCATCAAAGCAACATAAGTGGAGAACTTATGTGGCCTTTTACTTTCTCTGAAGGTACCTCTAGGAGCTGCAAACCTTTCTGCCTCTTGCATAGTTTGCCTAGCCCAAAGAGGTTTGTTTCTTCTAATCACAATATCGGTAGGCCCATCAGTAGGTTCCAAGGGCTCAACTGGATCAATATCTTCCTTCAGTTCTAAAGTCTCCCTCTGAATCTCAGGAGTATGGTCAACTTCCATATCCTAAGGAGACTCTTCATTATCAATCTCCACATGAGTTCCCTTGGATCTCCTGAATGCAACATCTTCCTCAAATGTGCCATCCCTACTGATCTCGATCAACTTCTGACCTGGAATGTATATCCTGTAGGCTTTTGATGTTTCACTGTAGTCCACAAATATTCCCTTCTTGCCAGAAGGCTCCAACTTTGTTCTCTTTTCCTTTGGAATATGAACATAAACTGGACATCCAAAGATCCTCAAATGACTCACCTCTGGCTTCTTTCCAGTAAGGGCTTCCTCAGGAGTCATGTTTTCCAAGATTCTGTGAGGACTTCTATTCTGAACATAGACTGCAGTCCTAGAAGCTTCTGCCCATAGGAAGGTTTGCAGATCTTGGTCATGGATCATGGCTTTTGCTACTTCCACGATCGATCTGTTCTTTCTCTCTGCAACACTGTTCTGTTGAGGATTAAAGGGAACACAGAACTCCCTCTTAATCCCAGCTTCAACACAGAAATTTCGAAGCTGCCAGAAGTGTATTCTCCTCCATTATCAGATCTTAGGACTTTCATTCTTTTCCCGGAAAGGTTCTCTACCTGAGCTTTGAACTCCTTGAACCTTTCTAACATTTCCTCAAACTCTTTAGTTTTCAAAAAATAAATCCAAGTCTTTCTAGAGTAGTCATCAATAAAAAGAATGTAATACAAGAAACCACTCGAAGAAGGAACAGACATTGGACCACATAAATCAGAATGAATGAGATCTAGAATACATTTAGATTTACTTTCTCTACTATGAAATGGAGCTTTTGTATTCTTACCCATTGCATAACCTTTGCAAGTACCTTCATGCTCTTGGTTGAACTTTGGAAGGCACGAAACCATCTTCTCCATGATAGGTAGAGCTCGGAAGTGAAGGTGAGCCAATCTTCGATGCCAAAGATCACACAAGCTTGAAGAATCATGAACTAATGCCTGAAGTGGACGAGTGCATAGCCTATAGAGAATCTCATGTCTAACACCAATTACTTGAGCAGTCTTGAAGTTGGAATTCTTCGTCCACACAAGTACTTTGCCTTTGGAGAAGGCAACTTGATATCCTTTATCTTCTAAGGCTGAAATGGAGATAAGATTACGCTTAATTCCTGGAACATAAAGGACATCAATTAACTGTAGTGTAATGCCGGAATCCAAATGGAGAGTAGAGGTCCCAATCCCTTTCATTGAGTAGCTAGCATCATCTCCAATAATGACTTGTTCATTATAATCTCTCTCCACCAAGCTTGATAAATGCTCCCTAAATCCAGTGATGTGCCGAGATGCCCCACTGTCAATCAGCCAAGTGTTGGTGTTGGTAGGTACATTGCTTGACAATGCCGAATAGAACAAGTATTCACAAGAGTCCTTCTGAGGAGAGGCATCATCAACATCTGCAATGGTGGCCTGTTGCTTAGGCCTGGATGGGAAATGCTTGGAAAAGTGACCATACTTGTCACATCTAAAGCATTGGACTTTGGATAAGTCCCTCTTCTTCTTAAATGCGGGGGCACCATCATTTCCTTTATCTCGATTCCTCTTGAAGTATCCTTTCTTCCCATCTTTCCCTTTCTTCTTCGAAGATTGAGAAGTGAGAACATGAATGTCTTCATTAGATGAACTTTGACCAACTCCTCTAGCAGCCAACCTAGACTCCTCTTGAATGCAATTGGCTCTCAAACGATCAAACTTAGGAAGCCTAAGTTTGGATCTTGCATTGATTCCTTGAATGTAGGACTCCCATGATGAAGGAAGACCATTGAGAGCAAGCATGGTCAAGTCTTTATCATCAACCACATGACCAATTGTAGAGAGTTGATCTCTCAATTCCGAAATCCTCATGAAATAGGCAATCACTATTTCTCCTTTCGCCATCTTCACATGGTGTAGTTGTTGCTTCAGTGCAAGTTCCTGGCTGGTGTTGTTGATTTCGTACATCTCCTCCAAATTTTTGAACATGTCCCTTGTCGTCTTCAACTTGGAGACAATCGGAACAATATGATCTTTAACAGAGTCAACCAACATCTTCTTTGCCTTGATGTCTTTCTTCCTCCACTGCAACTTCTCTTCTTCCTCCGTTGGTTCGGGAACTTTGGTCTCCACAAACTCAGCCAAGTCATTCTCTTCCAAGATGAGCATGATTCTGAACCTCCATGATGTGTAGTTAGATGCTCCCTCGAGTCTATCTTCAATCTTAAGACCATTCACCATTTTGACTAAAATAGAGATAGACAAAGAATGATAAAGACAATAAAGAATATCGCTGCAATAACAAATCTGATCACGATCTTCTTCAAACCCGCTCTGATACCATGTTAGTTTTATGATCAGATTAATGACACAGAAATTTAATTCAAATTGAACACAAGAACACAGCAGATACCCTGGGAAAACCCTCCTCTTGAGGGAGAAAAACCCAGCAACAATATCACTTATATATTGATTTCACACATTAATGATCTCCTTACAAGAGGCCGATATGAAGGCCTTAATACATGCACCAAAGTGTGATGCAACTAAGCAATACAAAGATACAATATACTGAATAAAATTCAGCCTTCAAAGATATCGATCTGCCTTGAGAAGAACTCACACTTGAGATAAAGGACGAACTGAATATGAGTGAAATGAATTCGATGATCAAACAATGAGACTTCTTCAAGTATATATACACTATGATGAGAGGAGACGTGACCTTTCAAAGACACAAGTCGGCCCAAAAAGAAAGATGCGCCCTTCCAATGAAATTGCGTCCATACAAGAGGTCGGCCTCTTTTAGAAATTTGTGCCTCTTCATTAATTCGTGCCATTCCATTAATTAAATATACTAATCAATCATTGTGTCTCTTCAATTAAATCGATATCATATAAATTAAATAGCCATAGCTATGATTTAATTTATTATTCTTGAACAAGAAGATAGGCTGGAAGGATAAGACCGACACTGTCATAACATCAACAAGTAGTACTATAACTGTATAAGAAATGTCATTAAAGCATTATAAAATTTATCACAACAATATCAAACATCAACAAAACCATGGTCTATCAATATCCAAATGTCTCAAACATGTATCCAAATGTCTCAAACTATTTGTGGTTCTTCTAATTTACCTGTATCTAGATCATCTAATATGGATGGTGATGATATTTTTGAACCCATATGATAATGCTTAATCGGTGATGACTGGTTGTTGACACTTGAAATTATTATTTTTTAATTTTAATTTACAATATATATCATGACATTCAAGTTTGACTAATTGATACTTTAATATTTTTATTTTTATGGTGGTGTTGTTCACTATACAATATATGATGCTATGTGTCGTATTTTGAACTTAACTACTGCTGCAAATATGCATATAATTCTGATTTTTATATGTTTTCGTATGGATGTACCCAAACCCAAAAATAAATTTGACCAAACACGAACCAATACCAAGACTGGTAACTTGGGACAATAGGGTTTGGATCATAAATAATTAGTGTCAAATTTATGTAGTGTCTTTTTGTCACAGTCTAGTCATAGAGGCAATAGGTATCTTTCTTTTTGAAGCATTTACCTCAACTTTTGATATACTATGTCTGATTCATCTCAATTCTTCTAAAACCATAATATTTACTGAACAATCAAGTGATTGCAGAAGGTTTCTATGAGGCATGTTAGAAGTTATCCTCTACTGCATTTTATAGAATTATTAAAAAATTAAAATGAGACTTAGTAATACTAATGATAAAATGTTAATATTTTGTGTCCATCAAACTTTAGCCCAAAAAAAATATTAAATTAATCCTGCGAGAGATGGTGGGACCTACACGACCTTGGGAAGGAGAAATAAACTTTAAAAAAATTGAATTTTTTTGTTGTTTTTTAATATTTGAAGCTCTCAGCCTCCATAGGACGGCTAGCCATCCCCGGTACGATTGGGGACGTTTCCCGAGGAACTGTCCCCAAACTGCTAGAAACGTTTCCTATTAATTTTGTTGTTTCAGAGATGGCAGGGGAACGTCCCCTTTGCGTCCCGAGGACGGCAGGGGACGGGGACAAGGGGTTTTTAGGGCAGGGGACACGTCCCCATGTAACCCTAATTAAAAGTAACTTTAATATTATATTTTCCCTCTAAAGTTCAAATATTTAAATTATTAAAGGAGGGAAAATATTATTGAGGACCTATTCACAAGAAGATACAAAATACAATTTTGGAGGCTCATTTGATTATCGAGGAGTTTTTTTCTTTCATGGTTGGTTCTGAAGCTCAGGGAGCTTGAGGGTTGCAAGGTTTGATGGTGAAACCATCCACCCTAGCCTACAGATTGTAGATCAATTCCGAATTTGTGAAGTCTTCTTTGGAGACAAATTTCAGAGTATAAGGATATGGTATTAGTTACAAGAGAAAGTATCAAGTGAAGATATTCTACAGCTACAGTTATACAGAGCATTAAATCATTTTTAGATAGTAATTCTAGTGACATTATTATTGGTGGAGTTAATACCGTCAGGAGAATTGTGGAACTTAAACTCACCACAGGATTCCATTTTGGAGGGGATTCGATATACATAATGTATGAAGGATGGCATTTTATTTGAGCTATGTGAATCTAGGCAAGTCGTAAGGCTAAACAAGGACGTCATGAGCCTTTAAACACCACTGTTGCTATTCCCTGTCAGCCACGAGCCTTCCATAAGGGGTGCGAAGAGTTGTAAGGGAGTGTGGAGGACACGGAAGGAGTCCCATGTGGACTTTGACTGCTGCAGCCACTTCAAACAAGGAGCTGCTTCCTTGATAAATCCACAACATAGACTCGGGTGCTTCATTTAGTAGCGCAACTTATATTCTAAGCAAAAATTATGGTGTGCAAAAGCAGGCAGTTATGGTGAGGTTCAAATCTATGCAAGTTGGATAATTGGCTTGGGAAATGAAGGTAGCAGTGCATTTTTAGGAACAATGTAATTGTGGAGACTAATGGTGATGTTGAATGGAACAATCTAAAATAAAATATGCTTGCACTATAATAATGTGCACTGTATCAGATATCTAGTGATAATGAAGGGACATCCATCAAAGCATAACAATAGAAATTTTTAGTCAAATGTTGTAGTTACAAGTGCCCTGCTAGACATACATGCAAAATGTAGAAGCATAGACAAGGCATGTGAACTGTTTCAGAAAATGCCTCAAAGAAATGTGATCTCTTGGGTTGCAATATTGCAAGATGGTAGGGATACTCTCCCAAATGATTTTGCAACGTTGTCACCTAATGGAAGGGTTAATCATTCCATATTATCTTCTAATAAGCTCCATTACTCCCTACCATGCAAGGAAAAGTCAATTATCAAGTTGTTTTGTCAGAATGGATAATTCGAACCTATTAGGAGTCAAGACACAAGTAATAAATTTTCCTACCAACTTCATGCAAACTAGTATAGCTTGCACATTAATCAACAATTCCAAATTCAGCACTAGAGCTTTGAAAGTCAACAGAAATCTACCTCCCCTTCTGGGTTTATGCACATCCATAAACTCATGAAAAGACAAAGACTGCCTGATCTCAGGTGCCAATGTCGAATACTCTCCACAAAATCTAGTCACGTCTACCACTATGTTGTGGCTGAAACTCATGATGATGACCCTATTGCTCTGCCTCCGGAGTCGAAGGTGCCTCTCTAGATATAAATGTAGGTTGTCCCGGCCTACGCTCATGCAAGATAGGTGACGACTGCCGCTGTACTGACACCAGTGGCTGGTCTATGCCTGCAGTCCCGCTAGTCTGTCCTACCTGAATATAGTGCTGTTGAGGCTGAGTGTAATGCCTCATTGTGCCCATCAACTAAGACATCATGTCCATCATATTATCATGCCTGCGTCTGAACTCCTCATCAGTAATATCACCTCCGGCATGCTCTTTCCCTGGATCCCTATGTGTCTTTGTAGGAATCTCACGATCCGCCATCAATGTAGTGACACTGTTCTCACTGCTATTGGAACTGGATCTGTGAATACCCAAAAGCCCTGATACTGTCTCACCTTCAGGAATAGGTGGACTTGTCCAATCCTCGATTCTGCCTGTTCCTCTACCCTTATTGTAGAAAATAATATCTCTACTCATGAAAAAGCATCGAAAAAGCACACATCTGACTGAAAAAGCACAGGATGGCAGGAAAACTGTGCTCTGGTACCATTGTAAGAGACCAGGTGTCTCTCAACTCGATCACTGGCCGACACTGCTAAGTTTTTTGTTTGTTTTCTGTATTCTTGATTTTTTTGTAGTTTTTTGCAATAAGAGGGTTTTTGCGATTTTGAATGAAATGATGCCAATACAAATTAAAAAGCATAAATTTACAAATGATAAATCAACTAATGGCTAGCAATGGCAATTGTCTTTATTCTGAAGATGTAAATGGGTTACAATATTGAATAGATAACATAGATCCAAAAAGGCAAGCAAAACGTAATATTAAAGAACCTGATTTTCTGTTTGCAGCCGCCTGTAGAAAGCATTAAAATGTACGGCCAATCCAAATACAGGCTTCTCCCACCACCAAAAGATTGCAGACACCTCCAAAGACCTAGGCGTCCCCTGTGGTGAAGTCAGAGTACAAAAAAGCAAGGTGTTTTTGTCAAGTGAAGAACTACGGCCTTTGCTGCAGCAAAAGTACGGCCCAACCAGCATTCAATAAATCCGTACAATCTTGAAGAATGTGCCAGATGCCAAATGAAACACTGCCAATGCAATATTCTCCTTCTGGAAGAAAGATCGATCCAGAACTCTGATAATAAACTCCAAAATATGCCCAAATATGACTCCTGTGTGAAACCACTCTGTTGACAAGCTTAAACTGGTATTGCACAGTCTCAGAATGTCTGATTCTGAAGAGGGAACGTTCTTCAAAACCCATTGATCTGCAGAAACCCTTGTTTCACAAACCCCAATGCTCTCAGAGAGAAATAAAGACAAATTAGAATAATCATAACATAATGAGTTCAATTTGCCTTGGAGAAATATATATCTTCTCTCAAAAAGTCGATCCTTTCACAAAAATCAGCTCAATTGCATTTAATAATATAATAATTTTCCCTTTTGAAATACTTATGCCAATTATTAATAAATGGCGTCCTTTTTATTAATGAGTATTAAACTCATTAAATATTAAATTTTCCCCATCATTATAAAGTATTAAAAATACTTTATAATTCACCATTTTAATAATAACTTTAATATTTCATTAAAATGACTTTATATTATAAAGTCAAATTAATATTCTCTTTAATTATTATTAAATGCTCTAATAATCCCTGTTTGCTCATCAAATCATCAAACCGGGTCGAAACTGAGCTGACCAACTGAATCAGGTGCCCTGCCAAAAATAGCAACTCCTGCCTGCCTGACTTACTATAAATAGTAAGTATCTATAAATCACTCTGTAAGTGTCCGCAAAGGCCCAAACCTGAATCAACTGTTGGAGTGATGTTCCCAAATGCTGGATAACTGCTTCAAGTGACCTTCTAATCACATCTGTCAGCCTATGAAGGTCTGCGTAATAGGCTAACCCCTAAATCAACTGTACTGCCTAGGAAGGGGACATTACAGTTGGCTCACGGAAATATTCTCATGCTAGTTCGAAGAAGATAGAAGGATATGTGTAGGGTTTCTATGAGGAACAGGAATAAAGCAATGGTGAAGTTCATGGATTGTTAAGACGGCTCCAATAAACTATTTGGCAGTGTGATCTCTATATACAGGCACAAAAAAAAATTATGGTATGTTAGCTGTTGTTCCATCAAAAGACAAACTATTTGGGTCTTTATTTATTCTCTTCAGAAAAAAGGAATGATTGAAGATACAAATTTATTGATCAGAAAGGCATGGAAGTAAAAGCTCAATTGGTTGCTGAGGCAAATAAGACTAGTGACAATACTTCTTGATAATTAAGTCATTTATGACATAGGCAAGAAAATCTAGAAGACCACCTAAATAAAAATGAAGTCAATGGAAGAAATAATGTCAAGCAGAGAAAATTGAGTCATCCAAGAGTAATAGAAGACCACCTAAATAGAAATGAAGTTAACAAAAGAAATGATGTTGAGCATAGAAAATTGAGTCATCCAAGAGAAAGGTTGCAAAATTCTCACTTTGATAATAAGCTCTAAGAAGAAATTGATGAAAGATGCTATTGTTTACAGTAGGAAAAATTCGAGTTCAAAACCAACATTTACAACTATTGATGTTCTTAGAGGATTGGTCAACTAGCTATATAATCAGTAAAGAAGACGCTCACATCCAACTCGTGGAATACCTACAGTTATGATTTCCTTGGCAACATTGCTAAGAGAACCTTTGTTTAGATCACAATTTGTAAAGGCAAATGAGGTAAAATACCTAACTCCTATTTCATTAGCAATACATTCAGCTCCTCTATGAGACAACTCCTGGTGTGTAGCTCCTTTCGTATTAGAATGTTTCTAAGTGTGTATTAGCCACGACTCGAACTTCACCTCATCCAATATGGATTATCAAGGCCCCACAAAAGAAAAGGTTGCAAGGGTCATTGTCTTGACATTAAAAAAAAGAGACTTTTAAGGGAATGTTTATAAGTGAAATGGTTAATCTTGGTTCATCACAAATTGTGCAAAAGCTAAAATCACAATCTTGGTGCGATGAAGATTTGACAACATTGGAAAATTAAGTTTTTTTGATAAATACAAACAGAAGTTTATGCTTGGAAATCTTGATCAATACCCAATGCATAAGGATCCAACATTCTGGTCTGACAATGATTTAATTGCAAGACTTGACGATTCTAAAGATCCAAGAATTTGATACTTTCAAGAAAATAGGCCTTATTAAGGGAAGTGTGAAGGTTTCCAAGAATAGCAGCCATTAATGATGAATTTCATTTGAAAGAAAACCATCCGTACCACGATGATTTTGGGGTCGACTTAGATACTATAGATGAATCAAATGTTACAGAAGTAGAAGCCAAGCTATGTATAGTTAGAGTCTAAACATGTTTAGTACCCTACAAACTCTGTAAAGACCCTTGCAATTCTGGCCATTAATTTTCAGTTTTTGCTGCTAAGGAATTTCGTCAAACGGTTGGCAAACAACCTCCTTCCAGCAGATAAGTGTTTTCTCCTTTTTGATTTGAGTTTATATGATGATCAAATAGCATGAAATGACTTCTAATTGCAACCCACTAACAATTGAAATGGAAAGAGAGCAATGCAATATTTATGTGATTTTTCCAATGCAATAAGATGACTAACTTATGCAAAGTTACAGCTACAGCATAATGACATTATGTCAAACAGTTGTCAAACTATCCCAAACTCCTTTATTTGCTGCTATGACTGATTACAATGTCTGCCCATGATGAATGCACATAATCGTCTTCAATGGAGACAAATTACAATGACCATGCCAACTAAATTGATGCAATGAAGTTTCAGATATATGGAACTTATGATATGCAAATGCAATTGCTGTATGACAGCGATATTAGGATGGCTAGATGTAATTACAAAACTGCTGTATAAGACAGCAATTTAATGTGATATAAAAATGACTCCAAAATGCAATGGATTACAATATTAAACGAACCTGGATCAATGGCCAGCAATACAGAAATCCCATCAATTTCTCCTCAAAGTCATCCTTTGATGCTAAGAGGCAGCGCTAATACTCCCTGGTGGTATGCGACCTTTCTCCAAGCAGATTCGATGCACAAACTGACCTCTAAACTGAAAATTGAATTGTATCTAATGCTTACACAACCGCGCCTGGAGTTGCTAATGAAAACCTCCAAACTATCGAATTGTTTACCATACAGAATGTGCGTCCAGATTCCTTGATGAATGATGGCTTTTCCCAACAATCTCCAATACAAATTCTTCAAAGTCTTAAAGCTACGTCTTTCCCCTGAATAATTCGATATACTCCTAAAATGATTCTTCAACAAATCAAGCTTTACGAATGCCTAAGATCTTCTTCCAGAATCAAATTCTTCTAAATACAGAGAATGATTTTATATGCCTCCAAGGGTAAAATCGAACTGTCGAAAATAAATTCTCCAAAATGCAGATATTTCTTCTCAAACATCGATTTCCTTCTTCACAAATTTGGTCAAAGACCATTAAATTTGTGAATGATCAAACCTGATAGAAATATTCTTCTTTTAGTACTAACTTGCAACAATACCTCAGCTGCTGCAAATCTCCAATGCAATAATGATTGCAACAATAAACCAGCTGTTGTAAATCAACAATACAATAATAAACCAGCTATTGCATCAAACCACAACTCCTGTCAGAAGAGCAATAATACATCAGCTATTGCACCTATCAAAACTCTCCAATGAAGCACATGTAGAAACCCTTGATGGATTCCCCCAAAATCTCTAGCTAGAGTTGATCTTTCACAACCGAACCTAGTATCCTAGAGTCTTCAAACCCTCGGACAAGCAAAGCATTCAAGCTTCTACCAAACTGGTATAAGAAGTATAAACCAAGACATAAGCATCCTCAAATGCTAGGCCAACAACTCCTTATAAAGATTTCTCAGTGCCTTCCAAGAAGCTTCTAGAAATATTATTATTTTATTCCTTTAAGTGAATTTATCATTTATTATTTTATTTTAAATCACTTTATTAAATTAATTAAATATAAAGTTATCTTATGATTTTAATTTGTTGAAATAACTTTATAAATAATTAATTTAATACTTACTCCCTTATTTATCTTGTTTAGCCTTCGGGAATAAATAAAGGGTAAACAATCTCCGGGGTGGCTACTGGGAAGGGGACAGTATAAACTCTTTGACTTGCCAGACGTAAAGCAGATATTATCTTTGGATTTATGAAATAATGCCTTGACAAAGAGAGGTACAATCTTACAACCTATCTTCCTGATATGAATCAGCCATTGTTCAATCAAACATTAAAGCAACTGCTTGGAGGAGAAGTATTGCAATTCCATGGGTGAATTGTTCAATAGATTGAAATGTGGGTTATGCTACTCCAAAGTGGCTCGGCATAGATAAGGATTGTTGTATTTGCAGAGGAATTAGCATTACCATTCGTTGAGGAAATATTGCAATAATATGGTAAGCACTTGCCTAGAAATGTGCAAGGTTTGGAAAATTTGTTCTACAAATATAGGGCAATTGGAAAAGAAATAAAATAAACACATTCTTAACAAAACATGCATATTGTTGCACTGGATAGTATTCACCAAGGATGTAAAGGCAAAGCTCAAGAAGATCCGAATATCTTTCCTTATAACCTCCACCATGTTGGTTTGAGCAAAACTTCAACGCCCTTTCCACTTTCAGTTATATCAGCAAAACTTTATTATTTTAATGTATTTTGGTGTTTCCACATCATTTATCGTCCCCTTCGAATGTGGAAGGGCATAAACAACATAGACAATGAAAATGAATATTTTGTTTCTTTGCTCCATTTGGGAATAGTGAAGGAAGATGAAGAGGCGCTCTCATGACTTTTCAAAATCTTGTTGTTTTATAATATCTTTGGAGGGAAAACTCTTGGCGTTTTTTCATCCATTGACTATAAATATTTATACCTTGTAAGGGGGAGGGGCTTTCTGTTTTCACTGCTCTACAATTGACAGCTTTGTAGGGAAAAAACTGAAGTCTGTGTGCTTCTTTTGGGCTCAGCTAAAGAATTGTTTTTCTGATGTCAAATGTTTCTTTCAGAGGCTGATTATTTTGATGTTTAGTAAGTTTCTTCTTGCGCTTATTTCCTCGCTTTTCACTCTTGGTGTGTAGATATTTGGAAGACTTTGTGCTCCCATAATTGATGTAGCTTGCTTTATTTCAAGAATCTTTGCTGCATTTTTATGTTCGTAGTTAGATTTCTGTTCTTTTTTTCTTTTTTCATTTTGTACTTTCTGGTTAAAAGTACTTGAAAACCTCAAATTCTATCATATGAGGGATTTGCCTCTCTCCAACGCTAAGGAGAATTGTTAACCTCATAACGATTTCTCCATTTGTTGGTGAAGTTCATCATTGCCCATTCGGTGAGTTAGTTGATTTTTCGCAGCGACAAAACTGTTTACCGACACAACTAAAAGGGAAAGGCTAATAGTGGAAGAACAAAAGAAGGAATAGAAAACATATGGTTGAACCATTCTTTCATATGAGTGGATGGATGGGAAAAACCTCACCATTATTATTTTTGGATAGCTTTAAATAGTGAGGTTTTTTTGAAATCAGTGAATGCCTTAAACAAAGTAAAAAATGCTAAAACATTGTGTCTAATGTTGGAGAAAATTGTCATGGAGGTGAGCATAGAAAATGTGGTGCAAATCATAACTAACAGTGTTCCATGGGGCTTCAGGGACAGGGACGAGGGTATGGCAGGGGACACGTTTTGGGGATGCGGGGATGAGGGGTCTAAATTTGGAGGCGGAGGGGGGATGGCGGGGGGACAGCAGCAGGGGGCGACAGGGTGCTGAAATACATATAGTACTTGAAAAAATAGTTATAAAAAGATGTATAAGTATAAGAATTATACATCTTGGAGACAACTAGGAGTCCCCTAGATGTCTTGAGCACACCCCAGCATCCTCAAAGTCCTCGCAACGTCTTGGAGACAGCAACACTGGTGGTGGGATGGTGGCCCTGGTGGTGGGATGGTGGGGGGACGTCCCCCCCAAGTCCCCAAGTCTCCAAGACGTACCCGTCTAGGAAATGCGGGTTTTTCTTTGGGGGGGGGACGCATCCCCATGGAACACTGCTAATAATGCAGCAGCATATGTGGCGGCTGGGAGATTGCTCCAAGACAAACATAACACACTTTTTTGGATACCTTTTGCAACACATGGCCTTGACTTTCTTTTGGAGCACATAGGAAAACTTGATTGGGTGACACCAATTCTAGATGATGCAAGAAACATCGCAAAACTTATCTACAATCGCCCTTGGGTTCTTCATTTGATGAGAGATCACATCCAAGAGAAAGAATTGGTTAGATTGGGTGTCACAAGGTTTGCAACAATTTTCACAATGTTGTAAAGCACTATTGGTTCATTGACTGCTTTGAAACAAATTTTTGTGAGTCAAGCACGGCTAGACTCATCTCATTCGAAGAAGCCTAAAGGAGAGAGGGTTGCAAGCATAGTCATTGCCAACTTTTTTGCACAAAGAGCCACAAAAATCATGAAAGGTAACCTTAAAACTTTGAATTTAAATTCAAAATTGAATATTTTATTTTTTAAATTTAAGTCTTTCATTATAAATTTGTATGTTTTATCTTTTTGTATTTGCAAACTATAGGTGTCAAATCCCTTGGTTAGAGTTCTCCGTTTGGTAGATGGGGATCAAAACCTAACGAGGTATATTTATGAGGGCATGGATAGGGAAAAAGAGTCTATCAAAAACTATTAAAGGGGGATCATTGATACGAGGTGGAACAGTCAACTCCACCAACCCATCCATGCAGCTAAATACTTCCTCAAGCCTCCTTTTTCTATTCAGACGCCTCAGATCCTAATGGACAGGTTATGGAGAGCCTCTCCACATGCATTCAGAGGATGACACCCCAGGTTGAGGTGAGAGACTTCATTATCAAAGAGTTAGAAAGTTACAAGGCTATCTATCCGAGGAAGAACAACTCAAACACCAAGTATAAAATTTGGAGTCTTTATTTCATATGCATCTTATAGGTTACAAATTTCAAATTTACAAATATTGACAATTTAATAAAATATGTTTTTATTTTTCTTTCTAACTATTGAATATTTTATTTTGTAGTCTTTGGTGGACAAATTGGGTGCAAATTCTCCAAATCTCCAAAGACTTGCCCTCTACATTCTATGCCAACCTTGTAGTGCATCCATCTGTGAGTGAAATTGGAACTTGTTCAAGGCCATCCACATGAAGAAGAGAAAGAAATTAACCCAAAAATGCCTCAATGACCTCGTCTTTGTGCAATACAACCTTTCGTTGCACACAAGGGTAGAGAAAAAATAAAGGATCCCATTGATTTAGATGAGATAGATCCTTATAGTGACTATACAGGGCGGGATGACCAGCCTCCATTGTTTACCAAGGATGAGATTTAAGATTTTGAGTGACAGGCATTGGAGAATGTGGGACTAAGTGCAGTTGGAGATGTCGGGTTGGATAACATTGATGAGGGTGAGGAGTCATTGCCATCTACAAGTGTAAGGATCTACCCTAAACTGGTCTATAATTTTATTTTTATTTCACCAGTTTGACTGTGCAAGCATTTCGTCAAACAGTTGCAGTAGTGGCAGAGTTTGCATAGAAGTTTGTTTATATAGATTGCACAAATAATATATTCCTCATTCACCAATGAATTTCATGAGTTCAACATATACAACATTACTAGGCAACAATACATATGAAGATTATATTAATCTTATTGAAAAGAACAAAACTCTTCAGAAGTTTGTACCAGCAACTGAATATAAACAAATTGAAATTTCAACTCTCTAAATCCGACCTGTTTGAGCATACATAGAACCTGCTTAAGGATGATTTAATCCATAAACCGCAACTCCTTCCTTTATAAATATTTTAGCAGCTCCTCATGAAAGCGGCAGCATGATACTCGAAACTTGTAGCTTCAGAAACTATTAAATGTCACATCTTCTTAATCCAGAGATAACCAAAAATGAGCACAGGTTCATGGCTATTCTCAAACCAAGCCAAAGAAAGAGACGGCTTCTCATACACGTCAACTCTAAAGAAGTAGCTCCCGATAACACTTAAGACATTAATTATCTTTTCATGACAAGAATTTATGATCTAATTAGTTTTGACCACGCTTCCCCTATTTGTTTCCCGACTGCTTACCAAGAGAACATCACCCAAATAGAATGTTCACGCCTCTTTGTTGACAGAAGATTAAAGAATTATGAATTAGTAGTTCCCCTTAGTAAACCACAATCTTCCCATTCCAAAATTCGATGACTCCCTTCAAAATGACAATTCCTTAGTAAAGAAGCAGTTCCTGAATGACAGTTCAAATATTACATGAATTAACTCCTTACCATGTCAATTCTCTTTAAAAATCGAGTAACTGCTTGGAAAATTAATGGCTTCAAATACTAATTCCCACAACTCTTCAATTGCCACTAAGCCGCGATTCTTCTTTGCTCCGATTCATTTCCAAGAGTATTGCCTCACATCAACTAGACTGCTCCCGATTTGAACTGAAGAATTCATTCTACTTTACTTAATAACAGCTCCAGAATAATCTTTGTTTCTGAAAGATTAATCCCGTAACATGATTTGTATTTCCACTTAGAGCTCTTGCAGTTTCTTTTTAAAAGAAAATGACAAGCCCGAAAAATCCTCAAGGAAAGACACAAGCTTCACGTCACTTGTGCAATCACCAACACTTGGCTCCACTTCAAAACCGATTGGTTTATACCTATTATTTAATCCAAGGTCCCTTCAATGTATACAGCAACACCTCAAAGACGCGTCTAGCATAAGGAGTTCCCGAGAAGATGCAACAGTCGAACAACTGGAACTTGGCAGCGCTAAGAATATTAGACTTCCACAATAGTTGTTTAAGGAATATTAGACCTCCACTTTCTTCGACGGGATTTACCCAGTGACTTCTGGAGATGACCCAATGTAATGTCCCCATTTTAGCTATACACCCTTTGGTGACTAATAGCCTATTTCCGGAAGCCCATAGGCTCGTCAGAGGTAAAATTAGGGTTTCCTATCTTGTTGGGGTTCTGAAGCATTTTTGAAGGTTTGTATGTTTGAGTTTCTGACGCATGTCTAGTGAAGTTTTCTGGGATTTTGGAGAGCTTCAGAATGGTGTGACATGCATCTCCATCGGACAACCTTTTCCGAAACTTGCTATTTTTAGCCAGTACATTGGAGTTCCAAGTTTTGGATTGCAGATTCTTTCTGGGTTTTCAAAGAACTTTGCAATGATATAGCATGCAAAATGAGTTCAGCAGCTTTTCTGAATTTACTATTTTTAGTAGGTTCTATTTTTGGCAGTACTCCGGATGGCAACAGCACAGTAAGTTTTCCACTTTGAGCAGAGCAGTTGAGTATTCCTAAATTTGGCTTTCTGAGGTGCATTTTTGAATAAATGATTTATTTAAATCATTTAATTATTAAAAAGTGTTTATGACCCCTTGGCCTAGCATAATAACTTGAAGTTGTTTTAAAAGGTGGTCAAAAAAGGGAGGACGTCTCATAAAGGAAATATTTAATATTTCTAAAGTTTATTATTTCTCTTGGGTTTGGACGCCTCATTTAAGGAGTAATAAATATATTTTAAATGTTCTAATATCTCCTTGGTATTTGGATGCCAAAATGAGAAGGGAGAAGATGATTTTGAAAATTTAAATATTTATTTTGCTTGGGCGTCCTTTGGAGTGAAAAAGGATGGAAATTCAACAGTCACCTCAAGTTCTATAAAAAAAAGCCTTTGTTCTCTCATTTGGCATCTTTGGAAAATTATAACAAAATGCTACTGAATTGAATTCAGAACCCGGCTAAGGGGAAGCTTAGCAATTTGACTCCATTCTTTGGGCCTGAAACTATGGTTCCCTAGATGGTGGATTGAGTGTGCTTCATCCAGAAGTGCACATTGAGCTTTGAAGTTGAATATTTTGTGGTTTTTGATAATAATTTTCAGAATTGTGTTTGCTGGTCATATCATGGCTGAAGGAGGTTTTCATTAACAACTTTTTGTATGATTTTTATGTGCTTTTGGGTATTGAAGAAATTGATTCCTAGTACATGGGCACCCCTTCTGTAATGTCCCCTTCTCAAACCTGATTGTTCTTGTGACCGTTGGCCTTTTTTCTGGAAACCCGAAGGCTAGTCGGAAGATAAATTAGGGTTTCCTATTTTTGAGGAGGTCATTGTTCAGAGATGGTGGATTCAATGGCGGATTCCTTCTGGGTTTTCAGAGGGCTTCGCAGGGGTATGTTCATCTCGGCATTCAGAGCATTTTCTGGAATTTACTATTTTTAGTAAATTCTATTTTTGGCAGTAAACAGGATGGTAGCAGGCAGTTGACTTTCCCCTTCAGTTGACTCAAGTGGCGTATTCAGTTTCGGGCTTCAGAATGCAGTTCTGGGAAGTCGAGCTCATTTCACTTAAAAATAACATTATAATTAAAATGTTATTTTATCACCTTGGCCTAGTCGAATGACTTAATGTCGTTTTAAAAGGTGGACTCAAAGGGTGGCGCCTTCATTAAGGTTATATTTAATATTTGGTGAATTTTCCAAAGTCAAAGGAAATTAATGTGGGCGCATTTATCAAGGTGATGTTTTAATTAAAATATAATTATTGAGCTAAAGGTGAAAAGGACGCCTTATTGAAGGAAAAGTTAGGGTTTGAGCTTGAGTTGGATTTTAGGGTTTCGTGAAGTCAAACGGAACTTATAAAATGGAGTCTTGTGCATCATTTCATCATCTTTGGACTATGCTAATGTTATGCTGCCGAAATGGTTGCGGGAATTCTTCGAGGAATGAATGCCTCCTAGTCTGGGCTCGACTTCATGCTTGAGAGATAGCATCTAGTGGAGATTTTAGTATGCTTATGAGTGATTCAATCATTTGTAAGTTTGCATTTGTATTTGTGCTTGTATTTCAGTTTGATCTTGTTAAGTAAGTTTGCATATTAGAGAGTTTTCTGTATTTGCAGATTTAGCTACAGCAGATTGGGTTTTTTGTTCGTAATTCAAAAAATACAAAAATATGGGTTGTGGGTATTGTCTTATTCTATTTGTGGGGGAAGAGGGAACATATTCCTAGAATTATAGAATTTATTGTCAAGCCTTTTATTTTTAAAGAGAGGTCGAAATTCTGCTGAAGGCCGTACCATTCAGCATGTGCATTGGCATCCGTGCAAAATAATTAAAGGCTTCTTGATCTGTGTTTTGTGTTCTATCTTAGGCGTCATCTCCATTAGAGCATGTTGCATTTTGTTTCAAGTAATTCGGGCAAGTTAAGAGAGAGATATGAGTAAATGAGTAAATTCTATAGACTGCTGTTTTTAATTCAAGAGTGCAGATTTGTCTAAAAACAGCGTTTGTATTTGAACATTGAAAGATCTATTGTGTTTGGCTCTTCTATCCATACTAAAAGAGATCATTTGATGTAATGTTAAGTTGACAAATTTCTATGATATCAGCAGGCGATTGAACATCATTTGTAAAACTGACAGTAGTACTGGCAGTCATTCTCATTCTTGTTCAAATCTGATTGTAATGTATGATTTCATTTAAAGTTATTGTAATAGTTACAGCTCCGCCCTATGGTAGCTACTTTCCCATCCTGGGTTAGCAAGCACATTCTGGGTGTCGAGTATTTCCAGTTTCAGCATTTATTTCAAGTATTGAATTCTGTAATCACTCCGTCATATGGTCGCCCCTCACTCCGCATTGGATTGGGTAGCACATACTTGACGTTGAGTTCCTTTCTGTTTTTAGAGTAGAAGATCCTCTGACCAATGCTCGCCATCATCGGCGCCATTCTGGTTAGAGTTGCTTACTTGCACGTTTTGGTTTTCTTCTCTAACCTTAACGAGTGCACTGCTTTGTAATTTGAATTTGAAAAACGAAAAAATTTGGCTCGGAATATTTCACCTTCCCACAGAAGATTAGAATTTAATTTGAAGTACTTTATTTTATTTTGCAAAAATCGCCCCTCTCAGCCAAGCCGTACCATTTTAGAGGGCATTGGAGTTCGTGCCAAATAAAAGAGGGAGTTTTGGTGTTGTTTAATCATTGCAAGTTGGGCGCCATCCTTCTTGAGAGCCATTGCACTTCGTTTCAGCTTATTCAGAGGTATTTAGAAGAAATTGTTATCATTTTTGTGAGTATTTTGTTTGCTGATAGACATTTCCAGATTGCAGCTTTTTATATCAGATTGCTTCAATTTTCTGATTTGGGTTTCAAGCATCAATAGTTGAGACATTATCTATTGGAGAATTCATCCTTTTCATTGTGCTTTGTAAAAATTGTAAAAGCACTTGAAAATTGCAGTTGTTTCCTATTGTAAAATTGAAAACAGTAGTACTGTTTCAGTTCTTTAATTTGCTGCATTTTCTTGTAATTAATTCACATCATTGTAACCCTTGGATGGTTTACCGCTAGTGTGGATAAAAAACATTCTGAGCTTTCACTTATCACCCACTGGAAAGTGGAGAATTCCCACTATTGAGTGGATGCCTGCTGCAGCGGATTTGAAGCTAACGCTAATCCACTGGCGTAGTGCAGGTTGTGTTGTGAATTCTTGGAAAAAAATTGAAGGGGCATATTTTACCCAATAGTCTTAGCGGCATGACAATCTTCAATTCAAATAGTCAGCTTGATCCTCCCTATAGCTGCAACATCATGTGTAATTCATATTTCCCAAAAATACGTCTGGTCACATCCAACTCCTAATATATTATAAATAGAGGCGCATCGTTTGCCGAGTGATTTGGCGATCACCTCAACACCTTGAAGACTTACGGCTGTATAAATATTCAAATTAGCACCTTCTATAGACTCCTCATCTAGTGGTCGATTTCATAAATTAACACCATGTAAATAACAAATTCTAACAATTTGAGTTTCCTAAGCTGAATGTTGATGGCGCTTTATAAGAATGTCATAGTAAACCATTTCTTATTAATTGAATATAATAATCAAAGTTATTCTTTTGCACTAGTAGATGATAAAGGTAAATCCCACAAAGTTCAATATATTTCAAACTGGAACCAGCACATGAAAAAGACAACATTTCATTTACCTCCTTTATTACATTTCAATACCATCTCTGAAAATTCTCTCCACAAGATACTTCAAGAAATTCACAAACTTCAATCTCTAAATTCACCTACAAAATCTGAGTGATTTTGCTAGTCCAGAAATTGGGTTTTCATCCAATTCTGAGAAAACATGAGGGTTTTCGTCCTCGAGTAACAAGAAAGCCAAAGCTTCTCCAAATCCACAATCAACCAAACCTCCTTGCAAATGAGCTCACCAAAACTTTTATTCTTTTCTCCTTAGTAACTCTCGTGGCTGCTTGAATTCCCTTTTTTTCCATTTTCACCTTTAAATTCATTTGAGAATTTCATATTTAAAAGTAAATTAATTCATTTAGCTTTTCATAACAAAAGTTACTTTTACTTTATTAATTTAAGTTTTCCTTTTCCAATTTAATCTTTTTGACAACTTAAATAATAATTTATGTTGACACTAAAATTGGAACATTACAACAAGTCAAGCCATTGCCTTCCATGCCAAGCAAGGAACCACAACAAACTCTAAGGACTAGAACCTCTACCTCTCCCCTAGTTTTCACTAGATTATGGAAGAGGAACATGTAAAATGTTGTATTTACTTTTAGTTTTACAATTTACTATTTTCATTTTGTCAGCGATCTATTGTATTAGGCTATCAACTATCCGGAATCTGCATGAGGATGTGATTTTGTACTCAATTAGCATTCAAATCAAACAAATTTAATAGAAAACACTTTTGTACTCATTTATGAACTCAGTGGATACATCTTGTCGTTAAATTTTGCAAAAAAAAAAGTGTTTCTAAAGAAATTTAAGCAATTTTTTAAGTTGTCGAGTTCTTTGCCAACTTTTTGCCAAGTCAAAAATTTTGGGTTTGTTGAATTTTTGCCAACTCCGAGTTTTCCAACTATGGTTCAAAGAACCATTTCTCTCCAACAAAATTTGTCATCTTTGTTATCTCCCTGAAGTGGAGAATGAGAACTTTATTCCGAAATGTCCAATTTGCTATGAAGAGGTAGGTAATATTGTTTATACAAATCCATGGAGATTTCATGTCCACCTTGTGTTATCCTTAAAGATTTCCAGCAAAGAGATCTTCTCAATCTCAAATATAGACATTAGGCGGCACTCTAGACCTAAATAATCGAGCACCCCTTGTTATAACAATAAAAAAGAAACACAATAGAAAAATACTATAGAAGAAACAATATATTAGATATTGAACACAACATAGAATAGATATCTGTGACTTTACTGATATAAGTTAGTCTAGATCGGTACACAAAAGCTATATAGGTTGGTGGAATTTATAACTTTTACCACGCTAGGCTTTGATTAAAAAAAATTAGCAAATATTTTGTTTATGTGTGTACTGCTATTTATAGCATAGCTATTCCTATTTAAAAATTCTGTTACATTCGACTTAGTAAAAATTAAAAAAGGAGGGTCCCCGGTCCCAGCTCAATTGGTTAAGGTGTTCCCTGTCGCAGGGCACCCACCATGGGTTCGACTATCCGACGCTCCCGTGGTACCAGTTGGTGTGTCCCGCCAGCACTACCGGTCACGGTAAAAATTTTACCAGCGGTGGGGGGTTATATGGGGGGCCGTGCTGCACCCGATTCCCCTCGTTCAAAAAAAAAAATTAAAAAAAAATTAAAAAAGGAAAAAGGAGGTAATCCACTTTCAGATAGTATGGCCTCAATGAATAAGATAATGGGAATGATCTAAAAAAATCAAGATATGCAGCACCTTGCCTTGATACTAAGACCCCAATTTGGGTCAAAAATATTCCTAACTTTGATCTAAAACAGTGTTTCTTCGAGTTTTTGAGGCAGAGGGACATGGGGATGCAGTTTTGGGAATGGCAGGGAGATGGTGAGGGACTCCTATTAAAAAGACTTAAACAAACTAAAAGAAGATAAATATTAAAAGTTAATACAATGTGCTGAATTCACAATAACAATCCTCCCCCTTTTAGCTTCTTTGAGGGTTTTCAACAGTTTTCTCCTTAAAAAGTAACCTTTTTTATTTTTATGCACCAAATGGAGCAGAGTGTCCAATCTTGAAAAGGGGTAGGTCCCTTCCAAGTACACAAGTCCCTGGGGTGTCTGGGGACATAGGGTAGACCTCTAGGGCATGTCCTTGTTGAACGATGACCTAAAGAGACCAACTTATTAAAATGAACAGAAAAATATTTTTCCTATTTTTATTTGATCTTTTAGTAGATTTCAGTATTGGGAAGGCAAGAGCATTTGCAGTTTTTCCACGCCCCTGATAAAAATGTTACATATGTACTAAAATTCATGACTAGATGTAATTACATTGTATATATCTGAAAATTAACATATGGCAAGGCAAATAATAAAGTTAATGATCATGTCATTTGAATAGTTGCAATTGAATCACAGATAAGACTTTAAGAAAGGCTGTAAAGAGACCGATGCTCTATAGATAGCTCCTTGGAGCCGCCTCTGCCAAATTTGTGTTGAATTTTCATCATCGCACCGCAAAATCAATGTGTTAACCAGCTCTGCCACCTGAAATCAAACACAACATACAATGTAAATGTTGAGTGACATCCATCAATGAGAAAAGATGGAAAAGAAAATATCTGAAACATATTTATCAAGAAATTATTTTCTTTGTTCTAAAGGTCGGACTATAAATTAAATAAAAAAGGGCAATCATTAAAGAAATTTGAGCACTAGCCATGAAGATGCACACCTTGCTATTATACTGGCCTGCATCACAAATTGCAAGTACATTTTCCACATTGCCAACTAATTCTTTAGGTACATTACAAACCTGCTTTCCTCTGAGACTGCACAAATTCAAGAAAATGTCAGTTACTAACTTGTACTGAAGGGAATTTCAAACTAGTCAGACTTATGTTGTCATTTCTTGTATTGTGTGCAACTGTGCATTATTAAAAAACACATTGATCTTCTTTTAGTTCAATTTAGAACATCATATGGCCATAGCAGAAAGAAATGAATGCCATTAAGATGCAATTATGCCAAAAAAATCATGCCTACTAAATGTTGAACATAATTCAATGTTTCTCTTATTAGATCTCTAAGTTGTCCATTAATTTGTAGCTGTGGTTGTTCATTATAACCGCAATTGTTTATTATCTTCTATAAACTAAATACATGTTTGGTTGGACTGTTGAATGTTAGACATTTTCTCATATTCAATGTAGACAGTTGGGGTCTGTGTTATTAATTATTATGTACCTAGTATGATGGTAAGTATGTCCCCTATACGATTAAGGTATTGTCCTAAATTGTAAGTATACTCAACAAATTGGCCAAAATTCCTGGAGTAACTTCACAATCAATATGGATTTATATGAACATACCATTGTGCAATGTTTGGATTCCATTTGAGGATCTATCTTAAATCATTTGGAGATTAGACAGCCCAAAAGTGGTGTATTTTCATTTCAAAGGTTGTGCTTCCCTTCTACATTATTAGTTGGAGTAGTGTTTTTCCATTATCCATGATTCCATGCATTACATATTAATGGAATGAATTTACTATGCATTTGCAAATATTGACTCTAGATTTACTAGGAATCATAACAATTTTGTTGATGTTTATTGAACAGCGTCGGTATTATCTTCCAACCAGCCCGTGCAAGAGAAGACAATTAAATAATAGCCTATCGGCTATTTAATTGCTGGCAGCGATTTGTGATATGATGCGTCATTTATTAAATAATGATGAACATTTAATAAATGAGGAGGCACAAATTGCTATGAGGCCGACCCTTTGAAGAGTTGCGATTGGTTATGATTTATTAAAGAGTCACATCCTTCTATTCAGGCCGACTTGTCTTGTGAGACACGTCCCTTCCACTCACTTGTACATATGTTCGATGCATCTCATTGTTTCTCATTCATTCATTTACTCATCATTGATTCATTCCATTATCATTTGTATCAAGTGCGAGTTCATCATAAGAGCAGTTCGATATTGATGAAGGCTGTAGTTCATCATTAGCATATTACATGTGATTAGATCTGTGATAGCATCAGCTTATGGTGCATTATCTTGGCCTCATTATTGGCCTCTATTGTAAAGAAGTTTCTCATTGAGATTCAATATATAAGTGATATATTGTTGCTGGGTTTTTCTCCCTCAAGAGGAGGGTTTTTCCCAGGGTATCTGCTGTGTTATTGTGTCTGATTTTGAATTAATTTTCTATGCATTACATCTGATCATAAAACTAACAAGTTTCAAAACAGCTTCTCTAAGCTCAAGACTGGAAAAAAGAGCTCAAACCTTTGGAGGCATAATTTTTTATTATCTTTGAATTAAGTGTGGCAAGTGCCACTTGAAAGACAATCGAGCTTTCCCAAAAGTGCTCATTATGGCGATTTTGTTCAATTGTGAGAGACATATCATCTTAGTACCTTCCAAAACTACTGAGATGTATCACTTCAAGGGACAAGATAAAAGTTGCAACAGTTTCACTTCCAAGAAGATTTTGACATACGGCTTGAAAAAAGTCAATATTTAATAATGTTCAGTTTGTAACAATTTTTCCAACCAAGGAAATTGATCAAAATCATTAAGGCATGCACAAATGGAGTAGAGAAGTGCAAATATGTATATATATATATGTGTGTGTGTGTGTGTGTGTGTGTGTGTGTGTGTGTGTGAGTAAATATATATATATATATACTTAAGATCTAGACTTGGGTGTGTAACCAAGCCATTCACTCATATTTGTATATATATAATCTATTTTTGGCATTTCTCTATTCTATGTTTGTCATAGTTGTATATGCTTTAATGTTATTGATCAATTTCTTTACTTGGCAAGAAAATTTGTCAAAAAATTATTACGTGGTTGTAAAATCTCCTCTAATAACTTAGAAAATATGTGTACATGTTTTTTATGAATGTCGTATCGAAACGTATCCATACTGCGGACCTTAAAAAATGGCCATATCCACATCCGATACTGTATCCATATCTGTGTCCATGCACCTTTGAATTAAATCCGAAAGCTTTCAAGGAATTCAATAATATAGATTGTGGATATTTAATGTCTTTAACACTCTTGACATGTTATAGGAATATGTTCAAGACTAGTGTAAAGTGCCATGCCAAAACTGATCCAAAAACCTTGATTTTCTGCCTTTGGAATTTTGACAAACACTTTGCTTGCAACCTTGAACTTGCTGGTAATTGATTTCAGATTGTATTTGAAATGCTTTTGATGAATGCAAATGCAATATAATTGTTTTCCAAATGTTTATAAGCATCAACCAATGTCCTAAGATGATGTGCAATATGATTTTGTTATTTTCAAATGCATAAACATGAAATTCTGATGTAAAATGCATACCTACAGTCAAGAGACATTTTAACAAACACTTGGCATGCAAACTAACTTAATGAAATGCAATTACATATAAGAGTCATTTTGACAAATATTTTACAAACAAACCCGTATCCCTCCAATATCAAATTTCACTAATATGAAAAGATTACAAGCTGGTTATAGAGTGCAATCATGAATGCTTCACTAACCTACATGACTGAAAATGAAATGCAATTCAACTTGCTTGCTACAGCCATTCAAATGTAATTCCCTTGAGTTGCTAATGACTGTAATTACAATAAAAATAAGTTGATTGCTTCAGCTTTTGATATCTAAATGCACTATGATGTTAACTTGTATTACAATGATGAAATTATTGGAACCTGGAAGTCTGCAACAGTACTCATAAAATGCTCAATTCTCTTGAAATAAGCTACAGCTTGAATCCAAAACGGTGCGCCTTCATCTCTTGACTCCACACATCCCTTGAGGAATTTTCTCAGAATTTTTATTGCTCTCTAGAACCAAAATCGCACCTCTTCTAGCAACGCCCAGCCATGAAGGAATATGCATAAATCATTCTCAGAAATTTGTGCCACTTTCCCTTATGCAAAGTAATTCTCCTTAGCATGAATTCGTGGTATTACATGGACTGAAAATCAACTCCAACAGCTGCAATGTACTTCTTCAAAATTGATTCTCTTCAAGGAAAAGTCGTCCCTCTCAAAGCTGAGAAATACTTCAACTCCAATCTGCAATATGTGCTAAAAATCGATTTCTCCTCCACGCTGAGAATACCTTCAAAATCTGAGAATGATGTGTTCCAATTGAATTAACCAAAATTGGCCAAAGGCCACTAATTTTTCCAATGAAGTTCAAAGTGAGAAGTCTGAAGTAACTCCTCCACAATTCCAACTAGGGTTGGTGTTTCACAACCGAAATTGGCACTTCACCAGCTAGGTTTGGTCTTTCACAAACGAAGATTGGAAATCAACAAGCCAAGCATTCAGCTCCAGCAATGTAGTAGAAAGTGTATTCAAGTCAAAATGTCCAAATGCATAGCAGAAGCCTCATTTTATACTTTTTCAATCTCATCACCTAGAAGCTTCTAGAAGATTCCTATTTTATTCCTTAAGTGACTTTATTATTTTATTATTTTATTATTAAGTCACTTAAGTCACTTTTTATTATTAAATTAATTAAATAATATGTCATACCTTTTGATATTTTATTTTTTGGAATAACTTAATAAATAATTAATTTAATAACACCTCTTGATTTAATTAAATCATCAATTAAGCTATCCTCGTGAAATATCAATAATTTGGACAACTTAATTAAATCACCATACCTCCAATTCGGGGACATGACAGTCCTCGCTTCCCAAAGATTGCTTGCCCTCAAGCAATCCGCACTGCTAATCCAACTCGATTGCCAAACACCTGATACCCGAATGGAGGATCACTGCACCTGTCAACTAACCACCTAGATCCCAATTGAATGTGCACTCCCAATCTGTACTGGCAGTATCTGAAGAAGTCGCGCAACTCAATGCAACCATGTCACCAAGACCTCCCTCGGAAAGTAACTGCAAATTTCTTGACTTACTATCAGAAGTGAGAAGGATACTATCATGACTGCCATCTACTCCTTGGAAAGAGGTTGAATCAATACTGACATTCAATGTGCAAGTCCTAGAAGAAATCAGCTCCTTAATAAGGTTAACAAGGTGGTCACGATCTGAAAAACAAGGTGGTCACGATCTGAAAGAAGGTTCAAGTAATTTGACCTCATTGTCTCCATACCTTCTTTAACAACCTGCAAATCATCAAGAGAAGACTCTGCTCCAATCCCCTTTTGTCTCCTCTCTAATTGAACTGCCCAAAGATGTTCCTCAATTCTTTTGTGCATCCTGTCATGATGAGATAGGGCTGCAATAATCTCATCCTCCTTCACCTTCAACTAAGTCTCCAAGCTATAAACAATTTCAGCCTCATATGAAGAAGTCTCAACCGGTTCTTGTTTCCTCTTGCTTGGAACCAAGCACATCTCATCATCCTCATTAGGACAATATGTATTTTCAGATTCAAGGAGTCTTCTAATGTCGTCAATCTTTTTTTCCTTGCTATGTTAATGAGATTGACCGTTGCTTTGACTTCTTGAAGATGTTTTCTTGCATTGGCAACCACCATCTTAGCCTCTTTGGCTTTCCTCATCCATTCTTCGTTCATCTTTTCGGATCTCCTTACTTCTTCCATGTCAAAATAAACAAAATCAGTCCCTTTCTGCTTGATATTTTCATGTCCAATAATTGTAGGGCTGCCATCAATGGTTACTATCGTGTCATTGCCTTGATCATGAACCAAAGCTCCTATCTCATGAGAATGATGAGACATCATATTGCTGTCCCCAAACCAATTAGTAATCATATCATGCCATTGTAGAGTGTCACCTTCATTGTGTGTAGTCAAATCACTAGTGGCTGCTCCACTAAGTAAAGGATCAACTACCTCAACCACCTCTACATTTTGAGTCTTCAAAGGACCTTCATTTACCAAACCACAATCTGATTCTTCACTCAATGAAACATCACAAGAAGACTTATCTTCATGTAGCTGCTCCAAGGTGTCTTCCATCATCACTTGCTCTTCTTTACTCCTGTAATCATCATGGAGTGTCATGTTCTTCTTAGGATCAGCAGTATGCTAGTCACTAACTGCTGAAAATTCATCATGGAGATTCCTAGATGTTTCACCCGTAGATACCTCATGCTGCTCCTTTTTTCTTAGTGAGGTATTCCATGACTCCAAACTTTTCCTAATAGAAATCTGTCGTTGGATCAATGGCTCCATCCAGGCTTCCTTTGGATTGTTGAAGGGAAGTTCATTTCTAATTTCTTGTGGAAGTGTAAGGTACCCTTCATAAGCAGAAATTATATCATCCATGGAACCCATGATTCACACTGATGTTCCCCAACAGGCTGGCAAGATCCAAGCTCTGATACCACTGTAAAGTGCCATGCCAAAACTGATCCAAAAACCTTGATTTTCTGCCTTTGGAATTTTGACAAACACTTTGCTTGCAACCTTGAACTTGCTGGTAATTGATTTCAGATTGTATTTGAAATGTTTTTGACGAATGCAAATGCAATATAATTTTTTTCCAAATGTTTATAAGCATCAACCAATGTCCTAAGATGATGTGCAATATGATTTTGTTCTTTTCAAATACATAAACATGAAATTCTAATGTAAAATGCATACCTACAGCCAAGAGACATTTTAACAAACACTTGGCATGCAAACTAACTTAATGAAATGCAATTACATATAAGAGTCATTTTGACAAATATTTTGCAAACAAACCCTTATCCCTCCAATATCAAATTTCACTAATATGAAAATATTACAAGCTGGTTATAGAGTGCAATCATGAATGCTTCACTAACCTACATGACTGAAAATGAAATGCAATTCAACTTGCTTGCTACGGCCATTCAAATGTAATTCCCTTGAGTTGCTAATGACTGTAATTACAATAAAAATAAGCTGATTGCTTCAGCTTTTGATATCTAAATGCACTATGATGTTAACTTGTATTACAATGATGAAATTATTGGAACCTGGAAGTCTGCAACAGTCCTCATAAAATGCTCGATTCTCTTGAAATAAGCTACAGGTTGACTCCAAAATGGTGCGCCTTCATCTCTTGACTCCACACGTCCCTTGAGGAATTTTCTCAGAATTTTTATTGCTCTCTAGAACCAAAATCACACCTCTTCTAGCAATGCCCAGCCATGAAGGAATATACATAAATGATTCTCAGAAATTTGTGCCACTTTCCCTTATGCAAAGTAATTCTCCTTAGCATGAATTCGTGGTATTACATGGACTGAAAATCAACTCCAACAGCTGGAATGTACTTCTTCAAAATTGATTCTCTTCAAGGCAAAGTCGTCCCTCTCAAAGCTGAGAAATACTTCAACTCCAATCTGCAATATGTGCTAAAATTCGATTTCTCCTCCAAGCTGAGAATATCTTCAAAATCTGAGAATGATGTGCTCCAATTGAATTAACCAAAATTGGCCAAAGGCCACTAATTTTTCCAATGAAGTCCAAAGTGAGAAGTCTAAAGTAACTCCTCAACAAGTCCAACTAGGGTTGGTGTTTCACAATCAAAATTGGCACTTAACCAGCTAGGTTTGGTCTTTCACAAACAAAGACTGGAAATCAACAAGCCAAGCATTCAACTCCAGCAATGTAGTAGAAAGTGTATTCAAGTCAAGATGTCCAAATGCATAGCAGAAGCCTCTTTTTATACTTTTTCAATCTCATTATCTAGAGGCTTCTAGAAGATTCCTGTTTTATTCCTTAAGTGACTTTATTATTTTATTATTTGATTATTAAGTCACTTAAGTCACTTTTTATTATTAAATTAATTAAATAATAAGTCATCCCTTTTGATATTTTATTTTTTGGAATAACTTAATAAATAATTAATTTAATAACACCTCTTGATTTAATTAAATCATCAATTAAGCTATCCTCATGAAATATCAATAATTTGGACAACTTAATTAAATAATTTAATTAAATCACCATACCTCCAATTCGGGGACATGACAACTAGAAACAAATCTTTCATAACCAAATTTGATCCAATGAGTGGATTTGAAACATCATTTTCTCCACAAAAAAGAGTTTGCACTTCATCCAATTCTTCTACCTCACTAACTCCTAGAAAAGTACTAGCAAAAAAGTACCCATCTCCAATGAAGACATTAGCTGAAATTGAGGCCTTAAAAGGATTGCTAAACTTGAAAATACAACCCCTTCTCCAAATTCCTCTTGTCCAAGTTGTTAAAATAATCCTTCAAATGTAGAAAATAAATCCTTTGATGCTTCTTTATCCATGGTGAAATCATCATCCCTTTGCTCAATGGAAATAGTCATACCATCATTTTTCTCTTTGGAGACCTTGTCTACCTCAAAAAACAAATGATATGTGACTTCCTATAGATTCAACATAGAAGGTTTGTCCTCTCCAGAGAATCTAAGTGAGGCTTATGAGGAAGATGGGAAATCTAGCTCATCACCCTGATTTGCTCATTAAGTAATAAAGAGAAGTTGATGAAAACAAAGACCCAAATGATGGTTTCCCCCATGGATGCTCATCATGTACTCTCTTCTTTTTAAAGATATGCTCTTACATACCTATTTCATTCCATGAGCATGCAAAATCATTGAATGTATTTAATTTCCCAACACAAACTAGTCCATACTGTTGGAAATGTTGTTGTCATTGATGTCAAGAAAGAAATCTATGTCCATGAATTTCATTGATGTCAAGAAGCAAATCACTTATGAAGTAGAGAAATATATAGATCATTCATGACAGATTTTTGTGAAGGAGATCTATTTAATTGTCATCCATTGAAGAAGTATTTTTAAGAAGTCGAATTTTTTGTTCATTTAGAGGTTTGTGCCTCTCAATAGAAGAGATTGGTGTCTCTTGCTAAGTTGGTGCTTAGCGATCGAGATCGGTGTCTCCAGTGGGTTGGTGCCTACAAAATTTGGTAAGAGTATTTTATTTTGAGACTGGATTTGGATAGTAGATCCAAGCAATCTATTCTTTGTGGTTTTCTCCCAAGAGGGTTTCCATGTAAATCTTGTGTCTCTTAAATATTAGATCTTGTGTGATTACTTATATTGTGGTTGTTGAATTTTAAATATGTAATGTCCCCTTTTCGGAAATTCCTAATTTAAGGCCTCCAAACCAATATTAATCACAAAAAGATGATATTAGTAATAACAAGTATCAACTTTATGATAATATACATAAAATATTAATATATTGAGATAAATAAATCATCGCTAAAACATCATAATAGTTAGATGAAAAGTTCATAGCATCATTAATATTTGAATCAGCATATCATAGCATATTCATTATAGCAAATCACCTCATGAATTTATTAGAAATCCTTGCAAACCCCACTCTCAAGGGTGGTCATCCTTGTATTGCGAGAGCATGGAAGGATTTTAGATCCATTCCATCCCTTAGTCCACCTTGGAGGCTGGTTGTCCTCCTCGACCAAGCCCAAGAGCACAAAATATGGGTCCAGGTCCAGTCCGCCATGGGGATCGTCCAAGGCCTTGCTAATCACTTGGAAGTCTATTTGACATGAACCCAGGTATACCCATAGCGAATTTGGTGGGTACTTGCACCTAAGTGATGAATTTCACCTCTTTTTAAAAAATTTTGACTTCTAATTTAGACCAAAAAGCAAAATCCGCCCTGCTAAACCATAAAACGTGGTATCCAAGACATCTTAAAGACAAAAACAAACTCATTTCTCATATTGTGAATGAAAAACAAAAATATTATTTATTCATCTTGAACTTTTCTTATTGCTTGCCATTGCACAAATAGAGTTGAAGATTGATTGGTGAACATTCCAAACTAGTTAATTTGCTATTCCTATGCATTTGCAAGATTTTATTTGTTGTCAAGGAGATCATAGACTAAGATTTCTACAAAAGAGCTTGGTTTTTTTCTAGTTTTTCATTCTTTTCCTACATCTTTTTTTACAAATGAACTCTTGTTTTGTTCTGAAAGTTTTATTTTGTTTTAATTATTCCAAAAATCTATAACACATGCTTAGTTTTTTCATATGAATTAAGTTGTATAAAGATTTCTTTGTTTTCATTTGTTTCAATTCTTCAAATGTGTTGTGTATTGAACTTGTTCTCATGGGTATTACAATGGCATCTAGTTCTTGCTCCGTGAGTTGACCCCACTTCAAAACAAACCCAAACTCTCCACTTTAGAAATATGATGAAATCGTACAGTAGCTTCCAAGTGGTGGGTGTTAAGTTTGGATTTGTAGTGGGTGTGATCTCAAATATTTGTGCTCATACAATCAAATGAAACGCCATTTGTGCAATATCCCTGGACTAGGCATTAAAGCATGCCTAGGAAAAGATAGTAAACCCATTCTAGAATCACAAGTCTAATGAGCACATAATTATATTGAGAGGAAGCGGTGAATTAGTATAACAACAATCTTTTACTTCTCAAAACTTAGTTGTCCATAGCAATACCACACGTGCAAGATCTAGCAATTAAAAACAAAAAAAAACACACAATTTACATAGAAACCCTTGCGGGAGAAAACCACGGCAAAATATTGCTTATATATAGCTCTTCTTGTAAACTTCATAGGAACCAACCCACATTAGACACCAATCCCCTCTTTAATGATTTGTATGCACTAACCCACTGGAGACACCAATCCCCACAACTAAGCACCAACTCAGCAAGAGACACCAATCTCTTCTTTTGGAAGGCACCAACCTCTTCTAGTAAATATCACCTTCGGGATGTTGCTCTTTCAGTAGATGTAATGAACCGGACCAATTTTTATTTTGATTTTTCACAATTGATTACAATGCAACACGCACCCGTTAAGGTTAGCATAAACCAAAACGATGCGAAAAGTAACTCTAACCAGAATGTACACCAGGATCCCGATGTGGGCAAGGTGTGAGCATTGGTCAGAGGATCTCAAAGGAAAATGCTGAATAAGAACTCTAACCACGAGATGCGCCGGTGAACGACGAGCATTCGGTCAGAGGATCCCTATCTAATGCAATACTGAAAATTAGCTCAACACCAAGTATGTGCTACTCAATCCGTGATGGATAGGAGGCGACCATATGGCGGAGACTTAGGAAATTACAATGCAAAACAGTAAATAGGCGGCAAGCCAGCCTCTTCCACTTATTCAGTGGGAAGTACATGTAAATCAAATGAAAGGAGAGAATTGCTGACAGTACTACTGTTCAGCTTACAATCAAATTAGAGAGTTTGCCAATATCATAAGAATAAGAACTTCCAAAGCTATAGCAAGATAAGCACCCTTTCTAAACTCACTAACTCTTTGAATATCAACTCCTCACACCAATAATGAACTTCCTCAAATCTGGTATGACTGTTTTTGACAGATTTAATACAGAACAGCAGCATGATAACCCATTAAAATGCACATAACTCACTCTAAACACATCCTATTGACGAAAGATCAAATGCAGATTACTATACTAATGTAGGCGCCCAAGATGCAATCCCTAAACCACCCAAAACAAGCCTTATTTATTTTTGCACAAACTCCAATGTACTTCAAGATGGTACGGCCCAGCTGCAAGGGCGAATTTCCTTAATAAAATCAAAGAGACACAATAAAAATCTGGAAACTGGCAAGAATGGTCGCCCCTCATAAACAGATTGATAGATTCAATACCCAGAATGATAGCATTTTTATTTCATGAGCTATGAGCAAATCTTACACTCCTCAATGACATTCAGCAACATCAAAATATGACAGAAAATGTAAACTAGAACTCCAAAATGCAATTACTCAACTGGAAATGCAATTCAAACCTAATACAAGCTAACCTCTCAACTAGTTGCTATCTTTCAAGCAAGAAGATGAGCCCATGCTAGGAGGTGTGCTTTCCTCGAAGCGAGTGCCTGAAGACAATTCAGCAGCGTAACGGTGTAGTAGACAAAAGATCCCAAATGAAGAGCTGAGGCCTGATTATATAGACGAGAGAGAAACATCTAGAAGCTTCCAGAGGGCGCCCAAAACCCTAATTTCAAATTCACCTTTTCCCTCCAAAAGATGGCGTCCATTTTCACTTTTGCTTATTTCACATTTTAAAATAAAGTCAAACCTTCATATAGGCGTCCTTTTTCAAAAGCTTAATATTTGACTTTATAAAATATAACTTATTCCTCCATGGCGCCTAGACCCTTTAAGTCCCTCTTTTTAAAACAACTTAAGTTGTGCTTGCTATGCAAAAGGGTCATATAATATTAAAATATAATATTATAAGGAAAATACTTATCTCTCCAAGAATAATGCGCCCAAGGCCAAAACTGAAGTGCCAGCTGAAACAACCGAAGAAGAAGACCAACTGAACTGAACCCAAACTGTCCACTGCCAAAAATAGAATTTACTAAAAATAGTAAATTCGCGAAGTTGCCCGGAATGCCAAACTGAACACACCACTGCGAAGCTCTCTGAAAACCCAGAAAGAATCCGCAATCAGAATCCCAAACTCCAAGCAACAACCTCCTCAAAACTAGGAAACCCTAATTTCACCATCCGCATAGCCTACGGGTCTCCGGAATAGGCCAACGGTCAACAGAAACGATCACTGCTGAGAAGGGGACATTACAGTCCGCCCTCCCCAAGATTGCTTGCCCTCAAGCAATCGCAAGTCTGGATGCTGTAGAATCTCCTCATCCTCCCAAGTAGCATCCTCCAATGGTAAATTCTTCCACTTTACCAAATACTCTTTGATTGTTCTCCTCCTCAAGGAACGCTCTCTGAAATCAATAATCTGTTCTGGAACCAAAGTCAACTGCCCTTCTTCATCCAAAGGAGGTAACTGTGATGAAGCCACAACGTTGTGTCCAAGTGCCTTTTTGAGGCGAGACACATGGAAGACATTGTGGACCTTACTACTCGAAGGTAGTTCCAACTCATAAGCCACCGCTCCAACCTTCCTAACAACTTTGAATGGTCCATAGAAGCGTGGTTTCAGCTTCTCAGCTCCACTCTTCTTAAGTGTGGACTGTCTGTAGGGCTGAAGCCGAAGATATACCATGTCACCAACCTCAAATGAGCGCTCAACACGCTGCTGATCAGCGTACATCTTTTGCTGATTTTGTGCCATTTGAAGGTTGTCCTTCAAGGATTTCAAAACATCTTGGCTCTGCTGCAACCAATCCTTGGCTTGGGGAGCTTTGCTATCGCCAAACACCAAATCAGCAAAGCTTGGAGCCTCGTAACCATAGAGGGCCATGAATGGAGACATCTTTATTGACATGTGGAAAGATGAATTGTAGCAATATTCTCCCAAGTGGAGCCATTTTACCCATGCTCTTTGCTGTTCCGAGACATAATTTCTGAGATAGCCCTCCAACCATTTGTTCACAATCTCCGTTTGACCATCCGTTTGTGGGTGATAGCTAGTGCTTGGAGTAAGCACTGTACCACTCATCCTAAAAATTTCCTGCCAAAAGGTGCTTAGGAACTTGCTGTCCCTATCACTCACAATATTTTTAGGCAACCCATGCAATCTAAACACTTCATGGAAGAACAAATCTGCAACTTGAGCTGCTGTAAATGTGCTAGTGATGGCAAAGAAATGAGCGAATTTGGTCAATCTGTCCACTACAACATAAATACAGTCTTTGCCTTGGGCCCTAGGCAACCCGGTGATGAAATCCATAGAGATACTTTCCCATTTTTGATTTGGAATGGGAAGTGGCTGCAGTAGACCAGCTGGAAGAGAGTGCTCATTTTTATTCATTTGACAAGTGCTACACTCCTTGATGTAACGCTGAACATCATCCTTCAATCCCTTCCAAGAGAACCTCTCTCGAATCTGCCTATATGTCTTGAAGTAACCTTGATGACCAGCAAGTGGAATGTCGTGAAAAGTCATCAAAATCTTCTTCTTAAGTTTAGAATCAGCCACCAAGAAGATCCTTCCCTTGTAGTGTATCAACCCATCAACTACCTTGTACCTTTCATCATGAAAAGTACCTTCAATAACGCTGGTTGCAAACTGATTTTTGGCATAATCAGCAAGCAACAACTCCTTCCAATCAGCATTAAGCTCACACAATGAGCTCAAGTGAGGCCTTCTGGACAAAGCATCAGCCACAATGTTATTCTTCCCTTTGACATACTCAATGTCAAAATCGTAAGCTTGTAGCTTACTCACCCACTTCTGCTGTCTCTCATTCAAGTCCTTCTGATGCATAAAGTGCTTGAGACTGTTGTGATCAGTCTTGACCACGAATTTACTTCCCACCAGATATTGTCTGAACTTGGCTAATGCATGCATGATTGCAAGCATTTCTTTGTCATAGATAGAATAGGTCCTTTCAACCCCTCTTAATTTTCTGCTTTCAAATACAATTGGATGCTTCTCTTGCATCAAAACAGCCCCAATACCTTCCCCTGATGCATCACACTGTAACTCAAAGGGTTTGGAGAAATCTGGTATGGCCAATACAGGACAAGAACTCATGATTTTCTTGAACTTATCAAACACACTCTGAGCTTTTTCTGACCACATGAAAGCCCCCTTTTTAGTGAGGTCAGTAAGAGGAGCAGCACTTTGAGAATACCCCTTTACGAACCTTCTGTAGAAGCCACAAAGACCCAAGAATCCCTTCAAATGAGTCAAATTTTCTGGAGGTGGCCAATCTACTATAGCCTTGATCTTTTCTGGATCAACCTTCACCCCTTCAGCGCTGATTATATGGCCAAGGTAGAGCAGCTCCTTCATTCCAAATTCACATTTGGACTCTTTTGCAAACAAACTTTCTGATTCAAGAATGCTAAGCACTTCCTCCAAGTGCTTGAGGTGTTCTTCCCACGTCTTGCTGAAGATGAGAATATCATCAAAGAAAATTAACACAAATTTCCTCAACTGCTTCTGGAAGACTCTGTTCATGCAAGACTGGAAGGTGGCTGGAGCATTAGTCAAGCCAAAGGGCATGACTAGGAACTCAAAATGACCATAGTGGCATCTGAATGCCGTCTTCTCAACATCTGAGCCCCTCATCCGGATTTGATAGTAACCCGATCTCAAATCAATTTTGGAGAAGAATTTAGCACCATGTAGCTCATCAATGAGCTCATCGATCCGAGGAATAGGATACCGATTTTTTATTGTGCTTTGATTCAAGGCACGATAATCCACACACATGCGGATGGTGCCGTCCTTCTTCTTCACAAGAACTACAGCTGAAGCAAAAGGACTCTTGCTAGGGCGAATGAAGCCCATCTCCAGGAGTTCTCTTATGTTCTTCTCAATTTCATCCTTCTGCTTCTTAGGATATCTATACGGTGTTGTAATGACTGGTTTGGCCCCTTCCTTAAGTTCAATAACATGCTCAGCACCCCTTTCTGGTGGTGGCCCAGGTGGTAGATCAGCAAACACCTTACTCCTTTTGGTGAGTATAGATTGAATATCAGGAGGATATTCCCTCTTGGTCTCAACTGGACTAGCAGGAAGAACCATGCATTCCGCAGCCCACTCCACTTGGTCATGTCTAATCAGCCTTTCCATCCTTTTGAAAGAAACTATACGAGGACCACCATTAGACATTCCTCTCAAAACAACTCTCTTGCCATCAGATTGGAACTTGAGCTCCATTGTTTGTAGGTTGAGAGAGATTTCACCAAGTGAACGTAACCATTGTATGCCCAAAACTGCATCTGTGTCACCAATAGTAACCACATAGAAGTCATCTTTGACTTCATAGTTTCCCAACTGCAAGGACATGTTAGGAACTCTTCGTGTGCAGGAAATATGAAACCCATCAGCCACCATGACTTTGAAGCCCTCAAATTCTTCAGTTTTGAGACCTCTCTTGGCAACCACACCTTCATCAATGAAGTTATGCGTTGCACCAGTATCAATCAATGCAACAATACGATGACCTCCAACTCCACCACGAACCTTGAAAGATTCGTTCTTTTGGAAACTAGAGAGTTGGGCAATAGGGCCCCCAACTCCTTGCTCATGATCGGACTCTTTTGTGGCTCTTTCATCCTCGCTGTCCCCAAAATAAGACTGCTGATTAGACATATCAGATGCTGATTCATAATCAGAATAGGTCCCCATTTGATTATAACGCCCTCTTCCAGGACATCTATGGCCTTTAGTCCAAGGCTCTAGACATGTGTAACACTTGCCCTCCTTTCTAAGCTGTTCACGTTGCTCTTCAGTCAACTTAGGTGGGAACTTCTTGTGCTGATTAGAAGAATGTCTCTTATCCTTATCCTTCTTATGGCCAAAAGGCTTAGGCGGAAATTTAGGCCTAGGGGCTGATAACTCCATACTACGAGCCTTCTTGATTGCCTCATCAAGACTTGGTGGATCGAAAGCTTTAACCCACCCTTTCAAGGGTTCAACCAAACCTTCAGAAAACAACACAACCAATCTTCTTTCGGTGATGTTGGGCACCATCACAGAAAGCCTCTGGAAATCAGCAATGTAAGAATCCAAGGAGCCATGCTGCTTCAGTTGTGCAAGCTCACGAAATCTTACTTCAGGATCTTTAGTATCGAACCTTTCAATCAGCTTGTTGGTGAATTCTCCATAGGTTCGGATAAGGTTATGGCCAAGTGTGACCAAACCATGGTACCACCATTCATGGGCAGCTCCTTCTAAATGAAGTGTTGCAAACTTGATGGCATCTTCTTCTGGCATGGGGCGAAGTGAAAGGTAATTATCTAACTTTTGAACCCACGATCTTGCCGAACACTTATCACTTCCATCAAAGTGAGCCAATGTTACCTTCCCTAAGGCTTGATGAAAATCAGTTCTAGGAGCCATATTAGCTCGGTTATCAACTCTTCCTCCGTGTCTTCTGTTTCTCTGATTCATGAATTGATCAAAGGACCATTGGTCCCTAAGATCAGGTGGTAGGGTGGAGTACTCCATGTAGGCTTGCCTAGCATCGTCTACCAAAGGAACGGTAGCTTCAACTTGCTGTTCTTCCCTTGGAGTGAATGTAGGGAAGAGCGGTCTAGAGGCTGACCCGCTAGAGATGGTATCATGCTGTCCAATAGTTCTGCTGCCTCCATTACCATTGTTCCCATTATTCCCATTGCTTCCATTGTTCCCATTATTCCCATTGTTTCCATTGACACCACTGCTTTCTCCTGTAGCATGGTTTTGATTCGGAGTATGGTTCTGAGAAGCTTGCTGATCCATCCGAGCAAGTAATCGAGACATCATCTCAATCATTCCATCAAACTTCTTTTCCATCCTTGCATCCTTCTCCTCCATGGCCTGCCTAAGATTATCTGACATGTTCTCAGCTGTTTTACCCTTATCCACTGCTGTTTTTGTTTCTCTCAAAGCTTCTGAAAGAGTATCTGCTTCTGGCACTGGCGGAAACTGTGTCTGTTGTCTTCTGGCCTGACCTCTGGTGTAGTATCTGCAATCACTGTCACTCATCTGACCACTGAATCACTGATGGGCACAGGTTGGCAGAATCATGGCTCTGATACCACTGTAATGAACCGGACCAATTTTTATTTTGATTTTTCACAATTGATTACAATGCAACACGCACCCGTTAAGGTTAGCATAAACCAAAACGATGCGAAAAGTAACTCTAACCAGAATGTACACCAGGATCCCGATGTGGGCAAGGTGTGAGCATTGGTCAGAGGATCTCAAAGGAAAATGCTGAATAAGAACTCTAACCACGAGATGCGCCGGTGAACGACGAGCATTCGGTCAGAGGATCCCTATCTAATGCAATACTGAAAATTAGCTCAACACCAAGTATGTGCTACTCAATCCGTGATGGATAGGAGGCGACCATATGGCGGAGACTTAGGAAATTACAATGCAAAACAGTAAATAGGCGGCAAGCCAGCCTCTTCCACTTATTCAGTGGGAAGTACATGTAAATCAAATGAAAGGAGAGAATTGCTGACAGTACTACTGTTCAGCTTACAATCAAATTAGAGAGTTTGCCAATATCATAAGAATAAGAACTTCCAAAGCTATAGCAAGATAAGCACCCTTTCTAAACTCACTAACTTTTTGAATATCAACTCCTCACACCAATAATGAACTTCCTCAAATCTGGTATGACTGTTTTTGACAGATTTAATACAGAACAGCAGCATGATAACCCATTAAAATGCACATAACTCACTCTAAACACATCCTATTGACGAAAGATCAAATGCAGATTACTATACTAATGTAGGCGCCCAAGATGCAATCCCTAAACCACCCAAAACAAGCCTTATTTATTTTTGCACAAACTCCAATGTACTTCAAGATGGTACGGCCCAGCTGCAAGGGCGAATTTCCTTAATAAAATCAAAGAGACACAATAAAAATCTGGAAACTGGCAAGAATGGTCGCCCCTCATAAACAGATTGATAGATTCAATACCCAGAATGATAGCATTTTTATTTCATGAGCTATGAGCAAATCTTACACTCCTCAATGACATTCAGCAACATCAAAATATGACAGAAAATGTAAACTAGAACTCCAAAATGCAATTACTCAACTGGAAATGCAATTCAAACCTAATACAAGCTAACCTCTCAACTAGTTGCTATCTTTCAAGCAAGAAGATGAGCCCATGCTAGGAGGTGTGCTTTCCTCGAAGCGAGTGCCTGAAGACAATTCAGCAGCATAACGGTGTAGTAGACAAAAGATCCCAAATGAAGAGCTGAGGCCTGATTATATAGACGAGAGAGAAACATCTAGAAGCTTCCAGAGGGCGCCCAAAACCCTAATTTCAAATTCACCTTTTCCCTCCAAAAGATGGCGTCCATTTTCACTTTTGCTTATTTCACATTTTAAAATAAAGTCAAACCTTCATATAGGCGTCCTTTTTCAAAAGCTTAATATTTGACTTTATAAAATATAACTTATTCCTCCATGGCGCCTAGACCCTTTAAGTCCCTCTTTTTAAAACAACTTAAGTTGTGCTTGCTATGCAAAAGGGTCATATAATATTAAAATATAATATTATAAGGAAAATACTTATCTCTCCAAGAATAATGCGCCCAAGGCCAAAACTGAAGTGCCAGCTGAAACAACCGAAGAAGAAGACCAACTGAACTGAACCCAAACTGTCCACTGCCAAAAATAGAATTTACTAAAAATAGTAAATTCGCGAAGTTGCCCGGAATGCCAAACTGAACACACCACTGCGAAGCTCTCTGAAAACCCAGAAAGAATCCGCAATCAGAATCCCAAACTCCAAGCAACAACCTCCTCAAAACTAGGAAACCCTAATTTCACCATCCGCATAGCCTACGGGTCTCCGGAATAGGCCAACGGTCAACAGAAACGATCACTGCTGAGAAGGGGACATTACAGTAGATGATGAACATATTGTCTTCACAAAATATGAATGTACATAATCTTTCTCTCACAGATCTAATCTTGAATGATACAATCACTGTCATACACTTTCCTTCTCAAATCTACATGCACTGCCCTTTACAAATCTTGCATATGTCTGCTGTTACCTTCATTTATTTCTGCTCCAATTCTGCCTTGTATCTCTGCTCAAGGTTTGCAATTAAGTAAGCTCCAAATGATGCGATTTCTGATCCAAATTCTGCTAAAAATCAGGCATAAGGTCTGCTAGAAATCTGCAATGATGACAGCTACAAGATTACATGAATGTCATTGCATCCTCCTTGCTAAATCTGCTCCAACTTCCTTCAATATAAATCTTCAATAGCCTTCATATTTTCTATTCTAGGTCTGCTCAAAAATTGTCTAATTTATCATTGTATTACTTTCTTTCAATTACTCCAACATCATTATTCTTTTATACCACATCGCACCTATTCATAGAGTTCTCTAATACAGCGACACCACAATGAGGGTCAGCCTCGTACAAAATTAATATATTTAATTTCTTTCTTGAATCCTAAAGTGGTGCCAATATAGATATCGGCCAGCAACATGAAGACAATGTTTTCTTCACTACATATTCTTGTTTTGTTTTACATATTCAAACGGTGTCGGCCCATAATAAAAGACTTTATTTATATGTCAAAAGGTCAACCAGCACTTAGAATCTACAAAGGTCAGCCATCTGTAATCCAAACTTGAATCAAAATTCTTTTGTTCTTCCTTGTCTTCAACAAAATCATCATCATGGAGATTCTCCTTTGCCATCAATGATAAACTATCTTGTCCATGCCCCTTTGACATTAAAGAAAATATTTCCAACAATCTCCTCCTTTATCATTGATGGCAATACAAACATAAATCTCTCCTTTTGCACCGCTCCCCATTTCTATATCTCTCCCTCTTTGACATCAATGGCAAAGGGAAACTTAGTATTTTCACAAAGAAAACTCCCCTTGCCTATAATACTTCTTCTTGACATCAACGGCAACATTCTTCCTTTTTCTATAACTCTTTCTTGTTGCAACTCTTCCCCAATCTGCAACTCTCCTCCTTTGACATCAATAGCAATGAGATACTTTATTACCTTCATATAGAATATGCATTAGCTGATCTATCTTTGAATTGTCTTCTCTACAGAGCTGAAAGATAGTGCAATGATTAGCTCCCCCTCTATTTATACTTCTCATTATGAACTTGATAATAGCTCTTGTGCACGAAGCACAAGCATAGATTCTTCTATTTTCTTTTCTTGCTCTTGTTTCTTTTTCCAAACTTTTGTATTTTACTCCTTTTGTTTGGCCATAGTATCCACCTTCTTGGTTTGTCTAGGAGATACAAGACAACTTCTTTAAAATCATGCTATATGCCCAAAGTTGTTGCACTTATAGCATATGACATTGTAACCAAAATCCTTTCTTGCATGAACTCTACAATCCACTACTTTATGACCAAATTGATTGCATGAAAAGCAATAACCATAGAAAGAGTGTTGGAACCTGGTCATGGATGTCATCTTGAAGGGAATGATTCTCTGTAGTTACCCTTGTTGTCCTTGTGAGGGATTGTAATGTCCCCTTTTTGGTCCTAAGCTTCCTAGTAACCATTAGCATATTTCCGTAGTCCCATATGCTACTCGGAGGTGTTTCTAGGGATTCCAAGATTCTTGGAGGTTTCTCGTCTACTTTTTAGGAGGATATTGCAAGAGTTTTCCAAAGAGTTTTCTCGGTCTTTCTAGGTTTTCTAAGATCCTTGGTGGGCAGTCACTACTATTTTTAACAGTGTCTATTTTTAGTAAGTCATAGCTACATCTCAGAATGTGCTTATTTTGAGTTTGAACACACTTACTATTTTTAGCAATATTTTATTTTTAGTAAGTGTTGTTTTTGGCAATGGTCCTAGCAACAGTTTAGTGCAGGATTTCTATTTCTGGCAGTGGCAGCAATTTCAATTGATGGTGTCTTGTTATTTTTGGCAATTGGCGACTCCACCATCCTTGGAGTTTGAAAAAGGAAATATTTGCAACTTAAGTTAATTTTATAAAGCCAAAAAGGCCCCTTGGACCCCCACCTAGCATGTGACAACTTATGTTGTTTTTAAAAAGCAAATTTGATGCATAACTATAGTGGGCGCCAAAATGAAGGTTTTAAGTGAATTTTAATAAAGTTTATTTTCTCCCCAAGTGTGGCGTCCCCTTTTGAAAGGAAAAGGAATTCAAACTTCTGGGTCTCAAAGTGTTATGTATACTCCCTCATTTGCTCTCATTTGGTTATGCTATTTGATGATAACGAAGTGTTGTCGAAGTGAGGATTGAATCCTTCAAGGGCTTTGGAGACAAAAACCTTCAAAGTTACTCTAGTTTAGGAGTTGAGAGATACTCCTTAGCTGGACATTGGAGTGGCTTCATTGCTAGAGTCACGATTGGAATTATTGGTGAAAGCTTTCTAGTTTGCTTTCCATTATGAATTGTTTTGATGTCTTCGAGCTATCTTTTAGTGTGTTAAATGTTTTGCAGCAATTTGGATGCTTTCTGGAGTGGTTTTTAGAAGTTTTCAGTTTGCTGATCATCATTCTCTGCCCTAGGCAGTACCACATGTTTGTACTTGTAGATTGGAGGTCTTCATAACTTTTTGTGGGTATTGGTTTATCAGCTTCCTTATCCTTGGACACCCCCTTGCACCAAAAAGCAGATTTTTTGTGGTGGTATTGCATTTTATGCAGCAAGTCACCCTCCTTGCTAGGCCGTACAAGTTGGGATGAAGGTGGTTTGATGGTTTTGATCTTATCCACTCTTGTTTGGCTGCAAATATTCCCTTCATGTTAAGACCTAGACCCCTTGGGCTATGTTTGATGATTCTATAGTGTCTGGAGTTGGGTTGGAGAGCTTGGTGTGAAGTTGTGACCCTTTGAAGCTTGTGGATTGGTGTTTCAGTCTGCTGCCCCTTCCTTATCAGACCCACAACTTTACATCAGACCTGAAGCAGCAGCATTTCAGACCCCGTATAATCCTATGGAATTCATTTCACTGAGGTATAATTGATATATTTTGTTGGGGAATACTTTATTTCATGTTGGGGTTCTATTTTTGGGGTGTTGTGCCAAGATTTCCTTGGTATTTTCACATTGTAGCAGCAGTATATGACAATCTGAAAATTGATTGTAATCAGCTCATTGTAACACCGTTTGGTAGTACCATCAGCGGGAGTAGCATGTAACAATAAGTGGTTGATCTTCTTTATGTTACATGCTACTCCCGTTGAATAAGTGGTTGAGTTTTTCATTTGCTTTAATGATATGCCTGCTAAATAAAAGGATGACTTTGATTGGTTGGCTTGCCACCAAGTTGTAATGTCCCCAATTTTTATGTGTCAGCATAAAATTAAATAATTGATTTAAGTTGTCGAAAAGGGTAAGTTAATTAAGGACAACTTAAATTAATATTAGAAAGTAAATTAAGTTATAAAAGAATTAAGTGAAATAAATTAAGTTACTTTTGAAAGGAACTCAAAAGAGAATTAAAATTAAAAAGATGGAGAAAATATGGGAGATGAGAAGTCAAGAAGATGAAGAGTTGAGGAGGATTGAATAAAAAGTTTGTTGGAGCATTTGTGCAGGCAGGTTGGATTTCTGGTTATAGGAACAAGTTCTTGTTGGTGGACGTGGTTCACAGCCTTTCTGAGGTGGGGTCACCTCTAAAAGAAGATCATCTTCGGTGTTGGAAGATACACCCAAGGTGGTGGCTGACAGTCCTATTTCAAGGGCTGTGTTGGTGCTTAACAGTATAGTTTAATGGAGGTTTGATAATCTGATTTCATGTTTATAAATCTTGTCATTTGAAAAAGAAATCTGATTTTCAGTTTGTTTGAGTAAATTGTGGTTTTCTGGTCATGGTGTAAATTAAAATTTGAAAGAGTTATGAATGAGATTTTAAATAAATTAAGCAAAGTGGCAGAGTGGATTCTTTTGAGAACAAATATTAAAAGAGTTCGTGCCAAATTTTAAGCCTTAATTTTCTATTGTCAGTTTATATTCAGTGGTGCTACTGAGAAGGAAATCGGAATTGCTGAGAGAAAGTCGATTCAAGGACTAGAAAGAATTCAGGAAATCGTTACTTATGAGGAGTCAATTATCTTAGGAAGAGCCAATAAAGGATTCTCAGGACTTTTGCCGATAGTGCCAAGATTTAACGCATAATTGAGACAACATTTCATATTGAGTTCTTATCAGGTTGGAGTCTTACATTGGGAGCAGCTTGATTAATGGAAGACAAAGTTAAAAAATATTGAGGTTTGATATAGCATGGTGATTAGTAATATTTCAAACAAGAATCGGGAGTTACTCATACATTGGCGAAGCTTGAGAAAGAGCCATAAGATTCCGAGATTTCTATGTTCTTTTTCTGAGGACAAAGTTGGACGAGCATTGCGACATGTATCTAGCATCTACCAAGAGTACACATTTATGTATTGGTGTCATTTAGCGTAGAATTTAAGACAACAGGAGATTAAAATTTGATAGAGAACAAACGGAAGAATTTGAAAGGGTGTATTTTAATATCTCAGCTAATGCTAAGTATCTCAAGTTCGAGAAGGTTGCGGGCCTTGGAGTCTAAACATTTGGTGGATATCGGGTGATATAGGAAGTGGATATCTGAAGAAGAATTCTCCACCATATAGAAAGAATAAAAATTTTCAAATAATTGTGGATGTTGGAATATGAAAAGGTGCACTAATAATTTGGTCCGAAATTTAAGGCTTTGAAGTAGAAAACGTCTAGCTTGGAGAATAAGAGAGGTGGTGTTTCTCACCAATAGGATCGAAAACTATATTCTTTCCTATCGCAGCAGTTCGGTGAATAAATTTGAAGGAGGCGCTATAAAAAAGAGCAACGGAATTAGAAGTGGTTTCTTAATTTAATAGCTAACACCATGAATAAGAGCCTGAAAACATTCTTTAGCATTGTTAATTAGGTCTTGAATAGTCGGGAAAGATAAAGGCATCTCGTTGTCGCTTTGGGAGTGTTGATGTGTTTTTCGTGACCGCACCAACGCAGAATAAAGTCGCCAACGGCTACCCTATTCTCTCTTGAACAAAGTATACAGCACGCTAAGATTGCGAGAGAGTTCGTGCATTCAACTCCAAGGTTCCTTCAATGCGAATAGTCTCAGTTGGCTCAATGTAATTTGCTGGTATTTCAAGGGGACTTACGAAATTGTTCAACAGCGGAGAAAGGAATTCGAATGCTCGAAAGGTTTGTCTATAAAGTTCTTGTTTCAAAAGGTACTAAATGTAAATAATGCTGGGTTAAGAAGGCTCTAATCTACTCTAAGGCGTGGGACATGGCGATCAATTCTCACAAGCTTCAACCAAGCTCTGCTTTGCCTCGCTTCGGACAACCTCCACAGAATCGGTGCAATCTTCAGAGGAGTATCTCAAGGTGTTCAGATCACAACTTGTCATGAAAATACCATCACAACGACGCATATAAACATACAAATCATGATCGAAGTTAAGTGCATGATATTCCAGTTGACCACACAAGGCACATTCGCTAGGCTGAGCTTGAAGTTTCATTGCCTTAGTAGAATTTTCATCTGTCTTTAGCTTTTTAAGGCGAATTTTGATGCTGGACTTGAAAATTTATCAAACTTCGTGGATTTCATGTCTTTTGCCAAATTTGGAGTGATTTGCTCATGCTAACCCTAGCTTGCCTTAACTTTCTATTTTTAGCAAGTTCTCCAGATTTCGTACTTTGAACTAATTTCAAGCTCCAAAAGGTTGAATTTCGCTTTGTTCTGAATCTCGGGATACATTTGTGCTGTTGATGCCTGATATCTGTCTATACCTGCTCTTTTTAGCAACTTACTAAAAATAGCAATTGCTCGGAATGAGTTCAAATTTCACATGCTGATTGCCTGAAGAATGTTGATCGTGGCTGAATACTGCTCCTGCCTGACTACCATGTTCTGCCCTTGAATTCAGGAAACCCTAATTCCTCTATACCAGCCTGCTAAAAATAGTAAGTGTTTGATTTTTTTGAATCTCCGTAGCTCTATTTGACTTGAAATTCACACCATGGGGTCCTCATGACCTACTTAGCCCATTCACACTGCCATCCTGAGCTGACCTGCTATTTATAGCACGTTTCTGGAGGTGGTTTACTATTTATAGCAACTGCTCAGTTTCATGACTTCCACAACTCCATTTGGCTTGAAATTTGGATGCTGTGATCCTCATCGGGTGACCTGCCCGTTCACACTAGCGCCTGCTGCTGATTTACTATTTTTAGCCAGTTTCTGGAACGCCTTACTATAAATAGTAAGTGCTCCAATTGCCTTCAAATTTTACAGGCGGATAACTCGAAAGATGCTGATCACAATGGGATACACCGGTTTTCGAAAATTCTGACTTTTTACCCCTCATTTTGGGTCCCAAAGCTGGAAACCTAATTTGACTTGCATGTATATCAAATGACCTCCGTTTGACTTCATTTCTGTTGCACTTCGCCCTGTTTGTAATTCTGATGCGCTGGGAGAGAGCTACCAGAATGGAACTGCTAAAAATAGTAAGTCACTGAATATTGATTATCCTGCTTCGCATGTCACACCATCGCGAAACTCGTGAAAAACCCATAAAGAATCACCCGACATGCATTGAAAACTTTGACATGCAAACCCTAAAAATAGTCTCCGAAAGATGAACTCTAAAAGTCATTATCTCACTTTGCATGTTACACCATCGCGAAGGTTTCTGAAAACCCAGAAGGAATCTCCAGACATGCACTGAAAAACTCTGCATATAAACCCTGAAATTTGCTTCGGAAGCTGAACTGCTAAAAATAGTAAGTTGTCTGTTTCAACTCAAATTTTTCCAGTGAGCAGCTTGATGTGCTATGGATGCAATGTGACTGTTGAAACTTCAAAAATGCTGAAGGAACACCGGAAATTGCACACTTACTAAAAATAGTAAGTTGTCGGAATCTGATGAAATTTAGCTGGGAACCTGCTGAAAGCATATTGACTGTCATGCCAAGGTTAGATTTCAACTTGATTACTTCATTCAATTTTAAATTGGCTGGAGAGTTCAAAACCCTAATTCTCAGACTTAGCCAAAATTTCAATTCAAGCTCAAAGACGGGCATATCCCGGAAAGGCAAACAGCAGACAAGGGACAGAAAGAGAGAGAGAGGCAACAAGAAAACTAACTAAAATCAAGCCAAAAGTTCGAAACGAAGCAAAAATTAGGGGGTCCCCATTTGCAATGGGGCGATGTGTGAAAAAGGTCACAACATTAGCCCCAACCTGAATAAATGTTCCTGAAAATTTCAAAGACAAAACCCATTCCATACTCAGAACCTTTGGATAATTCTTTCCAACCCGTCAATTGACTAGGGGATATACTCAAAAGGGAAGAGGAATCCTAAATTGGATCAGGCACCTCATCTTTTGATTACAAGTGTGTGCATATGCATTCATTCCAACTCAAAAGACCATTGAAACCCCTAGAATTTGTCGTGCCGAGCTACATAATGATCCTAACTTCGAAAACATCCTGTAATTCTCACGAATATTGCTCCATTGCCAGTCGGGCGTCTATAGCCCCGATGGAGTTACTCGCATATTCCCAAAGCCAAATTCTTTGATATTTCTTTCATTGCTCTTTTCTTTTCTTCTTTTTTTTTGATATTTTCTTTTAGCACATTTGTATCTTTAATTTCCTACTGATTTTCTGCTGGTTTCATTTTTGGCTGGCAGGCAATGAAGCCTCCAATGGGTTTGAGAATTACAAGGGTGATTAAGTAGGATTTAAGATTTTTCACCTGCCACGACTTCTCCTAAGAAACCTCAATGACCTAGAGCAATTAATTATGTGTGTAAAATATAGCAATCGCGAGACTTGGTGTCAAGACACAATAGATGATTCCCTTCCGAGTCAAGTACAGATCCTAACCAAATGATAAAACTCGAAAGAATAACCTTGGATCCTAAAGCACTTCCTGAATTATTATCTAAGAAATGGACTAACATTATATCAACATTGTATTGGAGTGTGGCGAAAACAACACAACACCTCCCCCTCACAAATGGGATCCCTTTATTGAAAGCTAAACTATGAAAGCAAGGCAACTAATCTAAACAAAAACAAAAACTTTAAGCGAACAACAATCAAAGGACCCAAGTACATACAACTCCTAGCATGATTTCTCAGGATGTGCAGTAATAGCAAAGTAGTAGTCAAGGTGCGAAGTTTTGCAAACTTGTCTTTAAACTCAGAAAAATATTCTCTCAAAGGACAAATCTGAAATTCATGCAAAACTTCAGGAAAGATTAGCAATTGAGGCAACTCGTCTGGACCATGATTGATCCATAAACAAGTTGTCTTTCCTAAATCTCCATAATCAAAATGATATTCTTTGTAGCTAATAGTAGGGAAAGATAGAACCTGATGGTCTTCATTCGCTGGCATGAATTCTTGCCTGTCGTCCATTGCTTCATCAGGAGGTCGAAGTTGATGGTGAACCAAACCTCTTGCATTCAAAATGTGGAGATGATCTAAACTGGGAGGAGTGGGGCGGGAAATCAATTCAAAAGGGCATTTGGAAGCTTGGATTATTTCATGCGCTGGCTCCTTTTGAATCCCTAACAACAGATCAAGCCCCAACCTGAATTGTTCTTCATTTTCCATCTCTTTATCAGGCAGTGTTTCATTTGTTTCAATTTTATCAAGCAATTCTTCCATGACTGTGAACAATGGATCAAGTGTTGACGCGAAATGTATTTCATATTCTGCCTCCATCCTGATAGCCCATTGATCATCAAACACATCATCTTGCCTTAAGCTGCTTACCATTTCTTCCATCTTGTTCATGCATAACTGAACCTTTTCATCAAGGAGCATTCCTTCTTGAAGTGTACTGGAATCACTTCCTTCTTCACGTTCTCCTCCTCGAGTGAATGAACATTAAAAAAAATTTCCACCATCTCTACTTTGCGTTAAGTCCTCCATTCCTGGTTCTTGATGGTCTTCAACTTGCAATTTTGTATATTCATTCACCTCCTTATGCCGATAGTTGCCTTGGGTGGTTCCTTTCGTTTGGATGTATCCCATTGCATCTTTGATCTTTGCTCCAATAGCCTCTTGTTCTAGCGGGATGTAAGAACAATCTTCATCTGCTTGCTCCCTAAGCTCAATCACATCATCCTGTTGTGACTTGTTCTCCTTGTTGTTGGACGATGTTGAGGTACACTCTTCACTTGGTGCTAAAAATGTTTGTGTGACATATTCAATCCATCCTTTGTCCTTGAAGAATCCATACGGTAGTACAGGTAATCCGAGGCGACATCTGGCGAAGTTAATGGCTTCTTCACATCATGTGCAAGTGAACTCTGGATGAGGTGCGTTGTGAATCCGACACCAATGAGGGAGCAAAACACCTTTCAAACAAACATTGCCTAGCTCCATCTGACTTTGGATCCTAAGTATGAATCTCGTGAAGGCCTCATCCACAACTTCTGGAATACTATAATCATTAGATTCTACATCCAATACTCCTTCCTGGCTTGGGGACATCCCAAAAGAAAAAAATTTATTGGAGAACAAGCTCTATCCTTGAGAGGAATATTAAGCAACTGATTTCTTCGTGCTGGGAGGTCTCATGAATTCGACATCTTCCTGGCAAAGCAAACTTAGACAAATTCCTGGGGTGCAACTGTGCATTCAATCTTTCTTGAATCTGAGCAATATCTGTAAGACTGTCTTGAGAGCAAGAAATATGCCCATCCATTGAGAAATCTCTTTTTTCATTTTCCATTTTTTCATTTTTTTGAATTTTTCAACTTTTCACTTTTTTTGGATTTTTTGACATAAGAGAGATCTAACATATCTCCGATTTGGAACTTCAAAGCTCATACTAGTTTCTTCCAGCCTCTGGAACAATTCAAATCCTATCCTCCTCCTAGCGCCAATTTTGTTGATGTGTTTTTCGTGACCACACCAACGCAGAATAAAGTCGCCAACGGCTACCCTATTCTCTCTTGAACAAAGTATACAGCACGCTAAGATTGCGAGAGAGTTCGTGCATTCAACTCCAAGGTTCCTTCAATGCGAATAGTCTCAGTTGGCTCAATGTAATTTGCTGGTATTTCAAGGGGACTTACGAAATTGTTCAACAGCGGAGAAAGGAATTCGAATGCTCGAAAGGTTTGTCTATAAAGTTCTTGTTTCAAAAGGTACTAAATGTAAATAATGCTGGGTTAAGAAGGCTCTAATCTACTCTAAGGCGTGGGACATGGCGATCAATTCTCACAAGCTTCAACCAAGCTCTGCTTTGCCTCGCTTCGGACAACCTCCACAGAATCGGTGCAATCTTCAGAGGAGTATCTCAAGGTGTTCAGATCACAACTTGTCATGAAAATACCATCACAACGACGCATATAAACATACAAATCATGATCGAAGTTAAGTGCATGATATTCCAGTTGACCACACAAGGCACATTCGCTAGGCTGAGCTTGAAGTTTCATTGCCTTAGTAGAATTTTCATCTGTCTTTAGCTTTTTAAGGCGAATTTTGATGCTGGACTTGAAAATTTATCAAACTTCGTGGATTTCATGTCTTTTGCCAAATTTGGAGTGATTTGCTCATCCTAACCCTAGCTTGCCCTAACTTTCTATTTTTAGCAAGTTCTCCAGATTTCGTACTTTGAACTAATTACAAGCTCCAAAAGATTGGATTTCGCTTTGTTCTGAATCTCGGGATGGATTTGTGCTGTTGATGCCTGATATCTGTATGTACCTGCTATTTTTAGCAACTTACTAAAAATAGCAATTGCTCGGAATGAGTTCAAATTTCACATGTTGATTGCCTGAAGAATGTTGATCGTGACTGAATACTGCTCCTACCTGACTGCCATGTTCTTCCCTTGAATTCAGGAAATCCTAATTCCTCTATACCAGCCTACTAAAAATAGTAAGTGTTTGATTTTTTTGAATCTCCGTAGCTCTGTTTGACTTGAAATTCACACCATGGGGTCCTCATGACCTACTTAGCCCGTTCACACTGCCAACCTGAGCCAACGCCTGCCTTTTTCTTTGTCACTTAGAAAGCTTGCTGTGTTCTGTTGTTGATACATCTCCTCTGATCTTCTACAAGAGATTTATTGATGATGCCTTCGGAATTTGGTCCGGATCTGAATCTTCTCTTCAGCAGTATCTCTCTGCTTACCAAGGTTTTTATCCAGAGATTCAGATTACCCCTTGCATTTCTACTACTTCTGCAGTCCTTCTTGATATTAATTTTTTCAAGGGACCAAATTTTAACAACAATGGTATTCTCTCCACCCAGTGTTTTCAGAAGAAGTTAAATGCTTATCAGTATATTCCTTACCGGTCTTGGCATCCTTTGCACCAGAAGAAATCTTTTGTTATCAGTGAGCTTCAGCGTTATTTGGTTCGGGAATCTGATGCTTCAGGTTTTGTCAGATTAAAGAAGCTCCTTTTTCAGAGGCTCCGTGCTCGTGGTTATCTCAGAAGGTTTTTGCTCAACTGTTTCAGCAAGGTCTCTATGAAGGACAAGTTTGTGCTTCTTCATCGGGTTTTTAATCCAAAGATAAGAAAGAGGACCCCCTTGTTTTCAAACTTGATTTTAGTCCCTCGACTAAAGCGATGAACTTGGGGGCCACCCTAAACCCTACACTCTTTCGGCTTTGCCAAGAAGATCCCGCACTACGCCATATCCCACACCCTCGGATTTGCTGGCGTAATCCCAGAAAGCTTGGTTCCTTCATCACAAGAAGCAGATTTTATTCAAAGAGGCCTTCTTTACAAAAACTTTCTTAACTTCTTCAAAATTCATTTTTTCAAATTTTTAAATTTTTCAAAATCTTTTAATACGATTTTGTTAAATTTTTAAATTTTTAAATTTTCAATCTTTCCTTTTGTAAATAAAAATATCTTTCGAAAGATTTAAAATCTTTCTTTTGAAGTGATTGTAAAAAATCTTTCCGTTGTAAAAATCTTTTCAATTATTTTAGAAACTTCTTCTAAAATATTAAAGATTTCCGAAAGATTTTAGAATAGATTTTTTAGAAAAGATTTTTTAGAAAAGATTTTTTGGCTTTTTTCGGAGTATTCTTTGATCTATCGTTTGGAAACTTTTTCCAACGGCTAGATTTTTGTAATCACAGTGGATTTGTCTCCACATTTTAAATACTCCGTTCTTCATGTATTTTTTCCTGAGTTCAACTGATGAGCCTTCAATAGGCGAAACTAGTTTTGAACAAACTCATTAAAAATCATGTTTTTCTCTTAGCCTTTTCTTTTAAAATTTTTCCGTTGTCTTCTTTTCATAAAAATTTTTCCGTTGTCTTCTTTCGCTGCCAGTGATCATTTTAAATTTTTAATAACTTTAAATTTTTAATAACTTTAAATTTTTTAATAAATTTTTAATAACTTTAAATTTTAATAACTTAAATTTTAATAACTTTAAATTTTAATAACTTTAAATTTTTAATAACTTAAAATTTTTAATAACTTTAAATTTTAATAACTTTAAATTTTTAATAACTTTAAATTTTTAATAACTTAAATTTTTAATAACTTTAAATTTTTAATAACTTTAAATTTTTAATAAATTTTTAATAACTTAAATTTTTAGTAACTTTAAATTTTTAATAGCTTGAAATTTGGATGTTGTGAGCCTCATCGGGTGACCTGCCTGTTCACACTGGCGCCTGCTACTGATTTACTATTTTTAGCCAGTTTCTGGAACGCCTTACTATAAATAGTAAGTGCTCCGATTGCCTTCAAATTTTATAGGTGGATAGCTCGAAAGATGTTGATCGCAGTGGGATACACTAGTTTTCGAAAATTCTGACTTTTACCCCTCATTTTGGGTCCCGAAGCTGGAAAACCTAATTTGACTTGCATGTATATCAAACGACCTCCGTTTGACTTCGTTTCTGTTGCACTTCGCCCTGTTTGTAATTTTGATCCGCTGGGAGAGAGCTGCCAGAATGGAACTGCTAAAAATAGTAAGTCACTGAATATTGATTATCCTGCTTCGCATGTCACACCATCGCGAAGCTCGTGAAAAACCCATAAAGAATCACTCGACATGCATTGAAAACGTTGACATGCAAACCCTAAAAATAGCCTCCGAAGGCTAAACTCTGAAAGTCATTATCTCACTTTGCATGTTACACCATCGCGAAGGTTTCTGAAAACCCAGAAGGAATCTCCAAAGATGCACTGAAAAACTCTGCATATAAACCCTGAAATTTTGCTTCGGAAGCTGAACTGCTAAAAATAGTAAGTTGTCCGTTTCAGCTCAAATTTTGCCAGTGAGCAGCTTGATGTGCTCTGGATGCAATGTGACTGTTGAAACTTCAAAAATGCTCAAAGAACACCCGAAATTGCACACTTACTAAAAATAGTAAGTTGTCGGAACCTGCTGGAAGCATATTGACTGCCATGCTGAGGTTAGATTTCAACTTGATTACTTCATTCGATTTTAAATTGGCTGGAGAGTTCAAAACCCTAATTCTCAGACTTAGCCAAAATTTCAATTCAAGCTCAAAGACGGGCATATCCCGGAAAGGCAAACAGCAAACAAGGGATAGAAAGAGAGAGAGAGAGAACAGGAAAACTAACTAAAATCAAGCCAAAAGTTCGAAACGAAGCAAAAATTAGGGGGTCCCCATTTGCAATGGGCGATGTGTGAAAAAGGTCACAACAGGGAGGAGTCAGTTTTTCCTATAGCTACCTTGTGTCATGGCCATCGTATTTCTCAAGCCACATTTCCTTTTATGTTGATCCTATGCATTCTTTGGAGGCCACAATTTAAACTTTAGAGGGGATGTGGACATTTGGGAAAGACATGGCTTATTGGTTGGGGTGCCAACGTGTGGAAGCAACTTTGGAGGCCACCGTTTGAGCTTTAGAGGGGACGTGCACATTTGGGAAAGACGTGGCTTATTGGTAGGAGTGCCAACGTGTGGAAGCAACCTTTCTTTAGAGTGGCGTCAACCTGAATTTATCGGATCAAACTGCTACAGTGGAACCATCGCAGCAAGGGAATATGTGAAGTCCGCGGGTCAAGAAAGAAAATGCTAATCAATATGGAGACTAACACATAGTTACAGCTGTTGCTTATAGAATCATCGCCACTGGACTAAAGGAATCAATGCTTGAGTAAGGGATCGAGTTGCTTGGAGTTGAGTTGGAGTTGAGTTCGGGATTTTCCAGTGGATAATTCGAGCAATGGTTTCAACTCAGAAAATTGCATTACTATTGACTGTTGTTTCTGAAACTCTGAAAGTACATTAAATATTAATTTCTGAGTTGTATTTCCGGTAGCTGGAATTGCATTCTATAATAATAAATCAATGTGTTGGATCAACTAAACGCACTCTGTTGTATTGATCAATTGTGAGAATTCTCATCCACACAATCCATATGTAAAATAATTACCATTACAATGGGAACAAACTGTCTACTTCTCAAAATCAGCTGAATAGTTGTGTTTGAAGAAATGGTTGAGCTACAGCATTGGCAAAAACAGGAAAAAAATTATATGCAAACTAGGGGTAGGCCATAACACAAGTATTTGCTTACTTGTTGTAATTCCCGCTGAATAAGCGGATGATTTACTTTCACGCTCTTGGTTTGAATACTCACCCACCGAAGAAGTGGTAGCATAGAGAATTTCAGAATTTGTAAGCCTTCTACCCATATGCTCTCACCTTGCCGACATTGGGATTTGGGTGATTAGAAAGTGGAAGGTGTTTTCTATCAGTTAGCTTGATTTACCAATTAATGCAAGATTCCCTTATCACCGTATGCTCTCAAGTTGCCCACATCGAGATCTGGGTAATCATAAAGTGGAGGATTGCTTGCTCAGTTGATTATCATTTCTATTTCGCTAATGCTAAAAGGTTCAATTTGGAAAAAATTAAGGGTGGTTTATTAAAAGGATATTACCTTCTTCCTTCTTGATGCTCTCACTATTGATGGATCTTTTGATAACATCATCATAGCCTCTTGCTTTTCTCCATTTATCCTCTTTGGGGATTGTATGGTTTTTGAGCTTTGACCTCCTTTGTTACAACCCAATTGTATAGCTACTATTGCATAGGGCGATTGATTGTAATGATTGGATCAATGTGATGAATAAAACATGTTGTTCTTGTTATCAATATGAGTGTGTTCCATTTAATGATTGTCTCATTTGATTGTTACTTCTATTGATGTAATCCTAGATGAATGTTTCATGTAAGTTGTTGAATAATGTTTATTCTATCTTTTGACATGTTTCATGTATACTGCTTTGTTGTGAACATATGACTCCCATTAGTGTGTCATTGAAAGAAGGCGTGCGAACCATTCCTCCAAGCAGAGGAGAAATATCACTCGGGAGAGGAGCTTGGTCAGGTAAACAGTAACGAGAACCATTTCAGCATATAAACACACGTCCCTTAGACTAGGTAAGCTAAGTCAGTTTGTTTGAGTTATGGGTAAGTCGTTCGTAGGCTTGTCGTGTCTACTTCTGAATGCATATATAAGTGATGTTTATTTGTGTATCTAACTTACTGTACAATGATCATTGTGAGGATAACGTGAATGGACATAAGTGAATAGGTTGAGTGGGTATGTATACACATGTATATAGTATGTACACGTGTCCATATGTATCAACATATCAATACAGACGTACGATCGGCAGATGGATATGCTCATATGTATGTGTTGATATGGTATACATACACATACGTGTACACTGAGATATATACAAGTATATACATGTATATATATATACACACTATCTATTATCTATGGATAAATAATATTATTATAATATTTGCCTTGGAATTTACATATACACATGTATACACATATACATAGATATATATATTGAAAGTATGCTGACTGGCTCGCAATATATGTATTCAACGAATAAATATGTATATGTAAATATATATATATTTAATATTATATAAATATATATATCTATTATAGTATTACCAAAACATATATATATATATATATATATGTAAATATATTTAAACTATAATATTTAAATATATATATATATGGTAAAGTAAATAAAACAATAATATAAATATATAAATATATAATTAAATATATATAGTTTAATAATATTATAAATCTCTTCAAGTGGATAAAAGATTATATCACTTGGAGTGAATATTAAGTCTAAACTATGGAAAATCGATGAATACCTCTCAACCAATTATTTATTACCAACTTCAATCGGGATTTTCTCATTTTGATAAATTTAAATCATTAAAACAAGGGAAATAAAAATATTTCCCTATTACTTGGAAATATTAATGTTTTAAACTTTTGTAAATCAAAATATTTGCTTTCAAACTATTGAAAACCTAAATACGTGAAAATGCCATGGCGCTACAAAAACACGCGCCTGTCAAGTGTGCTTCGCCTGGAAGAAGAAATCAACACAGCGGAGAAATAGGGGCGACGCAGCCTGAGAAGGGATAAGGTGTTTAGTGAGAAGCCATGACCACTTCCTATTTGATGAATCATTTCACAGTTGGCGCCATTTCTGGTAAATACCTGTAAATGTCGATTTCTTCATTTTAATCATGCGCAAATTGAATTATTCTTCAACCTACTGGAAAATTCTGAGGTCGAATCAGCTCTTGAGGAGCTGAGTATGTGAATAGAAATCCGCCACTTATCATTTGAAATATTAAAAAATACAGTCCTAGCAACTTACATGCCTGGAGAAGTGGAATTCGATGGGTTTTTGGCTCTATAAATAGCCAACAATACATTCTTTATTCTACACTTGCAAAAATCCGAATTTCTATCATTTCTGAATTTTCTCCATAATTTCTTTGTTTTGAATTCATATTTTATTCTGAGTGATAAAAACAGAGGAAATACTAGTATATTGTCATCACATTCTGAGTTTACCCCAATATAGTTGTATATTCATCATTTGAGAGTGTATTTATGAGTGAGAATTTTGTCAACATTGAGGGTTAGTGTTAAGAGGAAGATTGGGATTGCGTCATCTGAAGGAAAGCTCTTAATCAGGCATGAAACATTCTTTATCTTCAATTTGATTTTGATTGAAGTATATCTGTGTCTTTATGTTTGTTGTATGTGCAAAGATTGAAGGATATTTCTTGAATGCAAATAGTTTTTAGGAAAAATAAGCTATTATGAGAAAAGTTTGTTTAATTGTGCATTAGAAGTGAATTTATGTGAGGGAATTTATGAGAAGATTTAAAATGCATCTTAGTGTGAAATTGCATATTTTGTATGGTCTCCATGTAAGGAGAATATGACTGTAATACTTACTATATACTAGGATCGAAATGAGGAAAGGAGTCCAGTATATTCAGTCAGCTTAAAGTTATTAGTTTAATTGAGGTAACCTTGAGAGACTCCTAGGAATAAAGATTTCCAATATAGGAGGGATTATGTGAATTACTTGTTATGTTGATTCATTTCTAGTAGATTAGATTAACATAGGATAGTCTGGGATGATAGATAATCCAATGAAGGACTAAACCTATGCGTAGTCTAAGATAGCCTTAAGTCAAATCGGCCCTAAGTAGTGTTTATGATAGATGACCTTCATTCAAAGTACTGAATGAGAATACTTTGGCCAAAGTAGTGAAATGTACGACTTTCACATAGATGTGAGTTAGTTGAGACTACACTGTCAGTTCATTGTGATCCTTATACTAGGTCGAGATTGTGAAATAGCAAGGTTCTAGTTGTGTAGGACACAACACTATTCTCAGTTGGTAATCATTAACGGATACCCTACCAATCTCTTCTCTCAAAGGGAGAGCCATCTATCGAACGATAGGTGTGCGGGGGACCGCATTATAAGTATGTGGTTGGCGGAAAAGCGCCCGAGTGATGTTTCTCCTCCACAGCAAGCGGTCAATGCACCAAGAAGGAAAGGAACCTGGACTGTCTTACTACTATTTGTTCAAAAGCTCTCGACCTATGTATGTAATTGTTTTACTTTTGTACTCTGTTTTATATTTGCAATGAAAATGAAACTCATGTGGAAATATATTGTAACTTGTATGCAATTATCAATCAAGGGAGGAAAGATTTTATTGTAATGCCTTTGTTACTTGTTACCTTTATAAGTTTGGAGTAAAATTTAAAAAAAATTAATTTACGCAAGGAATAGGTCGTTACATGTGGTATTAGAGCTACCAGGTTTAATACTAGGAACCTATGAGCTCATTACGCAACAATGTGTAAACCTTATCAGAAGATAATGGTAGAAAAGTTCTTGTGCTAGAACGGCAAGAGAAAAGAACTTAGTGAGGTGAAAAGAAAGATGTGATTCTTAGTAATTTGTGTAATTGGGACAAATTAAGAATTATCCCTGGAGTAGGAACTCCTAAACCAAAAACGTATGATATTACTTAGGATTGTGGAAGACTAAGCAAACAGGTTATGTAGGAAGGTTAGGAAGAATAAACCAGTATTTACCTGATCCTACAATATAGTTATATGACTCTAAGGAAGGAATAAGGAAAACCCCTTAATTGTAGCAATCTACAATTGTTAAGAGTCAAGAAATTCTTGGATTCTAAGAAAACACTACTAATCTATGAATATGCAACATCAACATTAATTAGATCAAAGTAGGAAGTCAACAAAAGAGGTATCCACAAGGGATGGAAAACTTTGGACATGAACCTAAGGATAGGTTCTTACCAGAAAAGAGAATTAGTACGGTAAGATTAACAAAGAAGCGTATGCCTAAATCTAGTAAAGAATACTTGTTTGTATGTGAATGTTTACTCATATGTCTTTCATAAGAAAATTTATAGCGTAATTAGGCTAACTTGTACTAAACATTCAGGTTTAATACAATCTTTTAAATCATGGTGAAAACGTTTGAGAGAATGAGAAATATTCCCGGTACAAGTCGTGAAGAGGAACAAATAACCACCGGTGTAGAAGCAACGCTCGACTTGATTTTGGCAAGGTTAACCAGCCTGGAGAATGAAAGAGAGAAAGATAGATTGGAGAAGGAAATAACCATCAACAACACGGAAGGCGAAAGTTCTTCTCATGGACGTGGTGATAACCGCAATCATGAAAAGGAAAAGTCACCAACCAACTCTACTGAAAGGAACAGGAAGATAGTGTCCACAGAGTTATCTCATGATATGAAGATGATAATACCGCCAAAGTTTGATGGCAGTGCAGGAGGTGACGAAGCCGAAGTCTAGGTTGTCCAGATGGAGAAGTATTTTGAAATAAAAAACTATGATGAGGTAACTAAGGCAGCATGGGGAGCATACCAATTAGTAGGAGAAGCCTCTAATTGGTGGATAAACAAAAAGCTTGAACTAGACATAAGTTCCTAGAAGTTGACTTGGGGAGAGTTCGTTGAAATCTTCCACAAATGTTGGTTGCCACTACTCTATTATGACCAAAAACTCTCTAACTTTCAAGAATTGAGGCAAGGGACCATGTCGGTCAATGAATACTAGGAGAAGTTCACCCAACTTCTTCGATATGTTCCTATCTACCATAAAGATGAACGATTCTGAATTAGGAAGTTCATCTTGGGACTCAATAAAAATATTGGAGGTGAAGTCGATATGCATGGTCCGCCCACAATGGACCTTGTGTATGAAAAATCCATTAAGTAGGAACAAAAGCTTAAGGTAGACTCCAACCAGTGTGAAGGAGAAGAACAAAAGAAGGATACTAAAGTCCCCGACAAGATTGCCCCCAAGAACGAAGAAATTGCACATAATGCTGCAAAGAAAAAGGGGAAAAGATCTCGCTTCAATGAAAAAGAATTCAAAAGAGATTGGAAAAGAGACAACTCAAGGTATGATGACACTAGCAGAGCTAGTGAAGGTGTTAATAAGACTGGGGAAACCATGGAGAAAAGAGGGCCAAGAGCAGGATGCTTTATATGTAAAGGTAATCATTATGCGAATGAATGCCCTAACAAAACTTCTGGTACCCAACAACATGGCAACTCACTTCCTACTCAAAAGGCCATGTTTCAGAAGAGGAATAACACTGCCATGGATGATAGACAAGTTGATGTCCAAATTACACCGGCCAGACATTCTCGAAGTTTTCAAGAATGTTGAATAATGTAGTGTTGATTTTTCTTTATGCTTTTGAATAATACCTTAGTTCATCAGGGACGATGAATCATAAGGGGGGGAGTATGTTACACCCCGATTGTATAGCTACTATTGCATAGGGCGATTGATTGTAATGATTGGATCAATGTGATGAATAAAACATGTTGTTCTTGTTATCCATATGAGCGTGTTTCATTTAATGATTGTCCCATTTGATTGTTACTTCTATTGATGTAATCCTAGATAAATGTTTCATGTAAGTTGTTGAATAATGTTTATTCTAACTTTTGAGATGTTTCATGTATACTGCTTTGTTGTGAACATATGACTCCCGTTAGCATGTCATTGAATGCAAGTGTGCAAACCATTCCTCCAAGAAGAGGAGAAATATCACTCGGGAGAGGACTTTGGTCGGGTAAACAGTAACGAGAACCATTTGAGCATATACACACACGTCCCTTAGACTGGGTAAGCTAAATCAGTTTGTTTGAGTTATGGGTAAGTCGTCCGTAAGCTTGTCGTGTCTACTTTTGAATGCATTTATAAGTGATGTTTATTTGTGTATCTGACTTACTGTACAATGATCATTGTGAGGATAACGTGAATGGACATAAGTGAATAGGTTGAGTGGGTATGTATACACATGTATATAGTATGTACACATGTCCATATGTATAAACATATCAATACAGACGTATCATCGGCAGATGGAAATGCTCATATGTATGTGTCGACATGGTATACATACACATACATGTACACTGAGATATATACAAGTATATACATGTATATATATATACAAGTATATACATGTATATATATATACACATTACCTATTATCTATGGATAAATAATATTATTATAATATTTGCCTTGGAATTTACATATACATAGATATATATATTGAAAGTATGTTGACTGGCTTGCAATATATGTATTCAACGAATAAATATGTATATGTATATATATTTATATATGTAAATATATTTAAATTATAATATTTAAATATATATATATGGTAAAGTAAATAAAACTATAATATAAATATATAAATATATAATTAAATATATATAGTTTAATAATATTATAAATCTCTTCAAGTGGATAAAAGATTATATCACTTGGAGTGACTATTAAGTCTAATCTATGGAAAATCGATGAATACCTCTCAGCCGATTATCTATTACCAACTTGAATCGGGCTTTTCTCATTTTGACAAATTTAAATCATTAAAACAAGGGAAATCGAAATATTTCCCTATTACTTGGAAATGTTAATGTTTTAAACTTTTGTAAATCAAAAATATTTGCTTTCAAACTATTGAAAACCTAAATACGTGAAAATGCCATGGCGCTGCAAAAACACGCGCCTGTCAAGTGCGCTTCACCTGGAAGAAGAAATCAACACAGCGGAGAAATAGGGGCGACGCAGCCTGAGAAGGGATAAGGTGTTTAGTGAGAAGCCATGACCACTTCCTATTTGATGAATCATTTCACAGTTGGCGCCATTTCTGGTAAATACCTATAGGTGTCGATTTCTTCATTTTAATCATGTGCAAATTGAATTATTCTTCAACCTGCTGGAAAATTCTGAGGTCGAATCAGCTCTTGTGCTGAGTATGTGAATAGAAATCCGCCACTTATCATTTGAAATATTAAAAAATACAATCCTGGCAACTTACATGCCTGGAGAAGTGGAAGTCGATGGGTTTTTGGCTCTATAAATAGCCGCCAGTACATTCTTTATTCTACACTTGCAAAAATCCGAATTTCTATCATTTCTGAGTTTGCTCCACAATTTCTTTGTTTTGAATTCATATTTTATTCTAAGTGATAAAAGTAGAGGAAATACTAGTCTATTGTCATCACATTCTGAGTTTACCCCAATATAGTTGTATATTCATCATTTGAGAGTCTATTTCTAAGTGAGAATTCTGTCAACATTGAGGGTTAGTGTTAAGAGGAAGATTGGGATTGCATCATCTGAAGGAAAGCTCTTAATCAGGCATGAAACATTCTTTATCTTCAATTTGATTATGATTGAAATATATCTATGTTTTTATGTTTGCTGTATGTGCAAAGATTGAAGGATATTTCTTGAATGCAAATAGTTTTTTAGGGAAAATAAGCTATTATGAGAAAAGTTTGTTTAATTGTGCATTAGAAGTGAATTTATGAGAAGATTTAAAATGCATCTTAGTGTGAAATTGCATATTTTGTATGGTCTCCATATAAAGAGAATATGACTGTAATAGTTACTATATACTAGGATCGAAATGAGGACAGGAGTCAAGTATATTCAGTCAGCTTAAAGTTATTAGGTCAACTGAGGTAAGCTTGAGAGACTCCTAGGATAAAAATTTCCAGTATAGAAGGGATTATGTGAATTATTTGTTATACTGATTCATTTCTAGTAGACTAGATTGATGTAGGATAGTCTAGGATGATACATAATAAAGTTAAGGACTAAACCTATGCGTAGTGTAAGATAGCCTTAAGTCAAATCGGCCCTAAGTAGTGTTTATGATAGATGACCTTCATTCAAAGTACTGAATGAGAATACTTTGGCCAAAGTAGTGAAATGTACGACTTCCACATAGATGTGAGTTAGTTGAGACTACACTGTCAGTTCATTGTGATCCTTATACTAGTTCTAGATTGTGAAATAGCAAGGTTCTAGTTGTGTACGACACAGCACTATGCTCAGTTGGTAATCGTTAACGGATACCCTACCAATATATTCTTTCGAAGGGAGGGCCATCTATCGAACGATAGGTGTGTGGGGGACTGCATTATAAGTCTGTGGTTGGAGGAAAAGTGCCTAAGTGATGTTTCTCCTCCACAGCAAGCGGCCGATGCACCAAGATTTGAAAGGAAAGGTACCTGGACCATCTTACTGCTATTTGTTCAAAAGCTCTCGACCTATGTATGTAATTGTTTTACTTTTGTACTATGTTTTATATTTGCAATGAAAATGAAACTCATGTGGAAATATATTGTAACTTGTATACAATTATCAATGAAGAAAGGAAATATTTTATTGTAATGCCTATTTTACTTGTTACCTTTATGTGTTTGGAGTAAAATTAAAAAAAATAATATTCTACGAAAGGAATAGGTCGTTACATTCTTCATAAACAATACCACTCTTATTGTAAGTTGGCCTTTGGGAATTGAAAAATATTATCTAACATTTTTCGTACTCTACTCATTCTTCAGGTCTTTTTTCAATTGAGCACTTTTTTATCTAATTGCTTTCTCAAAGAAACAATCTCGAACTCTAGCCCCTAACATTTTTTTTCTTTCAATTGGATTCTCATCTTTTCTTCAATCCTTTTTGCTTCTTCTAATTGAACTTTTAGATCTATGATCAATTTTTTTTATTCTTCAAGACTTTGTAATAATTTTTCATTGGCTTCACTACCCTCTTGAATTCGTAATTGTTGTTTCAAATTTATTTTCTTAAGCTTCTTGATCTCACTGTAGGCATAATGGAGTTCCTCCTCAAGATCCACTTCTCTTTCGTCTTTGCTATGCTCTTCTTCTAAATCTCTGTCTTCTTTCTTTTCATCTTCATCATCCTCTAATTCCATCACCATGAAGAGTATTTCTTCTCTATCACTATTAGAAATTCCTTTGTTGCTCTCCTCTAATGAACTATTATCTTCCTTGGAATAAAGACTCTTGTACTTTTGAAATTCCTTTTCATGTTGACCTTGTTTGTACCCCTTTTTTTGTTGATACCTTCTTCTTTCTTCTTGTAGTGATCCTCTTCATCATAGTTGCTTTCACTCTTACCCTATGGGCACTTGAAGCAAAATGACCTATTCTACCACAATTAAAAAAATTAAATGGTAACTTACCTTGGTACTTCCCAAATCCTTGCTTTAGCTTTATCTTGAAGTGGGTTTCTTCTTCATCTGTTTCATCGTTTGAGTTATCACTTGGTTCATGCTCTCTATTCTTTCCCTTCTTTGATGCTTTGAAAGTTGCCTCTCTTTTAGATGGTTTTTCTTCAATCCTCATTTCATAGGCAATAAGAATCCCATGCAACTCATCCCTCTTTTTTAATTAATAGGTAAAACAAGTTTTGAAGGAACCCGAAACCCCACAAACAAAATTCTAATAAAGAATAAAGCACAACCAAGCAACAGCCTAACAACAGCCAACAAAAAGAAAAAAAAAAAGCAAAGAGAAACTTCTACATTTTTTTCAAAGTATCAACAGCTTCCACTTCCTGATTGTAGACGTTCTAGTTGAGATTAGAAGATTAGAAAGGCTCAATAGCTCTTTCTTTTCTTCATCAAATGATTTCTTCTTGCCTCCACAAGTCTTGGAGCTAGGCCCCTTTGTGTCGCTCTACATCAACGTCTTACCTTTTTTCTTGCTGCTTTATTCCTCCTTCCTTGTCTCAATGGGAATCAACTCAGCCATTTGCTCTTCTCTCAACTCCTTAAGCTTTTCAGTTAATATTCTAATCCTCTCAACACTATTTTTGATGGAACAATGATTGATTTTCCGAACATTTCCAAATTTTGATTAGTGTCCTAAATTTTCTCCTCCAGGTCAATCATTCTTTTCTCAAGCTCCTTTTTGAATTCATTAATATTTTTCTCAATTTCATCAATCCTATCCTTCACCTCCATATCCCCTAGTCCAAGCCTATCCCTTTCCTCATTAGAACATTTCTCCTGCAGAGCTCTAATTTTGATATTAATTTTGTTTATTTCAAGGAAAAACCATTTTCACAATTTAAAATGATTAGTTACCCCTTCTCTTGATAATTTTGTTTATTGCAAGTAGGTAAAGTCCTCTGGAATACTAGGGATATTCTCAATTCCCTATCCATCCTTGTCGCTAACCACATTTGGTGAGTGGTGCAAACCAGACTTCTTATCTACAACCTTCTCCTTCCCTTCGTCTCTTCTATCATTTTTTGTTTTCAGATTTTTCTTCCCCATAAAATTAGTGTTGTCCCCTTCATTCACATCCTCGGTCTAGGAACCCTCAAACCAACAAATCTGCATTTTGGCTTTCTTCTTTGGAATTTTCTTCTGCTCTATATTCTTTCATTTCTTTGGATTGTCCTCTTCTGATGATGGCAGAGAGTACACCTCAATAGAGGTATCACCCTCATCCTCTTCATTCCATTCCTCATCCTCCTCTTCTCCGCTAGTGTCAAAGCTCATGTCTGAATAATGTACCACCATGGACTTTTGCTTCCTTTTAACATTAAGCTTTCCCTTAGGCTCAATCTTTTCCATAATTAAAAGGATTAACCCTTTGTGCAACATAGGGAGCTTAGGGTTTTGCAATGCTCTTTTAATGCATGGTCCATAGAAGCCAGAAGAAAGTAGGGGAAGGAAACAAGCATTTTATGACAAAAATGATTAAGGAAAATAAAATGCACACCACAGATAGCAGTAAATCTACCATCCAAGGTAATGTACCTCATAATGACCTTTGCAACCTCTGCTCCAAATTGGTTTAATAGACAGACAGTCATATCACCAAGAAGAAAGCTTAACCAATTGTTGAATTCGTTCCCCTTAAAGAACTGGTTTAAAGCCTCATCGTTCGCCTTTTTTTCCCTAAAAAAATTTCTTCCACATGTCGAGAGTCTTATGATTTTGGCAATCACATCCTCATTGATAACTGTTTCTCTCCCAAATGCATTCAACATTTTGTTCTTCCAACCTTTAATGAACATTTTGGTTGTTTTAGGATTATGGCCAAGAAGCTTCTCCATGTAGGGAACTAGCTCACCCTCCTCAACAATCTTCCAGACCTTTTGGTTCCGACGGACCCCATCATAAGAAAGGGACTCCACTCTGTTTCTTTCCTCACCCATGTCAATGACTTTGATGTTGATACTATTCAGGCTTCCACAAGACAAGCCAAGAATGTTATTACTCAAGCAGCACCAAATGAAATAAAGGAGGAAGACATTGGAAGCACCATGAAAATGTGCTAAGTGTCATGTGATCATTGCTCCGTCCCATCAATCCTTAGTAACCCTACTGGCACTCATAGTTTATGATGGTGTGAGCTTCAATAGGGATGGAGGCATACCCCTCCCAATGTTTTAATGATTTGCAATTTACACCCACGTTACCAAACACATCTACAACCTTATTCCCTTCACGGTATATATGAGTAATCATTATCTTATCAAATGTTTTAATTATGCCAAGGCAGTCTCTAATGAAAGCTTCAGTCGACCAACTAGGACTTTGTTCTTGTTTAAGACATTGGATTATATCGAGGGAATCCCCTTCAAGCCAGACTTTTTTATATCCCTTGGCATGTGCTAGCTTAAGACCACTGTAGGCCACCACAGCTTCACCATAGTGGTTAGTCTAAGTACCCAAAGGGAGTCCCATGCAATTCATCCTTTGTTAGTTTGTCTTAGATCTCTCATTTCTTCATTAATTAAACCTTGGAATCAAATCTTAGAGGTAACAACCTTAATAACTTTTGTACAATCACGACTTCTTCAACTTTTTCACCAAGACTTTTTATTGCGTTCATGATCTCATCGACATAAAGCAAATATGAGGCTATATTTTCTTCTTCTTTCATGTTAAGGCTTTCAAATTGTCTCCTATGGGTTTGAAGCTTTGCCTTCTTTACTTTATCATCTACTTCATAGATATTCTTCAACTTATCACAAATCTCCTTAGTTGATTTGCAATGCATTACTTTTACAAACTCTGATTCGGATAATCCACACAAGAACGCATTCATGGTTTTTGCATTGTTTTCACTTTCCCTCTTTCTTGCCTAATCCGTAGGAGGAGTCACAGGAGCTATATAGCCATTTACCACCAATTGCCAAATGTTAAACCCTAGAGCACTCAAATAGGTTTGCATCATTATGCTCCAAAAGGAATAGTTTATTCCATCGAACGATGGTACCCTATTTGATGAGAATCCATATCCTTCTTGACCATCCATATGTGCTCTTAAGATTTTTCTTCTATAGTTCAACTATCTCTAAAGGAACCTGCTCGGATAACAATTGATGAGCACACAATTATACTGAGAGGGGGGGTGAATCAATATAACAACAATCTTTTACTTTTCAAAACTTAATTAACCATAGCAATAGCACACATACAAGATCTAGCAATTAAGAACACAAGACAAACACACAATTTACGTTGAAACCCTTGTGAGAGAAAACAATGGCCAAATATTGCTTTTATATGCATCTTTTGTAGGCACCAACCCACCATGTTTTACTGATGAGTATTGTAGCGTGTACATTGTGTGGTTTGCATACAACTTCACCTTTGATCCACATGTGCATGAGCTGTTTTTGATGCACAAATCTTGTGCGCATGTGTTGGATAGTTGGTATGATGTATATCCTCACACAATTGTGCTTATGTTGGTGCTACTAGAGTTGTTTGGCGATATGTGGGTTATTCTACAATTCTTCCTTTGGACCTCCAGTGGAGTGGTGTTTCCTATTCAGTTGAGATTGCTTGAGGACAAGCAATTTCAGGAAGAGTGGACTGTAATGTCCCGTTTTTCATGAGCATCAGAGTTTTCAGGATTAACCTATCATCAAATCCTCATAGGCTAGTGTGGAGGTTTAGAGGGTCCAGTTTGGGCATTACTGAGCTCTTCAAGTGGCAATTTGCAGTGTTTGGCTCTCTTGACCTTTGGCATATTTAGAGGCGATGTTATTCAGGGGTTTTTGGTTCTGTTTTGATGCACTTACTATTTATAGTAAGTCAATTGAGTGATGGAGGCCAACCTTACTATTTTTGTTAAGGCACTTGGATGAGTAGTGGTTTCAGCGGATTACCTCCTAGCACTGACAGAATAAGGAAATAATGATTATTATTAGAGTTATGATGTTTTAATTATTAATAAAGTAATACTTTATTAATAATTAATTATAAAGTGATTATATTAATGACATAAGTTGACTTTATAATAAAGGGGGTCATTAATGATATAAAGTTAATTTATAAAGTGACCTTTTTGAGCGCCTATTTAATGCTATAATATAAAATCAACATCAAAAGCAAATAATTAAAATATATTTTGATGAATTAAAAAGAGTTGGAAGTCGTGCCATATAAAGGAGGTATAAAAAGCATTGAAAAAGCAAATGAAAGGCATTCTTGTTTATTCTCTCAACTTTGGCTTTGTGCTTTCATATTGGAGGTGGAAACTAGGGTTTTCAGCTGCAACGATTTTAGAGAGCGTAGCTTCTTCTTAAATTGAGTGTTTTGAGGATGTGAAAGATCATCTAAAGTTTGCTAAACAAATGGCTTTGCTACAAAAGTCACATTGTGCTTCATTGGAGAAAATCTCAAAGGTTTCACAAGGGTTTTGAAGATTTCATCGTCATTTCAAGATCAGAAGTGTAACGACCTATCCCTTGCATAAATTAAAACTTTTCCAATTTTACTCCAAACATATAAAGGTAACAAGTAACAAAGACATTACAATAAAATTTCTTCTTTCTTCATTGAAAAATGCATACAAGTTACAATATATTTCCACATGAATTCCATTTTCATTGCAAATATAAATCAGAATACAAAAGTAATACAATTACATTCATAGCTCGTAAGCTTTTGCACAAATAGAAGTAAGAAGGTCCAGGAGTCCGTCCTTTCAAATCTTGGTACATCAGTCGCTTTTCCGCCAACCAGGGACTTATAATGTGGTCCCCTGCACACCTATCATTAGATAGATGGCCCTCCCTTCAAAGAAGAGATTGGTAGGGTATCCTTTAATGATTACCAACTAAGCATAGTGTTGTGTCCTACACAACTAGAACCTTGCTGTTTCATAATTTCGAACTAGTACTCGGATCACAATGAACTGATAGTGTAGTCTCAACTAACTCACATCTATGTGGCAATCGTACATTTCACTACTTTGGCCAAAGTATTCTCATTCAATACTTCGAATGATGGTCATCTATCATAAACACTACTCAGGGCCAATTTGACTTGAGGCTTCCTTACTCTACGCATAGGTTTTTCACTTCAATGGGTGAATCCGTCACCCCAGACATCCTACAATCATACTAACCTACTAAGACATGTGTCAGTCAACAAGTGTCTATATCCTAACTCCTAATTTAGGAAATCTTTATCCTAGGAGTGCTTAGCTTGTCACAGTTAACCTATTAACATAAGCTAGAGACCATACTTGGTTTGACATCATTTCGTTCCTACTACGTAATAATTACTCTACGTATTCTCCATATATGGAGATCATACAAAAATGCAATACTCAATCAATTGCATATAAAAACCCTTCTTTAAAATCTTTCCCCATTATTTCCCTATAATGCAAGTTATGTAAAGCTAAACCCTTAAGCTCCTTAAACATTTAACTCCCTTTTTGCAATCCTTTTATCCTTAAATCCCTCATTCATTCTACCTTTAAATGCATTGAATTCCCTTGTACATTTATCCTTAATTGTAATGAATTCCCTTATTGATTTGCCCTTAAATGCAATGAATGTTTAACAAGACAATTCTAGTTATCCTTGAGCTACTTGCAAACATCAAACACAAGACCAAGAGAATGCAGCATTTCAAACAAGAATTATAATAAAATAGATTTCATGCTTGAGATTTAAAGCTCCTTCTCCCAGCACTGCTCCTCTTGACACTCCTTTAGCAACTACTAGAATCTTAAATGGATATGGCTCATTTGCAAGTTTCTCAAACTGTGATGATCTCTCAAGTCACTCTTCACAAATTGCACTCCTCTAATAGGAGTTTACTCAACTATGGCTTCACTCCACTCTAAGCTTGAAAGGGATTAAACTCAGTAAATTGTTTATTGCTAGTAAAAAGCTTTTGTATTTCTCACACTCAACATAAAGGAAAAATGCAGCAATAAAAAAAAACACAACTTAGATAATGGATATGGGAGCTCTTAAAAACGCAAGACTCAAATTGCACAAAGATGTGAAACAAAGAATGGCTGGGCGTGTATTTATAGGCCCTTAATTGTAACAAATTCCTTCATTGTGGGCATATAAAATGACAACAAGGCGCCCAGACTCAGTCAAATGCTACTTGGAAGACTTATAAACCCTATATCATCATCAAAAAGAGTGATTCGACCCTCTTGGAGCCAGCATTACCAGATTTATTCAACTCAAAGCTCAAAAATCGTCACTTACAGGAAAAACGTCCCTCTTTGGCACATATCAGAGAATGACTCATGCTTGCTGCGAATTTGTCAAGTTTAGGTTTGCCACAACACATTCCATCTGGCTGGCGTTTCCTCTTCTCCAGCGTTTGAAACTTTCCTCCATTTTTCCTGCGTTTGAAGCTTTCCTCCATTTCATGGGAAAAAACTCTCAGCAAATATTTTTGGTTTATTTCAAAAGTTACCTCCAAATATTTCGATTCATATTGTTTCCTTATGTTTTGAAACAAGAAGCTCGATACTTTTATGAAGACTTACATGTTCCTTTAAGTCTAGCGACTATTTCCTCCCAATAGTTCGCTTTATAAAATTTGCTCATATTAAAAGATTTAAATCTTTTAATTTTATCAACTTAAAGTTTTATAAATATTTACACTTTGTATTTATAAATATTTATACTTTGAGGTTTATAAATATTTACACTTTAAATATTTAATCATATATATTTATATAATTTATAATACATGTATTTATATTAAGTATTAATATATTTATATATATAAATATATATATATTTTCAACATTACCATCGTAATGTATATATATACATATATTACCTTACTTTAATATATATACATATATTTTATACCTTATAAAATATATAAATATATATATTTACACATGTATTTATGTATCTATGTATATATCATATAATATAATTACTCCATTGATATATACATATATACATACATATATATGTAAATTTACCAGACAATAATATTAAAATATTATTTTCACCACAGATATTAGGCGGGGTGTGTACGTATATACATCCGTATAACCATATATACTTTTGTGTATATGTATGTATGCGTATACACATGTCGACACATACATATGAGCATATCCATTTGCTTAACGCACGTATGTATCAATATGTTTATACATATAGATACGTGTACATAATGCATACGTACCCACTCAACCTTAAACATATATCTTTCACATTTTCCATACAAGGATCACAGTATAGTAAGTCTGACAATAAAAAATCATCACTCACAAAGCACAAAGAAGTAAACCAAACTCCTAAAGCCTACGGATGACTTATCAACTTATCTGACTTAGCTTACTTAGTCTAAGGAACGTGTGTGTGTGTATGCTCAAATGGTTCTCGTTACTGTTTACCAAACCAAGCTCCTCTCCCAAGTGATATTTCTCCTCCACTTGGAGGAATGGTCCTCATACCTGCATCCACCATCATAAACTCACGGCAATCAAATGCTCACAACAATAGCAGTGTATATAACTTTACAAGATATATCAACATGATTCATCAACCTCATAATGCATATTTTCATCATCAATACCATCAATTGAAACAACATACAATGAGACAATCATTAATGTACAATACTCATATTGATAACAAGGTGCAACATATCTTATTCATTCAAAGAGTTGTCTTTTACAAACACATAATCCCTATGTTGTACTAATATCTTAGTAGCTATACAATCGGGGTGTAACAAGAAGATTGTTATTTGGGTATGATCTTATTGTAAATTCAAAGCAATAAATTAATCAAAGTTGATCATTTGATATATTTGCTTTCAGCATTTCTCTATTTGCATTTGGTTTGCAATTTTATTCGTTTCCTCGTAAATTCTACAAAAACCCCCAAAAAATCAGACAAGGAAGTTTTCAATAGCAAATATCTCACCTGAGGTGGGACATTACAGATATCAAGCTAAAACATATTGACTTGGATGCTTCCACTTCCCACCTCCTGCAATTATTGTTGAAGATGAGCCAACTAGTGCGCATGGGAATGCTAGTGGCAATTGCACTGTTTGTGGTTCTTCTAATTTACCAATACCAACATCATCTAATGGTGATGATCATACTAATAAAACTCGCAAAGTACTCGCAAGCCAAATTTCTAGGTGAGTTACTCGCCCAATAACTTGCCAATGAATTTTTGTAAAACTTGTGGCAATTTTTCCCTATAAAACTCACAAGTCAACAGAAACAATCAAGATTTTTGTGTCAATAACTCATCTAAATCAATAATATCTTGCATGCAATTTACAAAAACTAGATTTTCACTTCATTTTCAGACATGATCAGCGACTTAGGGCATGCAGCAACATGGCAACTAGTAGCTGCCCCCAAACTCCCATAAGGGGTGCTACCCCTTGACCCTGCTAGGGCCATTGCCTTCAGACCCCCATGAAGGGCACTACCCCTCACCCCCATTGGGACCTCCATTCCCAAATCCCCATTAGTTATTAGGATCTCTTGTCAAAAAAGAAAATTGATTACAATGAGGGGGCGATGAGGACTTAGGATATAACTCTAGGGTGTGCTAACTGAGACATTATTATTGCACAACTTGCCAAAAATCCCTTTGGATGAGGTAACTTCTACATATGACATGGCTAGTGGAAGTGGCATTGTAACTCATTTAGAGATTTGTAATGTCCCCATTTTTTCTCGCCTCAACATCTCATTGATTAGCCTATCATTTGACCCTCGTAGGCTATACTCATGGTTAGAGGGTCATGTTTGGCAGTTATCGGGTTGTTCTACTCCAGAGCATGGTATTGTTCAAGTTTGGCCTTTGACGGTGTTTTGAGACTCAATTATGCACACTTACTATTTATAGTAAGTCCCCTGGTTATGGGAGTCCAATATTACTATTTGTGGAAAGGCACCTAAATGCTTAGTGAACATTGTGGTTGACCCCCTGGCATAATCAGAATCGAGAAATTATGATTTTTTAATGAAGTTATGTATTTTTAGTTATTATTAAAGTTAGCTTTAATAATAATTAATGTTTTAAAGGTACATATTATAAAGTCATATTATGACTTCATTTAAAGTGGGGCCATTTAATTATAAAAGACAAATTATAAAAAAGTACCTTGGTTTTGGTTCCCTCATAATGAGACTTTATTAAAAGGTCTTCAAAAGCAAATAAAATAATATATATTTAAAAAGTCAATTACTTCTTGGGAAATCATGCGTTCATGAGAAGTATATTAAAGTTCCAACAAAAGCAAATATTTTATTCTTTCATTCTTCTCGACACTTGTGCATTTGAGGTTGGCGTTGAAGGAGAACCAGGGTTTCTTGTGCAGATTTGATCTTTGGGAACGTAGCCTCTCATTGATCTCAGCTACCTGAGGGTGTGCAGAACATCTAAAGGATGCAAATACTGGAGGCTTTATACCTGAAGTCTCATTGAGCTTAAAAGTGGAGAGTAATATCAGATTTCTTCATGGGTTTGAGAGCAGATTTAATCATTAAATGAACATACATTAAAGATCAACTTAATTGCTGTTAGCAATCATGCTTTAGCTGCCACGTGGGAATTATTATGGTTGCATTTCTTTAGTGATTACTTCAGAAAGATCAAGGGTTGATGAGCCGTTTGAAAAATCAGATATTGGAGTTCAATTACTGGCTGTAGAACCATCTCTCACAGCCACGTGGACCTCCAGCAAAGGCTGTATTAACTGCTACAGGCCGTACAAACTCCTCCTCAGCCAGGTGTGTGATTTGGAGTCAAAACGCCTAAGGTTCTAGACTCTAATCACCTTCAAAAAGGGCAATCTGATTAATATTTCCATTTTGCACCTGCATTGAAGAGGAGAAAGGTCTCTTGGAGTTGTACACTGGAATTCTTGAAGATTTGCTTTTGCAGTGGAGTTTATATCAGACTTCCAGAATTTGTCTCCAGCTGCCGGGTATGATTTTCAGTGATCCATAGGCAATGTATGAAGGACTGTATTAAAATTTTTGTATTGCAAGTCATAATAAATCAGATTGTAAACATTTAGTAGTAGCTTCTCAGTCTTTCCTTCATTATTGCATTAGATGTGATGTTTGCATTACCTGGCATTATCTCATTGAGAATCAAAACCATTCAAAACAAGCATACACTTGGTAAACCACAAGCATAACCCACAGGCAGAAATCTTAGTTTGCTAGTGTCCACTTGGGGTGGGACACTACAAGATTGAACTCAATTTTTGGTCTATGACATGTATTAAACTCTAATTTTGATTTATATATCATGGAAATCAGCAATATGCTCTACAAATTTAGTAATATGAGTGTTTTTGAAAAATAATTTTTAAAATCTATGTATTTTAAAATGTTCGATAAAATTGCTGAGGTTTTCCCCGAGTTTTCGTTTAGTCTCGAGTTTTTAAAAATTTTGAGCCTACCAAGATATTACTGTGTTCGAGTTTTTCACTGTGGTAATAATGATATTTTTGAAGACCCACATGATGATAGTTGATCAATGATGGCTAATTGTTGACACTTGACATTATATTTTTTTAGTTTTAATATATATCATGAGATTCGAGTTTGACTAATTGACATTGTAATAAAAAAAAAATTATGACAGTTTTATTTATTATATAATATATGATGCTATGTGTGGTGTATCTTGAACTTAATTACTACTGCAAATATGTATAAATTTCTGATTTTTATATGTTTTTGTATGAACGAACCCAACCTCAAAAAGACTTTTAACCGAACCCATGAACCAAACCCTCAAACCTGAACCTGAACCAGTACCAGTACCAGTAACTTAAATAAAAATCAATTTTTGAATCATTTATTTAAAATCATCTACATGTCACAAATAAATAGTGGCTATATAGTTCGATTTTTCAATAAGTACGATATGTAATAGATATCTAAATATGCAAGAAATGCCAAGGTTTATTTTACCTGACTCGATGTTTGTATGAGCTAGCACTGGGTGATTCCAGAATATAGAGAAACTGTCCCACTAAAGCAGCATATCGACATTGCCATGTAGCTTCTCTATTGCCAACCCCCTACAGAAATCAACAAAATAATCATCTAAATATTTGGAACGTTGATGATCAAGAGACAAATTATCATTGGTGCATGTATAAATGACTTTCTGGTCTCAAAGAAAAAATTTCTGATTAAAGTAATCAAATAAAAAATAAATATTAATAACAAAAGTACCTTCCAAGCTAGGACAGATAAATAACCATCAAAATCAGTTGGATACCAAGGGTGAACAGAGTTTGATGTTTTATCACTTTGGAATAATGCAGCAACTTGCATCAGACGATGATAACGAGAAGGAGAAAAATGGAAACCTAAAGAAGGTAATCTCACAGCAAGCCTGGTAGCCGGGTATAGAGGATGGGGAACTCGAATCTGCAATGAACAAAAATAATATTCAAGAAAAATAAAAATGCTAACATGTCTGGAATGTAAAACTTTAGAGCAGTTTTAGTTAGGGAATATTTCTATTATTCTACTAATTAAAACAACAGCATATGAATTACCTGTTGTACGGATAGAAATATTGCACATTCATCTAGAACAGGTAGACACACACGATTTTCAGACCCTTGACTCTTCATGGCTAATCTTTGCTTAGACGCTTCTCTCCAGTCATAGTCACCATCAACCAAGAAAGCTGATATATCCTTTAATCCTAGCTTAAAGTGCATATATATCTCTTTTTCCTCAAGCTCTTCTAATTCATTCGCTTCCTTCATAGAATAGCCAGGTTCCAGTCAGAAGTTATAAATAAACAAATGAACTTATTCCAAATGAATACAAAAGTATTACTGTGGCAGAATGACAAAATCCACCTCTGTATTAAGTGTGAAGTAACCCAAATCAAGTAGAAGTTTAGTCTCCTGTTTGTCATCAGGACAAAATTCAGTGGGTATTGTGATCTTAGGAGCAGCAATATCCAAATTCAAGGAAAACCTGTGACACAGGAATAATGATTCTGTAAGCTCCAGAAGAAAAAGAATGCACAAACTATTTTAAGGTCATGTAAATACTACTAAAGTTAAGAAAATGAAGAATTCATAGAAATTGCAAATGAATTTGATATAGTTCAAATTCAATGCTCTTGTATATGATCGGCATCAAAAGAAAAAAGCATAACAAATCCAATTCAGGGAATTAAAAAGGTGTATAAATTTTGGAAACCATTTTCTTATCGAAAGCTTGACTTAGGATAAAGATGATCTTGAATATTCACAAGATGTCCAATTCCGTTTCAAAAAAAATTGAAACATTACATGAATTCAAATTTTATGCTAAGATGAAAGAAGACTTAAGTTCCAATGCTCTGAATGTCAGCTTCAGGATTCCTCTTAATTACATAATCTTTTATTCCTTACAAGATGACAAAGCCAAGAAATAAAAGTCCATTGCAATTGATACTATATCCTATTGGCTAGCCATTTCAATCCGTGGTTAATCTAAAATTAGAGTTACATTTTTATATAGAAAATTAAAGAGCTAAAACTGAGATTGTATTGCTGACTCTCATTTGTTTACCAATCATTTGAGTTTCACTATGCTTTTACAATGAAGGCTCACCCTTATAGGTATTATGTAGAAAAGCCAGCCATACGGTCACTTAATACCAGGACAACCATTAAGATGAGCCTTCATAGAAAATCCTTCCTCAAAGGGCTTAGTGTAAGGTGGTAATGGGGTTGCAAATATACTAAAACTAAAAGTTCAATTTATAATGTTACATGATTTTGTAGAAACCACTTCTCTTGTTGTTCTAATATAAAGGAAACATAAATATCCTCAAGTGATGTTTGTAATTGTTTGGGGAATTTTCATCATATGGAGGATTTAAACCCTAGAACATATTGTTTTCATGGTTATATTTTTTGGTATGTATGTATCATATTTGTATTGACATTTGAATTGAACGTAATCCACATTCCTTGAATTTGCAATGGTAGGATTTCGACCATTGATCATCGCAATAGATTAGAGATTATCATATGCTTATACCAATTGACTGTATCATCAATTACCCCTAAGACCACAGCATTTGCAATCTATGGTTACACTGCAAACAATATCCCATCATTAAATAAGCAATACTTGTGATACAGCATATATGCTATGACCTAAGAACCTTGATAGCATAAGATGGATTTCATTTTGTCACATTCTACATCATATAAGTGCTTCAGCAATACAAACAGAGCCCAAAATCAATATGAGATGCCATGTTCACATAGTAACCTTATACATTCAAAATAGAACTCTAGATAACTTTAGAAGTTTAATTAAAATGTGCTTCTATCAAAGTAGAGGATGAAAATCTGGTTGACTCAGGTTTGAACTCTTCCAATCCCTCCAAACCTCCTGATTTTTCTTGCTTCTCAAAATGAAACTTCTCACCCAAATAGCCAGCAGATGGTAAAGCCCTTCCCTCATTTCCAAAGGAGCATAGGGCCTCCTCTCTACATAATAACTCTCTAAATCCAAATCAGAATTTTTAGATCAACTATTACCCAAGAAGCATTAAAGATCTAAATGGATTCACCAAGTATCACGAACTAGACACTTTCTCCAAACCCATCTTCCTGACAAAAAAAAACAGAAATAGCTGCAAACAGTAGAGAAACTGAGTGTGTTTGGAGTTGCAAAAAAGTATAGAAAAGAGGTAAAAGAGAGAAGAGAGAGTGTGAATATCTTTGACAGTAATTTGGGAAATGAGTACTTTCCTATTGAACTTGAGAGATGTCATGTCCCCGAATTGGAGGTATTAAATTAATTATTTATAAAGTTATTCCAATAAATTTAAATCAAAAGGATGACTTTATATTTAATTAATTTAATAAAGTGACTATATAAAATAATATATTATAAAGTCACTTTGGAGAATAAAATAATAATATTTCTGGAAGCTTCCTGGAAGTCATTGAGAAATCTTTATAAGGAGTTGTTGGCTTAGCATTTGGGCATGCTTATGTCTTGAATTCTATTCTCATTACCAGTTTAGTAAGAAGTTTGAATGCTTTGCATTGCTTGAGGGTTTGAAGACACTAGAGTACCAGGTTCAGTTGTGAGAGATCAACCCTAGCTAGAATTGTTGAGGAATCCATCTAGGGTTTCTACAAAAGCTTCATTGGAGATTTTGACAGGTGCAATAGCTGATGTATTATTGCCCTACTAAGAAGAAGTTGGTTGATGTGATAGCTGGTTTATTATTGCATCACCATCATTGCAGCAGCTGAGGTATTGTTGCAATCATAATTTTGTTGGAAGAGCAACAACTGATGTATTGTTGCAGTTGAGATAGGTATTTCTACCGGTTGATCATTCAAATTTAATGGTCAGGGACCAAATTTGGAAACACAAGAGAATTCGATTTTTGAAGGAATTAATTACAGATTTTGTAGAATTTGATTTGGTAATTTGGGAAGATATTTTTCAGTTAATTGGAAAAGTATAGAAGGTGCGATTATTCTCTTGAATCAGGCAGAGTGTGGTTTGTCTTATCTCTGAAATAAGACAAAAAGGGAGCTGATCGATAAATCGCATAAGACAAAGGAATAGAATAATCGAACATTTGGAATGGTCGTCATATTACTTAAAAAGGTCGGGAGCTGCTTGGTGCTTCAGGAAAGACAAATTAATTGTCAGGAATCAGGAAAAGACAAATTCAAGTCTTCTAAACAAGAGACGGGAAAGACAAATAACGCCGATATTCATCATCAAAGGACGATTGTAATATTTGGAGAAGCTAACTGAGTCGTATAAGACAAGGATTATAATCGTCATATTCTTGCTAGCCGAATACCTAAGCATACAGGAATAATACAAAGGAGCGAATATCCTGCATCTCCAGCTTGAGAACCATACGATTGTGGAAACGATAAACATCAGCGGTGCTGGCGTTGTATGTTCACAAGTTCTAAAAGTTCGCTTGGGAAGATTGTTAGGAGGATCGATATTGTCTTGAAGGATGTGATTGTGAAGGAGACGTATGTATTAGCATCAACCTCACTACTGCACCTAGACGACATCTCCAGGTTTCTTAGTTTAGTGTATTCATCTCATTATATTTGCATTTGTCAGTAGCATTTGCATTGTATTAGTGGCTGGAGTCAATCACTGACATCACAGTGATAGTCTATTGTAATTCTTATATGAAAGTTAAGCTTGCATATCATAAAGGTCTGAAAGTCTTAATTTTGCATAGTAGATGTTTGCTGGTTTGTTACAGCAGCAGTAAGTATTTTTGGTCTTCTTGCATTGCTGCCTTAGCAGCATTGTTTGCATTGGCATAGAATTGTATACATTGCTGGGCATTTATATTGCAGTTATCTATCATTTAGGAGTGACCAGAATTAGAGTTGTGCCAGCATTGTAAACATTTGAGCATTCATAATATCAGTTTGGAGTTGCACATGACATATATGACAAAATGTCTCCTGGCTGTACCTGAGTATTTACATGCATTTTCAGTCAACTTGTTATCTTGGAAAAACATAAAGATATCTTGCATAACATTCAAAATTCAGTTAGTTATGTCATTTTATGCATTGCATCATCATTCAAAAGAGAAAACACAAAAAGAAACAACATTTAGCAGTTAAAGAGTTTGCTAAGAAAGTGTTTGACAAAATTCCTGAGAAGGCAAAAACAGAAAATTAAAGGCCAAAAATGCAAAGGTCTTTACAAGAGAGACAAGGGTTGGAAACACCTTTTAACAAAACAATGAAGAGACAAAAAGTATATGGGAAATAGAAAATCAAGCTGCAGAAGCCAAGCTACAAATCTGATTGGGAGCAATTAGAGAGGGAAATATAGCATCCCAACACACCCTCCAATGAACAATACAAGGATGAAATTGACATTATTTGGCAGACACACAAAAACATGCAGAGCAGCAGCTCTTTTTACAAGAATCTTACTGGTGGATTCATGGGATCATAGATCCCAAGATAAAAATATTTTATTTTCTAACTGTGCCAAGGCATGAAGTGCTGAAATTTTATATGGAGGTCAGCCCTAATCATAAGTTAGCATACTTGGAACTAAAGCATCCACCCAGATAGTACATAGTGCCATCATCTAGATAAGTATAGAGTTTCAAATTACAAGCTGCATTTGATGCCCTCTATCTAATTTTTTTCTTTTTTCAAATTATTAAACTAGAAAAATGTTAGGAAACAAAGAACAATGTACCACACCAACATACTAACAAAATAAACCCTAATAATAACCCTGGAGCTGTATTTTATTATATAATCTGCTGGTATACATCAATAAAATAATAATAATAGCTGCTCAAAGACATCAACAAAATAATAATAATGTGGAACTAATTAGAACTCAAGCACTTGGTGGAAGATCTTTCCCAAATCAGAGCTGATGATGTTGTGTAATTCTGCTCCAGCCGTCCCACAAATCAGACTACCAATTGAAGAGAATGCTTTCATTTTTTAATGCAATCCATAGATGAGATTGATCAGAAGAAACCATAAGAGTTCCATCCTCTAATATCTGGATCCAAGAGTTTATGTCCCAAATAGGTAGATGAGTGTTGCCTAATGTAGCCACCTTCTCTAAGTCTGAAATATGTGAAATAAGCATAGAATGAATCTCTCAAGGTTGGGTTGCCTCTATTTACTCATTGACATTCTCCAAAACCTAGGCGCCTAGCACAAGTGTCGATAGAAAGTAATAAAGATTGTTTTTACTTGACATGACACTATATCACTTAGAACAAGTCATATTTAATATTAATAATCAAGTACAACAAAACATGGCACTCAAGCAATAACTACACTACAAAATTGACAAAAAAGCCTTGCATACCTAGGTATGATTCATTTCAAAATCGAAATTCAGTTAAAAACACTTGTGAAATCATCCAAGCTTTGTACTTTTAAGTGAATTCATTTGCAGTCATCAACCAGCATACCCAAACAATTCTAGCTTGGTCAATGCATTTCCATGATAATTCCAATGGAAAGTGAAATTTTGATGCATACTACATGTACGCAAAACCCTAAATGATAGCCATTTAAAGGTTTCCACATGTGTTTGACAAACAGCTGCTGGTCATGCACTTCATTTGGAATGACCACTTGCCACTCTTCTATTACATTTCTATCACAAGAACAATGGTGAGAAAGAGACCTATAAGTATTCCTCACACCACTTTTATTGTTAAAGAAAATGGAAGTAACAACATGATTATTGACAATGGAACCTAAATTATCCAAAGAAAATGGAAGTGACAACATGATTATTGACAATGGAACCTAAATTATCCAACTTGCCCAAGCTGCCTGCACTCCTTTGGTGAATGCCAAGATATCAACCATAAATCTTGTAATGTCCTCAAATTCGTGGTCTGAGCCTTGCGTAATAAGAAAAATAATTCTTTTATGGCTCGATTATTTTTATTTGGCTTGGAGGACTTGGGAATTAATTTTCCATAATTTATTATTATTTTATGTGAAACCAAAAAAAATTTATAAAATTTATATGGGGCTGCGAGACCCCTTTTGGGAGATATAAGGAGGAAATTAAAAAAATAAAAAAATAAAAATTATTTAAAAAAAATTAAATTCGAATTTTGGGCACCCAAATTGGGTTGGCCAAATTAGAGGGTTAAGGGTGAAGTTTGATATAAAAGCAAGTTCATTTGAGGCATTTCAAGAGGGTGGATATTTTTCTTCAGTTTTGATCAGCAATTTAGTGTAGCCATACCAAGGATGAAAACCTTTGCGAATTGGAGGTGAGTTGGACAAAAACCTAGCTCATCTTGGGAAGACTTCATGACGAAGGTCTACTTGTGCTTCAATGGCATTTTGTGATGGAATTCATGCTCAAATTTTCAGATCAGATCAGACGACTTCTTGAGGGCAGATTTGGTGTTATTTTGTCTAGAGTTTCACCCTAGAGTGGAGCGCCCAAATTGAAGGAGGTGCGACTTGCTTTTGAGAGGCGATTTTGGCATTTTTGAAGACTTTGGCGAGCTTGCAAGGGTTTCAAACCCTCATCTACAGTCCAGAAGGCCAGCGCACCTATTTGGTAGGGTTTGGAGGCATTTTCATCCATATTCTGCATTCACCTTTGCATCTTGACATAGCTGCAGTGGTTCGCTCATGTGGAGCAGCATTTTACATATATTTTGGCATATAACTAAGGTTAGTCTATAGCAGAAAACTTCTGAAATATTTCTAAGCATGTTTGAGCCCATTCTGTGGTGTAATTGCATGGACATTATTTCTGATTTTGTAGCAGCAGTCGTGGCAAATTATAAATCAGAATTTCCTTCATGTTTGGTTGGTCATTTTATTGTGATTCATTGTTGGTTTCATTCATAATTGAAGATAGATACATTTTCACTATTCTTTGAAGTATATTGGTGGAATATATGTTTGTTGTTCACACTTGTTTGCAACCAAAAATTTCATATCAGAAGTTAGGGTTTGAGCAGAAATTTGAAATCAGAAACTAGGGCAATACAACCTTTGGCTTCGCACAAGAGAGGTGCAAGACCTACCAAAGGAACTTATTGATTTGGATGAGATTGATCCTGTTGTGACCTTTTCACACATCACCCCATTCAAAATGGGGACCCCCTAATTTTTGCTTCGTTTGGGTCTTTTGGCTTGATTTTGGTTGGTTTTCCTTTTCTCTCTCTCTCTCTCTCTCTCTTGTTCTGTCTATCTTTCCGGGGATGTGCCCGTCTAAATTGAAATTTTGGCTAAGTCTGAAAAATTAGGGTTTGTATTCTTCCGGCTAATTTGAGGTCAAACTGAGTTAGCAATTTGAAGTTTAAGCTTGGCATTGCAATTAGAAGGCTTCCAGCAGGTTCCCAACAAAATTTCATTGAATTATGACAACTGGCTATTTTTAGAAATGTTGCCTTCAAGAGCCAATTTTAGGGTTTGCATGTAGAGGTTTTCAATGCATGTTTGGAGAATCTTTATGGGTTTTTCAAGGCCTTCGCAATGATATAACATGCAAGATGAGATGATAACTTTCAGCAGTCTTCATTTCGGAGGCTATTTTTAGGGTTTGCATGTTGAAGTCTTCAACGCATGTCTAGATATTCTTTGTGGGTTTTTCGGGAGCTTCGCAGTGGTATAACATGCAAACCAGGATCAAGACCTTTGTACAGAGTTGTCTTCGAGAGCAAATTTTAGGGTTTGCATGCAAGATTTTTCAATGCATGTCAGCATTTTCATAATGGGTTTTTCAAGAGCTACGCAGCAAGGTAACATGCAGACAAAGTTTATCACTTTTTAGGAACTTACTATTTTTAGCCAATGCTCGCATGTAGTCCAGTTTGTTGGGTTTTTCTGGGTTTTTGAGATCTCTCGGGCTATGTGACATGCAAACGCATCTGGTAGCTGATTGGTCACCTTTTCAGACACTTACTATTTTTAGCAGGACCACTCCGGCAGCTGCCCAACACTTCAACGTCACAAACAGAGCAAAATGCAACAGAAACGAGGTCAAACGGAGATCACTTGAGCAACATGCAAGTCAGATTAGGGTTTCCAGCTTCGGGACCTAAAATGAGGGGTTAAATGCCAAAATCTCTTAAAACCGGTGTATCCCATCACGATCAGTATCTTTCAAAGAATCCACTGGTAAAGTTTGAAGGCAATTTGAGCACTTACTATTTATAGTAAGTCACTTTTGAAACGGGCTATAAATAGCAAGTCGACACAAGATGGCAATGTGAACAGATCAACTAGATCATGAGGATCCTATGGTGTAAATTTCAAATCAATTCAAACTACAGAAGTGTGAAAACCAGAGGCTTACTAAATATAGTAAACAAGGGGCGAGCAAGCCAGAAAAGTGACTAAATCTTGTGAAATTCCTGCAAGACCCTTCATATGCACCCAGCCTTGAGAGGAGCTCAGAAAATCAACTAAGTCAGGAGAAATTTCCTCTCCACACCTCAAATGCACCCACCTAGCCATGGAGGATGTTCAAAAAATTCCTAAGTGTGAGAAATTCCTGTCGCCTAGCCTAAATGCGCCCATGCTAGAGGCTGGCTTGGGAAAAAATTTCTAAGTCATGACAAGTTCCTGCTCACCCCCTGAAATGCGCCCATGTTGGAGGTTGGCTTGGAAAAATTCCTAAGTGTGAGAAATTCCTGTTGCCTAGCCTAAATGCGCCCATGCTAGAGGCTGGCTTGGGAAAAAAATTTCTAAGTGTGAGAAATTCCTGTTGCCTAGCCTAAATGCGCCCATGCTAGAGGCTGGCTTGGGAAAAATTGTCTTAAGTCATGACAAGTTCCTATCCCCCCTGTCAAATGCGCCCAACTTCAAGAGGCATGAAGGAAAAAGTTACTAAGTGTTGGAAAATTCCTGTAGGACCCCCTAGATGAGCCCTTGATGGATATGGAACTAGAAAATTTTCTAAGTAAAAATTCCTGTAGAGGGTCCCAAATGCGCCCAAGTTGGCTGGTGGCTAAGGAAAAAAGTTGCTAAGTGTTATAAGTTCCTCCTCCCCCCTTGATATGTGCCCAAAGTTGTTGAAGTTGGTGGATTTAAAAAAGTTTCTAAGTGTTGAATTCCACCTCCACACCTCAAATGCGCCCAAAGTTGTTGAAGGTGGTGGCTTTAAAAAAGTTTCTAAGTGTTGAATTCCACCTCCACACCTCAAATGCGCCCAAAGTTGTTGAAGGTGGTGGCTTTAAGAAATATTCTAAGTATTCAAAATTCCTCTAGACCCTCCTATATGTGCCCATGCTCATGTTGATGATGAAATTTTTCCTAAGTGTTAAAATTTTTCCTCCCCTAGAGAAATACGCCCAACCTTGGGAAGAGATGAGGAAATTTTCTAAGGCGTGTATGAATTGGCAGAGGAGTCAAAATGCGCCAGCTTCATGGAGTTGAATAAAATTTTCCAAGGCAAAGCAAGAGAAAAAATACGCCCAGAGAGGAAGAGTGAAGATGAACTTTGATGATGAAATATTTTTCTAAGGTATAAAATTCAAAAATTAAATGTACTCCCTTCATAGTGATACACATGAATTTGGCATTTTCTGAGGGGAATTTTCTTCTGGGTACTGGATATCTTCATCGAAGAGATGATTTTGAAACTTCTTCATGCCCTGCCAGAGACTTTAAGATGGCAATTTTACTCGGGGGGCGCCTGGTTGATGAAATTTTCTAGAGGAAATAAATTATTTCTAAGGCGGATTGGTTGGAAATTTGGCCAAGGAAAAATGGAGATAAAATTTCCCAAGACTCAAGTTGGATAAAAGTTTCTAAGGCACAACTTCAAGGTACACAAGAAGCAAAGTACACCCAAGGAGTATAAGATGGGTGAAATTCTCTAAGGAATGAAAATGGAAGCTCAAGTCTCCAGATGCTCCCTAAGGGGGATGAATGATGATATGAAAATATTCTAAGGCTGGGAGAATAAAAGAACACCCTCTAAACGCGCCCTCAAGACGGATGAAAATTTAAGGCACCAAAAATGAGCATCGAGGAGGATACATCGTCAAAGTACGCCTATGATAAAAGAATTTGAAGATGACGTTTGCTAGAAGAAAAGGATGACTAGATCACTCAGATCTTGGAGATCAGAACATGGGAATCAGGTAAGTAAAGTGAATTTATACTATAAGTGTTTTGATGCTCTTCTCTTATTTGTTTTGCAAGATGAATACCGAGACCAAGGTGGGAGGACTTGAAGTGATGGAGTGAATACTTCGGGACAATATTGCAACTGTAGGATGAAATAAAGTTACATGTTTCAAGCCCCTCCATGATGTCTCACTTGCGTCCAAACCATGAAGGCAAATGTTATCAAGAAATGGCTAAGTGTTGGAATTTCTCCTCAAAGACCCAATATGCACCCAACGCAGTCAGGCGAATGGCAAGCGGTAATGATTGAATCCAAGACAAGAAAATATTTCAAGTTCAGAATGAAGGAAAAGATGAAGGCCCAGGCGTTGGAGACTGACACCATGACAGATTGAAGGACAGAATAAAGGAATTCTTCTTAAGTCTGAAGTCCTCCGGCAATGACCCAGAAGATGTTCTCCAACATACTCCGCATAACCAAAGGTACCATGACAACAAGGAGGAAGATCATCATCAAACAGTTGAACGTACCTGCCATATCAGTTGTCATGTCCACGAAATTGTAACACCAAAAATGAAATATTGAGACAAAAATAAATAAACCAAAATAATAACTGTCTCAAATAAATAAATAAATAACAAAACATATATATATATATATATATAAAAGCAATTTTATTATAAAGATAATATTAATATATAAATATTAACAATTATAATAATTTATTATAGTGATACTATAAATATGATATGAATATAAATATAAATAAAGATATTATAATTATATTTAATCACTACTTATCTCCTTTAAGATAAACCAGTAAATACATACTCCCACGAACTATAATAAAGGAAAATATATAACAAAGAAAAAGAAAAAATACAAATAATATCAAAATAAAGTCAAAAACGAAAGAGGCTGACCCTTGATATTGAATCGGTTCCAAACAAAATGCATATGAAAGGTGATGACATTTTAAAAGAGACGTATCTCTTCATGGAGATATAATAAATATAATTTGTGAATAGAGGTGGGGGAGATGGGCATCGAATAAGAAAGAAAAAGAATATATTTTGAAGAATGATAGTCAGCAATCTGACGGAAGGAGAAATAAAGTCTACGGCAGCAGTTGGAAAATCGTAGGAAAGAAATATAGTAGGAGAAATCTGCTGGAAAGATGCTGGGGCTGCATGAACATAATTGGAGGGAAAAGATAAGGGATATATTTGGATGAGGATATTCGGTTACACTCAGAAATAATACAATTCTATAAGCTGCAATCTGTCTCAGCATAAAGTAGGCTTGCTAACTCTTTGTGTATTTCAGACTATATTTTCTCATAAATCTCTAGCATAGGATTTTTAATTGTTTACCATTTTATTTCAAATATAGTATAGAATCTAGATAGCATTTATAAAGTAGGGAAAAGGAAAGATATACAAGGGAGATAGATAAATATGTTATGGAGTATCACTGCCAGCAATCTGACAGCCAAAAATCAGAGGTATGTTGTGTAGGTGAGTTTAATATGATTGTTAATTTATAAATATATATATATATATATATATATATATATATATAATATTTATATATAATCAATAATGATTATAGTATATATATGAAATAAATATATATAAATAAGTAGTAATGATTATAGTTTATATATTTATATGTGAATATATATATATATATAGATATAGGTTTTATATGCGATTATGCAATATTGATGCTTGCAGCAATTATTGGGATTTATAAGTAAAAATGACTCTATTCTTTTATTATGATGATAAATGGTATAATAGAATTCCACCTATGGGATATTGAAAGATGTTTAATATCTAACCTAGTGTACTTATAAAATATATTATAAAAAATCATTCTTAGTGAGTGATAAGAAGGAAATGAATAATCCTTTGACAAGAATGCAATATTTATATCATCTTTGATCTTAAAAGTTGATATTACTAAAATTTATTGATCTCTAATGTTTCTTTGAGAAACACTTTGAATGCGAGATTTAGGTTTAAGTGCTTCCACTAGGAAGGGGACATTACATCAGTCCAAGAAACAGAAGCAGTGTTGACCAAACTCATCCAATTTGCAGTCAACAAGAGGAACAAGAACAGTGTGAACGCGTTTACAAACAGGAATCTTCTAGAAGATGGACATTAATTGCTCATTTATTCCCCCACTCTTCTTGGTGGCGGTTTTTAGGGTTAGGGTTTATGTGGCTCAATCTGAGCCCTTCATTGTAATTGAATCTAAGCCGCCCGTTGGACTGGGCCAACTATAAAAGGGGCATCCCCCCTCATTTGTATCTCATTAGAATGGTAGAGAAGGAATAGAGAGAGATTGATAGAATAGAAGGTAGCATAGTTTGATAGTTTAACTTAGATTGAAAAGGAAGGAAAGTCTTCCATTTGAATACTTTGTAAGAAGTTGTTGTGAACACTCTCAATAAAAAGAGTTTTCATTGATGGTGATCTCTTCTTTTGTTGTGAGTAGCTAGCGAGGCTTCTTCGTCCTTCCAATTCATTTAGAATCTTGAAGTAGCTTAAAGTAAAGTAGATTTCATTTCATGCAAGTGGTTAGTAAATGTGGAATGTGGTGTTTAATTTGAGCAAGCTTTGCTTATCCATACCACTAGCGGGCTCACTGATGGTTGGTTTGCCTTGTGTGGTCGACTGGAACATCTTGGACCTAACTTCAATTTCGGTTTGAATGCTAGTATGCGCCGTTGTGATGGTATCTGCATGTTGAATTGTGATTTGAATATCCCTAGTTACTCCTCTGAAGATTGCACCAGTTTTGTGGAGGTTGTCCGAAGCGAGGCAAAGCAAAACCTGGTTGAAGTCTACGAGAATTGATCGCCATCTCCCACGCCTTTGAGTAGATTATAGCATTTCTTATCCCTGCACCCATTTAAATTCAATATATTTCTGGTTAGTATTAGAAAACTTGCACTTACCTACCAAATCATTTGAACCAAGTGAAACCCTTTAATCGGCTGTCTGTTGTCCGCTGCTGAACAATTGCGTAAGTCCCCTTGAAATACCAGCAAATCACATCGAGCCAACTGAGACTATCCACTGCATGAAGGAACCTTGGAGTTGAATGCATGATCTTTCTAGCAATCTTAGCATGCAGTAGACTTTGTTCAAGAGAGGATAGAGTATCTGTTGGGAAACTTTATTCTGTGTTGGTGCAGTCATAAAAAACACATCAACATATCCCTACAATGACCATGAGGCATCCGTGTTTACAAAGTATGAGATTGTTGATTTCGAGAGGCAAACTATGGAGGATGTGGCTGCAACAAAAGCAGGAGAGATTTGTTACACCCCGATTGTATAGCTACTATTTACATAGGGTAAATTGATTGTAATGATTGAATCCTGAATATGAATAAAACATATTGTTCCTTGTTATCAATATGTGTTCTTCCATTTAATGATTGTCTCATTTCATGTTACTTCTATTTGATGTTATCCTTGATGAATGTTGCATGCCAAGTTATCAAGTAGTGATTATTCTAACTCTTGAGATGTTTATATATACTGCTTATGTTGTGAACATATGATTTCCAAAAGCGTGTGTCAGTGGATGCAGGTATATGAACCATTCCTCCATGCGGAGGGGAAATATCACTCGGGAGAGGAGCTTGGTCGGGTAATCGGTAAAGTAAACCATCTAAGCATACACACACTTCACCTTAGATTGAGTGAACTAAGTCAGTTTTGTGTGGGTTATAGGTAAGTCATCCATAGCTTATATGTTTGCATTAGGAGTCTTGTCTACTTCTGTATGCTTTTATGAGTGATGTTTATCTATGTATCTGTCTTGTGATATTACGATCATTATGATGGTAACGTAAATGGATGTGAGTGAATAGGAGGTGGACATATATACATGTATATAGTATATGCATGTATCCATATGTATATACATATCGATACAGGCGTATGTTGGCAAACGGATATGCTCATACGGATGCATCAATATGGTATACCTACACATACGTGCACATAGAGGAGTATATACAGACATATATACATGTATATATGCACACAACCTATATTATGTGGATATTAATAATATTATATTATTATTGCCTAACAATTTTACATATACGTATATATGTAAATATATACATATCGAATATGTTGACTAGCTTACAATATGCTTATAGTGGAATATATATATATATTAATATTATATATATATTAATACTCTATATATATTATTGTAAAATAATACACACACACACACACACACACATATATATATATATATTATATGAGGCATTTAAATATATATGTATATTATTTGGTACTTTAAATATATATATTTAATATTAAACTCTCATAGTTGGAAATCGAATTATTTCCCATATTGATTTAATATTAATCTATTAACTATGGGAATTGGATTATTTCCTATTCAATTAAATAACTACAGAATTAGAATTATTTCCAGATCAGTTAAATATTTACAATTGCTATGGAAATCGAATTATTTCCAAGTCAAATGATTTCAAACTATAGAAATCGAAATATCATTTAATCGAAATATTTCCTAAACATTTGAATCGAAATTTAAATGCAACGCTGAAGAAGTCACACATAGTTATTGTGCGCAGGAGTTAAAGCGGCAATGACCAAATCCAACGCAGCCTGTAAAAGAGGCTATGTGTTCATTGTTGTACCCCAAAATTAAAATTTTTGTTACACTTAGACATTTTGAAGAAATGAGTAAAAGTCTTGTCAAATCAATGAAAAAGGTCAAAATTTGGGTGTACGTGTCTTACATGGAAGGTTAAAACACATTTTTCAAATTCTGACGATCTGGGTCTGCTAAGAGCAGCTTGACCTACAAAACCCAGATCTCAGTTTTTCATCCCTAAATTTTAGGAAAATTGCTATTTTTAGAAATTTTCTCGAAATAGTAAAGTTTTCTGGGTTTTTCTGGGTTTCTTTCGAAACGGATACTGGCAAAATTTTCTAAAAATAGAAAATTTCTAAAAATAGAAAGTTGGTCCGACAGGGTCCGAACTGATTTTGATTGGCTCAAAACATGTCCGTATCAGGCTGGTGCAGTCAGAATCTTAAAATAATCAGTTTTGCCCTACTGGGTCTATTCAGGTTTTTCAGAAGCATATCTGGAGTTCTGAGGTCATCAATGGAGGTCATCCGACTGCCAGGCGTCAATTCCAGCATTCAAATTTCCAGCGAAAGGTGAAATGATGAGCATGCACGAGGATCGAGGAAGAAAAGTGAAAAGTCATGAAAATTTTCTAAGTCTGCTAAGTTTGGGCGCCCCAGTTGAAGAAAGGCGCCCACCTTTTCAGGGTACCAGATGAAGGAATTAGGGTTAGGGTCTCCAATGGAAGATGCTCAGTTTTCAGTCAGCTTCGAGATGGATATCCCCGTCAGAGCATCAGATGATCCAGTCTCCGGCAAATTCAAGTTGAAGTCAAGGTATAAAATGAAAATCTGGAACTTGAAGAAGATGAACAAATTGAAATTTTTCTAAGTCTGGAGAAACTGGGCGCCCTAAGAAGAGAAAGGCGCCCAACTTTTCAAGGGTGCAAACAGAGGAAATTTCAGTCAAAGTTATAACGGGAGGTCTTTAGAATTCGACAGGCTTTCCAGTAAGCTATTCAGCACGACAATCGGAGTTCGCAGTCACCAGATACGAAGAGCTGAACAGAGGGTCCGGTGAGAGCTGAGAACCAAAATTCAGAAGCAAACACAGAAAATCAAAAAATAAAACTAACTCTGGTGAAATTGGGCGCCCCCCTTGAAGAAGGGCGCCCAAACTTTTGGAAGCCCTAAACTCACTTTTGGGCAAAGTTCATTCTAGAAGACCCCTCTTCATTCTTCGTCAGCTTCGCGATGAGCACAAACATTCAGCAATCCGATGCCCAAAGCTCAAGATTTAACGAAATCATCTGTAGAAGAGAGGATAATGAAGAACTTGGAAATTAGAAAAAATGGCTAACACTGAAGAAACTGGGCGCCCCTAGAAGGAAAAGCCTCCCGTGAATTCGGAGGTCGAAATCAAGTTTTTAGCCAGAGGTGCCTCCAGAACGTCTTTTTCAGAATCAGTCAGGCTTCGCCGTGAATCACTCAGCTCGCCTGTCGAGTCAGTCAGTCAACGGGAAATCGGTGGCGAAGTGGCGTGTCAAAATCATGAAAGGTTGAAAAAGTGAGAATTTTGACTAAGTCTGGTGAAGTTGAGCGCCCCTCTTGGAGAAAGGCGCCCAAAATATCATGCCTTAGAAGATTTTTAAGAAATTTCAAATTTCAAAATTTGCTTGAGAAGAAGATGGCGTCCAATTCAAGAGGGGCTGAGATTTAGGGTTTTGAGAATAAAAGCAGAAAAAAAAAGCAAAACCTAAAATCGAACCCTAAGTCTATTTAACACTTCTTTTCAATGTATTTTTCATTATTTTTGCAGGTAGCATCCAGAGGAGAAAGTTGGAGCAGCAAGTTTGAGAAATTTTTGTGATTAAAGAATTCATAGTTGCTGGTTTTACATCAGATTTTTCAGACCAGCAAGCATAAACCCTTGCTTTTTCAAGCTTTTTGTTCCAGAAGATCAAGTTTTTCAAGCAGAAAGCCAAGGCTTTCAATTTTTCAGTCATCTGGGTCTTTTTGCCTCTATCTTCTGAAGAACTTTTCAAGAACTTCATCAAGTTGCAGCAAGTGCTTTTATCTTGCATGTCAGTGAAAACTTCAGTGCATTCAAATTTCAACCATCTGGGTCCTTTCCAATCAGTCTTCTGAAGAGAACCCATATCGCAGCTTTTTTCCAAAACCTAGGGTTGGCTGCTTTTTCGATCAAACGACAGGGTTTTTCAAATCTAATCAACTGGGTCCATTTCTAATGATATTCTGAACAAAACCCAGATGCCAGCTTTTTTCGGGAAAAATTGAAGAAATTAGGGTTTGCTGCTTTTTCAGTCAAAATTCAAGATTTTCGAAAACGGACGATCTGGGTTGTCTTGCATTGATATTCTGAACAAAACCCATATCTCAGAAAAATTCTCAAAAAATTCGTCCGTTGAAGCATAAAAATCAGCATTCTAAAAATAGAAATTGCACAAGACTTGTCTAGACCAAGGCGAGTTTACAGTTGTTCTTCAAGTTTTCTGAAATGGAGTACACTCCTAATGTTTTCAAGTCCGAATCAGCCCTCTTTCATAATTACATCAAAACAGCTGAGACAGACTTGCATCATGTTAAGCCGGTGTTCGATCTATATCCCTTGGAGAGAGCAGGCAACATTTCAATCAAGAACCTGGGTCATTCTGGACTCCTCGCAGCAGCGTCTATTCCTATATCAGTTCAGAGCCTTGAGTTCGTAATCGCTTGCATTAAGCATTACAACCCGGCTACTAGGGAGATCCAGTCAGCGGATGGCAGGTTGATTTGCAGTCTAAAGCCTGACATGGTCGAAAGGTGTTTTTCCATTCCCCCATGGCCTGAAAGTGTAACTCTTTCGAGGGATGAATGTGAAAAGATGTGGAACATGCATAAGGACAAATACAGCAAGAAGATTGCGCAGAGATGGATGAAAGAAAAACATAAGACATTGCCCAAGAATGTCGGGCGAGGAGAGTTCAAGGACGAGGTTGCCATCATCATCACTTTGCTCAACAGGGTCACTGGTTCAGCAGATGCCACCAAGTTCCAACCTTGGATGTTTTATGCCATACCTCACATTATGAAAAAGACTGAGTTTTATGATTGGCCTACTTTGATAAGTGACTGCCTACATCAGCAAATAACAGAATATTTTCAGTTTCATGTATTCCACATGGTGTCATATCTAGTCTATTTGGTGGCCTATCAAGGTCAATTCAGAGGATTGAACACCGAGGGGTCATTGAGCGTTCAACACATATATAATTATTATCCCCAGTTGGAATTCACAAAGTCGTTGCACCACTACAAAAGGGTGAACGAGGCATTCTTGATGTACACGGTGCGTGACTTAGACAATGAATTGCACGTCCGCATCTCTTCAGTTGCCAGGGCAGCAATGGCAGAATGGGCAGATTGGTTTATACAGTTTCCTACCTTTACCTATCTCAGGGTTTATGGTTATTCAGGTGCCCCGCTCATGTTGCCAAGGTATCCGTCAGACGAGGTCATCTTCATGGAATTCTTGAGGCAAGCTCACGGTGTTCATACAGTCTTGAGAAATAGAAAGAAACCCTCTCTTCACTTTCCATTAGGGTTGGGTATTTATACATGCAGGACTGCTACAGATGCCAAGACAATTGGAGAAGAGTTAGATAAATTTGGTCTGAAATCCTACAGTGAGAGGCGGTCATTTGATCCTCATGGTGTCTACGCTGGCCGGTTGGAGAAGAACTACAATCACATACCCGCACTTGAAGATTTTTGGGCTAACTGTGCAGATGAGTTTGAAGTGCGAAGGCGTAGTTACAGCAGGTTGACTCTCCATCAGATGAAAGACTGTTTGAATGAAGACATTGAAGGACTCTCCGATGATGATGAAGATGTGCTTCTACCAATGTACACTCAGAAAAGAATCGAGGATCAGCCTCTTCCACAAGTTAATTGGGCAAACAAGGAATCTCTTTCAGTTGAAGACAGAACAAAACAAGTTGTGGAGTATAGTAAGGTTTTCCTAGTGCTTAAAAGGAAGAACTCTATTCCAGTAGCAGAGCCGCCAAGGATAATTCCCTCTTCTTCCACAGCACAGTCAAAAGGAAAGGGTAAAAGTCAGTCTCAAGATGGCATCAAAGGCAGTAGATCGAATAAAAATGTAAGAAGAAGGATGGATTTCTCAGGCATAGTCATACAGGAACAGCCTACAATTGATTCAGAAGTTCCTCTTGACGAGCCCATACCTCAGAATGAAGCAGAGGAGCCGCCTTCAACACATGTTCCTGTACCTTTGACGGGTTCGTCACCAATTCATATTGATCTTGATATCGAAGATAATGAAGAGATTGCAGCAGTACCTCCTGAGGCAGTTAGTAAAGATACTACGGTGTCTTGGCTTGAGAACTCCTTAGGAAGGGTTAGGAGAAGGCCTTCATATCAAGTGAGTGTTGATGATCTCGATAACATTTATCAGGAACCTCCTAAGAAGAAGGCAAAGAAGTAAGTTCATTTTGATAGGAATCCTGATAACGAGATTGTCATAGAGACTGCGGTGCCCCCAGAAGGTAAGAATAGGGATGAGGTAAACATGGATGATTTTGTCATGGTCAAGGCTAATCTCGGTAGAAATACCAGACATGCAGATTTGAGTCTCTTCAAAGTTGTATCTGAAAACCTTCATGAAAGAGTGTTAAAAGACGGAGAAGACAAGGCAGCCCTCAAGGCCGAAAATCAGCAGCTTAAGCTTTTTATTTCTAACCTTGCTCGTGGTTCTTCACAAACAACTCAGTTGCTGCCCCAGGTCTTAGAGACACCAGCTGATCATCATCAGTTAAGACAGCTGGTCATATGTGGGAAAGAGACTCAGGAGTGGATCGAGAGCTTCATTGTCAGAGGAAAGGAGATCTTGGCTCAGATGTTCCAGTTGAGAGAAAACGCTCATGAACTTCGTCAAGGCATCCAGGGATTTGAACAAACACTGGCTGAAGTAAAACCTAGGCATGAGATTATCATTGCTGATTTAGACACAGCCTACGGTTCAGCGGTTTCAAAGGAGCACAAAAGGCAAATCCTTGCTTGGAGAGAGCGTCATGTTTTCAAAATTAAAACTTATGAGAGAATATCTGAAGAATTCATCACCTACAGACAAAGGGTGGTTGAAGCTCTCCTTTTCATCAGCGAATTTGTCATAGAGATCCCCTCTCAGTACAGTCTTGAGGATGGTTCTTACGTCGGGCTTGAGGAAGTACAAAATCAGTTCCAGAATGTTGTTCATAGTTGCAGCCCAGTTGGTGGAAGGATAGGTCATGTTTCAATGATGTCAGCAAAGTTCAATAAAGCGGCCAATGAGATTGAAGATTTCCAGAGATCTATTGCAGATGCTGAAGATATTCTTGAAAAGCGGTGTTTTGCTGTTGATGGTATAGATGCACCGAACCGGGACACAATCTCAAACTTCCTAGCGGATGTGATCGAGTTTTAAAGCAGCTTTCTTCTAGAAGCTTTCTTTTCCGCTTTCTTTCTATTCTTGGAATAATCCTTATCCATTCTTTGAGGATAGAAAGAAGATAAGATGTAATAGTTGGCGTTCCCGCTTTTTCTGCTTTTTAGGGTTTCTTCTTTCTAGATTTAGTAATAAAGCTTGCTTGCTGAGCAAGCCCTAGATTGTGAAAGCAAGGAGATTTTAGGGTTCCCTACTCCTCTGCTTCTCTATAAATAAGAGCCTTTGCTCATTTATTTTCTTTAACCGTGCTTATGAGAACAAAACGCTGAGCCTATTGTGCCTTCTATTTGTTGCTCAAGTATTGTTCATTTGTATTGTGATAAGCAAATTGTTGAGCCTCTTTAGCCAACAAGGAGTTAGTAAGATTGCTGTTTTCTATTGTGTTAAGAATAAGTTTGCAAGCCTCCTTAGCTGCAATTTCTTGTTCAAGGCATGTTAGAAGGGAGTTTTTGTTTCAGAGATTTGAGTAATGAAATCATGAGCCTCTTTTTCCTTGGTCTAAAATCTCAGATTTCCGTTATCTATGTTATGCTTTTATGATCTTTATTTCAGCTTACAGTGAAGTGTGTAGTTGTTTGTTGGGAGAGAGATTGTTAAAGTATTTTTGTCAGAAAATCTGCCTTGTTAATTTCTAACTTCTCTTGCTCTGCTATTACTTGAGAGGTTAGGAACGTCTTTAGTTTAAGTTAGTCGTAGTTGAACTTCTTATCAGAAAATCTCAGCTGCGGCGTTTGTGTTTAAAAAACCTTGTGCTCTAAGCTGATCCAAAAAGATAGGCAACTTAGTTTTAGTTTACTTTCTTTCAAACACCATCAGCAAGAGGGAGCTTCCCCTCCTAATTTGAAGAGCAGTTTATCTGTGCATAGCTGTCCGTTTTCAAATCCGCATTCCAGAGGTGCGAATTTAAACGCCAACATTCATCATTCTAGAAATGACCTTTTCTCTGTATCTTCACAAATCCACCATTCCTGAAGACTAGCACCTCAACTGATGAATAAACCCGTAGGCGTCGATTGACACAATTTCACCATGTGCAAAGGAATTAGTCTCCATTTTGCTGTCAATTACTGGAGGCCAACTCACCATGTTGAAACTGAGTAAGGGAGAGAACTTGCACCACATGTTGGGTTGAATAATTCATATTACAGTGGTGGCAAACCACATGCCTTTGGAAGAGGAAATCGTTGGGGCTGGGGTTCTATAAATAGTTACCCCATTCTTCATTGTTTACACTTACCTTTGTTTTGAACATTCATTCACTCTTGATTTGAGAAATTACCTTTTGTTGAGCATTCACTCATTTTTTTCAGCATTCACCTTCATTCTGAGATACCATCCATAATTATTCATTGTTCTCATTTCATCATAGGCAATCAAAAACCATTCATACGTATTCTGCATTCACTCCCAATTTGGGATTACCAGTCTATGTTGTTGCCATATGCGTATATTTCTGAGTAGTATTATATACGGACAATCTTCATATTTTCTGAGTGTCATTAGTATTCAACAGTATTCATACTTCTGAAAGAGTTGTTTAAATTTGGAGTAAAACGTATTCTACCCAAGGAATACGGTAGTTCATCTTCTATATTTTGAGAGTGGAAAAAGGAGAAATCTTGTAAGGAAATCCTCATCATTTGGAGAAACTAGAAACTGGACTGAGCTAGAAGTAAAGGCAGCTCTTTCTTCAATTTGGAAAAGCGTTCACAGACATGGGATATTCTTTTGCTATTCTTTTATTAAGACTTCTATGTTGTTTGAAAAAGTATTTTTGTTTGTGCATAGGAAGAATAAATGTTGTCTTTTAGAAAAAAGAAAATGAAGCAATTCTAGCTATGTTTTACATGTTTGTAATAATCTCCCTAATAGGAGAATGTTGTTTGCTTTAGATATTAATCTAATAGGCTTGATTAAGTGAAAAGAGTCATTGAAGTTCACCAGCTAAGTTATTAAGTTAACTAGGAAAGCTTGTGTTTACTCCTAAGAGAGGTCATCCAGTATGGGAGATGGTTTAGTATACTTATTTGTAACTAGATTGTTTGAAGGTAGGTTACCTGGGATGACGAACTATCCATTGAAGGATATACCTAGCTTGTGCAATTTACTAGTAGACTAGATTGTTGTAGGTTAGTCTGGGATGATAGATTATCCAGTGAAGACCCACACCTATGCATAGTGTAAGATAGCCTCAAGTCAAATCAGCCCTGAGTAGTGTTTATGATAGATGACTTCATTCGAAGTATTGAATGAGAACACTTTGGCCAAAGTAGTGCAATGTACAACATCCACTTAGACTGTGTGATGCTTGAGACTACACTGTCAGTTCACCGTGATCCTTTATGCATACTAGTTCGGGATTGTGAAATAGCAAGTTCTAGTTATGTAGGACACAGCACTATGCTCAGTTGGGTTGTCATTATCGGATACTCTACCAATCTCTTCATTCAAAGGGAAGGGCCATCTACCAAATGGTAGATGTGCGGGGGACCGCATTAAGAGTCTGTGGTTGGCAGAAAAGCGCCCGAGTGATGCTTCTCCTCCACAGGAGGCGACAACAAACACCAAGATTTGAAAGGAAAGGAACCTGGACCATCTTATTACTATTTGTTCAAAAGCTCTTCGAGCTATGTATGTATCTTTATGCTTCTTACTCTGATGTTTTCTTGAAAAGAAAAGGAATAAAATGTTGAAATATGTTGTATCATGTTTATAAATGAAAAGAAAATTTTGATTGCAATGGCATTTACTCGTTATCTTTACTTGATGTAAAATTAAGAAATTTTTACTTGATGTAAGGGCTAGGTCGATACAAGATTGGATTGGATGACACTGATATGGTGGAGGAGGCATCACTGCCATATACCAACGGGGTGGAGCCACAAGCACAATCTTCTATGCCAAGCACAAAGCAACAATTGAGTGCGAGGACCATACCCTCTACCCCCCAATTTTTCACTAGGTTGGGGAAGAGGAAATTGTAATTGCCTAGATATGAAATTTATGACAATGATTTTCAAAGACAATTATCATAGATTCATAATAGTTATTAATTAGTAGCTAGCGATTATATCCACTATCCAGCTTCGCATGATGATGCCATTTTTTAATCTGTATGTACTATGTATTCAAGAATCAAATGTAATAGAAAACACTTCCTCAAGGTTTTTTAGACTCATTTGATACATTTTACAATTGAATTTTGCAAAAAAAATGGTGTTTTTATAAGAAATTTTAGTACTTTTTCAGTTTTTGATTTTTTGCCGAATCAAAAATTTTGGGCTTTCCTAGTCAACAAGTCCAAGTCTGCGAACTATGGTTGTGTTAGCATATAGAGTAGTTCACAGAGTGTTATCAAATTGCATTAGACTTGTTCAACAATATGACAGCAGTTACAGAGTGATACCAAACCTACATCAGCCTCTTATATCAACTATTGGAGGCATTCTTTTTGTTGGGTACTTGAACATATTGTTTATCAATGTTATTTGATCTCATTCTGGATGTTGCAGCAGTCTGATTTTGTAATCAGAACTTTTTATTAGTCTATAACAGCAGTTTACTTCCTAAAATTTTAATTTGTAATGCATTTTATATATATCTTGTGAACCCCAGATGGTAATACCATCAAATTCCATCATTTGAATGCATTTTCATTTTGTAAGTTGGAAAGTCCACCGCCAACAATTATAGCATTTTCATTCAAATCCTTTTGGCATGAACAAGCTAGCATTATCAACCATTTTGGTCTGATTCAAACTGAGAAATTATGCCAATGGATTGCATTGCATACACACAATCCACCGAAGAGGTGTTGATAGGTTGGCCTTGTCACTTGCGTGTTATTTTACGCAATCCGCCAAAAGAGGTGTTGATAAGGCTGGCTTTGCCACTTGCATATTCTACTTGGCTTGCCACCATATCATTATAATTGCATTCATCTAGATAGTTGTGTGGTTGAAGGCACCATATTCTCTCAACTTACCCACTCCAAGATTTAGGTGATCAGAAAGTGTTGAAGAAATTGCATTGCATCTTTTTTGCAAACAAAAATTTAAAAAGTAAGGTGGGTTGTTACACAACCATCCATGAAACTATGTTACCAATTCTAGCTAGATTCATTTTGGGATCATCTGTACAAAGAACATGTAAAAACATTATATATATTTATAAAAAAAGCAACATACATATTTCTTAGCATTTTTTATTTTTATATACAAAAATTTGAATAAACCTTATATAATGTTAATAAAATTAATATATTATATAACAATAACTAATTATGAAATATATTTATATATTAAAACTATGTTACAAGTTTTCACAAGAGGGGGCCTCGAGTCCCAATCCAATCCACCTGGGTTCGGGATCCAAGTCTGATCCCCTATGGGTTCAAATAGGGTTTGGACCACAAACCGTGGGTCCACCCCTACCAAACCCAAGCGGACCGGAGCCAACTTTGGGTGTTTTATACTTTTTTTGACATTTTTTAATTTTTACTTTTTTTAACTTAAAAAACCCAATTCACCCCCTAACCCTAAAATGATGTCCACCATGAAGGTTTGTGTGGATTTGAAGGTCTTAATTTGGGTCATATTGTGAATACAAAATGATGTACGCCATGAGGATTTGTGTGGTTTTGGAGGTCTTAATTTGGGCTTGGTGGTGGGGGCTCCGCCCCTTGATCCCACCTTGTTGTCCCCAGACTCCCACAAGGAGCGCTGCCCCTCGACCCCGCTGGGGGCGTTGCCCCCATACCCTCATGAGGGGCGCTGCCCCTCGACCCCGCTGGGGGTGTTGCCCCCAAACCCTTGCGAGGGGCGCTGCCCCTCAACCCCATTGGGGGCATTGCTCCCAAACTCCCATTGAATTCATTTGATTTTTGCACATCTCCAACAACACAAACCCGTGTTCTTTAACCCCCAAATCCCGCTGAACAGTTGCTTGCCCCCCCCCCATCTATAAAATTTTGTGCAAGCTAGTCCATAATTCAAACTCCATCACTGCAGCTAAATTTATTCCATACTCCAAAATTCATCATCTGGCTTAAATTAGTCAGGTTATCAATTAACCTTTCTTGACATACAGATTAAAAGTTTTAAATATCTAAGAAAACAAAATGCTAGCTTACCTGGAACGGTCCTGTAATGCTTTGCTCAATTGTTCCTGAGCACTGCGCTTAACTTCATTTAAAGTCGTCTGTTACATTGAAAATAAGCAACAGAAATTCAGAATGCCTGAGAATAAAAACTGTTGTATCCTTACAGATTAAGGTAAAATATAATGGACTGACCTGTACAGCAGCTGCTGTCTCTAATGCAACAATTTGACTGACAGCACTGCTACTTTCAAAAAAGCTTGTAATCCGGTCAATGGCAACCTTCAAATACTGATACATAAGAATGTCACAGATAGAGATACGTCAAAGGAAATTTTCCCTATGGTTGGCAGCTAAAATCAGAATAAGAAAGCTATAATTATTAAGAAGCCTAGGGTCATGGAAACATACAGTCATGTAACATGGGGAAGCTTTGGCAGATAGGCTCCAATCTACCTGCCTATCGAAAGGCATATATGAAAATGTTGCATTGAGCGACTCTTCTTCAGTTGCACTCTGCAAGCAAAGCAAGACAGCCTCATTTTCACAATTGGTAGATGAATTTTTCATAAATTAGCAATCATTTCATAAACAAAAATTACAAGCTAGTTTCCAAAAGAAAAAAGAATTGTAAAACTTAATACAACCTCAACAAGAAACCCCTCAGGAGATCCTAGCTGGTAAGATTGCAGCTTTAGATAAAAAAATTTAGAATCTGGGTACAGTTTCACTGAACAATGAAGCCCTTCACAAGATAGTTCGGTAACATCGTGCCCATCAATTATCAACTTTGAAGCATTATGCTGCATGTGAACCTCAAGAAGAGTATGAAGTACATTCAGCTTTCCCTGACTTGGAAAGAATGGACTCTCTGTATGTTCCTTGTAACCAATAAGTTCATTCAATTGTTTCACTTCCTCTTCTGTTAAGTTCCGGGTCTCATTTCCATTACTATTCTTACTGTTCTGCACACCCCTGGAAAGAGATGAAGAAATGTCAAGCATAAGCATCTGGTAAAAACCAATCAGGAAGAAATAAAAAAATATTAAACATGATATAGATGGAGCTTAAATAACTAACCAGCCTAATTGCCACCAGCTTTTTTGTGGCTGCTTCTTCTTCACATCCCTCCCAGTAGTCCGCTCTACAAAATTATGAGCCAGCATTCTGCATATTTCCAGTACAAATTCAAAATGTATTCTTGATAAACAAGAAATAATAAGTTTTATAAATAACTCAAACCATCATTATACTTCCTGTCAGAATATTTTTGGTTCTCTTATATAAAACTAATCAGTTTGGACAATTCCAAAAGTTTAGCCAATTTCACAAATTTCATAGAATTACCTCCATTGTAGAATGACTTCAATTTCAAGTTCACGGTCAAGTTTTTGAATCTCTTTATCATCATCAATAATTGTTCGGTCAGGATTAGCTTCTAAGCAAGCAACATAGCGCGATACATATCTCTTACACAACTGCGTATACCGCAAAATCTGGTCCCACGAAAGATGACCACTGCACACACAAACCAGTTGTCCATCTATTTCAGGCGCACAAAGAGAAACAGAATTTTCTTATAAAATAATCTTGCAGAAATTTAAATCAAAGGTAATTATAATACAAAATCAGATTAAAAAGGAAACAAGATGCTTTTGCAAAAAGCAACATGCTTCATAAAACTCAAATAGGCATCCTTCAACTTTCAATAAGTGACACATCCATGCACTGAATCTCTCTCTTAAAATGCTTCTGTTAAATGTTTAATTTTGAGCTGGTAAGGCTCAGGGATCAAGCACTAACACCGTGCTTATAAAGATGACCAAATTTAAAGATTGGGTGCAAATAACTCCTCCAGCAAGATGTATGCACCCATTGCTACAAGCCAGATGCTCGCAGTTGCCTGATGATAAGAAATGTCTGCAGGAGCAATCACCTTGGCTGTGACAGGAGAAACCTTATATTCTTACCTCTACATACCCAGCAAGAGAGACCTACCTGATTGAGTGGCAGCAAGGACATCAAGGACAAAGCAGCAAACCTGCTCCAGATCCATGCTAAGTCAACTTTCAGTCTAATTAAGCTGACCTTCCAAGTTGCAACCATTATACCATGATAACCATAATCACAGTCCTTACGTTCTATAGTTAAAAAAACAATAAAATGAACTAGCTGTAGGAACCAGAACTCTGGGTAAATCAACCAGTTGGATTCAATCAAGAACTCAAATTAATTACAACAAATAAAAAATAAAAAATAAAACTGCACTTATCTGCTATGACCTTAAGACTGAAACAAATCTAAGGGAAATATTAAAACAGTGGCAGAGCCATATAATTTGCTAAATACAACAAGACAAGAACTATGATTGGAACTTGGAAGCCTTATAATGTTATGGATCAAGCATATAAAATTTGCAAAGTCTCTTCCATAAACCAAACACGGTTACCTTCTACTGACTATTGCTAAGCCCATAGAGAGGTAATTTCTGGAAAGCATGTTATACATGTAGTTATTGAAGCTCAAATAGAGATGCTTTCTTATATGCTTGTACGCTGAGATTTTAACACTTTGAGAAATCATTTTGTCGGGATGTAATGAATAAGATAGTTATGATTACATAGAAATCATTCGAAGTCCTTGTGATGTGAATAGGACTTCATTTAAGTTTTTTATGTGGCAATGCTGGTCACATATAGGCAGTTGCTTCCAACCAATACACTTCTTGTGGCCCAAGTCTATAGGAACATCTGTGTTCATGATTAAGAGATTTCTCAATCTACGAACTTCTAAGGGCTGTAATAATTGAAAATTCCATATATTGTATTATTGCTTAGGAAGTTGTAATAAATGTGTGCATTGTATATAAGTTTTTGTCTTTACGTACAAAATAAATGTTCTTTCTTAATTTAGCACCATTGTCATCCATCCCCATATGCATTCACAAACATATAATTATAACATAGGCATTACCATCATACAAGCATTGTTAGTTTGTTGATTCATTAATGAAAGTGATTAATGGTTCGCAAAATCCAACAAAAAGAAGCAAATCAGCAGAGGGATGATGAATTATCAAATGATTTTGACTATCTTTGAAAATTGTCAAATACTAATCAACAATTTGTACAAAAGGAGGCAAAAGGTTATTTAGGTTAGTACACAAACAGTGACTAGCAACTCAGCACTGCCCCAAGTAATAGAGAGTGCAGTAAAAAAATTATCCACCTTTAAGAATTTCATTTTAAGTCAGAATAAGTCTATGCATCTGAAAGTCAAGTCATTCAAAATCTGTTCATATTGGTTGCCCTCTTAGAACAAGATTTGTAAACTTTGCAGCAAAGTCATGCCCATCACTCATAACAAATAAAGTAGGGTTGCCAAACAGTCATATCTGTTGGGTTGCAAAGTAACTGGATGAAAGGCATTCAACAATGGAGATAATGAAGGGATTGAGGATTTTTAGTGGCAGTTTTGAGGATCCATTCCCATGGTGAAGTAGAGAAAGTGGACCTTACAAGGGTTATGCATGTTACACTGCATTAATGGAAAGACTGGATACTATCATATTTATATACCTCTTTTAGACAAAGATATAATAACAACTCATAAGACTATTAAGAAAAAGAAACAGATCTAAAATGCAAGCAATAAGTGAAATTTTCAAAAATAGACAAGTCCTAGCCAAAAGTCTGCAAATCATTGGAAAATGATAAAAGTGCAAAATGTGGAGCATTTAAACAGGTCAAACAAGCTCCATCCAGTTCATCAACCACTATTGTTGAGTTATTGTTGGTCAATGGTTCGCACACAGTGAAAATTCTGGGATATGCAACTTTCCTAGCATGTAAACATCTAAGTTATTCCTGAGTTGGCAAACTACTAAGATGTCATGTCCCCAATTGAGACCCTTTCTCAAACGGGCGGGAAAAGCGTTTTTAAATGATAAATTCAACTTTAATATATAATATTAATGTAATAATAATATTTTAAATAATATTAAATAATAAAATAAATTTAAATTACTAAATAATATATTTAAATTTAAATAAATGGGTGGTCCTATTTGGCCGACCCAATTGGGAAGGCATTTGTCATCATAGTTATATTAGTTGTATTTATTGGGGATCATCGTGGAATTGAGGAAGAGTTTCTGGGACGAGTTTCCAATTCACTTCAGCAATACGGAACCCCTGTTGGGTGTGCCAAGAGGTTAGGACACAAACCCTAACCCTCCTCAACTCTTCTATCCATTCTACTCTTTCATATCAGCTCACCATTAATCCATTGCAGGTTTGTTCCAGGGAGTTTCGGCGCCATTCTGAGGCTGCTGTCACATTTAAATCTGAGCACAGTGTAATGTCCCCACTCTCGGTATGACATCATGGTGGCACGATTCTAGCCCATCCAGCATTCCTGTGGGTTAGAAGGCATAAAAAGGGGATGAATTTTGGCAATAGGGATCAAATTTTGGTAGTATATGAGAATTAAGAGGGTGTTAACCTTAATTCACGCAAAGCATAATGCTAATCTTGTTTTCCACTTGCCGGTCAAAGCACACAAGGAGGTGAAAGCAAGCAAGGAGGTCTACTTGCTGGTCAAAGCAAGCAAGAAGGACTACGTTGAGAGGCAAGGAGGTCTATTTGCCACACCAAGCAAGCAAGGAGGTGAGTCGACCTCATCCAATCTGATCAGCTTCTAGAAGCTTCCCCTTCCTATGACGGTTTAGGTGACTTAAGGGAGAAGCTACCAAAAAATAATATTTTAAGACCAAGTCTGATCTCTTCCTTGGGGCGGCTGAAGGAAGCTTCCAAGAAAGAATATTACAATCTCAAAAAGGAAAAAAGATAAAAAACAATCAGATTCTTTTGGAAAGGCTCGAGGAAACTTAGCCTTGAAGCAAAAGAAATTGAATATTTTAAGGAGCAAATCTGTTCTTGGGGGACAACTTGAGTAGTGCCTTAGCCTTGAAGCAATGTGAATATTTTAATAAAGACAATCTGATTCAACCCTAGGGCGGCCCTTTCTTGAGATATTATTTAAAGGAGGCTTGGGGGAGGAGAAAGGCATGCTATTTGGTGATTCTAACTTGTTTGCTGAGAGAAATCTCCTGACTAAAAATTGTTTCAGTCAATTCAAGGTGCTGCTCCCTTGAATCCGTGGTTTGGTGTTGTTCCCATTCCACCTTTTGAGGTGATTTCAGACAGAAATACACCACTAAGCTCAACCAGATTGCTTTATCACAACTCCAGTTACAGATTAGGACTTTGGTTTGTGGAAAGAAGAGTTTTCAAGAGCATCTCTCATAGAAGGGCATTTTTGGGCGCTTTCCATCTTCAAATCATAATCAGATTTTCATTACAGCAGTCCTCAAGCTGAACACATCACCATATCTGTTGAGTTTTGGCAACTACAGCCTCCAGAGGATTGCAACAGTGTTTTTTCTTCAGTTATCACCAGTTGGGCTTGTCATCTCACACACCTAGCTCACTCTCCATTCTTACAGCTAGGCTTTGTTGGTGCTTTGGCACACACTGAGTGTAATAGAAGGTCTGAAACTAAAAATCAGACCAAACAGACTGTAATATTCAATCTTTTATGTTGTAACAAGCTTCAAAACAAATAAAGAGGATAAGCTATCTCGCTGGGTATGTTCATCTTGTTTGTATTCATCTTTGTTGAGTTCCTAATAACTGTGTTCTAGAGCATCTCTTTCTATTTATGCTTGGAATTCTCAAACTACATGTTATAGTAAATATTGGTTGAAACATAAGTGAAGGCAAGATAGAAATTTTCAGACCAGAAAAAGGAAAAAAAATTCAGTTAGAACCTGTAAGGTTTCTCACAGTGGTATCAGAGCCACGAACCTGCCAGCCTTTGGGTTATGCAGCCTTTTGAAGTTGAGCCACATAGTTATATCACCAGAAGAAGAGCACAACGAGGAGGGGGTGATCCATTAGCAAGTTCATTTTCAGAAATGGGTAGCCCTAGAAGAGGAAATATTGATGATTTCCTATAAGCTTTTGCACAGCAGCAAGAACACGTGCTCTAGAATTTTCAGAATAACTTGATTGCAGTTGTGGGACAATTGAGACTGGATCATTCAAGGTCTAGAAGGGCACAAAGTGAAAGTAGTGGAAGGAGTAATAGTGGAAGACAATTTGCAGCCACTCCTGATAGACCTCTTCGACCCACCTTCACTCCTACAAGAGAGGAGTTACCATTAGAAGAAGAAGAAGAAGCTACGGAGGTATCTAAAGATATCATGGCAACTTATAATGAATGCCGTGCTCTTCCTGATGCTGTGCGATCAGCTATCAATCTGAACCAGTTCATGAATGAAAAAGACAAGAAAAAGAACAAAAAAGAGAAGAAATCCCAGAAGGAACCTAAAGAATACAAAGATGCTTTGAACAAGGTACCCCTACCTAATTTTGATGGCAGCGGCAGGATGAGTGCAGATGCTTGGATTCATAAACTTGATACCTTTCTTACACTCAAGCCTATGAGTGAAGAAAAGGCTATTCAGTTTGCTACCATGCACTTAGAGGGCATAGCATATGATTGGTGGCACCATGGACTTGTATCACAAAGGCATGACATGATTACCTCCTATGATGAGTTCACTCGCAAGCTCATTGCTAGATTTGACAGAAAGGACATAGAGGTCTACTACAGAGACTTGGCACAACTGAAACAAGAAGGTAGAGTGGATTCCTACATCAATGAGTTTCAAAAAATTGTTGTTATGGTTCAAAAAATTGTTGTTATGGTTCCTCAGATGCCTGAAAAAAGGGTTGTTATGCTCTTTGTAGAAGGATTAAGTGACAGATTACAAGGCTTGGTGAAGGCTCACAAGCCTAAAACATTGGATGATGCTATAGAGCTTGCACTAGACTTGGACACTTACCCCACTCCAGTTCAAAGCCAAAAGAAGAACTTCAAGAATTCCAAGAAAAATCAGAAATCATACAATAAGCCTAAGGATACATCTTCTTCAGCAATCAGCGATGAGAGGAATGAGCTCAAGAGGAAGAAGTTATGCTTCACTTGCAAGCAACCATGGGAACCTAGTCATTGGTGCCTTGGAAAAGGAAAAGCACATCTTATTGAGGTTGTATCTGATGATGATGAGGTTCCAAATACAAACTCAAAGAGTGAGGAGGAACATGAGGAACAACCGCATGTTGACCATGAAGTCACTATTGCTTCACTTTCAGGAGATCCACGTTACCATTCCTTTCGTATGAAGGGGGTTGGGTGCTAAATGGACAACGCATTGTTTGCTTGGTAGACAGTGGAGCCACACACAACTTCATTGATGAAGGGTTGGTGGCTAGGAGAGGACTTCATGCTAAGGAGTTTCCAGGTTTTCAAGTAACAATGGTCGATGGGTTTGGCATGAGTTGTACTAGAAAAGTCTAACAACTAAGCATCCAGTTGGGAGATTACACATTGACAAATGACTTCTATATGCTTAGTTTGGGTGAGATAGATGTGGTGCTAGGCATCCAATGGCTCCAGTCTCTTGGGAGGTACGTTCAGGATTTTCATAAGATGGAGTTGGAGTTCATAGCCAATGGAAAGAAAATTGTGTTGAAGGCTTTATCAGATGGAAAACCTAGAGTGATTTCAGTTAGGAGGATGGAGACACTTTTTAGGCATGGAGATATGGCATGGGCAGCCCAGTGCTTCGTTTCATCTGAATCTCCTTCTAGAGATATGCCACATCACCATGTGGATATTCATAAGGTTTTGGATAGGCGCAGCATTGTGTTTAGTAACATACCACCTGGGTTACCTCCTGACTGTGGATTTGAGCATGTTATAGAGATGGAGGAGGGCTCTAAGCTTGTCATTACAACACCATACAGACATCCCAGGAACTTCAAGGAGGAGTAGAGAAAACAATTAAGGAGCTGCTTGAGATGGGACATATCCGCCCTTCGTCTAGTCCCTTTGCTTCTTCAGTAGTTCTGGTGAAGAAGAAAGATGGGACTCTACGGATGTGTATTGATTATAGGGCCCTGAACAAAAAGACCATAAAAAACTAGTACCCTATACCCAAGATCGATGAGCTTCTAGATGAGTTACACAGGGTTGTGTACTTTTCTAAGATTGATCTCAGATTAGGATACCATCAGATTCGTGTCCGAGCAGAGGATGTTCACAAGACAACATTCAGGTGCCATTTTGGACATTATGAGTTCCTTGTTATGCCCTTTGGTCTCACCAATGCTTCTGCTACTTTTCAATCCAGCATGAATCATATATTCAATAAGCAGTTGTGTAAGTTTGTTTTGGTATTCTTTGATGATATTCTGATATTTAGCAGGTCTTGGGAGGAGCACCTTAGACATCTAGATGAAGTACTAGGTATCATGGAGACGTAGTCTTTGTTTGCTAAGGCGTCCAAATGTGATTTTGGACTACAGGAGATTCTCTACTTGGGCCATGTGATTGGTGCTAATGGAGTTCAGGTCCACTAGGAGAAGATTCGAGCCATACTGGATTGGAAACCCTCAAAAATAGGGGCAGCAGGGCTACTTTTTCTAGAAAAATCTAACACATGGGTTTTGTTGCAACTGTTGTGCTAATCATACCCAGAAGGTCAGATCTGTGAATAACTTCCGTTTATTTGGACATGCAAGAAGATCTAAGACAAGAATAGAAGAAAAAGACAGCCAAAGGAACACCAATAGAAACCATACCTTCATATGGATTGTCAATCACAATCTCTACGTCACCCACCAAGAGACTCATGCACTCTTTTGTAGATGCCTCATAATCTCTGTAGGAATGATCTAGATGCAAGGCTAAGGCCGCTACCATGTCCTCATTTCCACGCAACTCTTTATCATATGAAGATTCTAACGATTCATTAGAGACATCTTGAGACTCAAGCATACTCCCTTCTTGAGTTAAGCCATCCTCTTCAAACTTTGTAACCTCATTTGTTGGTATGTTTTCAACACTACTCAGCTGCAATGGTTCTTTTTTGAAATATACCGGACCAATTTTTTTCAAATTTTTCAAGGCAACTTACAATGAGTCAAGCACCCGTTAAGGTTAGTCAGAAAACCAAAACGATGCTGAAAGTAACTCTAACCTGAATGTACACCAGGATCCCGATATGGGCAAGGTGTGAGCATTGGTCAGAGGGTCTCAAAAGTAAATGCTGGAAAGAAACTCTAACCACGAGATGCGCCGGCGAACGACGAGCATTCGGTCAGAGGGTCCCTATCTATTGCAATACTGGAAAGTAGCTCAACACCAAGCATGTGCTACTCAGTCCATGATGGACAAGAGGCGACCATATGGCGGAGACTTGAATTTACAAAGCAAATTAAGAAACTAGGCGGCAAGCCAGCCTCTTCCACTTATTCAGTGGGTAATTACAAATACTGAAAAGAACAAGAAAGTGAAAGATGCTGACAGTACTACTGTTCAGCTTACAATATCAGAAATTTAGATGTTAAGCACAAGATTTGAGTGTCATCCGCAGCTGCAACAATATATATGATATTCTCAATGTTATCAATGCCTTTCCTCTCAAGAACAAGCTCAAATGATAGTTTTATAACACGCTGTTATGACAGACCCAAGACTGAAAAACTGTTATCAGCAATACAGTAACTCAATGAAATGCTCACCACACACTCACCACTCAACCAATAAGCATGAGAAAGGATGCAAATGACTACTAAGAGGATGGCGCCCAAGCTAGACACATGAAACAGACCCAAATTTGAGTTATTTATTTTCTGCTTAAATCCTCCAGCAAGTACAATGGTACGGCCCAAGAGAAGGGGCGATTTTCTCCAATAAATATCAGCACTTGTTTAAAAATTCTGAAACCTTGCAAATGGTGGCGCCTTAGCTAGACAAATGCAAATGTAGAACACCCAGAATGCAATCTTTTGTATTTTTTGAATTATAAATGAAAACAGCAGTTTAGCTATGAACTCAGCAACTTCTGAAAATGACATAAAAATGCAAACAACTGAACTACCAATGCAATTAACTCTCTACAAGCATACCTCACTACAAAATGCACTCAAACACAAGAAATATCTCCACTAGGTGCTGTCTCACAAGCACGAAGTCGAGCCAAGCTAGGAGGCATTCATTCCTCGAAGCAATCCTCTCACCATTTCGGCAGCATAACTTTACTCAAGACGTTGGATCCTCAAACTGAAGACCAATACCTCCTTTTAAAGACTTGAGATGACTGTCCAGAAGCTTCTAGAAACCCAACATTTCAAATTTTGAGTAACTCCTTTTCCCTCCAAAAGTGGCGTCCTTTTTGCCGTAGCAATTTTGACATTTTAAATTACAATAAACTCCAAGGTGGGCGTCCCTTTCTCCAACATTGATTTTTGACATTAGAAAATATAAAATAATCCTCATGGGGCGCCACCCCTTCAAAAGCCACCTTTTAAAAACAACTTAAGTTCCAACACTAGGCTAAGGGGGTCAACAGCAAAATATAACATTAAACATGCCTTTATTAAAATTAATCCAACTTATCTCTCCAAACGAGCCCCAAGCCGAAATTGAGCAAAACCAACTAAACAACTGAAGTAGAAGGTTAATCGAGCCGAGACCAACAAGACCACTGCCAGAAATAGAATTTACTAAAAATAGTAAATTCGTGAAAGTGCTCAGAATGCCAAAACGAACACATCACCGAAAAGCTCACGAAAAACCCAGAAGGAATCCGCAATTCAAACGCCAAACCGTGAGCACAAGAAACCACCAACCAAGAAACCCTAATTTCACCACCGAGAAGCCTACGGGTCTCCAGAATAGGCCAACGGTAAATCAGAAGAAGTCATGCTCGAGAAGGGGACATTACAGTCCGCCCTCCCCAAGATTGCTTGTCCACAAGCAATTGTATACTCGGATGCTGCAGAATCTCCTCATTTTCCCAAGTCGCATCCTCCATGGGCAAGTTCTTCCACTTCACCAAGTACTCTCTGATTGTTCTTCTCCTCAAAGAACGCTCTCTGGAATCAAGAATCTCTTCAGGGATCAAAACTAACTGTCCCTCTTCATCCAAGGGTGGCAATTGGGATGAAGCAATAACGTTGTGCCCTAGTGCCTTCTTGAGGCGAGACACATGGAATACATTATGCACTTTGCTACTCGAAGGCAGCTCCAACTCGTAAGCTACAGCTCCCACCTTTCTGATAACCTTGAACGGACCATAGAAGCGAGGCTTAAGCTTCTCCACTCCACTCTTCTTGAGAGTAGACTGTCTATAGGGCTGTAGTCGAAGATAAACCATATCTCCAACCTCAAAAGAGCGCTCAACACGCCGCTGATCAGCGTACATCTTTTGCTGATTCTGTGCAATCTGCAAATTGTTCTTCAAGGATTTCAATATATCTTGACTTTGTTGTAACATATCCTTGGCTAGAGGGGCTTTGCTATCTCCAAACACCAAATCTGCAAAGCTAGGGGCCTCATAACCATAAAGAGCCATGAAAGGTGACATCCCTATCGACATGTGGAAGGAGGAGTTGTAGCAGTATTCTCCCAAGTGAAGCCATTTCACCCATGCCCTTTGCTGTTCTGAAACATAATTCCTCAAATATCCTTCCAACCATTTGTTTACTATCTCTGTTTGCCCATCCGTTTGAGGGTGATAACTAGTGCTTGGAGTAAGCACTGTACCACTCATTCTGAAGATCTCTTGCCAAAATGTGCTTAGGAACTTGCTGTCCCTATCACTCACAATGTTTCTAGGCAACCCATGCAACCTAAACACCTCATGAAAGAACAGATCAGCAACTTGAGCTGCTGAAAATGAGCTGGTAATAGCAAAGAAATGAGCAAATTTTGTCAATCTGTCTACCACAACATAGATACAATCTCTTCCTTGAACTTTGGGCAATCCTGTGATGAAGTCCATTGAGATGCTCTCCCACTTTTGGTTGGGAATGGGAAGAGGTTGCAGCAGACCAGCTGGAAGTGTATGCTCATTTTTATTCATCTGACAAATAGGACACTCCTGAATGTATCGTTGAACTTCACTCTTCAACCCCTTCCAAGAAAACCTTTCTCGGATCTGCCTATAAGTCTTGAAGAATCCCTGATGACCAGCAAGTGGTATATCATGAAATGTCAACAAAATCTTCTTCTTGAGCTTAGAATCAGCCACCACAAAGATTCTCCCTTTGTATTGTATCAGCCCTTCAACTACCTTGTACTTTTCATCATGAAAGGTACCCTCCATAATGCTGGTTGCAAACTGATCTTTGGCATAATCAGCAAGCAAGGTATTCTTCCAATCAGCAGTAAGCTCACATAATGAGCTCAAATGAGGTCTTCTGGATAATGCATCAGCCACTATGTTGTTTTTGCCCTTGACATACTCAATGTCAAAATCGTAAGCTTGAAGCTTACTCACCCACTTCTGCTGTCTTTCGTTCAAATCCTTTTGATGCATGAAATGCTTGAGACTATTGTGATCAGTTTTGACCACAAACTTACTCCCCACCAAGTACTGTCTGAACTTGGCTAATGCATGCATGATTGCAAGCATTTCCTTGTCATAAATAGAATAGGTCTTCTCAACTCCTCTTAATTTTCTGCTCTCGAACACTATGGGATGCTTATCTTGCATTAAAACAGCCCCAACACCTTCTCCGGATGCATCACATTGCAGCTCAAAGGGTTTGGAGAAATCTGGAATTGCAAGAACAGGACATGAACTCATTATTTTCTTGAACTTATCAAAAGTGCTTTGTGCCTTTTCTGACCAGCAAAAAGCTCCCTTTTTCGTAAGGTCAGTGAGAGGAGCAGCATTCTGAGAATAACCCTTAACAAACCTTCTGTAGAATCCACAAAGGCCCAAGAACCCTTTCAAGTGAGTTAAGTTCTCAGGAGGTGGCCAATCAACAATAGCCTTGATCTTTTCTGGATCAACCTTCACACCTTCGGCACTGATGATGTGGCCAAGGTAAAGCAGCTCTGTCATTCCAAATTCACATTTGGATTCTTTGGCAAACAAGCTTTCTGATTCTAGGATGTTAAGCACTTCCTCCAAGTGCTTGAGATGCTCTTCCCAGGTCTTGCTAAAAATCAAGATGTCATCAAAAAATATTAGCACAAACTTCCTCAACTGCTTCTGGAAGACTCTGTTCATGCAGGATTGGAAGGTGGCAGGAGCATTAGTCAACCCAAATGGCATGACTAAGAACTCAAAGTGACCATAATGACATCTGAAGGCTGTTTTCTCCACATCAGATCCTCTCATTCGAATCTGATAGTAGCCCGACCTCAAATCTATCTTTGAAAAGAACTTAGCTCCATGTAGCTCATCAATGAGCTCATCTATCCTTGGAATTGGATATCGATTTTTGATGGTGCTTTGATTTAAAGCACGATAATCAACACACATCCGAATGGTACCGTCCTTCTTCTTTACTAGAACAACAGCTGAGGCAAAGGGACTCTTACTAGGCCGAATGAAGCCCATCTCCAAGAGCTCCCTAATGTTCTTTTCGATCTCATCCTTTTGCTTTTTGGGGTACCGATAAGGAGTTGTGATTACTGGCTTGGCTCCTTCCTTGAGCTCTATGACATGTTCTGAACCTCGATCAGGAGGTGGTCCAGGAGGTAAATCGGCAAACACTTTACTCTTTTTAGTGAGTAAAGACTGAATATCTGGAGGATACTCTCTTTTCGTTTCAACTGGACTTGCTGGAAGAATCATGCACTCCGCAGCCCACTCCACTTGGTCATGACGTATCAACCTTGCCATCCTTTTGAATGACACAATCCGAGGACCACCATTTGACATGCCTCTCAACACCACCTTCTTTCCATCGGATTGAAATTTGAGTTCCATGGTTTGCAGATTTAAAGAGATCTCTCCAAGAGATCGCAGCCACTGAATGCCAAGGACAGCATCCGTATCTCCAATACTAACCACATAGAAGTCATCCTTGACTTCGTAATTGCCCAATTGCATTGACATGTTGGGAATCTTCTTGGTGCATGAGATGTGAAACCCATCAGCAACCATAACTCTGAAACCTTCAAAATCTTCTGTTTGCAGCCCCTTCTTTGCCACCACAACTTCGTCTATGAAGTTATGTGTTGCCCCAGTGTCAATTAGAGCAACTATACGCTGCCCCTTGATCATCCCACGAACTTTGAAAGACTCATTCTTTTGGAAGCTCGAAAGTTGAGCCAATGTACCACCACTTTCTTTTTCACTTTCGGATTCTTCTGGAGCCTTTTCTTCTTCGCTGTCCTCAAAATCAGCTTGCTGATCAGAAAAATCAGAATTGCTTTCATCAGCTGTATAGTACTCAATTTGATGGATTTTAGCCCCCTTTGGACAAACATGATCTTGGGACCATTTTTCCCAGCAACGAAAACATAACCCCTTTCTTCGGAGTTCATTGATAGTCTCTGGATCCAATCTTGTGCCATGAGGTTTCTGCGGTTTAAACTCCTTATGGTGAGGCTTTTGATGAAACTTTTTCCCTCTATCACCCTTGTGAAATGATGGTTTGGAATGGAACTTTGCTTTGGGAGCAGCCCACTCCATGCTTCTAGCCTTCTTCATTGCCTCTTGTAAGGAAGGTGGATCGAAAGCTTTAACCCAACCCTTGAGTGGCTCCATCAATCCTTCGCTAAATAGGATCACTAATCTTCTCTCCGTGATTCCAGTGACCATTACTGAAAGTCTTTGAAACTCGGCTATGTAGGCATCAACAGTGCCATATTGCCTCAACTGTGCCAACTCCCTAAAATGCACCTCTGGATCCTTCTTCTCGAACCTCTCAATGAGTCTATTGGTGAACTCATCGTAGGTAGTGATAGACCCATGACCTAAGGTGACTAGGCCATGGTACCACCACTCATGCGCCACCCCATCTAGGTGTAGCGTAGCGAATTTAATCGCTTCTTCTTCAGCCATTGGTCTAAGAGCCAAGTAGTTGTCTAGCTTCTGTATCCAGGCTCGAGCAGAACTACTATCACTTCCATCAAAGTGGGGAAGCGTAACCTTGCTGATAGCTTGATGCAAGTCTCCTTGTGCTGGAGTTCTTCTTTGGTCGTAATTTCTCCCTTGGCCTCTATCCTTCCTTCTATACTCCATGTAATCATTGAAGGACATGTCAAGCTTGACTTCATCAGGAAGGGTGTCATATTCCGTACGGCCTATCCTCAACCTCTCCAAAGATGAAGTATTTTCTTCTGGATCAGGATGTGGGTTTGTTGGCGCCAAAAACGTGGGTTTGAAGGGTCTTGCAGAAATGTATGTGTTGCTCACTAAAGGTTGGGCAACATGACCATTGTGCTGGTTGGAAGCACTATGCTCACCGGTATGCACTGTATTGTTTTGTGTAGTATTCTGACTCATTCTCCCCAACATGAGAGAAAACATATCCAACAAAGCATCCATCTTCTTATCAAGCCCTTGACATAGATTGGCCGAATTGTCTATACCTTTCCCACTGTCACCTCTGTTGCCGAAAACCCTCTCATTACCCCCTGAAGTCCTTTCACTGTCCCCCATTTCTGTCTCCTGAGAAGACTCCCAATGAGCCCTCAAAACCTCTGATGCTGTCTGACCTTCTGGAGCTTGATGCAACTGTGTCTGAACTGTATCCCTCTTGTAAACCCTTGCCAAGTACCTTTGTTCTCTGTCACTCATAGAATGCTGATTTCACAGGATGGCAGGATGCGTGGCTCTGATACCACTGAAATATACCGGACCAATTTTTTCAAATTTTTCAAGGCAACTTACAATGAGTCAAGCACCCGTTAAGGTTAGTCAGAAAACCAAAACGATGCTGAAAGTAACTCTAACCTGAATGTACACCAGGATCCCGATATGGGCAAGGTGTGAGCATTGGTCAGAGGGTCTCAAAAGTAAATGCTGGAAAGAAACTCTAACCACGAGATGCGCCGGCGAACGACGAGCATTCGGTCAGAGGGTCCCTATCTATTGCAATACTGGAAAGTAGCTCAACACCAAGCATGTGCTACTCAGTCCATGATGGACAAGAGGCGACCATATGGCGGAGACTTGAATTTACAAAGCAAATTAAGAAACTAGGCGGCAAGCCAGCCTCTTCCACTTATTCAGTGGGTAATTACAAATACTGAAAAGAACAAGAAAGTGAAAGATGCTGACAGTACTACTGTTCAGCTTACAATATCAGAAATTTAGATGTTAAGCACAAGATTTGAGTGTCATCCGCAGCTGCAACAATATATATGATATTCTCAATGTTATCAATGCCTTTCCTCTCAAGAACAAGCTCAAATGATAGTTTTATAACACGCTGTTATGACAGACCCAAGACTGAAAACTGTTATCAGCAATACAGTAACTCAATGAAATGCTCACCACACACTCACCACTCAACCAATAAGCATGAGAAAGGATGCAAATGACTACTAAGAGGATGGCGCCCAAGCTAGACACATGAAACAGACCCAAATTTGAGTTATTTATTTTCTGCTTAAATCCTCCAGCAAGTACAATGGTACGGCCCAAGAGAAGGGGCGATTTTCTCCAATAAATATCAGCACTTGTTTAAAAATTCTGAAACCTTGCAAATGGTGGCGCCTTAGCTAGACAAATGCAAATGTAGAACACCCAGAATGCAATCTTTTTGTATTTTTGAATTATAAATGAAAACAGCAGTTTAGCTATGAACTCAGCAACTTCTGAAAATGACATAAAAATGCAAACAACTGAACTACCAATGCAATTAACTCTCTACAAGCATACCTCACTACAAAATGCACTCAAACACAAGAAATATCTCCACTAGGTGCTGTCTCACAAGCACGAAGTCGAGCCAAGCTAGGAGGCATTCATTCCTCGAAGCAATCCTCTCACCATTTCGGCAGCATAACTTTACTCAAGACGTTGGATCAAACTGAAGACCAATACCTCCTTTTAAAGACTTGAGATGACTGTCCAGAAGCTTCTAGAAACCCAACATTTCAAATTTTGAGTAACTCCTTTTCCCTCCAAAAGTGGCGTCCTTTTTGCCTTAGCAATTTTGACATTTTAAATTACAATAAACTCCAAGGTGGGCGTCCCTTTCTCCAACATTGATTTTTGACATTAGAAAATATAAAATAATCCTCATGGGGCGCCACCCCTTCAAAAGCCACCTTTTAAAAACAACTTAAGTTCCAACACTAGGCTAAGGGGGTCAACAGCAAAATATAACATTAAACATGCCTTTATTAAAATTAATCCAACTTATCTCTCCAAACGAGCCCCAAGCCGAAATTGAGCAAAACCAACTGAACCACTGAAGTAGAAGGTTAATCGAGCCGAGACCAACAAGACCACTGCCAGAAATAGAATTTACTAAAAATAGTAAATTCGTGAAAGTGCTCAGAATGCCAAAACGAACACATCACCGAAAAGCTCACGAAAAACCCAGAAGGAATCCGCAATTCAAACGCCAAACCGTGAGCACAAGAAACCACCAACCAAGAAACCCTAATTTCACCACCGAGAAGCCTACGGGTCTCCAGAATAGGCCCACGGTAAATCAGAAGAAGTCATGCTCGAGAAGGGGACATTACATTTTTCCTTATTAACTCCACATGTGATCAAATGACCAATGTTTCTGACAAGTGAAACAAATCTGCTCTTTCCTCATTTGGTTCTTGCTCTTTTTGGGTGATCCTGGGACCTGTATACCCAAATAAATTAGCTCTACAGCTGTCATCTGTTCCTTGAACCTCCCAATTTTCTGCTCAAACAAACCTTTTCAAAAAGCATAAGCCGTGGGGGAAACACACTAGTCCTTCCTCCAAATGGCCAACAAGTCTAATTGCAACCGCTTGCAGATATCATCATCCTCATCTATGATTGAGGACATAATAGTTTGCATACAAGCCCTCACATTGACTAGATGATGCTTCCTAATTTCAGTCAGGAAGCATTGAAACATTTGAAGAATCAATTTATCACATCTGAGATCCAACAAAATGATAAATGATCTGGTTCTTGCCATGATTTCTAAAATCTTAGCCCTCTTACCAAAAGCAGGGGCTTTGAAATCATGTAACCCATATAGGCTCTCCACACTCAAATGTAGAACCTTCTTCAATATGTCATCGTTATAGGCTAAGTCACAAGGTTCGAATTCGAATTCGAGTTCGGCAGCTTTGAAATTCGGATGAAGTTCGGCCGGGAAAAAATTCGAAAAGTATAAAATTCGGATTAAATTCGCCTTATATATTTTTATTTTATTTTTTAATAAATATAAGTAATATATCCATAATATTGTCTAAAATGCAGCATTCTTATAATTTATAAATAGAATATAGTATTACTATTAAGTATTAAGAATGCTGCATTTTAACATATAAAATATTAAATTGTATTTATTTACATAATAATAAATTAATAATCTAACATATTTTAATTTTAAAATAAATATATTATATATGTATATTTATAATTCTAAGAATATAGTATAAATTAAAATTAAAATACTAAATTTTATTTTAAAAATTAAGAACAAAGTTAAAATATGCCTATATTTTTATTAAACCTAAATATTAAAAGCCTAACTATACAAATTTAGAAGAAATTCAGTAGGTGCGGACGGAGACAGAGACCTACCTGGAGAATGCGACGCACGCCACGCCCTGGTTTTTTCTGTAGAATGCGATGCCTTGGACGCGCGAGCTAGGATATGCAGGAGCTGGGAAACACAGGAGCCGGCAAACGAAATGGCGAGCAGGACAGTTGAATCTCAAAGTCGCGAGCAAGAGAGTTGAATCTCAGAGTTGCGAGCAGGAGCGAAATCACCCTTATCTTAATCACGCCAAAAATCAACTAGCGACGGCTCTCAGACGGAAAAATCCAACTCGTGATTGCTCTCAGATGATTTCTTATCAATACTCAGAGTTGGCTGTGTGTTACTAGCATATGGGAGTGACGTTTTTATTAAAAAAATCGCTTGGGCAACCCTAAAAAAGCCTTTAATAATTTTCCGTACGAATATGAACGAATATGAACGAATTTTAAACAGAACTTTCAAATTCGGGAATATTCGAACTTCATCCTTGAAGTTCGCCAAACCTTGTGACACAGGTTATAGGGTGCCACAGGGGTTGTTATTCTTCTAATTTTACTATGACATGAAGCAACTGCAAGTCTCGCCTCCTCACAAGGATGTTCCATAAACTTGTGCAGGACCAAAGCGAGCATTGAGGGTTGCAAAGACCAATTCAAAAGCCTCCAATCTGCCTAGTCTACTTTGGACAAATATGTGTCTATTTCCTCCAACTTAGAGAGAAAATCATTGGAAAATTTCATGGACTTCAATTGTAATCCAATTACATAGAGCCAATTCCCTACTTCCTTTTCTTTCTGTAAATCTCTTAACCTATCACCATTAAAAGTATCATTGAATTCTTTCGAGAAAAGATCATTTTTCTAATCTGCCATTGCCTTCATTTTATTTACTAGACCTTCAAAATAGCAGGACACACCTTCAGGTATGACTCATCTGAGAATGGTGTTGATAAAGAGTAGGATTACAAATAACAACTATAATGTCCCTTGCTGAATTAGATGTAAATTTTCAGTTTTCAGTGATTGGACATTTCGTCAAATGGTTGGCAAACAACCTCTACCCAGCTGATAATGTTTTTCTTATGTTTGTTTTTGGTTTGTGTTGTCCCTAATTTTTTACTTCTAAAAAATTGGGATAACCTATCAAAATTTTGTTAAAATTTGAAGATTTTCTATTCTAAGGTACGTATTATGAGGTGCAAAGATTAGAAAATTTCAATTTTAGGTCTATAGTCCTTTGGGTTACCACTTTTCACTCACCCTCGTCCGTTTTCGTGAAATTCTGAGTCATTTTTAGTGTGTTTTTGGTTAATTTCGGGTTTTTCTGGCATCACTGCAAGTTGGGGATTTAGCTTCTTATTGTAAGTTAATAATAGGAACTTTTCATCTCCATTACAAGTGTCCTTTTAATTTTCTTTTTAAAGCCTTTTTAGGAACTTTTTGTATAAATTGCAAGTGTAGGAACTTTTTAAGTTCTTTGCAAGTTACTTTTTCACTTAAGTTACTTGTAATGACTTCAAAAAGTTCCAATTTCACTAAAAGCACTTGTAATTACTTTTAAAAGGTCCGATTTCTTTTATTTTTAATTGCATTTGCTCCTCAAAAGCCCAATTTTCATTTAAGTCACTTGCAGTCACTTGAAAAAAGTCCGATTGCATATGAGTTAACTTGCATTTAGTCCTCAAAAACCCGATTACACTTTAAAGTCACTTGTAATGACTTTTAAAAGGTCTGATTCAAGTTAAAAGTAACTTGTAACATGCTTTGTAAAACCCGATTTGAATCTTTAAGTGAAAATAACTTGCAAAGTGTCTTGAAAAACCCAATTTGAGTGTTTTTCACTTCTAAAATGCTCAAAAAAGCTCGATTTCACTTGATGCGAATTTGCAAAAGCCTTAAAAAGCTCCGATTCAAGTTGAAATCACCTCTTTGCTTGCTCTGAGTCATAAAAATCCCGACGCCATTAATGGAGAGTGCAGTTTGTGTTTGATTTTGCTTCTTCTCCTCTTTTCATGGCAGATTTTTGAATATTCAGCTGCAATAAAAGGCCATTCAGATGTGACAAATCATAAGGCGTCCAGGGTTTTCTTCTTCTTTTAGTTTGCAATCTTTCATTGCAGGTATGTTCGTTTTTTCTTTCATGGTTTTCTTAATGTTTTAAGTAAGTTTGTATTGTGTTTTCATGGCATCATTGTTTGATATTAAAAACGGTTTTGTGAAATCACCATTCCATCTCACACAAAAAAACGTGTTTCCTTCATTTCGCCCCCATTCAAAAAAAAAAAACGTATTTCTCTACGCCTTTCTTCATTCAAATGTGTTTCCATTACATACGTTTTCTCATTCGCCATCATATTTAAAATGCGTTTTGCATTGTTCTTCCATACGCCTTTCATAATAATGCCTTTCATTTTACCTTCATTTCATAAAAACGCGTTTCTATTGCTTTCATATTTCAAACGCCATTAAGCCTCCATTTCAATAAATAACATCATTCATTATTTGTAAATGCTATGCATTTTTCATTCCATTCCATTCGCCATAATGCCTTCACCCAAAAAACGCGTTTTTTGCTGCCATTAGCTGAAAACGTTATTCATAGACACGTCATTCACCAAAACGCATTTTCCTTTCCATTTCATTTACATTTTCCCTTCATTCCATTTCATTACATATTCACATCTCCTTCCACTTCATTCCATTTTCATTTTCTGAAAAAGAGAAAATATAAAAAAGTTGCCCTTGGAGGAAAATCGGATTTTTCCCACTCATTGCAAGTAGGGCATTTTTACCTAAAAGCAAGTGAAAATTTTTTAAAATAAAACTTGCAATGGCTTCCTAAAATCCCGAAATGCACTATTCACTTGCAGCCAGCCTTCAAAATCCTGAAATCCCTTATAAGTGCCTAAAAGTCGGACTTTTTGAGCTTGACTGCAAATGCAAGTTGAAAGTTCTGACTTGCACTTTTCAAAGATGTAATTTAAGTTTTCCATTTGTCATGAAAAGCACATGTCCCTTTCACTTGCAATCAGCCTCCAAAGATCCGAAATGAGTTATAATGCTCATTTTCTGCCCTCATATAGCAAAAACACCATTTCGAGTTAGAGCCTTCACCATGTCTACACCTGTTAATGTTGATGATGTCTTAACTTTATGGAATTTTCATCGCAGCCTTGCAAATTCTTGTTCGATGACGGAGGAACCAGCTTCTCCACCAAACAAAAAGATGAAGTACAAGTATGACAAGTATCAGAATGAGATTCCTCCTTCTCGTGTGGTCTCAAACATCGAAGAAATCAGAGACACGGAGATCAAACATGTTGATATGTCTGAGTTTCTAAAGAGAACTGTGAAATCAACTTCTCATCATATGCAGTTGTTGCTGAGAAGTCACATCCATTTGGTTTCCTCTTTTCTTGTTGCTGCCCTAGAGCTAGAGTTTGTCCTTGCATGCGCAGCTCATTTTGACAGAGAATCCAGAACTATTAAAGATGATGATGGTAATGTGGTCATTAGGCTTGATCCAGAAACCATTAATAGGATTTTCAGAGTTCCAGATGTGCCAATATATTCAGACATCTCAATAAAGAGTGCTCTTGATCATTATGAACAGAAGAAAGCAGATTGTATACAGCACATCAATACTAAATGGCTTTTGAAGCGTCGAACTTGTGTGTCTCGGTGGCTTAAGCTATATCGATCTTAATTCAAAGAAGAATTCAATGATATAATCACACTCTTAAGCAGGATAATGGGGTTGAAATTCTCTAATGTCTTTGAGAAGTGGATGTACAAGTTCATAGTGGTGATAAGGAAGGCACAGCACCCAATCTTCTGGGGTGAGATAATCAGCGATAGTTTATGTGAGCAGCTTGCACAAGTTCCTACTACACTCACATTCTACATGAACTCCTATTTGGTCTACATTGCAACTTCATTGAGGCAATTTCCAGGCCTTTCTACCCAAGGAGATAGATCACTAATTCCAGTTTGGGAGTACTATGATCAGCTGCCTTTGAGACCAAGCAGAATTCATTATAGAAGAGTCCAAGATGCATTCTTTGGTCATTTCATGTGTCTATTTGACAAGACCTTGCAAAATAACAGAGTATCTGACGCAGCTTGGAAGAAGGTCAACGAATATGGTTGTCTCTTTCTCTAGTTTCCTACTTTTACCTACATGAGAGTTGGCTGTTTTGAAGATCAGCCATACATGCTTCCAAGATATCCAACAGATAAAATCATTCTAATGGAGCTTGCAAGGCAATTGATGACAGTACATGCACGACAAGCTGTACAACATAAAGTTGGAGTAAGTATCTCGTCTCATAATCCATTGCAGATTGGGAGATACTCCTTGACAACTACCTCAAAGGAAAAAGCTATGGAAACTGAAATTCAGGAAATCAAATTGAAAAGATTCAAGGCAAGAACAAATTTTGACTACAGAGGAATGAAGGACAAGATAAAAAGAGCTTTCACTCATGTACATCACCTAGAAGATATTTGGGTAGATCTTCGAACAGAGAAGGACATCTATAAAATGGATTATTGCAGGCTCACAATTGAACAAATTATAGATCTTAATCTGACCTTGATCCCACAAGGAGTAATTGATGATGGGCAGATTTTAGATCTGGAGAAAGAGGAACAAAGGGTTGCTGACGCTTCTATTCCAGCAATACAGTGGTCTCATAAAGAATCAAGTTCTATCTTTAACAGATTTCAATCAGTTTTGGCAAATACTAATTCTTGGCTCAAGAGCATAGGTGTCAAAACTATAAAAATACGAGTTAGTGATGATGATTCATCTGGACCTGTTGGATTGAAATAAGAAGTTAGAGATAAGTCCAAGGAAGGTGCTTCTTCTTTAGGAACTGTTGCTCAATTTTCACCTATGGGCTCAATCGGGCAGGATTAATTGTGTTTCAGATGTTCATCAGGGCCGATTGATAATTTTTGTATCGAGGGTTAGGTCATGCGTCTGATGACATTTCACAAGGAGCTCATTCGAAGAGTCTGCCTCAATCATTTTGGCACAAAAATCACCAGAGAAGGAATTCGGCAAGACCTTCCTGTTGTCTTGCCGACTAGCAGCGCGTCCTATGTGGTTGAATAGACCAGTCACCAAGACTTTCGAGTCGCCAAGAGTCTTCATGTATCTCTTCGCTTGAAAAGGCTCATGCCGACAGTTGTTCATCGGGGAGCTCTCGGCATAAGGTTATGTCTTCGCCAAAGGGTCTAGCCAACTACTGAAGGGTCTCGCCGAAGCGGAATGCTTTCGCCATAGGGTCTTGTCGCCTGCTGTAAGGTCTTCCCGACCGGCGGGAGTCACACCAACAATCATTCACCAAGTTGGCGCCAGGGGAGACGGTTTGCTTTCGGCAGGAGGTCTCGGCGAACAAACGGAGTCTTGCCGAAGGGGGTTTCACCGTCGGCATAAGGTTTTGCCTTCGGTATGAAGTCCCGGCGACTAACAGGGGGTCTCACCGAAATGAAGTGGGCTCGGGCAAATACATGGAGCTCGCTGAGATGTCTCGGCGACTGCTGTAATGTCTCACCGAGACTAGATGCCTTCGGCGTAAGACGGTGGTCTCGGGGAGATGTCCTACCGTCAAGAGGAGGTCGCGGCGAAAGGAATGGAAATCGACGAAAGGTCTCGCCAACCGAGCAAGGTTTCCCCGACTGAAATGAGCCCTCGTTGCGACATGGTGGCTTGAGCTTGCCCAATGATTTAGGGCTCGCCAACAAGTTTCGCCGACAAGGCGAAGTCTTACCGAAATAAGGTATGAGCCCAGAGAGTTTTTGCATTCGGCAAAAAGTCTCGGCGAAGTAAGCTTGTCTCCCCGAAATGAAATGAGATCACCAAAAGATAATGGGTTCGGGAAGAAGTCCCGCCGACAGAAAGGGGGTCACAACGAGGTCTGGCCAAAACGGAACGAGCTCAGGGTGAGTGGTCTACTTTCGCCATAAGGTCTCGACGAGGAGTCTTGCCGAGGTGGAACCAGCTCGGGGAGAAATACTTGTATTCGCCGAGAGGTCTGGCCGAAGTGTGGAGGTTTCGCCGAAGGGTTTCCCCTTTGGTATGATGTCTCGGCGAAAGAGAGTTGTCTCGCCGACATGGAATGGTGGTCCCCGCCGGGGAGTCTCAGTGGAAATTTTGAATTCGGCGAAAGGTCTCGACGACCATGATAGGGTCCCGCCGAAACAAAAGTGAGCTCGGGGTAAATGAAATGAGCTCGCCATGAGGTCTCACCGACCCGGTAGGGTCTGACCGATTCAGAATGAGCCCAGGGAGAAAGATCCGGCATCACTATGAGGTCCTGCCGACCCGGTAGGGTCTTGCCGACATGGATGTGCTCGCCGAGAGAGGAGGGGCTCGATATAAGGTCTTCCCGAACACGTAATCTCTGGCCGATAGCGATGGATTTGCCAATGAAGTGGCGATGTCAGTATGACTCCTGAAGGGCTCACTGTAGCATCTTGCCGAAAGCGATATGTCTTGCCGATGTTCTGAGCGATGACAAAGACGATTTCGATATAACTTTTGTGGCTCGATGAGAACTCTCAGCAACAGTTGTTTTCTATGCCGATAGCTGCAGAGGGGCGCAATCACATTGGCGAGACACTTCTAGTGTCTCATCGAGATGCGATTCTGATGAAGAGCTTTGACCGCCCGAAGTAGGTTGTGTGGCATCTGTTCGACCAATTCGGGGAAGCTACAGGCGGACCGTTGGCAGCTTGACCGGTGCCAAGAGGATCAATAGGGGGAACACGACGTGGCTCTGCCCTGGGCTCGGAGGCATTCAAAGCAGCTCAACTAAAGGAGATTCGAAGATGAGGGACACGAAGACCAGAAGTGAATGCGGTAGTTGCAAAAGATCAGGGAAGCCATTCCTGGAGCGACTCCACACCGACATGGCCACGGGGATGCAGCATTAATTTCATCAAAAAGATCTAAGGGAGATTTATCCCGAAGGGAGATATTTTTGTAAGCCCTAAGGGGCCGACACTCTTTTGTATATAGGGCATTTTTTGCCTTTTTGTAGATAGTTCGGACTTGGTACTTTTCTGCTTCTGTAACTTATAGAGTTCTTTGCGGAAGAGAGGCTATGTTTTGTAGCTCATGACAGTCATATATATTAGTGTTCACCATTGAAATCAATGAGTATAAGTACTCTACCTTTTCAATCTCTCTATTAAATTGTGTGCATCCGTATAATTGATGAAACTACTTGTGAAACTATATGATTCCTTGTAGTTATGTCTTATCTCAGCACCTTTCTGTAGAGCAATATGTATTTTTGCAGGTTGTGAGATGTGTTCAAAAATGCAGTATTCTCTAGTTGTGGAGTTATTCCTTCCTTCTAGGAGTGTAGCCATATGAGCCTTTTCATGAAATGTTTATACAGAAAACATATGTGATTGAGTTGTGTATGACAAAGCTTTTGTCATTGATTGAAACTGTGTGTTTAAACTGTGTTATATGCCTTCTTATTAAATTTGGTGCATCACCATAGAGTTAGTGTTTTATGTTAGTTTTAATGTATACTTCTTCTCCCTTTCCCTTTACAAGATCAGTAGTTAGGTGACACCAAAGGAAGCCGGCCTTCTCCGGAGGTTCATTTCAGCTTCAGTTGACCCACAGCCTTGAAATGATCCCATGTTTCTCCAGAAAGCTCAGTTTTCATAACTTTGCTTAGGGTGCATTTCTACGAGACAACAGTTTTGGCACGCCCGGTGGGACCATTTCCACATAATATTGTTGGTTTGGTATGCAACCAACAAGTTTCAGACTTTACAGAAGTCATTTTGCATACTTGGCGACTCCACTAGGGAGGAAGAACTTCAGAATTAGTGTTGTTACAGTTTATGAGAAGAGTTCAGACAAGGAGCAGCTCGTCCCCTTTTGAATATTTGCAACTGTCACCACTAAGAAGACAAGCCAGAGCAACAAAAAGGCCAGGGACAACATTCGTATATTCTAGAAGAGCTAAGTCTACTCCTCCACCTGAAAGATCTCATATTGTCGATCCCTTTGTTTTTCTACCTAGGGCGCAGGTGAATCTACCTCTTGCTATAAAGATGGCAAGAAATCAACCATTTGTTGCTTTAATGGAGGCAATCCTTTAAACTTGGCACAACATAACGATATACCAGTGGCTGCCTTAAAGAATTTATAAATTTTTACTGGGGAGGATCAGACTACCCCTATTGAGCACATAAGGGATGTAGCCTCGTTATGTGGAGTGCATCACATAACTCATGAAGATGTAGCTGTAAGACTGCTTGCTACATCCCTCAGGGGCAAGGCTTTACAATGGTATCGGGGTTTACCAGTGAACTCTATTGCAACATGCGATGACTTTGGTGACAAACTGCACAAGCAGTTTCAAGATGAATCTGATCACTTCTCTCTGGTGGAGCAGTTGACAACTATAAAGAGAGCTCCTCAAGAGCAAATGACAAATTTTAATTTTCAATTTCAAAGAACCTGGGATAGAATCCCTGCAACGGTGATGCCTTCACCTGAGTATGCCTTCCTGTATTCTCTTAGAGCTATAAATAGCGATATTTCAGTTATGATACAATCAATAGGGGGTGTGTCTCTACCAGATGCATTTGAAGTGGCAATCAGAGCAGAAAACTGTTTGATTCAGGCAGGAAAAATTGCCCAAGGCCACCAATGCCCTTTTTTCCAAATATACAGTCCAATACACCTTTGCAGATACCTCCTTTTACACCTCTACCAGCTGTACCAACGTTGCCAGTTGTTGTTTCAGCCGTTGTTAAACAAGAAAGTGTTGTTTCAGGCATGTCACAGGAGTTGCAAGAGATCAAAAGTAACAAGTTGGTGAACTTGGAAAAACAACAGTCCTATACTAGGCCTTATCAGCAGCAGAATCAGGCCTCAAGTCAACCTTTTCAAGGTCAACAACAACAATTCCAGGGGAATAGATAGCCGTATCAAGGTAATTACCAAGGCCCAAGACAAAATATTGCTACAAGACCTTTTCAAGCCTATAATCCAGCTCCAATTAGTGTTGTCAAAGAGCTTGTTCTTGTTCAAAACAATCTGGCTGCGGATTATGAATGGTGTTATCCATGTAATCAGCCACATAATCAAGCTACGTGCTCTAATGGCGTGATCAACCAAGCTCTTATGGTGCAAAATGTTGTAGGTGCGCAAGATTTGCCTAAGGAAGGGTATTCACAATAGCAGGATCAACCCGCAAATGATTCAACTCTCCTGAATTGGCAGAAAGGAATTTTGTGGAGTGAACCAGGATGACACATCTATTGCTGCTACTACTAGAGCCAAGAAGAGGGCTTTTGAGATAGAACAAGCAACAAATAAAGATAAGGGAGTTGCTGGTCCATCAAATCAGCAAGTACCACGCATTTTGCAGCGAGGTCATGACACTAGTAAGGAGCAGCCTTTACATGCTTCATCTGCAGGCCAAGTGCAACCTGACCATGCTGTTGTAAAGATACAGCCAAAGGTAAATATATCTGCACCTTTCAACATTGTTGAAAGTATAAAAAAAATGAATGTTTCAATTTCAATGTGGGATTCTTTAGCAATCCCTGGTCAAATGAATTTGTTACAGTCAGCCTTATCAAATACAGTTAGTTCGAATTTTCCAAATGAAGTCTCTGTAGACCAAACAAGGTCAGTTTTAACCAATGTGCTTTTGGATAGTACCATACAGCAAAGTAATGGTGTCAAGCCCCCTCCTTTCTATGTTTCCTTAATAGTGGCGAATAAATTGGTGCACAATTGCATGGTTGATAGCGGGGCTAGCAGTTCGGTAATGCCAAAAAAGATTGCATACCAGCGAGGTTTACAATACCAGCCATTAGAAAAGGGAGTACTTCAATTGGATGGGACAGCAGTAAACACTATAGGTGTTATTAAAAATCTGATTCTTACGCTACATGCCTGTCCTAATTTTTCAATCCCGCAAGATGTGTTTGTCATAGATTTGCCTCCATTTTTTGCTTTATGCCTGTCTAGAGACTTCACAGCTAAAATTGGAGGGTATTTATCTTCATATTGGTCCCATATGCTTTTTAGGACCAGGTATGGTACTAAGGTAACTATAACTTCTGAGTCCCTTGCCAAGGATCACATCGAACCTTATGTGCCATCTGCTGTTAATGTTAATTCTGTTGTTTTTGAGGATACTGAACTTGCTTCAGCACAAGAGTTACAAGCTGTGAGTGTACCTGAGGTACTCCTGAATGAATGGGCAGCTAAGAACGTGATTGATAATCCAAACGAGCTTATTCAGGATGTTGGTTTGGGCAATTATGTATTACATGAAGCTGGGACAGAAATGCCAAATCTTGAAAGAAGTGCAGAAAGTCAGTTTGAACAGCAGAATGAATTATGGGAGATGCATTTTGATGGTTCTAGAAGCAAAAATGGAGCTGGAGGAGGTGCAATGCTTGTATCTCCGCATAGTGATAAGTATTATTCTGCATTCCGTTTTGCTTTTGCGTGCTCTAATAACACTGCTGAGTATGAGGGCCTTATTCAAGGTCTTGAGTGGGCAAGGAAGAGAGGAATAACCCGCTTGAAAGTTTATGGGGACAGTGAGTTAATTGTCAATCAAATAAGAGGCCTGAATGTTGCTAAAAATAACACACTAAAGTCTTATAGAAATAGAGTGTGGAATATGATTGAGGAATTTGATGCCTTTAATTTAGTATCTATTCCAAGGAACCAGAACAAACATGCTGATAGGATTGCAGCCATTGGAGCACAGTTTGATATTCCAAGTGACATTACAAAAGAGAAAGTACAGCGGTATGTGAAAGTTGTAATCAAGCCATCAATTCCTGATAACAATATTCACTGGTAGGTTTTTGACAGCGATGAACAGATTCTTTCTTTTTTGCTCGAAGAAGATCAGTTCTCCATGGTGAATCAAGCAAAACTTAAGCAACAGTATGATGATCAAGTCAAACAGCTGAGGACAAATAAGTTACCCAAAGGTCTCGTTACCTTGGAGTCGATTTTCAATACTGACGATCAGCTTAAAAAGGGTAAAGCTGGCTTGCAAATCAAAGAAGAACATTATGAAGAACTGGAGATTTTCAAAGGTAAACTCCTTAAGATAGGCAAAATTTGTTCACATGAAGATAAACAATCTTTTGTTGCCTTATGCCAGGAATTTGATGATGTGTTTGCTTGGGAATACTCATATTTGAAAGGGTTTGATCCCCATATTGCTCAGCACACAATTGAGTTAGAACCTAATGCTAAGCCAGTAAGGCAGAAACAAAGGCCCTTGAATCCTAAGCTTGAGCCCTTAATGATTAAAGAGCTGACCAAACTAGTTGAGGGGGGTATCATCTTTCCTATTAAACACACTTCATGGGTTTCTAACCTTGTGCCGGTTAGGAAGAAAAATGGTGAAATAAGACTTTGTGTAGACTTTAGAGACCTTAACAGAGCATCTCTGAAAGATCATTATCCCTTGCCATCTATGGAACAAATTCTTCAAGCTGTTGCTGGATCAGAAAGGTTTTCTCTTCTGGATGGATATTTTGGTTATAATTAGGTGCTGGTTAAAGAGGAGGATCAGTTCAAAACTGCTTTTACAACTAAGTGGGGCACCATGGCCTACAAAAGAATGCCTTTTGGTTTATCAAATGCTGGTGCCACCTTTCAGCACAAACTACGGTTACTGTTTCAAATGCAAATACATTGGATCTTCCTCCATGGTTGAGTTCAGTCACTTTAAAGAGAAAGAAACAGGCAATCTCTCCTAATGTGTTTGATTTCCAACAGTTGAATAAATTTAAGCCAAAGGTTGCAAAGAAAGCTAAAATGGTTTCACGGGTGGTTGTAGACAGCAATAGAATAAAGTATGCAGAATAGCTGAACCTCTTGTAGACAAGTCACCAGAAGAGATGCAAGTATCTGACTACAAATTCACCAGGGTGGATTTAGGCAAACAAACACATGCTACCATGATGCAAGAAGCCCAAAGTTCAGTAACAGTCTTGACACACAGTTATAATGAACTCTTGGCAAAGAAAAAAAAGCTCAAAGAGGAGAATGCACAACTTGATTCGGTAATTCAAAAGATTACCAACTCTTCAGAACAAGTTAATCCATTAACTTATTTTACCTCTGAAGAATCAGTCAAGCAATTGGAGAAAATTGCACAAAAGGCTAAAGCAATTGATTCTTGGGCAGTACAGCTGATTGATCAAGGTATACCAGTAATTGAAAAGGCATTACAAATTTTGAGTAATGTCAGAATAGCAAGAATAAAGATGAATCAGACTTTGGAAGTTTTCAAGCAAAGTTTGGATTCACTTGAAAAAGATTTAAAAATATGGCATGAGATGGATCAAGTCAAGCTAGAAATTCTACACAGCAATTCAATCATACCAAATAGACAAAAATATGTAGAATTTGAAGAACTCCTAACAAACAAGTCATTAGTTATTGAGATCTCATCAAAGATGTTCAAGCTACACTAGAGATGAGTGATGAAGTTGAGCAGGACATACTTTCTAGCTTTGAGAAAATGTCTTGCAAAATTTTAAATCACGAAGGAGAATTACTTGCAACTGATGTGGTTACTACAGAAATAGCAACAAATCTTCGTCAAAAGCTGGAATCAGAATAGTTTACCATGGATTCAATTAATAAATTTGTTAATCATCAAATGATCCTTGATAAGATGCAAATTGTCTATGAAGAACATAAAGAAGCAACAATAAGGTATTTTGATGTAATCCTTAAGACTGTTGTGGTTGCCAAGAACACATTAGGCCCCGATCCAGATGAGTTGCAGGAAATTATCAGCAAATTTCAGTCTTTCAAAGCTAGGACTGAAATGGAATAAAAGTGTTTTATCTTTATGTATTTTGTTTTTGACAAATTACATGTAAAAACAAATTTTGTAATCGCAGGTGTTCCTTTCACTTGCAGTTTTGTAAATTGCAATTACATGTAATCAAGTTACAAGTCAAAATAATTTAAGACTATAATTTGGAATAAGTCAATTGCAAGTAGTTGGTGGATGAGAGAATTTCTCAAGTTAGTTGGGATCCTCCCACCTTTTTCTCATGACCTCTCTCCTATAAATACTTGAGAGGGTCCTTTGTAATTTTTATCTTTTTGGCAAGCAAGAAAACTCTGCAGAATTTTGTACTCATAAAGACTTTGAGCTTTATAGTTATAAGTTGTTATTTTTCAAGAAATATCAAAGAGTTGGAAATTTCAGACTTTGTGTTGAAGTCCTACTTTGCATCCATTGTGTTCTTATGTCATTTTGGAGCATTACTTTGTGGTTATTTGAAGATTGTGGAAAATTGCTAAGGAGAGCTTCAATTGAAATATTTGCAGACTTTGTGTTGTGAATGTTGAAGGTTGAATTCATAATTTGAATTTAGAAATCAAGAAGAATTGCAAGTCTTTGTGCTCGTAATAATTCCCATTTGTAGTAGTTAATAGATACATCATACTTGCAGACTTTGTGTTGTCTCGTGTTGTATATTGTCATTAGATTATCTTTCAAAAGGGTAGATAGGATCTCAAATTTTCAAGACTTTGTGCTTGAAATTGTTTTCCCGTCCCGAAGGAAGTGACGAAAGTCTTTAAGCTTTCAGGAAACTTCATTTCCTTTCTCTTGATTTTATTGCAAGTTGTTGTAAAAGTTTATTTAAAAGTTAATGTCACTTTTCTTAAAAGAGAAAAGGATTTAATCTTTCCTAAAACAAGAGGAAAGGTTATTGTTCCACCCATATTTGTTTTAGTTAGTAGGAAAGGGAGAGCCTTCCCTTAATTAAGAGAGTTTTAACTCACACACTGTGGCTGAAACCACCATTTTGCTAAACTTCACAAATTTGCAAAATATTCAACCAACAGTTTGTATTATGATGATGATGCATAAAAAGTCTCCCCAAAAACGTATCTAAGTATGCAAGCTTAGCTATAAGTGAAAATAGGTATGCCAAGGCAATATTATCTAATTTTCCATAACTCAGATATGGCTGTAATGAAAGCAACTACAGAGACATTATGACAAACATATGCCCTGCAATCTTCCAACCCTCTTTTCATTACTTAAAGTGCAATCTTCACTCAGTTTTTACAAATGTTATGCCAATGATCAAGTGATTAGCAAAGTGTATGACAACAACCCAATGAGACTAAAATATTTCATATGTAATGATCAATACATAACTGCCTAAAACCCAGCAAATACAATTTCTATATTGGAATAGAACCTAAATGGACACCTGTAGGAGGACGTTTGCCCAACAATCCCAACATTGAACTTCTTGTATCTCTACTAACTGTGACTACGCAATCCCGCACACACTGATTGTAAATAAGGACTCAAACTCAACATCGAAATGGGACTATGACTCCAGAAGTTGTGCCCAGAATTCTCACTGAATTCTCCAAATCGAACTGATGTTGACTTGCTCCAACATATATCGACAGCCATAATTCTTGCACCCAACGTTGCCTTTAACTATGAGTCTCCAATTTGAATATAGCACTCCAACTATTTTGTTGGCTCTTGATAAAATTGACTTCAGTCAATTATGTAGCAGGTCCTGATAACCTCAATAAAGCCAAATTTCAATGTCGTCAAATGCTAGATGATTTCATTCTTTGCTTGGATGTCATGTCCCCCGGAATAGTAGCATTGCAATACAAAGCATAGAAAACGAGAAAAACAAAATACATGTCAAAGACATTAACTGTTTTATTATCATAATTATAAGTATTAAATTTAATGTTGTAATACCAAAATATAAATATTTGCAATCTCATTATAATTATGATTACCAAAATAATATTACAATTATGATTATAAATATAATAGATATTATAATATACATATCATTAAACGAACATATATTGTTTTAGTAATTACTATAATAATAATAAAGAAATCATAAAAGAAATAGTACTGAAATATGTGACTAAATAAACAAATGACAAATACAAATATTATTATAATCAGTATAATATAATAAATATTAAATAGAATATATAAAATCAATATCAAAATAAATATATACTATACTAATGGAAATATGTAAATATACATATAAATATAATGTAATACAAAATACGTATATATATTTACCAGCAGCAATGATTACCATATAAAAACAACGGATATATATTACGGTGCAACATTGATATCACTCTAAGTCAGCGGTTAAGAAAATATGGTAAAAAACAACATTTGATTTACATACAATGATTAAAATATACGGTAATCACTAATTAGAAAGGCAGCAATATATTCCTAAAAGCAACATCAACGATCAATACAAATAACCAAGGCAAGCAAAGTTAATATTATATTAGTCAAATTTTATACAATAAATGAAGGGATACGATGGGATTTTAGGGAAAAAGATAAATAGCAATTAATTAAAGGGCAAGGATTATCTAATGTGAAGGGTAGCATAATGATTAGTTAATAAAGGATAAAGAAAAGGCATCGCATGGTTTCAAAAGGATACAACTATTCAAATGGACGTACCCCTCATAAAGGAGGCATCCCTTGGCATATAGAGATATAAATATAAGGAAAAGAGGTAGCAAGAAGGACATAGGGAAAATGAATTAGAAATCTGCATAAAGCAGCAGATTGGAAATGAAATAAACTATGGGAGATTTATTTGATTAAGTGTTATTGTCAAGAATATATTTGGGGAAGTAAGTTTTATATATATTTAGATATACTAAGTGATTATTGGAAGATTAAAATTAGTTAGAAATAATTATATATATATACACGATCATTGCAATAATGATGCTTGCAGCAATTATTGAGCCTTATAAGTAATTACGATCATAATATAAAAATGGATAGATTAATATTTATGACCAATCAAATGTAAGATTGAAGGAAGGCGACTAAGGAATTAAGAATCATGGGAAGACACAACAGTTCAGGTTATGTATTCACTTAGCAATAATAGTTAGCATTTTCTAAATATAAGAACTAGATATTGTTAATTTGATTATTGATATAATGACTTCCTTTAATCTTAGCATAATGAGAATTATCATAGGAAATGATGAACTTAAAGAACCATTGGTAAATGAAAATATATTTGATTAGAGGCATGAAATAAATCTTGGATGAAGGCAAATATATCTGATTGTTTAAAGATTGTCTACTATGTGCTTGTAAACCTATTAGGATGGATGGAACATGGGTGAAGTGGATTGCCTAAAAACCCCACTTTCAGCCCCTTAGGCCCTAGACAAGGGATTGGGCTTTGCAGCCCCTTAGGCCCTTAACAAGGGATTGGGCTTTGCAGCCCCTTAGGCCCTTGACTAGGGATTGGGTTATAGAAAGATGGGGGTCCCACCTAGGTCTCTGCCCCTTAGGCCCAAGATACGGGATTGGGCAAGAGAAGGTGGTAGGCCTTAGGCCACTTGGACTCTATGGTTCTTCTCCCCTGATAGGACGAGTGTCTTCCAAGGTGTTGCCATGAGTGGAGTATGCAAGTACTAAGCCCCTAGGCAAGAAGGATTGTGATGGACTACCTCTTGAGTTTTACATGAGGGCTTCAGAGCAGATCCACCTATGGCACTCCTCTTATGTCTTCATTATTGCTTTATGTTTATGAATATATTTTGGATATCTAGATATTATTGCTAACAGATATATGTGTATGTGGAAATGTTATTAATTTGGTGAATGCAGATTTCAATCTAAGGTTATTTCATTAGAGAACACATATTCCTTTTGGAAAGAAGAAACCCTAAACCTAATCAACAATCAAATTCTAGGGAAAACAAGCGAATTCAAGAGCAAGGCTAGGTAAGGGACATTACATTGGAGTTGATTGCCAACCCAAAGTGTGCCTTTAGAAGAATACATCTTCTCAATATTCAATCGTTGTCCTCTAGAATATGAATCAATGCCAATTAAATGATGCGCCCAGGTCTGCTGCTTCCACATGCCACTTCTTGATGTTTTATTCGATGCACAACAATCCACTTATATCTCTCGTGATGAAGCAAGCAAGAAGAGAGGACCCGATATGAAAGAATCGATGTCTCTTTTTCTTTTTCTTTTTATTTTAATCTTCAGCTTGTCTTTTCTACCGTCAGTTCCTATCTCCAGCAATGCGAATACTCCTCAATAAGTCCAATGCCCAAAACATATGAAGTTATTTTGTCTTCATTGTTAAAGTTGTCCCCAGCTATGTTGATGCTTTTAAATACGAATTCCTCTTTGTCTTATCTGAGTCTTTGACTATTCTCAACAAGCCGCAGTTTGCCTGAATCTCCCTTGTCTAACTTGTCTTTAGCGTCTGACTTAGCTCAGAATATTTATCTTTTCCTTCTTACATGTGGTGGCTCTCAACTATTCGATTCAACTTTTATAATATGATGCCCTGTGCTTTGCTTAAAGGGACCCAAGACTCAGCTTCAGAATAAATCGAATGCTTCCAAAATAATATTTGATTTGGACTTTATCTCTATTTTGTCTAGTCTACAAATTTTCTGAAGTATTTGAGTTCCTCCATAATAGAAAGAGAACAATATGCCTAGACTAAAATAATTTTCTGCAGAATCGAACTCACCAATAACTGAAATATTCCTCCAGATTTGGTTATTAACCATTAAATTTGGGCTAAATCGATTGAACCCCACAAGAAATATGGTTGATTTCTCCTGATACCAGGCAAACAAGCTACACTTCAACCTCACAAGCTGGCAAGAAAAACCAGCTCTGATACCATTGCGATATCCCCCTATGGATATTTACTCCAGATTTCACCAAATGTTCCACAAGAATTTAAACAAATAGTTTGCATGAAACTAATTTCTATTCATCCAATAACTTGCAAACAAATTCTCAATGTAAATCATATAATAACAGTTTTAGAATAAAGATCTGAAATTACATATGAATAGTGCCTTCAAATCTTCAGTAGAATAACAACAGAAATATCCAATCATAGCCATAGAACTTATAGTCAGATTGGATAACCAGAAGTATGAATTTGAAGCACAAAGTGAGAACCTGAGTAATATCTCCAACAGACAATGGGTTTTCGTCCACTGCCTCCAAGCTTGAGGGTTTCCGTCCTCAAACCTGTTGAAAGCCAAAGCTTCCTAGAATTTTCCAAGAGAAAATAACCAAGCATAAACCAAAGATAGCTGAAAGTGAGCCCTTGCAACACTTTTATAAACTTCTCATAAGAGCTCATTCACACTTTTAACCAATGTGGGATAAAACATAAACTTCCTTTTTGCCTTTTTGATGTCTCATGTATTTTAAAATAAGGGGCCCCTTTTACTATTCATTTCCCCACTTAACTTTAGACTCACATTAATAAAGTTGAATAATTGAATTTAACTTTATAATTTAAACTTTATTAATTCAAAGATGAATTAAACCAATGGATCTAACGATAATAACCAATTTTCCATTGGAAAGACACTGTCACTGGAGATTACAGCCCCCCTGATTGACTTACTAAAAATAGTAAGTATACCAAAACTGCCTCCAAACGCCCCGGATTGACCTGCAACAAAAATTGCCTAGGCCAAAAATCTTCAAGATTCCTTAAAAGCCCTGGTTAGCCTACGGAACCAAGGAGAAATAGGCTAACGACAACATCATACAATGCTATATGAGTTTATAGCTAAGCTCTATATATAAAATTTATAGCTCTATATTTATAGGTCTGTAAATAAAAAAAAGTCTCATAATCTATCACATCAAAAAAATGACTTTGTTTTATGTGCTTATGTGAACCCACATGAAGAATAGCATCATAATATGTAGCATTAAAAAAATGAGAATTTTCTTTTTGTGTCTATCCAAACCCATTTGAAGATCATAATATAGTCATCCCTTGCCATCCCCTAAAAAATGGCCCAAGAAAACCTTTACCAAAAACACATCCCCCCGTCTCCTACTATGCCTGTCCCAGAAACTTCGGGGAGCGTAAGTTGCCATTTGATTTCAAGTTATGTCACACCTATTATATTAAATTAAAATAGGCATATTCAAAAAATTTGGGTTAGGACTTAGTCTTTCTTTAGGTTGTGTTAGGTGTCATTTTGTCACAATGTTTTATTGTTTCTTTGAAATCTTGTTTACCCTAAGTTGTAGGTGAAAATTAATAACTGTCAACATTAAGGAAAAATATGGTGGCACAAAATTTTTATCCTACAACTACATATAACTTTTTTTGCCTCTTGTGCCACTTGTACACACAATAAAGATTCGAATAGTTGCTCTCCTTTCTTCTTCTATTTCTCTACTTAGTCCACTTCTTTTCCAAAAGTTATGTCAAGTTGTACAATCTCCATTCATATTTATGTGAATACTTTATGCACTATCTCCATATTTCTTCTCTTTTCCAAGTAGATACCTTGCAGAAAAATTTGCTGTTATTCTTAACACAGCTTTCTTGGCCCCTAATAAGGGCTGTCCCTACTTACAAAGATCATGCCTCAATTGGTAGCTTACAAGTGTCATTGTGCATTGTATTTACTGCCAACAGAGAAAAGTTGCCCTCTCAAACAATGCAATCAAAGGAGGATTCCCTCACTCGACTAATGCAAATGAGAGCAGACAACCCAGCAATTTATTGCTCATGGTTTGTCTTTATTATTTTTATGCTTCTATTATACAAATGACAGGCAATTCCATATGCAAAAGCACATTCATTCATTTAGAAATATACCAAAAAAGATGTTGTATGACACAAAAGAGTAGATCATAAATATACCTTGCCCTTTTTTGTTGTTCAACAAGTACTTTACAGGCATACTGCCACCAGGACTTAGCATCAGCATGGACCCCCACAAGAGGCCGGTAGTGAGCATACTTTAAGCGACGATTGAAGGCTGAAATATTCTCAGCCAGCTTCAAAATGTCCCGATATTCTGCCTGTAACAGAAAGAACCTTTGACCATTATTGAAAAGAGAATTAATGAAAAATCAAGAAAACACAAACCAATATGGTCCATTCCTTGATGAAAACCACAAAAATAAAACTCAAAAAAAAACAATTTAAAAAAATTCTTACCTGCGACAAGCATAAAGTAACATCATCCAAGTTCACAATTGCTTTCTGCAGTGGTTGGTCCACATTTCTTGAATCTGTTGATCCAAATTTCACATAGCTTGCATGTCCACGTATAGGTTGCAAGAGATAACTATGTTCTTGGGAAGCACGGCTTCTAGATATTGATTCTTCTGTCTTGACTCCAGGTTCAAAAATCTTGAGAGAAATAACTGTTAATATATAGTAGAGGAAAAGAAAATGCTATCTTTGGAGAAAGGTGAAAGCTTTTCCTCTCTTGATCAAATTTATACCTGACTCCACTCTGAAGGTAGCAAATGGTCCCAAGGTTTACCAATCTCCCATGGCTTGACATCAGAATCAAAGTAAACAGCCAACCGCTCAAGCTCCACAGACTGTATGAAATTATGAATAATCATGAAGAAAGGGTTCTTAGAACACAGGTTTTTCTTTGAATTCTAGAAATTAAAGTTCATTCTTATTGTTCCTATCATTGGCAATCCGCCACAATATAATTGGATTAAGTATGAAGAAGCTATTCACAGAGATTGGCAATCACACAAATATATACAAAGAATCTGCTGAAGTTTAAAAGTCATAGGACTTCATTATAATAAGAACAAGAATTGATATCTTCATTTTCCTTTGGATATCCAAAAAAAATGGAACCTACCTTCTGTATATATTCCAATGCCCCACCAGTAATGAAAGCTTCTTTTCCATCATCGCCAACAGTGACTGACGCAAGTTTCTCCAATGTCATTCCTGCTGCAAATGGATGTCCAGGATTGCTAAAAGAAAACCTTTGTCAGATACATGATCAATAAGGATTACATGAATAAGTAGATAGATGATTATGTACATGACAGATTGAACAGGTGAGAAAGGACCCAACCTTTCAGTGTCCTCATATCTGACATGGATATTTGTAATAGCAAGCTTGATATTCCCTATGACTGTGTTGATTAGAGATCCCAACCATGATGTATTCTGAAAAAAATACGCCACAAACAAAAGAATATGTAATCACTCTCTCTTTGCTGAAACATCTACAAGATGAATCCTCTGGAAATAAAGCTAGATTTTGAGATATATAAATATTCTCTTCCATATTCATCTCCATGCCGCCAAATAGTTTGCAATGCAAACTAATATCCTAAAAAGAGTTCATCAGTTTGTATATTAAAAAGACCACATATAAACTAATTAATTGATTATTAAAATGAAAGCAAACTTCAATCAACATAAATATCCTCTTGCTGCTCAATAATGCCAAACTCCATACAATATATGGCAGGCTTTGCAAAGAAAGTAGGTTTTCAACCCATTCTGCAACACTCCAGCATGCTTTTCTTGAATGATATTTTAAAATCTTTTTCTTGTAACACAAAGCTGAAACCATAGTTGAAAAAACTAGTGATTACTCAATGGACTCACAAGAAATCATGAGTTGTAATGCCTATTGAGTAACTCCAGGAAACTTAGTAGTGAGTTCTCAATAAATCTCACTGAAATTTTAATCGAAAAACTCACTACATGCCAGAAAATTGTCTGACTCACAACTGGGGTAAAACTTCAGCTGCCTAAAAGAAAAGAATTAAAACACAATTTCATGCACACAGTTTTGATACCATGCAGATTTAGGGTCTGCGAAACCTAAGGATGACAGTAATAAGTCTGTATTTAGATTTTCAAACAAATTATAAAATTCTTATCTTTTGCATTTAGATTTTTAAATTATAAGAGCAATGAAATCCTTTGCAGGTTTCATTTATTGCAATGTTGCATTTTGTAATCTATAATATTAGTGACTATAAAAGCTCAGCATTCATCCTTTTGAAACATGCAAACAACTTTAAGAGTAAAACTGAGCATTTTCAATAATGGAATCAAACTATCATCAGTTATGTCCCCAGCAAAAAGTGTATGCAACTCCAGCTCACTACAACCAAAATGATAATCAATGATTTCAGAATTTCTTCGAGACAAATTTTCAAGGGGTGAAGACATTTTATATACCTTAAACATAAAACTACATATGTATTTGATGTTTAAACATTACACTTTCAACCTCCTTGAATCTTATCCATTCTTTTAGTCTTTCATGCATTGCATTCGTACGAAATCTAGATTTTACATACATTTTGCTTCAATTTTTTCCCAAACATCCAATAAGAAACAATAAATTGTTAGTGAAGCACTAAAGATTTATTTTTAATTTAGGCTACTAATGAGGGTATTTATGATTTTTTCTATTATCTCCCTTTTGCTAGGGTTCCTTGTCATGTCTCATTTTTCTATAATTTGTGTTGTAATTCAAAACGCCCATTTCATAGCTCTAGCATCTCCCTTAATCCAAAGTTCTGTAAAAGATCCCTCTTCATCTCGCAAGCATTTGCCTAAGTCCCCCAAGGTTCTTATGTGTGTGTTATCACTGAATCCAGCTATGCCAGATTCACAGGATAACCCCCTACGAAACTTGTCCATTTCGTAGTTCCATGTACTTCAAGCACACAAAACAAGGAAAAATTCAATTCACCTCGATACATGGTCCAAAACCTCAAACAGTCCGTTCGAGTGTTCCCCCTTTACCGTCTTTCGAAGAGCTTCGAAACGAGTATCTTCGTCAACTCTCAACTTTTGGGAGTTAGTCAAATTGTGAAACATGTCGAAGTGCTAAAAATCAGCGCTCCTACACTTTGTTTACTTAGCCAAAATTACACAAGCAGTGATTTTCACCCCTAGTGCAATTTTTCCTTTTGTGAAGTCTTTCCAATTGCGCAAGTGGTGAAAATCACCGCTTGTGCATCTTTCACGACTTTTTGTGCGCCTTCATTAATGCAAACTCCAAGTTGCATTTATGACCGCTTTTCAATCACTTAAAAGTGATTTTGAGCTAATCCTTTTCATTCTAATCTTCCTTAACCTCTTCCTTTGTGTGTTGGACATTCTCCAACGCCAAGCAAGACCCACGCCTGAAGATTCTTTCGAGCATTCAAACTAGGTTTTTCATGTTTTTCGCCAGGTATGTCGTTGCTTCTTTTCCTTCATCGTTTTTCTTCTTTCTATTAGCTTTTAAAATCTCTGTAAATTCTTTTCCAATCTTGTCAATACGTTTTTCTCAGCTAGGGTTTCAATCTTTTCATATTTTGAATCTTCCTTCCTCTTTTTACAACACGCCTTAGTCTTTGCTCTGTGCATTGTCTTTTTGATGTTGTGGGTTTGTTTTTCACCGCCCGCTGCTTCCTCACTATGATGTTTTTAAGTTTTTCATTCGAGTTTCCCACATTTTGGAGTGGAAGTTTTCACTACCATATCAAATAGTTTCTCTCCCCAACTCTAAAGTTGCTCGAGCGAGCTTTTTCGCCGCTCCAACAAACAATCGAACTTCCTCCCACATGCAAGAGCAATGAAAAAGTCTGCTCTTGCATTATCAATTTTTTCAACTCCAATTGTCAAAGTGGTATTTTTCACCACAACTTCAAGTGATTTTCTCTAACTCCAAATGTAGGAGCAGTGAAAATCACCACTCCTACATGGAATGCACTTTCCTTCAATGCCGAAGCAGTGAAATATCCCACTTATACACTTAACTCACGAAGGAGGATGGACGTGCTCGAGCGCTGAAATTCAGCGCCCAAGCATAAACTTAACTTTCTATACATGCACTAGCGCTAATTTTTAGCGCTTATACACATGTTATCTTCTCAACATACTGAACATGTAGGAGCTGTAATGTCCCCGTTTTAGCTGACATTGTTTGTTGAGGAGTGAGCCTATCATTTTGACCCTCGTAGGCTGACAGATTTGATTAGAGGGTTATCTATGGCAGTTATCCAAAGTTTTGGGACATTACTCCACCAATTGGTTCAGGTTTGGGCCTTTGCAGGGGCTCACAGAGTGATATTTAGGCACTTACTATTTATAGTAAGTCAGGCCAACAGGGGTTACTATTTTTGGCAGGGCACCTGGCTCAGTTGGCAATCTCAGTTTCGACCTAGTTTGACAGTTTGTTGAGCAAACGAAGAATTACGGAGCATTTAATAATAATTAAATAATTATTATTATGACTTTATATTATAAAGTCAATTAAAGGAAATATTAATTAATTAAATGGCTTATTATAAAGTATTTTATAACTTTATAATATAAGGGAGATTATTATTAAATGAGTATTTATTACTCATTTAAAAGGGGACGCCATTTATTAATTATTGAGCCTAAGTTGAAAAGGGCGAATTAAATAATATTAAATGCATTTTTAAGTTGATTTTTTGAAAAGGGTCGAACTTTTGAGGAAAAAGATATATATTTCTCTTCAAGGCAAATCGAACTCATTATTGATGATTATTTGAATTTGTCTTTTCTCTCTGAGAACTTCTGGAGTTGGAGAAACAAGGGTTTCTGCAGATTTCAGTCATTCCAGGCTTTGGAGAACGATACCTCTTCTTAGTCTAGCTTTCTGAAGTTGTGAAAGATCAGCTTAAGATTGCTCATCTAGTTGGCTTCATACAGAAGTCGAATTTGTGCTTACTGGAGGAGAATCATCAAGGGTTTGAAGAGCAGATTTTAGTTTGTTGAAATAAGAAGAAAAATCAGAAGTTATTGATCTGCTGCTACAGTGACGTGAACAGTACCCGCGCTACAGTTGACGCTACAGTGCACGTGAATAGTAATCGCTACAATAAAAGCTACAGTGTTGAGGCATTTAAGAGAAGCTAATACAAGGGTTTGGAGCAGCATTTGAAGGTTTATTAGTTGCAGATCAGAAATACATTAATTGCTGTAATAGAAATCAGTTTGGAAGTGACTTTGCCAGGTTTGGCTGCAGACTAGAAAGCCACGATTTTGCTCATACAGTCCATACCTTGCATCGATTTCATCTAGGGCTTGGATCGCTCCATTGTAGGGGTATTGGCAATGATGTTTGACCATCTTCAGCTGTTCATGCTTGGCTGCAAATAAAATCAGGTTCTTTAATTCTAAATACAGCTGCTTTTTACTTTGCATGTTTGCCTTTCCATATTGTAATCAGATATTTGAAATAATAAAGGCGATTGCAGCTCATGGGTGTCAATTGTGCATAAATATTAGTGAATTTCATTGCTTTTTCATTATCTGGCATCATTTTGATTTAAAAACCAGCAAAAACATTATATGCAAAAATCATTGAAACCAACCACAAAACATCAAACTCAGCAAAACTTTACTATTCAGCATAGTTTGGGGTTTAGAGACACCAGGTCTCTTATAGTGGTATCAGAGCAAAGTTTTCCTGCCATCCTATGCTTTTTCAGTTGCTTTTTCAGTCAAAAGTTTGCTTTTTTGATGCTTTTTCATGAGTAGAGATATCATTTTCTACAATAAGGGTAGAGGAACAGGCAGAGTTGAGGATTGGACAAGTCCACCGATTTCTAAAGGTGAGACAGTATCAGGGGTTCTGGGTATTCACAGATCTAGTTCCAATAGCAGTGAGAACAGTGTTACAACACTGATGGCAGATCGTGAGATTCCTGCGGAGACACATAGGGATTCATGGAAAGCACATGCAGAAGGTGATATTACTGAAGAGGAGTTTAGGCGCAGGCACGATAATATGATGGACATGATGTCCCAGTTGATGGGCACTATTAGACAGTATACTCCATCCCAGCCACACTACATTCAGATAGGGCAGACGAGCAGGACTGCAGGCGTGGACCAGCCTTTGGTATCAGCACCGCGACGGTCATCACCTATCTATCATGAGCGTAGGCCTAGACAACCTACATTCATATCTAGAGAGACCCCACCTCCGACTCCGGAGGCAGAGCAGCAGGGTCATCATCAGGAGTTTCAGCCACACAATGGCATGTCAGTGGCAGATGTGACTAGATTTCACGGTGAGTATTTATCATTAGCACCTGAGATCAGACAGGCTTTGACTTTCCACAAGTTTATGGATGTGCATAAACCTAGAGGGGGAGGTCGATTTGACCGTAGAGCTCCTCAGTACCAGCAGCCACAACCACAAGTGAACAGGGACTTACAGTATGCAGTTAGCAAAATCACCTTGCCTTATTTTGATGGGTCTGATAAGAGTTCAGCAAGGTCTTGGGTCTAGAAGTTGGACAATTATCTATCACTGAGACCTATGCAAGAGGACGAGGCCATTAAGTTTGCTACATTGCATCTTGATGGGTTGGCGCGCACCATTGGTGGCATCATGGCATGTACACACTTGGCCATCATGCAGTTACTACTTACCAGGAGTTCACCAGCAGGCTCATACAGCGCTTCGACAAGAAGGATCCAGAACTCTACTTCAGGGAGCTAGCTCAGCTCAGACAGACAGGTAGTTTGGATGCCTACATCGGTGACTTTCAGAGAGTTGCAGTCATGGTGACTGGCATTTTAGAGAGGAGACTTGTTATTCTCTTCGTCGAGCGTTTGATGGAGCCTATGAGAGGTTGGGTCAAGGCATTTGATCCTCCTACTCTTCAGGAGGCTATGAGGAAGGCAAGGAGTATGGAGCTTTCTATTCCGAAGAAAAAATTTCAGCCTAAAACAAACACCTTGCCTGTTGAGGAGAGTCATAACCAGTTGCAGAACCAAAGAAGAAAACAACAGCAAGAATTGATGATGCAACTCGTGATGAATTGAGGAGGAAACAACTTTGTTATTGGTGCAGAGAACCTTACAGCAAGGAGCATGATTGTCCTTTGAGACCAAAGGGCAGAGCCAACCGCACCATGTGGGTTTACTATGAAGATCTTGAGTTTGAGGATTCAGACCAACAGGTTGTTTCAGAACATGCGGAGGCCAAGAATGCCTCTATGGAGTTTGGGCCCGATGCCAACTTGTCCCCGTTGGTATTATCTGCTAGTGTACGGGATGATTCATTCAGGTTTAGGGGATTAGTGGATGGACAGCAATGTATTGCTATGCTTGACACCGGAGCCACACACAATTTCATTGATGAGAGCTTCGTCAACAGATGCAGACTCTAGACAGAGGACTTCACTGGATTCAGAGTTCGGGTGGCAGATGGATATACCCTCACTTGCACTCGACGAATTTGTAATCTCACCCTCATGCTGAATGATTATGAGTTGCAGGCAAACTTTTATGTGGTCAACCTGGGTGGGATGGATTTAGTGTTGGGTATGAGATGGCTTCAGGGCATTAGTGTGTTCACCCTCAACTTGCCTAAAATGGAGATGAGATTTGAGGTACAAGGCAAGAAATATGTGTTGAGGGGGATTACAGATGGGAGCCTACACTCTATCTCTCTCGTTAGTGGGAAGAGTGATGATAGTGTTTGGGATCCTACTTGTGCATTGGGATTTCAGACTCGGCTTTCGGAGGAGTTTCACAGTGAGTACACTGTGCAGAGTGTATATGGTTTCATGTTTGATCCGCACGTACACGATTTGTTTTAGGTGCACAGTTTTGGTATGCTCATGCTTGATATGTTGGATGACAGTATATCTCGTGCAGTTTTAGGGAGTAAGTGTTGCTTGCAGTTAGACTTGCTTCCTCCTAAGTTTTCTTGATCCTATGACAGACAACAATGAGGTTGATAGGGGATGGTATTCTATTCTAGTTGATTAGTTGTGGGAGTTACAAGAGACAGTTGTGGCTAGCAGGAACATTGTCCAGCACTATCCTTGGGATCCAGGTGGTGCGATGCGTCCTTATTTGCAAAGATTGCTTGAGGACAAGCAATTTCAGGGAGGGCGGACTGTAATGCCCCCGTTTTAGCTGACATTGTTTGTTGAGGAGTGAGCCTATCATTTTGACCCTCATAGGCTGACAGATTTGATAAGAGGGTTATCCATGGCAGTTATCCAGAGTTTCGGGACATTACTCCACCAATTGGTTCAGGTTTGGGCCTTTGCAGGGGCTCACAGAGTGATATTTAGGCACTTACTATTTATAGTAAGTCAGGCCAACAGGGGTTACTATTTTTGGCAGGGCACCTGGCTCAGTTGGCAATCTCAGTTTCGACCTAGTTTGACAGTTTGTTGAGCAAACAAAGAATTACGGAGCATTTAATAATAATTAAATAATTATTATTATGACTTTATATTATAAAGTCAATTAAAGGAAATATTAATTAATTAAATGGCTTATTATAAAGTATTTTATAACTTTATAATATAAGGGAGATTATTATTAAATGAGTATTTATTACTCATTTAAAAGGGGACGCCATTTATTAATTATTGAGCCTAAGTTGAAAAGGGCGAATTAAATAATATTAAATGCATTTTTAAGTTGATTTTTTGAAAAGGGTCGAACTTTTGAGGAAAAAGATATATATTTCTCTTCAAGGCAAATCGAACTCATTATTGATGATTATTTGAATTTGTCTTTTCTCTCTGAGAACTTCTGGAGTTGGAGAAACAAGGGTTTCTGCAGATTTCAGTCATTCCAGGCTTTGGAGAACGATACCTCTTCTTAGTCTAGCTTTCTGAAGTTGTGAAAGATCAGCTTAAGATTGCTCATCTAGTTGGCTTCATACAGAAGTCGAATTTGTGCTTACTGGAGGAGAATCATCAAGGGTTTGAAGAGCAGATTTTAGTTTGTTGAAATAAGAAGAAAAATCAGAAGTTATTGATCTGCTGCTACAGTGACGTGAACAGTACCCGCGCTACAGTTGACGCTACAGTGCACGTGAATAGTAATCGCTACAGTGATCGCTACAGTAAAAGCTACAGTGTTGAGGCATTTAAGAGAAGCTAATACAAGGGTTTGGAGCAGCATTTGAAGGTTTATTAGTTGTAGATCAGAAATACATTAATTGCTGCAATAGAAATCAGTTTGGAAGTGACTTTGCCAGGTTTGGCTGCAGACTAGAAAGCCACGATTTTGCTCATACAATCCATACCTTGCATCGATTTCATCTAGGGCTTGGATCGCTCCATTGTAGGGGTATTGGAAATGATGTTTGACCATCTTCAGCTGTTCATGCTTGGCTGCAAATAAAATCAGGTTCTTTAATTCTAAATACAGCTGCTTTTTACTTTGCATGTTTGCCTTTCCATATTGTAATCAGATATTTGAAATAATAAAGGCGATTGCAGCTCATGGGTGTCAATTGTGCATAAATATTAGTGAATTTCATTGCTTTTTCATTATCTGGCATCATTTTGATTTAAAAACCAGCAAAAACATTATATGCAAAAATCATTGAAACCAACCACAAAACATCAAACTCAGCAAAACTTTACTATTCAACATAGTTTGGGGTTTAGAGACACCAGGTCTCTTACAGGAGCATTGATTTTCAGCACCCCTACATGCAAACTGATCTTCAAAGTGTAGGAGCGCTGATTTTCAGCGCTCCTGCATAAAAGGTATTTTTTTCCCCTAATGCTCTGAAATCACTCCGCTTGCACTTTGAACCTCGTTTCTTCGCCCATGCTCCGTTTTCCATGCAAAATTGCTCGTTTGCACTTGCTTTGAGTTCCCTGCTTGCCTCACGCTTCCCAACGTTGCATTTTCTCCTAACATTTACTGATTCAATATTTTTGCAAATTCTCTCAAGATCTCATCAGGTGACCATGAAGGTGATATTCTTTGATCCTGGTGTTTCTAGATGACAGCAAAGAAGCCTTTGTCGTCTTCTAAGAAAGGGGGGAAAATGAAATACAAATACCAAGGTGTCTTTCCACCTACCGTGGTGATCTCGAAGGTGGATGAAATCAAAGACACCGAAGTTGGTCATCAGAACCTTGAGGATTTTGTAAAAAGAACTAAGCAAAAGCCCTTGGAAGATAGCTTGAGAGCCATTGTCCATAGAAATTTGCACCTAGTGTCCATAGCTTGAGAGCCATTGTCCATAGAGTTTGTTCTCCAGGTTGCATCTCACTACATCAGAGATAGCAGAAGTGTAATAGACTCCTGGAGACAAGTCATGATGAGACTAGATCTTGAATGCTATGATATTGTTTTCCGAGTTCCCCACATGGAACAATATACAAAGATCTCAATGCAACAGGCACAGGAGGTTTATGATCAAAATCCAACTAAGGCTAAAAATTTGATTAACAGCCAATGGTTGAAAACACCTAGGCCTACTATCTCAAGATGGCCAAAGGGGCATCCTAGGAGTGACTTCAAAGAAGATGTCAGGGATATGATTACTCTCCTGAGCAGGGTTAAAGGATTGCCTGAGTCATCCCATTTTCAAGAATGGATGTATGAATACATCCGGATCATCAGGAGAAAGAAAGCTCATATTGATTGGGGGACTCAAATTAGTGATGAAATTCATGAGCAATTGATAAATGTGCCAACCACTCTGAAGTTCTATATGACTTCTTATTTGGTGTATGCTGCTACTATGACGAGGCAATTTCCAGGGCTATCTACAAAGGGAAACCGACATTCTGTACCTGTGTATGAATATTTTTATCAATTGAAACTAAAAGAAAGTCTTCATCATTTCAGAAGAGTTGCAGATGCCTTCTTTGCACCCCTATTGTTCAGTTTTGATCCAACTCTTGAAAAGAAGAGTGTCGAATGAGGCATACAAAGTGGTGAGAAAGGTTGGTTGTATCTTTTTGCAATTTCCAACTTTCACCTATATGAGGGTAGGTTGCTATACTGGGTGCCCTTACATGTTGCCTAGATATCCCTTAGATAAGTGGATACTCATGGACCTGTGCAGACAGCTAATCTCAGTCCACAAGGAATGCATGAGAATTCACAAACCAGGTTTCAAGTTTCCACTAACAATTGGGAGGTCTACTGTTCACAGTGTACAAAAGGCAAAGTCAGTCTATGTAGAAATGCAAATCGTAACTATCAGAACATACAAATATAGATTTGACTTTGATTACCAGGATGTGAAGAGAAATTGAAGAAAGACCACCGACATGTCTACCGTTTTGAAGACATATGGGCGGACTACAAGGATGAAGAAGACATCCGCAAAATGGACTTTTGCAGGCTAACGGTAGAGCAAATCACAGAGCTGGGTGTAGCTGATCTACCAAAGGATTTTCAAGATCCTAGTGACATCCTAAACTCTGCTTATGAAGAAGACGAGATTGCTAAAAGGCCCTTACCTCCGATTCAATGGTCTAAAAAGGAAAGTATCTCTATCAAGGAAAGGCTTGCTCCCATCTTGCACAACACAGTAGAATGGTTGCATAAACATGGTTTCCAAATGAAATCTTTCAAGACCAAATCAGAAGGAGAAGCACCAGGAGCAGAAACTAGTCAACAACCGGAACTCCACTCAAAGAACAAGCAAGCGGCTATTCCCTCTTCTTCCCAAAGAGATCCTAGAATCAAGTTCACCATTGGTAAGAAAGTTACACAGGCTGTTGAAGAACAAGAGGCAACAGAATCTGAGCCTACACATGCAGAAGGAAAACAACTTGCTTCTAAGGAACAAACTTCCGAAGAAGAAGAATGAAACGAAAGCGAAGAATCTGAAGAAGAAGAGTCTGTAGAAGAAGAGGAGTCTGAAAAAGATGAAGGAGAAAAGGAAGGTAATGAGGAAGAACTTGGGCATGACGATGAACAACTATCTCCTCATGAGAACATTGTTGAAGATCTTCCCCGAACGTCATCGCCTGTTACTTCAAATGTTCCTCATACACCTCCCAATCCTAACACTCCTCCACCTCCTCTTCCTACTTCACCTCCTCCCACATCTACCATACATGCAGTGGACGTTTCTCTTCCCCCCTGCAACATCAACCGTCCGTGCCACTCCTCCTACAGTTTCAAACCTACAAACTATTGATGTCTTGTCAAGCTCTCCCTCATCCATCCCAAGTTTATCATCTCCATCTTTTGATATTTCATCTAAAATTGAATTTGACAGATTTATGAATGAGTCTTTGCAGAGTCAACTTGGTATGCAGTCTACTGGAGCAATCATGACAGATACTACCCCGATTGTTACCATACCAATCATTTCTACAGAATTAGCTGCAATAGAAGAGTTGACGGTGAGTCAAGAAGCATATACTTCCTCCCTTCCTCCTTGGTTGGTCTCTCAAGTATCGAAGCAAAAGAAACAAATGATCTCCCCAAAAGAGCTTGAACTTGAAGAGATAGCTCCTCCAAAAGCCAAGAAGAAGAAAAAGGCGAAGGTACATTCAAGGCTTCGTGTTGAAAAAACTGGTCATAAGTCTATATAGATTGGTCTACCCCCACAAGAGGAAGGTGATGTTAACATGGAGGACTACAAAATCACGAGAGTCCAGCTCGGCAAAGTGACAAATGAAAGTTCAAAGGCAGATGCACAAGTGGTCCTGGATGCCTTAGCAGGAAGGCTTGACAAGATGGAACAAGCCCAAAATATGTACAAGGAGAAGGCCGAGCATTATGCAGCTATTTTGAGGAAACTAGCAGGCTCTTCAAGAAATGTTGTACTACCTTTGGCTATGGTAAGCCTTGAGGAACCAGCAGTGAAAAAGGCGGAGAAATTTTCCTCCAAAGGTAAGGTGTTGTATGATTTCATTAATGAAATCATAAAACATGGTTCACAAGTCATAGTTGCTACGGATGAGAAGGCCACTCAAATATTCAAGCTAAAATCAGAGCTAAATAAAGAAGAAAGCAAACTTTCCCAAGAGCAAAAAGAAATGGAGAAATGCCTCTCATTTTGGTCACGAATGAAAGAGGCAAAGCTGAGTAAGTTGGTGGAAGTTGGGGTAATTCCCGACAAAGATAAATATGTGGAGGTAAGAGAATCCCTCAAGCATCGCATTCAAGTGATCAAGTCTCTTATCAAAATATCCACCAAGTACAAGAAGATGTCGAAGGGAATCATATTATCCTAAAAAATGGAATTGAGTTACCGGGTAAGCTCCTTGATGAAGATCATATTTTCCTCCCGACCAGTGAACTTTCACAGATCTACAAGTCTGTCTTCATGAAGCAAGTGGAGGATGCAAACTTTTCAAAGACCTCCATGCATGCAATTTGTGACATATGGCTTTCTCTTGATAATCTCAAGACGCATCTTGACAGATGCAAGAAGATTCACTCATCTTCCAGAAGATCAATCACCAGAGTTCACACCATTGTGGATTACACTGTCGATCCAGATGAGGCATTCGTCCTGGAGACAAAGAAGAGATACGAAGACTTCCATGCCCAATGCAAGGAACCATGAACCCTTCTTTTCATCTCTAGTGTTACATAGTTTTTTGCTTTCATTTATGCATTTTGTAAATAGTTCTCGACATCTTACATGTCTTTTTCCAAGATGTAATTACATGTAAAAACAAAGATGTTTTCCCAAAAAGATGGACAACATTTTTTAATAAATCAAATTGTTAGGTGAGATTTTCCTAAATTTACTCACCAAACTTTCCTAAATTCGCTCATCTACTTTTCCTAGATTTTCTCTTCCCTCTCTTCTATAAATATGAGGGGATAGTTTTGTAATCTTTATCTTTTATCTTTTGCAACGAAGTGCTGCCCATTTTGAGAAGCAAATACATGAAACTTTGTGTTCATCTTGTGTATCTATTTTGATCAATAAAGAAGAAAGTTGCATACCCGACTTTGTGTTGGAATCAATTATCTTTTGGATTTGATTGAGATTGGCAGTGATTAGTGATTGAAGATCTAAAGGGCTTCAAGTAAATCCATGTACACTTTGTGTTGCACTCCTTTATTCGAATTTATGTTATTTGATTGAATGTTGTGGATGAGCTCTCTACAAGACTTTGTGCTTGTATTTGTTCATGTTGTTCGTGGATCTATCCTGGAGTATCTAGAAGACTTTGTGCTTCTAATACAATGCTGGTTACGTATCTCAAGGATTCATTGGTGAAAGCTACGAAACGACTTTGTGCCTTCGTGAGTTTTCTTGTTTTAATCATTTATCATTATTATGTTGGTATTCTTAGTCTTTCCTTTGACAAGATAAGAATATCGGAATTATTGCTTTGTTTTTAGTTTGAAGTTATATCGTATCAGGAACTCAAAACCGTGAAGCATTGTAAAACATATTCTCTGAAAAAAGAGAGAATTATGAATGTGACACACCCCCATCTCTTAATCATAGTGTACATCATTGTGAATACTTAATTAGTTTTACTTAGTTTCAATAAGCAGTAAGAATGGTGCCTCCCCTTTCTGAGAGGAGAGATTGTATTTCACACAGCTGTGGCTGAAAGCAAGTTTTGTAATCTGTTAAAGGGATTACATAATTTTCACCCTACAGTGTGAAAGCACGAGAAAGCTCCTAAGTTTGTGTAAGCAGTCAGAATTGCTAAGTTACCCTTCCTGGCATGCCTCTCCTCAAGCCGCTTCTCTCTCTATCTCCATCGAGATGTCAGACTTCCCTCTACTTCCATGCCTTCCGACCATCCCTCACTTTCAATGCACTCTTATTGAAACTTCGAAGTTTTGCATACCACCTTGCGCAATCATCAACCCCAATCTGCAAACCTCCACTTTCCCATCAATTTTTATTATCCTTCTCCAACCACCACCCTACACGAGGAGAGTACCATTAACCCACAAAAGGCTAACACAACTCCCTATAGGCTTCCACCCGATGTTGGAATTCATCACAATACCATTGAAATCGAAAACTATGGACATCCAATGGGGCAAGCAACAAGGGAGCCAATGACCGCCATTCATAATGTAGATAGGGTTTCCACCCCAAAGGGAATCCTCATCATAATTGCTAAGGACAATTGCAGGTTGCAACTAACCATCTTCCACACTGGCGAAGCCTATTTCTACATAGAAGGATGCCATGGTTGGCTTGATGTGAAAGAAAACGACCTACTAGTGTAGGAAGCCATTCCCACATCCCAAACCTAGGACATAGGCCATTCTGGGAACTTTGATGCTCACTCTAGGCATCTTAAGGGTAGAGATAGATGGAAAAGGCATCTTTGAACAACCCACCAAAACCCTAATCCAAAAATTTCAATGACCACTTACTATTCTAGCATCTAGGTCTGAGAATGAAAATTTGCAGATCAAGGAGGTCAAGGTACAATGTAACATACACCCTTGTTTTGCCTTGTTTTTTTGTGAATGGTTTGATGTGTTTAGAAAGGAGGAGATAATATGTAGATGATAATTCTTTGCAATAATGAACAGAAATTAAATATATTGCAGTAATGAAACAGCTCAGAAATTTTACAATTTTCAGAGTTACAATGAAGAAAAAATTTCCAAATTTGTATTCTGATCAGGAAATACAATTTTACTCAAATGCAAATGTGACCCAAATCATAAAATTTCATAACATATCCAAATCCATCATATCCAAAAAAAATTAGGAACTTTGACCATGTGCTATAGCTGCAACCAGCAAGCTGGTAACTCCAAAATGGGACACCACTCTTCAAAACCCTCCTCCAAAGCAAATGCGAAGAAAACTCTGGAATCTCCAACCTAGGGCGACCCCAACCAACAAGTAAATCCCCTCCAAAACCCTAGCTGACCAGTAACTGGAATCCAACGCCCTACCAAGCATGTACAGCCAACAAGGAACTAGTATGGCCAGCCTCAAACTGTAATGTCCCCAAAAATTGGACAAAATGACTTGATTATTTAATATTCCCTAAGTCTTAAATTATTTTCAAAAGAGGGATATTAAATAATTAATAAATCAAGTTATAAAGTGGCTTGGTGAAATGTTCTTTAAGTGATTAAATGAAATATTTTAAAAATAACTTTGTAAAGTCACTTTTTGGAAAGAATGGGTAAGAAATAAAAGAAAGAGAGTTCATTTTGTCGGGCATCTTGGAAATATATTGAGAAAAGCTCATTTTTGAAGGGGACTTTTAAATGCTTATGTTTTCACATGAAGAGCTCAAGCTACTCAGCTAGGGTTTGAAGCCATTGCAGATCAGTTTCGGGTGTGAAACTATCACCCCTAGCTGTGAGATTCGCAGGTTTGTAGAAGAAGAAATCATCTCATATTCGGGTTTTCGCGTCTGGCTCATTTTTTGGAGTTTTTGATCGCTTTTGAAATCATATTTGGAGTGAACATTCTGAGTTGAAGGCGTCTTGCCATGAAGGAGCCCTAGGCGCACTCAATACTTTCAGTTTCATTCAACATCATTTTCAAGTCGTGGTTACAAGCGAATGAGTGAAGTTTTAAAAAAAAAAACAGACTGCTGAAAAAAAGCGACGCCTGTAGCATCTTCATTCTGAGTCTTGATCTTTTGTGGAGGCTGAAAGAAGACAAACCCATACATTCCTGACTTGGGCGCCTTAATAAATATATTTGGAGGCTGATATAACCACATCTGGGGGTCGTTTTAGCATATATCTGCCTGGCGTGAGTCTTGGGAGTTCAACCGCTGCCTATCCTTTGCATTTCAGTGGAGTCTATAACTTCCCTTGGACGGCTAGACCTCTGTATGGCATTTCTGGAGGGTGCAGGGCTGAGTATCTGCTGGACGTGACCATCATTGGTGGATTCTAGTCCCAGAATCATCTGCTGCAAGTATTTCAGTATGTTGGGTGCTGCATCAAATGAAACTAACAGCTCCAGGTTTGAGAATTCTTGATATTACTCGTTGCTGTTATGACATCGAACCATCATATGTAAATGTGGGCCTAAGCCTTTGCTGTTACATTTTGAGTCTGCTGTTCATACAAACATAGTCATTAGGTAAACCTTTTAATGAAGTTCAGAAAATGCCATATAAATATTCAGCTGTATGAAGAGTTGTTGATATTGTTGAATAAGAAGTCTGATTAGGGCTGATATAAAACAATGACAGAGTTATTGATTGAAACCTTGTATTCAAGTGAGCAATGTCAAAAATATTTCTGACATATTCAGCTCCATTATCGTAAGGTGATCTTCCTATTGTGTGCATATTTCCATGAATGAAATCTCAGTGTTATGTGAAAACCAATTCCTTCAAGCTAAACAAAACATTGCACAAAAATTTATATAACTCTGGGAAAGGTAGTTTACAGTGATATCAGTGGAACTGTTGGTGCGTTGGCAAAGTCTATAATATCAGGAAATGGTGTTGTTTAGGACTGTTACAGCATGGTGCTATTTCTGAGAACATTATTGCTGGGCATGAGTATGTAATATGACCTGCTAGTGGCACTGTTACTATCGAGAACAAATGAAGATTACAGTCTTAAAGATCTGTTGCATGTATTAGTGGGTCTACTTAATTTGCTTTCAACAATAGCTATCTTCACAATTTACAAGTATTGCAATTGACATGTTGGAAAGTTCATTCAACAAACTAGTCACTCAAACAAAAATATCTGCAAAAATTATACACAACAGCCAGGGCTCTTTACACAAACCGGCAAAAGATCTACAATAAATCCCTGAAATATCCTTATTCAGTCACCACAATAAATCTCTAGTAATATCAAGCTCGAAGAACTAAAGAAGAAGAAGAAATCAAAACTCCATTAACGGCCCAGCTGTGATTCCTATGTGAAATCACCAAGTAATTCTCCAGATTATGTCTTTCAATAACGTGGAGAATGTTGCCTATAAGGGTTTTCGTCCTCACAAACCAAGAAGAAGAACTAGCTTCTCCAGCAAGAAAAAACCAAATATCCAAATGAGCTCCTCAAATCATCTTTTGTAACTCTCCAAAAAGGCCACGCCCCCACTTGCTTTTTTCCCCCTTTATAATTTATTTGAATTTGCTTTATTTCCTCAACATGGTGTCTAGGTTTAGGGAATACTTTATTAAATTCAAAATGACTTCTTATGTCTCCCAAAAGTACCCCTTCAAAATTTTAGATAACGCTAAGTTAAATATTTTAACTTTATAACTTTGGCGTCAAAATAACTCCAAAAATTAATTTATTTTACTTTTAAAACATTTCCGATATTGAAAGTCAAATTTAAGCATCCCATCATTTAAATCTTTTTGTTCTCTTTCCAACGAGCTATAATACTAAGGTGCTCAATTAAATATTTTAATTATAATGACAACCTTAGTAAAACTAATTAAATATAGCTCAATACTACACCTAATTAGCGGAAATGGCCGAAAAGCATCAAAATTGAAATCTAATTGTGTAGGAGTGATCCCAATGATAAAAGATAATAAATAGACCCAATTGGGTGACTTACTAAAAATAGTCGCTCCCTCCAAGAATCTTGGATCCCAAACCAGAAGTCGAAAATAACATCTAAAAGTGTCATATGACTCCTTAAAACCATTTGAGCTCACTGCTAACATCAAATTACCCCTCTGAACATGCTGACACAAACCCAGAAAGCTAGTGACAACTACACTACTAGAGAACCTAAAAATGGGGGGCTTACAGTCTACCCTTCCCAAAGATTGCTTGTCCTCAAGAAATGCCAATACACTCCGACAATCATCAAACTGATCCAAACTGAAACCAAGAATGATCCCAAGGTCCCAAGACAACCTAGGAGATTTGTAGCACCATCTTCTCAAGGTATTGTCGTGCAAGATACCAATACAAGAGACCTCCTGAAAACCTCCTGTAAGAAGAGCAATCAGATACTACATAAACTCAGTCAACTCCTCAAAGAATTGCTCTTTGAAAGAACCAAATTGAGGCACTATAGGAGCAAACTCTAGAAAGCTAGCATCGGCTTTCTCATTCCCAACAACTATTGGATTGCAAACTAATGTGATTCTAGGGTTCCAAATTAATCTCAGAAAAGATCCACCATGCTGATGCTGCGCCACTCTGATCATACTAACAATCCATCGTGCCCATACTGCACTTTCTTGTAAGGGCTGAAACCTATACCATGAAACATCTCCCACTGAAGCATCCCACTAATCTCCATAACTACAATCCATGTACCTAACATGATCCTAGGCAACTAGAAGAATATATGTTAACCCAAAACCATACTCCTCAATATACCTCCTCAAGGTGTCATGCAAACTAATAACTGCAGATGCGAACTCCTCTAATCTTCTTGCAAAAAGGGAAGCAATCCTTTGCAAAAGTTCAACAAACTCACCAACATAACACCATATGGATCTAACATGTCTCCTCTATACTAATCTAATACAACCATGAACACTAGCAAGAACATTTACCATTCCAACTCCAAAGGTCACTGAATGATGAACCAAAATATGCAGAAGTTCGTTGTCTTGAACCCACACCAAGAGTAAACTATCAAAGTTTACATCACAAACCTTCATAAGATGAACTCCCTAAGTTAGGAAGGTCTGAAGTAAACAATAATATCTGTTGTTCAGAACTGAAATCAGTGAAGTGCAATCTGATTTTAGTTCTCTACGCAAAGGACAACAACAACACCAAAATAATTTAGATGTGGCTGGGAGACACCTCCAAGCAGTTTCCAACTGAAAACTATCACTTCCTTGACAAAGAAGAAAGCGCCAACTCCCTTGAATGAGAGCAAACCAAGAGGTGAAGTGACTGACCTACAACCCAAAAACAAGTTCAACATTGAAATTTTGATCTATTCTTTGCCCAGTAACACTCCCAAGAGTAACCATTCATTCATTACTCCAATCCTTAAAATCTTTCTCCGATCCATTTGTGGATAAGCAAATAGAATTACCAAATGGCTGGTAAAGAAAGGAACATCATTAATTTTCATCCTTATACCTCCAAAGATCCTCCCATCTGTTCTCAATTAACTTCATCAATCCTTGCTAAGGATCCCAAGCATGGATACCCAACCAAGAATGATCTCCAACATGCCTAGAAAGGTGCACAGCACATATCCAAGTGCCATCCAAATCAAAATGCACATCAAATAAATTTGTGACTTCTTTGGTAAACCCATATAGCCCATCCATGAAAGCTCCAACAACTTTCCTTGCTGCTCTTCTGAAACTTCCAACAAGCTCAAGAGTATTATTTGGAAACTTTTCAAATTAAAAAATGAAGAAGTCTCCATGAATATATTGTGTCTCCTAGTGTCACAACACTCCTTATGAAATCTTATTTTGTCTCCTCCTCCACACATTTCATATCTGGTGGTCTCCCACGAGGGTAACCAATCACCTCATAATGTGAACTTAAATCAAAACCATGCTGAAAACCACACTCAACTCAAGTTTTGAATCTTCTCCCGGATCCCATACCTTTCTATTTACACCAAATGCAATGCTACAACCAAGAGTAGTCCCATCATCCAACTCAAAAATTGGATTTTCATACGCCATATCAAACCATCTCAAACAATGGGTTATCAACAATCACCAAAAATTGATTCTTCCAATCATGTTCATGCGAAGAAAGTGAACTGCTGCTATGATGAATACTATAATCAAAACCTTCATACCTGTCATTAATGACTCAAGACTGTCCCAAATCACATAAGCCTTTCCATTATCATTTTCAGTAGTAAACTATGGATCCAAATCATCAAAGTCACTAATCTCTGCTCAAATTCAGCTTCATGTGTTGATGAATCAGATTTTTTTCAAGAAATAAATCAACACCATCAGTGCCATCTTACATGCATGCATTGTGCTCTAAAATTAGAACATCATCACAATCAAAAAGAAATTCATTCCATGTAGTATCCTCATCATACTTTGGTGTCAACACACCCAGATCCCATGTGTTAAAATGTCGATTGTTTTGTTCAGAGAATAAGTGCTCATTGTGCTCCTCTTGAGATGTTTTATCTCTAAATAAATCATTTTCCAACTCATCAATACTAATGTCAACATAAGCATCTTTCTCCATAAGCTTGGTCTAGTAGTCAAACCAGAAGCCACCTATGTGACCATCAATGTAATGAGATAAAGAACCATCATTGTTAGCTGTTTTGAAAACTTCATCCATTTTTCCTTCAACAAGCCCATCATCTAAAGATGTATAAATGATCTCAACAATGCCAACCTTGGTATTAGTGTCAACAACTTCATTGGATAGCTCTAAAGGAGTATTCAAGGTTGTTTTTTTGTCAATCTCATTGCACACATCCTCAATATGTATAGATGCATACACTTCCATGGAGTCAACCTGGAGTTTTTTCAAACAACCGTCATGAGGTAAGGCATTCTTATCATCAACAACTTTTTATTTGAACCCCTCTTCTAATGGATGTTCTATTGCTGGAAAATCTTTTATGTTCCTTTGTGATTCTAATTTTTCTATTGTTTCCATCATTTCTCCTATTTTACCATTGGGGACATCTCCACAATTTGCTCTTGTCCTTGACCCTAACACCTATGATTGGATTCACAGGTTTTTTTGCATACAAAGAAAAGTTTATTTCCCCGGAGATCATTTTTGCTGCTCACTTTTTATAAGTCTTCCTTTAAATCAGTTGTCATCTTAGCAAAGTATGATTTCAACTTATGCCTAGATTGGTCAACCACCTGTTGTGCTAGTGCTTTCGCCCTTGATGTTATCATCCATCTATCTTCGTACATATAATATTGCAAAACTGATAAAAGTGGTTGAGGAATATTGTCACTGTCATCTATGGTTATTGTCATGATTGTTTGCATTGCAGCAACACTATTACTAGTATGTGACATCCTGATGGCTAAAAAAAAGTACTGAAACATCTTCACAATAAGATCATTGCAACCAAGATCCAACATCAAGACACACACCCTAACCTTTGCAACCATCTCAAGAATAATAACCCTCTTAGCAAAATATGGATTCTAATTTCATCTAACTCCTAGAAATTTTCTACAATCAACTAAAACACTGTCCTCATGGTGACATCGTTGTATGGAATTTTTAGTGCAATTATTCGTGTGATTTCACTAATACATGTGATATCGTTGTATGGAATTTTTAGTGCAATTATTCGTGTGATTTCACTAATACATGTGATAACTGATATTCTAACCCTCTTATCATGGTGTTTCAAAAGTTCTAGATTTCCCAATGATTCAATCAATGAATTCATCAAAATTTTCATCACACTAGAGGGAGACCGAGTTACCTTGGATAAACATTTCTCTGTTTTTTCTAATGTGCAAAGGAGTGCCCCTTTAAATAGACGCGGTTCCTTGAGTTTCATACCTAATTGGAAAAGTTGATATAAATCCAGTTTGCTCATTCTATCATCCATGATGTTGCCATTGACAATGGATATGCAACAGCTGAAAATCTGCAACAAAAGTTCATACACCAACAGGTTGGCAAGAAAAACTAGCTCTGATACCACTATAACATTCATCCCTGTTTTGCATTGATTTTTAGGATTGGTTTGATGTGCTTAGAGAGGAGGAGGTAATATGCAGATGATAATTCTTTGCAATAGTGAACAGAAATTAAATAGCTTGCAGCAATGAAACAACTCGGAAAATTTACAATTTTCAAAGTTAGAATAAACAGAAAAAATCTAGATTTGTATTCTGATCAGGAAATGCATTTTTACTCATAAAAAGGTGACCCAGATCATAAAATGTCATAACATATCCAAATCCAACATACCCAGAAAAATTTAGGAACTTTGACCATGTGTTGTAGCTGCAACCAGCAAACCAGTAACTCCAAAATGGGACGCCACTCTTCAAAACCCTCCTCCAAAGCCAATGCAAAGAAAACTCTGTAATCTCCAGCCAAGGGCGACCCCAACCAGTAAGTAAATCCCCTCCAAAACCCTAGCCAACCAGCAACTAGAATCCAATGCCCTACCAAGCATGTACGGCCGGCAAGGAACTAGTACAGCCAACCTCAAACTGACAATAGATCTACAATAAATCCCTAAAATCTCCTTATTCAGTCACCACAATAAACCTCTAATGATATTAAGCTCGAAGAACTAAAGAAGACGAAGAAATCAACACTCCATTAACGCCCAATTGTGATTCCTATGTGAAATCACCAAGTAATTCTCCAAATTATGTCTTTCAATAACGTGGAGAATGTTGCCTATAAGGGTTTTCATCCTCCAAACCAAGAAGAAGAAGAACCAGCTTCTCCAACAAGCAAAAACCAAATATCCAAACAAGCATATCCAAATGAGCTCCTCAAATCATCTTTTATAACTCTCCAAAAAGGCCACGCCCCCACTTGCTTTTTCCCCCCTTTTTAATTTATTTGAATTTGCTTTATTTCGCCAATGTGGCGTCCAAGTTTAGGGAATACTTTATTAAATTCAAAATGTCTTCTTATGTCTCCCAAAAGTACCCCTTCAATATTTTAGATAACGCTAAGTTAAATATTTTAACTTTATAACTTTAGCGTTAAATAAATAACTCCAAAAAGTAATTCATTTTACTTTTAAAACATTTCCGACATTGAAAGTCACTTTTAAGCGCCCCATCATTTAAATCTTTTTGTTTCTTTCCAACGAGCTATAATACTGAGGTGCCCAATTAAATATTTTAATTAAAATGGCAACCTTAGTAAAATTAATTAAATATAGCTCAATATTGCACCCAATTAGCGGAAATGGCCGAAAAGCATCGGAATTGAAATCTGATTGTGTAGGAGTGATCTTGATGATAAAAGATAATAAACGGACCCGACTAGGTGACTTCTAAAAATAGACACTCCCTCCACGAATCTTGGAGCCTTAACCAAAATCCGGAAATAACATCTAAAAGTGTCATATGACTCCTTAAAACCATTTGAGCTCATTGGTAACATCAAATTACCCCTCTGAACATGTTGACACAAACCTAAAAAGCTAGTGACAACTACACTGCTAGAGAACCTGAAAATGGTGACATTATATACCAAACCCCATAGATCTCATGTCGAAGGACAAAACCCCTTTGGATGTCAAGGTAGACTCACACAAAGGTTGCACTTAAGCTTTCATGGTGACTAATAGCAATGACAACGAATCCACGCGACACTTCCAATTGTCATGAGTGAAAGTTTTGTACTATAGCCACCATAAAGGTGATAAATGGACATTGTAATACCAAATAGTTCCCTTCTACTAGGTCTTTTGTAATTAAAGCTTCCATGTACTTAGGGTTTGTGATTATCACCATTGTCGTCTTTTACAATCTTAGTTGTGATTAAAATTTTTTGTAAATGTATCTCAGGCCCATTAATAAATACATATTTATTGTTTATCTCCATTTGCAATCCTAATCTATGATTTGAGCTTCCCATGTAAACGCACAAATGTAAAGAATGTATCGTAGGTTTATTGTTTTCATAGGAGTATGTTGTAAATTTTGCATGTACAAGTGTCAGTTGAAAGTTAGGGTTTGTTGTTTTAGGGTTAAATTAAGGAAGACTAAAGCATATTTGGGGAAGCTAATATTGTTGTGTGAATATTGATATTTTCTAGGGTTATATAAGGTTGTTTTTGCAAGAAACATTGTTATGCATTTTAGGGTTTAGATGGTTCCAATTTTAAATTTTTTTGTTTGTTGAAAATATTTGACCTAACCCCAGTGACGGGCATTACATTCCTTTTCACCTTTTCAAAAAGAATATGGCTTCCAAAAATAGGAGAACTAGTGGCAAATCTAAGGACTCTTGCAAGAAACATGGGTCAAAAGGTCCAATATAAGGAGTGATTATTTATAACTTTTGCACTAAGGATATGAGAGAAAGCATAAATCACCTCAAATATCTCCTTGCACAAGTCCCTTACCAAGATGTTATACCATATATAGAAGCTAGTTCCAATATTGAGAAAAAGGTGAAAGAGATCCTTATAGTATTTGAGCATAGTGAGGCAAATAAAAAGAGGGCAACAAAGACAATGGCAGCCCCAACCCCAATTTTTAGTTCTACAAGGTTCAAGAAAGATATTGGAATCCTTCTTCCATTAGGCCACAATTATGAGTATTAGGCGATGTGGGCAACCATTGTTCTAACTTCTCTATTCCTCATAACACTCCTAATGTGCAACCTCCATTAGAACGTAGTACATGGAATAGGGAATAGCAACATGAGGCAAAGTTGGAATGTACAAAATTTTGATACCACAACAATATTCTATGTAATGTTGTTTCAAGTCATTATTGGGAGTAGTTGTTCAATGCATTAACCATGGTAGGTAAGGGGTTCAAAGCCCTAAGCTATAATGAGTTGAGTGGCCATGATTACAAGATAAGGTCTAAAGTCACTAGTAGAGAACAAAAAAAAAAATTGGAAAAAGAAAGGCTGCATTATTTTCTCTAACACTATTTTCTCTTATGGATGGCAAGAATACAACACATTAAATTTTCAGTGGCTTCATGGGGAAAATTAGTCTTTTTGAAGTCAGTTGATGCCTCTACTGAAATTAAAAATGGAAACCTTGTACAACTTGTTCGATGAGGTGGGATGCAGCCAAATGACAAGGGAATGTGGCAACATATGATAAACGACGTTGGTGAGCCATCAAGGGTGGGTTCATCACAAAAATAGCTTGATCCTATGCATGAGGCTCCTAATGAGGCTAGTGAAACTAAATCATCCATTTCCATGATACCAACACAATGACAACAAACTGTTTTGAGCTTCAGTCAGACAAAATTTACGATTTGTAATTTTTATTAATATTGAAACATGAAGTACATATGTATTGGAAATTTGAAGTAATTTTTTGGCCTATGAAGTGTATTGAACTATAATTTTGATCTATATATGGAGGAAATTAGTGATATGTTCCCATAAATTCAGTAATACGTGTTTTTGAAGAATTTTTTTAAAAATTTATGTATTTTTAATGTTTGATAAATTTACCAAAATTTTCCCTAAGTTTTTGTTAAGTCCCAAGTTTTTTAAAGCTTTGGGTTAGCTCAGTAGTTGTCGAGTAAAGGTTTTTCAACTATGGCTACAACATTAAAAATGATTTCCAGGTCAACTAGAGATGTGGATATGGGTATGGATATGGCTAAGAATTAGTTTAGGATTGTTTAATGGAAAAATGCTCAAAGGTACTTCAAATATTTATTAGGGATGTGTGTATAGATAGACACATGACATCTGCACACAAAACATACCCAATATATTGATTCTCCACTATTCAAAAGGCATCCATATAGAGTACTTTCTACTTTACATATCCAAAGTGTTGCTCCACATTTTCACATTTCAATCTAAAACAAGTCAATCAAAAAGAAAAACATCAACTCTACATGCTTATCATGTACCCTATATAGGGAAGCTTTTGTTACCCTATTATTTGGCATTCATAGATCATATTGCATATTCTACCTCATTCTTCTTATTGGAATTGTACGCTCAACAATGTAGACTCATGTTCTTTCAGGTTTTGAGCTATATATACCTATCCAATTTATAAACCCCAAATATAACATGGCAACCTTCAATATCAAATATGATGTTTACCCAAGTCTAAATGTAGTCCACTGTGCACACTAAAAATTGAAATTTCAGACGTGATTTACTCCTTCAAACAGCCTAATGAAATCACTCAAGTGTCAAATTGATAGATTGTGTGTTGTGATGACCTAACAACATCACAACCTAGCATGAACAGTTGTATAACATACACAACTAGGAATCATACAACCACCCTTAGGCAAATTAATCATGTGTCTAGCTGGCTAACTTATATCAACACTAAAGTCAAATGGATGGACACAAAAGAAACACTATCCAAACAACTAATTGTGTGTTGCAATGGCTAAACACCTTAAAGGAAAAACTTTCAACTTAGACCAATTGCAAAGCTGTAAGGTCCACACGTCAAGAATCTTGAAATAATTATCATAGGCATCTTGCTACCACCTTCGGTCAATGTGGGCTAACCCATAGATGACCTAGGACAGTATTCTTGAATGGCTTCCCTAAGGAAGGCCTAGTCAAAACTTAAATGGCTGGGTGGAGGTTATCCCTTGGTGCAAAATCTAGTATCAAAAATTAAAAAAAATTCCTCGAATGTTATTGTTTGCAGTATTTTATTTCATAAACATCCAATGTAATGTCCCTTTCGCGGTAACCACGCAAAATGCTATTTTAGCCTTATAATTCCCGAGGGCTAAAGGCACAATAAGGGGATCCTTTGCTTAATTCTTAATATTGCCTAAGTGTCAAGCTAATATTTAAAAGGTGATATTAAATAATTAATTAAACAAGATGATAAGTGACTTAAATGAAATATTTAAAAGTGCACTATATAAAGTCACTTCATAATTTTGAAGGGAAATTAAGTGGGAGAGTTATAAAGGAAAAAAAATAGAGCTCATTGTGGGAACTTTCGAATGATCATATTTTGCTCTGCAAATAGTGAACCTCTTCTTGGATGCGGGTTGAGACCCTAGCTCTTGTTTCGACTGTGAAATATCAGTCCTAGCAAGATTTCGAAAAGCCTACAAGTTACCTTGGTGTGGGCGAGTTTGGAGTCGGATGAAGGAAGGGAAAACAAAATACCATTTGGCTTTTTCGCGAGTTTGATTTTTGGAAGTTTTGCATCCTCCTAGAATCGTATGTGAACACCTATCGGTTGGAATGGAGGCGTCATTCCATGGAGTAACCCTAGGCGCATAGCATTCAAGCAAAAATACAAGGTGAGGATCGACATTTGAAGAAGTCTGGGCGTTTTTGTCAAAGGACGCGATTTATGGGCAGATTAAGAAGACGTGGTAATGGGATTGAGTATGCTGGTCGACTTGTGTATACTGGATACTCGTGATAGAGTCTGGAGGTTATAAATAGTAGCTGGGTCTCCTTTTGGCTTGGCATGAGACTTCTGTGTGAGAATCGTTGGCTTCTATGGTGTCTTCTGCTTAAACCCTGAACTTGCATACAGTCCAGAAGGATCGATTGGCCCTGAGATAGTGAACTGGGTAGCTTCCATGATGTTTCTGAGGTCTACTCCATTTCTGAGACTTGACAGCAGCAGTTCGAGCTTCCTTTACCAACCCTCAAGCATCCATTTCCAGGTTTGGAGTATGCTGTCATAATGCCCAAGTCTTAGGACAACAGGGACATTTTAAATCTGATATTCATCTCTGTATTCAGTTGTTTCAGTTGGGAGTTAGTATAAAGTTAGAACTGAAATGTTGATTAAGATTGATGAAAGCAATGTAATACATATTAAACGTAGTATTTCAGTCACATACAAAGGTGTAAGGGCAGCAAGCCAACTGTTGTTAAAAGGCCAATACACAGTCCTATGTTCATTTCATGTTGATACATATCTGCTAGACATTTTCTGAGAGTATACTTGTGTTAAGTTTGCCTTGGCGAGCCCAGACTGTACCTTGAGCAGTATAGGTGAATATCTTTAAGTGTAGTAATTGCTGTTCATGTCTTACAGCCTCTATTGTACTCAGTAAAGCTTACCAGACTGCTGTTTGAGTCATAACTGATGTTCTATGCCACGCTCATAACTCTGATAGTGATTTGTAACGCAGAATTTATCATTTTCTTTCAGTTATAGCCTCTGGTTATTGACAACAGCACTCACATATATCCTACTGTTTGAGCTGCAATAGAACCTCTTAAGCATCTAGCATTTGTATATGTTTCTAGCTATTGCTGATGCATGCCAATACGTCTTGATTCATGTCCACCATTGCTTGATTAATGAAATCTGCTAAACTGAAATCACACCAAACCTTTGACATTCCGGGAAGGGAACTTTGCAAACTCAGTTTATACTTTTATTTGGCTAACAAAATATGTCATATTGAATATTTTGGAAAAATTTATCACTCAAACAAGCAAAGAACATTTCAGTGGTATCAAAGCATCTTTAACACCATCTTTGATAACATACAACGAGCTCCCTTCAAACCAACAAACACCAAAATTTCCATACCTTCCGGGAAGGCACCTTACATCCAACCTGGAAAACTATAGTTAATGCTCGTATCGCCTCAAGATTGGAAGGTCTCAAAGAATTTCTTATGTGCCTATGTTGTCTCTTTCCCAATGAACAAACATCCCTCAAATTGGTTTCCAAAATGGCATCGCCAAAATTGTTTTGTGACTAGACGCAACAAGGCTGTCCTATAATTAAAACAGTGAGAACATTTGAAAATCCACATTTGCAAATACAAATATCCACCATCAAACCTTAAGTCAACTTCAAATGAATCAAGGTGTAATATTATTTCTTTTGTTGAATTCATCATCTCATTATGAAAATGCTCATTCACTTCATGATAGTCTGAATTGGATCATTCCTTGTCTTCATATCAGCATATAACTATGTCCATAGATATTTTGAGGGACAAAGAGTCACATTCCCAATCATGAATGACCTTTGACATGAAGCATTGATGATCTAACAATGTATCAAAGTTGGTTAGAGGAAAGAGATAACTAAAAAATAAATGACAAAAATGTGACCTCTGATTCCACTCTCTAGAAACCAAGAGCCCTTTAAATTTACTCCAAATCTGTCAACCAAGCTTAAGGTGAATTTTAGCATCCTTATGGTGGCTTGTTTATCTGAAAAAGTAGTCACTCCAAACCCTCTAACAACAATCATATCATTTAAAATTATGTGAAGTGTTCTCATATGCATTGTGGTAGGTTTGTTACCCTTAACAACAAAGGCTTCAAGGCTAACAACTTTGATCTTCATCTTTATTATCTTCTTTATGGTATTTAGCGAGGTTACCCGGGGACGTGTCCCCCCCCCCCAAAAATCCCCCGTCCCGGTTCCACGTCCCGGGTACTGGGGGACGGCAAGGGGACGGCAGGGGACCGTCCCCCTTTTTGCAAAATTTTTAGGAAATCTCCCCGAAACGGGGGGACGGCAAGGGGACGGCAGGGGATGGTTGACCAGTCCCGGGGACGGCCAGGGGACTTGGGGATGGCCAGGGGACGGCTAGGGGACTTGGGGATGGCCAGAGGACTTCTAGGAGTCCCCTGGCTGTCCTCGGGACAGTTAGCCATCCTAGAAGTCCCCTGGCCGTCCCTAGGATGGTCAACCGTGCCCCGCATCAAAGCATGGTCAAAACAAAACATAAAACACATTTTCATAGCAAGGGAGTGTGAACTTAATTATGTCCACCCATTAAATAAATTGGTGCCACTGCTTGTTGTCTTGAAACTTTGGATAAGTGTAACTGATACAATTATTCAAGAATCAATATTGGTTTATGTACTGAGGTGCCAAGATGAATTCCAGTGAATAACCCAACACTTAGTGCTTGTTCTCAATGCTATTGTGCCTCATAAATAAGTCTCACAGGTCTTACTCTATTGTGAAGATGATACATAGCGGGCCTTGGGACATCTGATCATGCAAAACAATAACATGGTAACTGTGCAGATTATTTGCCTAATGCAACTCACTATCATTCTCAGAAGGCTGCACTCCCTTGTTCCAGTTATCAATAAACAAAAAAATTATCATCAGAGTATCTGTTTTCTTAGTTCAAAATCAAGCTTTCCATTGAATAAATTCTAACTTATTCATTAAGATCAATGCATACCCAATAAACCATATCAACTTGAACACAAATGTTATATGTGAATGTTCTATAATGTATATTATGCATGCCTTATCCATGTTATCTATTGAACATTTAAAATTTCCCTATATTTTTTAAATTTTCCCTATATTTTTATATAGCCGTCCCCTGCCGTCCCTAAATTTGGCCTCAAAAATCGGAAACTTGGGGACTCGTCCCGCCGTCCCCTGCCGTCCCCGTCCCGGAAACTTGGGGTAACCTTGGTATTTAGATAATTGGTCAAGTGCTTATGCAGATTCAATATGGTCACTCCAGACCCTCCATCACAACCAAACCAATCAAAAGTTAAAACTATATCAAGGATATCCATATGCACTATGGTAGATTCAACTGTGAGTATACAAGATCAAGATATATTTCTAGGAATGTTCTTGAATCAAACTACCCTAGAATATTGTAAAGTGCTGGTCTGGTTTTTGTGTGTATTTCAACAAGCATTTGATGTAATGCCAAATGGCAAGTGTTGTGTTTGTAATGTTTGATAAATTATCCAAGTTTTGAACAATTGCAATAAGCTGCTTTGAAAAGAATCATGCAAGAAAGACAACGCCAATACTTTAAAAAAAGCTACAAACATATATCTCTGTTGATAAATTTGATATTACATTCATTAGATTGAACAGAGAACAATAATAAATTTAGTGTCTGGCCTTATATTGTAGCTACAAGGTCTACAAATGATGATGATCTGAGTAATAATACTCCTGTGAATGCTGATACTATTGTATGATACCATAAAACCCTGAACAACACTTATGTATGCAGATTTATGAGTTTATTTGTACCTGCTACAGCAATGTTAACTTCCTTGTAACTTGCCAATATTGAAATTTTCCTTTTTGAGATGATACGGCTGGAATATTAGAGTCCTATCAGCATTAGGACTGTTCACAACTTCACCTTTTTCCTTGCATACCACCCAAAGCTTCCCAAAAAGCTACGGTTCTTTTATTTTTTAGACTTCAAATACTAACAAAAAGGCTGACCAGCTAGTTGTTCAACCTACATTAGCAGTCCTCCCCTTTTCACCTTTTAATTTTCATTTTGCCCAAAAGTCATCAATATCCTTTTTGGAGCTTAAGTGCCAACAAAGAAAGCTAAGTGTATGGTTTATAGAGTCCTAAAGCATTTGGACTCCTCCCGAGTTCCCAACTTCACTTTTTTGAACCCCAAATTACCCAAATAAGCTGCAATACTTTTTTTTGGTTTAAATATCAAATAAGAACTGTTGGCAATTGGTATTTCAAGAGTTTTGTAATGAGCACACACTTATACTAAGAGGGGGGATGAATCAATATAAGGAAATCTTTTTCTTTTTCAAATTAATAATCACAATAATATCAATCACACAACTTCCACAATTAAGAACACAAGATTTATGTGGAAACCCTTTCAAGAGAAAACCACAACAAACTATTGCTTATATAAAATTCTCTTACAAACTTTGTAAGCACCAACCTACTAGAGACACCAATCCATGTTTATCTTTACAAGCACCAACCCACTAGAGACACCAATCCCTATTACCGAGCACCAACCCCATAAGAGACACCAATCTCTTCTATAGAGAGGCACCAACCTCTAACACAACAAAGCTTTCATCTTCTTTAAAGAATGAGAGTCTACTTCATGAAATCTGCTATAAATCTGCTCTTAGGTCTGCTGCAAATCTGCTCTTAGGTCTGCTATAAATCTGCTCGTAAGTCTGCTCCAAATCTGCTATAAATCACCTCCAAAAGTCTACATATATTCTTCTTCAAGATCTACATATATTCTTCTTCAAGATCTGCATATATTCTTTGTTTGCCCTACGGAATGTAATTCAAGTACTACGTACTGCTGGCAAACTAAGTCATGTGAAGAACATGGAACAAAACAATAGAATAGAAATATATCATGTTTGAACACCAGAAGCTTTATTCATTATCAGAAATATCACTATGTACAATCACAGAGTATCAACAGTGCTATCAACTATGACCATCCACACATAGCTCCTTCCCGACTACAGCAAGTGACTACATATAACATTCGGCGGTAGTTAGATAACCAACCGACATGACGTTTCATAACAACATTATCATTAATCGGGACTTGATTACCCGAAAGTACATGACATGTATTATTCTTACTAACTATAGTTTTATTAGCAATTGGTCGACTACGGCCGACTACAACAAAAGTAAAGATATACTACTTACATCATCCCCCCCTAAAAAGAAGTCGTCTTCCAGACAACATAACAACCCAAGGGAATGAATGACCAAATATACAGAATTAGTGAGGGGGAAGTGAGGAAGTCCCTGGATGTACAAACGATGCTGGAGTAGTTGAGGAATGCTCTGCCCGCAGTCGCCTCACTTCATCTGTACGTGTGCGGAGCTAGCGATCAGCAAATATCTCCCTCTCCCTAGCGGCCTTCACCATACGAGCTACCTCCATCAACTGTGTAACATCCCGACCCTTCGATAAAATAAAAAAATTCATAATTTACATCCTACAAGTATGTAAACGTGTTATCATGACATTGCAATAAAACTTTTCCTTTTCTTTATTGGTAATACATGAACATGTTGCTATATCAATTTACAATAAACATTCCATCTCAATATAATAACTTCACAAGTACATGAAACAAGAATATATACCTTAACTAACATAGCTCCAATAAGCTTTAGAACTAATAGTAGTAAGAAGGTCCAAGAGTCCGTCCTTTCAAATCTTGGTACATCGGCCGCTTGCTGAGGAGGAGAAACATCACTTGGGCACTTTTCCGCCAACCACGGACTTCTAATGCAGTCCCCCGCACACCTATCGTTAGATAGATGGCCCTCCCTTCGAAGAAGAGATTGGTAGGGTATCCTTTAACGATTACTAACTGAGCATAGTGTTGTGTTCCTACATAACTGGATCCTGTGCATACGGCAACTCTTGAACTAGTATGTACTTCGGGATCACAATGAACTGATAGTATAGTCTCAACTATTTCACACCTAAGTGGATGTTGTACATTTCACTACTTTGGCCAAAGTATTATCATTCAGTACTTCGAATGAAGGTCATTTGTCATATGCACTACTCAGGGCCGATTTGCATTAAGGCTTTCTTACACTACGCGTAGGTTGGTCTATCGGGGTAGTCCGTACCCTAGACTTCCTACAACAAACTAACTACTAGAACGGAGGTCATTATAACAAGTACCTACAACTATCTCCCTTATATTGGACATTCTCATCCTAGGAGTTTCATTAACTTGACTAAGTTAACTTATAACTAGTTGTAACCTGTAACTTATTAAATGCCCTCTAACCACACCTAGTATTAAATAGCTATGCACAAGCATACACTCCATATACGGAGTCAATACAATTAATGCAATTTTCTCTTCAATGCCTCATGTTTTCCGTGCACTAATAACGTAAAACTAATAGAAAAGAACATGCAAAAACCTTCTTATTTCACAAATTATCTTTTTGCTAATAATCATTTATCCTTTATTCATTCCTAAGTAAATCAGCCTTCGGCCTTAGTTCTTTTCAGTCAAGGATATGATTCAGACTTACTTCAAAATACAAGAATAACAGAAAGCATGCAAAAGAAAAGAGTTAACATGCCTGACAAGAGCTTTCCCCCGTTGGTTGAATTAAGAGAATGCGTCTCCTCCAGCCTACCACCAAAGGACTTCCAACTAGCTCTGTTAGCGAATTCTTAACTCAGCTGTTGATAGTTTTCAAATTGCTATTCTCAGACACTAAGAAAGCTTCTTTCAACACAAACAGAATACTCCCTTAGCAGACTTAAGACTTCCTCAACAAATGATAAATACTCAGATGTTGCTCGCAAATTGATAATTGCTTTTTCAACAGAAACAGTTCTCACTCTTGAATGAACAGGAACGAACTTCTGATTTCTAATTTCGTGTTAAGAAATGAGCATTCGCAGGCTTTATATAGTGTTGGCAAATTTAACCAATTCCCCTTTTCAAGGCATCTGTGCTACCAACGGGGTTTGGAATGTTTCAAAGGAGAAATGTGTCGCCCTATGGAGAAGATTTCGACTTCCATTAGCTGACAGCAATGAGGTATTTTCATTTCGCACATGCCTAGTTCATCAAATTGCGACACCTTCTGATATTGGCCCGATTCAACAGGTAGGGATAAGAGTTGGTTTAAAGTAAGACTATTTCCCAGGTCGGATGGCGTCCACATCTTCATTTTGGCTATGCACGAATTTAACTCAGCCGTTTTATAGTTGCTTAGCCCTGGTCGCGCGATTCTTCCTGCGCATTTTTATTTCCTTCGCCATTTTTAACGGCATGAACTCTTATTTTCGTATTATATTTTCCTTTTCACAACTTTGATATAGTTCAAAAGGAAATATTTGAACTTTGACGAATTTGATTTAATTTAGAAGTCACAAAATTCGATTTCGACTTTTTACAAGAAATATTCATTTTTAGAGAAAAAACGTCATGTTTCCAAATTTGTGATTTAGTTTCATCTCTTTAATGAATAAAAATGTTTAATTTAAACTTCATTTGATTTCTTTATTCTATTTTATTAAATATATCTATATATATTTTATTATACTAATATTTAAATTATTAAAATTAAATAATTATACATAAATATATTTTGTAAATACTATATTATATACATACTTAATATAATATTAAATATATATATATTTACTTATACATGTATATACTTATACATTTTAAATTATACGTACGTATACTGTGAGCCAGTTAGCATACTTTCACTATACGTACTCATGTATATGTAGATATATGTGTATATGTGAGTTCCAAGGTAACACCGTCATAATATACTCATACAACAGGTTAGTTGTGGGTACGTATACATGTATATATATACTTGTATATCTCCTTTATGTATAAGTATTCATAAATACATTTATATCAACACACACGTATGGCATATCCATCTGCTTTCATACGTTGTATCGTCATGAATATACTTATGGACACTTGTACATACCGTATTTATATGTATATATACATATACACATGCCCACCTCTAACCAGAAACATTATTCCACATAAGATTATACTGGCAAGCATCACTTATTTACACATTCAGAAGTAGATACGACTCCTAATGTTACTAAACAAGCCTACGGATGACTTACCCTTAACTTCAACAAATGACTTAGCTTACTCAGTCTATTGTATGTGTGTGTATGCCCAATTGGTACTCGTTACTGTTTACCCGACCAAGTTCCTCCCCGAGTGATATTTCTCCTCTGCCTGGAGGTTTAAACCTGTTTCCTGCACATCATGACACGACAACGGGAGTCATATGCTCAAAACAAAGCCGAATACATGAAGCATTTCAAAAGTTAGATTATTCACGAATCAATAACCTTTTATTCTCTTTTATGCAGTATTTTACCAAGAATAACATCAAATGAAACAACATTCATATTGAAAACAAGGTACAAGCATCATTAATTCACCTCCAGAATTCTCATTTACTCTATCTAGTAATGGTAAATTGTAACGTCACAATTTGGGATGTAACAAACTGGCCTTTAGTTCTGGCTGCCTCTGCACTCTTTGCCACCAACTGATCTTCCAATTCTTTCACTGTGCGCTCCCATGCCCCCTCTTTCTGTTGTGCCTCCTCTTCCAAGGCGAGCACCTGAGTCTCCAAGGCCTCCAATTGGGCTCTCCTATCCTGGGCTAGCCGGGTCTGCTTTGTCAAGTTTGTCTGAATAGTTGTCATCTGAGTGGCGGACTCCTCCTTGACCTTTTGTAAGAGTCTATATGCTTCCACCCTTCGTGAGACTGCAACCTCAGTGGAGAACACCTAACGTTTCATGAGGTAAAAAACATCGCGGAATGCAAGCTCAATGTGGTATAGACTCTCAACAACTCCAGCATCTTGGCCTACCAGCCGTGGTGGCCTACCCCGCCATGCCCTCATCATCGCAGTAATCTCGCCCACTGGCCATCCCGCACCAAATACCCAAGTAAACTCTGCTTCACACCCCATTTGTACAAACCCTCGGATGCATTGAACCTCCTGTCCCACGAGTGGAGATCGGCCAATCTTAAGTTCCCAAGAAACCTGGCCTACCCGAATCATCAATCTGCCCATATGCTCCAGCTCCTCCACATAACGCTACACTGTACCGACTAGATCTGATGGGTCTGGCTAGGACATTTCTACTACAAGTCCATCACTAGAGTCGCCCTCCTCCTCTTCCTCGCCAGGCTCTTCATTCTCCTGAGGTGCTTCCCTAGCTGTCTACTCAGGCTCAGGCACGGCTGTCCCTGGCGCAATCTCTACCCTGGCCTCAGGTTGGTTAAGTGTCTCCTCAGCGAGTCTGGCTGTCTCGCTCTGCTGGGTGTGGACAACGGGGCCTGACTCGCCTATTAATCCTTCAGAAGGACTCCCCATCGGCTGCTCTGGCTGCTCAGCCACCTCAAGTGTGAGGCCCACGGATCCCAGCCAACTGTCAATCTGAGCTACCCCTGGTGCTCCTAGAGGTGTGACAAGGGAAGCCTCCCCATCCGTCGTGATTGTCCCCCATTTCCTTGTCACCGGTGGCTTCTCTAGTACTGCAACTCCTGAACCTGGTAGCTCCTCACCCGCTGCAAGAGCCTCTGGTAATATCTCAACGGAAGCTGTGGAAGCTGTCAATGCGGTGGCCTCCCAACACGACGGCATCGTGGCAAGTGGCACCCATCCTGGTGATGCGCCTGGTGATGATGCTGCTACTCTCAATGTTCTCCCAACTCCAATTGGCAAGACTGGAAGGGTGAAGGTCACTGCCTGTGCACTCTCCTTCACTGGCGGTGCTGGAAGAGTGAACCCGGCTGGCTGTAATAGTGGTACCTCCACATCTACTGTTGTCTGGCCACCAATAGCTATGGACACCTCCTCATCCCCTGGTGAACTGGAAGCCGATGTCGAGGAAGACAGATCGATAGGTTCCCCCTCGGATGCATCACCCTGCTCCAATGCCTCTTCAGCCGATGTTTCCTCTTCCACCGATGCCTCTTTCTGCTTCCTTTTCTTCCCTCCAGTAGTGCCTTCACCGACTTGCTTAAGTTCCAACTCCGTCGCCCATTGTGCCATTATCCTTCACTCGTCCAATTTATTAAGCTGGTATAGTCATGCTTCTAAACTTTCAGCATCACCCAGTCGATTCTCCATGGCTATCCTTAAGCTAGGTACCATGTACTCCATCAGCATCACTGCCTCCTGACCGTACATTAATTGGAAGGGCGTGTGGCCCGTGGTTACCTTGTACGTTGTACGGTATGCCCACAGGACGACTGGTAATCTCTCTTCCCAGTCAACGTCTTCTACGCCACATGACTTGTGGATAACTGATACTAGCACTTTATTTGTAGACTCCGCCTAGCCATTAGCTCGCGGGTAGTACAGACTTGATAGGTTGTGAAAGATCTGGAACTCCGTCGTCATCAGCCTGATGGCTGATGACATGATTGACAAAATGCCCTCCACGATCACTCATGATCTAAATGGGAATGTCGTACCGTCACTATTTTCTCATAGATAAATCTTGCTGTACTCTGCGCTGCGTTGTTTGGCAATGCTCTAGCTTCAGCCCACTTCGTCAGATATTCAGTAGCCACCACAATGTATCGACACCGATGCAACTAACTTACTTTCAGTGGTCCAATGAAATCCAATCCCCATCGTTCGAACAACTCCTGTGGTTGAGAGGGATGCAATGGCATGAAGTCTCGCTTTAATGGTTTGTCGACCCTCTGGCAAGTGTCACAGCCTAACACCCACTCCCTAGCATCTGTGTGCATCGTCGGCCACCATAGGCCTGCCAAAAGAATTTTTCTCGTTGTAGCATCTGGTCCCATATGACCACCAGCCAGACCTTCGTGTGCCTCCTTTAGTACGCCTGGTATCTCTTCTTCTATAACACATCGCCGGAGGATCTGATCAGGCCCCATCTTGTAAAGCAAGTCATTTATCAACTGGAACGTCTTACTTTTCAAGGCGAGCTTTCGCCTTTTTGCTGGTGGCATTTCTTTCGAGAATGTGGATGTGGACAAATATTCCCCAATCTTCTCATACCACGAGGGTAACATTGCAATCTGAAATAAGTGTGCATCCGAAAAATCCTCATTCACCCCTCCCTTGGCAGGTTCGCCCAACCAGATTCTCGACAACTGATCAGCAATCACATGGCTCTTACCCAATCGTACGATGATGGTAAATGTAAACTCTTGGAGCAGTAATAGCCACCTGCTTACTCGTCCTTGAATGATTGGCTTGTTCACTAAATACATTAAGGCTTGATGATCCACATAAAAGGTGAACGGAGTGGCTAGGAGATAGTGCCTGAACTTTTGTACGGAGTAAACCATTCCTAGTGCTTCACGCTCAGTCGTACTGTAATTTTGTTCTGCTCTTGAAAGTAACCGACTGGCAAAGAATACTGGATGGTCCAACCCATGTGCTCCCACTTGTGCTAGTGTTGCTCCAATGGCAAAATTAGAGGCATCCACATGTACATGAAACTCCTTATCCCAATCTGGGTACGTCAATATAGGTGAGCTGATCAATCGGTCCTTCAGTTCGTTGAATGCCTTCTCCTGTTCTTTGGACCATATGAAAGGTTGTCCCTTCCTCGTCAGTAGGTCAAGAGGATATGACACTTGCGCAAAAATTTTGATAAATCTCTTATAGTATCCCACATGCCCGAGGAAGGACTTCACGCCAATGACGTTCTCTGGAGCCTCCATGTGTACAATTACTCTCACCTTATCGGGATCGGTTTTCAATCCAGCCTTACACACAATGTGTCCGAGCAGCTTTCCTTGTGGCACCATAACTCTGCATTTCCTGGGATTCAAAGCAAGGCGGGCTACTCTACATCTTTCCATGCATTCGACTAAGGCTTTCAGATGCTTTTCTTTGTCACTGTAAATTGACCAATCGTCGAGGAAAGCTTTAAAATTACCTACAGACATTCTGTCAAAAATGTGGAGTATTATCCTTTGGAACGTGGCTGGCGCGTTGCACAACCCGAACGGCATCCGGTTGTACGTGTACACTCTGTTCTCAACCACGAACGTAGTCTTCAACTTATCTTCCTCCGCGATACTGATTTGGTTGTAGCCCGAAAAGCCATCCAAGAACGAGTACATTTCATGTCCGGCAACTTCTTTGAGGATTGTGTCAGTGAAGGGAATAGGAAATGGGTCTTTGATGGTCACCGCATTCAAACTCCGAAAGTCCACACATTCTAATCTGCTCTATTTCTTTCTTCAAGGATATGACAATCGGTGACACCCACTCGCTGACCTCCACTTTGAAAATGATGCCCGCTTCCAACATCTTCTCAATCTCCTCTTGTACTTTAGCGGCATAATTTTTATTCATTTTGTACAGTCTCTTTCATACGGGCTGAGCTCCTAGTACGAGAGGAATCCTGTGTACGCATAGCTCCGATGGTACGCCTTTTAGATCTTTGTACATCCAGGCAAAGGCATCTTTATACTCCATAAAGATTTTGAATGATGTCGCCTTCAGTACGAGGTCCCAATAATCACCCACAAGAATCTCCTTAGGTTTTTCTGGTTCCCCAAGGTTTACCTTTTTCAGCATTGGCTCCTCGTACTTGATGATTTTATCCCGTTCAAACTTGTGTGCTGGTGTCTCATCCAATTCTACTGTACCTTCCTTATACTCACCGTACTCTGGAGGAAATGTTTCACTCGTCGAGCCTTTGTCTTCTTCCGCTTCGCCCTCCCTGACTTGTAGCATGTTGCAATCAGGGTGGAAGACTTCATAATCTTCCATCTGCCAGTGAAATAATCCATTCAGCGACTGGTCTCGTCCTCCGAGCAACTCCCAATCTCCAGTACACCTTCCTCATTCGGCTCCATTAGCTTTCTCTCTTCATCAACATCTGATTCTCCTCCCAATTCGGATCCTCAAGATGCCAGATCTTCACTGACCGCCTGGCTCTTCAAATCAATAGTATACTTCCTCCCCTGGCTCTCGATTGAGAGCGTATTCTTCTTCCAGTTGTGGTTTGCTTTGGCAGCAATCAACCATCCTCGTCCCAATAGTGCATCGTACGCCTTTTTCTCTAGTGGGATGACGACGAAATTTAGCAAAAACAGCTGCGTGTCGATCAAGACTTTTTCTGCCATTAGTGTACCAAGGGGTTTGATGCCATGCTGGTCTGCTCCGACGAGGTGGAATGTCGGGGGCCAAAGAGTCGGCTTACCCAGACACTTCCATGTTTCCTCTGGTAGCACATTTACTCCCGAACCTCCGTCGACGATGGTGTTAGATAATTTCATTCCCAAAATTTCCATCTTGACGACGGCTGGTTTCCTCCCGATACTTACTGCGAGTAGCATCGGATTCGTGGTTTCGGCTACTGGTTCTGTCATTCTTTCTGGTGGACCCTTCTGAAGATTATCTTCAATAACATTTGTAAGCGCTACTCTCATATGAGGCATCGATTGCAAAAAGTCAGTTACCTTGATTGGTATGGTTGTGTGAAGCACCTGCCATACTATGTTCTTCTCCGACTCCGACTGCAGCAACGTATTGGTATCTTTAGAATTTTTGCATTCATTCACCATTGCCTCTTCTACTTTTGTCCTGGCTTCCCGGAGTCTTTCTTTCTCCGTACGAGGGTCTGGATAGTTGGCCTTCTTTGACTGTGCCCTCGTGATTGCCAAGACTTCCTCATCGGCTATCTCCAGCATATTGATACCTTTCTGCTTTGGATAGTCTGTGTCTTCATGATCACCCGGTCCACACCATTTGTATAGCTTTCCCCCAGCGCCTTGGCCGCTCTGGCAATCCCTCGCGAAGTGGCCCCATTCATTACACTTCCGGCATTGGATCATGGGCCGTCCTTTGCTATCGTACTGAATTTTGCTTCTAGGCGTATTAGTTCTCCGATTGCTACGGTAGCCTCCAGGGGATGCATTGTTGTTCTGTGGTTTTGGTGGTGTGGTCGGAGGGGTTGCCTGTTCTCCTTGTATGAAGAACACTTGCGAACTCGTCGTTTTTAAGTTGTACGAGCACTCCTTGACGGAGTGTCCCATAACTTGGCAGATGTCACAGAATAATTTTTTCGGGCAGTTCGCCTTTGTATGACCTTCCGTCTTGCATTCGGTACACCATAATTCATTCGCCTCCTTGGAACCTTCCTTGTCGGCTTTCAATTCTTTCATCATCCGCATCATGTCCCGACAAAGAGCCTGTACAGTTGTTGATTTGTCTTCGCTTTCCTCTGCACTCTCTTCGTCATCTTTCTTCTTCCCCTTCGAAGATGTCTTGTTCTCACTTTCAATGTCCATCGCCCGATTATATGCTTCAGTGTACGAGGATGGCGGTACCACTTTCATTTTTCGCCGAAGCGAGGGAATCAACCCTTCAATAAACCATCGTTTCTTTAGGCCATCTGTCGGCTACGCCTCAAGCTTTCTTATCAAGTCTTCTAATTTCCGATTGTAGGTCCGTACGCCCTCGTGCTTTCTTTGTTTAGTATTGTATATCTCCATGACAATCTCGCTATTGTCCCGTAGGAGTTTGAACTCCTCCTAGAAAGCTTGCTTCAATACCCTCCATGTAGCTCTTTGTGCTTGGTCTAATTCAGAGTACCAATCAATGGCACTGTCTCTGAGTGTCGCTGGAAATGCTTTCAACCACTGGTCGAGATCATCCTGTCCGCTGGCTATCCAGATAGTCTCACATGTCTTGCAGTGCCGTACGGGATCTTTAGACCCATTCCCCATGAACTTCGGCAGCTTTTTCCGCTCCGGATGAGACATCTTTCCCTGTTGTCCTCCTTGTGTGTTGGACCCAATTAGACTGGTTTCCTCACTACGTTCCTGTGCGTTGCTCGCACTCTAGGCCATGTACGAGTCACTCCAACGTCTTTCGTCAGCGTTCACGACACCGTGAGTCTCCTGGGGTTCCCTTCGCCGCCTCGGGGTACTGGGCTCTGATCTTCCACTCGTCAGCCGTTCGTCGTCGTCCGATAAGGACAACTCCCAAAAACGTCTGATGTTACTACTCAATTCATCTTCGCAATTCATCTTCGTTTTCATGAGGATCGTATTCCTACGTACGGAGTGCCAAAGGGTTCTCCGTCCCTTCCTTCTGTCAAACTTTGGTGCGCTCGTCCAATGGATGTGTCTATTCTTGTGAGATTTTCATATGTTCTTTTAATGCTCTGATTTATTTCAATTAAATCCTCATCCAATTCCTTACCGACTTGCTTCAGTCTTCTTCGCCGGTTTTCTTGTTCTTGAAGCCTGAGTGATCGCCGAACTTGCTCTTCCTGAGTCCCGTGCCCGTCAGGTACTCGATTCTTGTCTTTGTTCGGCCATACGGGCATTTAGTATTTGTTCAGGTGATCATTGCTGACTACCATATGTGCGTCTCCGGCTAGTGTCTCGTTCTTTTTCTTCTCGTTTGGTTCGCTCTTCATAGCGCTAAGTATTTGCTGCCTTCGGCGTTCCCGATCCTCTTCTTCTCGAGGTCTTGCAGAATAATGAAATGACGGGCCAGCAATCTGGGCATACGATTCAAGAGGTGATTCACCTCGTCATTCACTTCCAACCTATCCCAGATAACTTCCTCAGGGATCTCCCGTATGTGGGATTCCCTACGTACGTGATCTCGTAAAGATATCTTCCACAGATTGACAAGATCTTCAGTAAATAGGTCTTCTCGTTCCTCTTTAGCATTTACAGGTTCTTCCGCCGGTTGACCCATTACGCTGCCATGACGAGTGATACCCTAGTCCGCTCAGGCAACAGCGTCAAATGTTTGCCTACAGAATGTAATTCAAGTACTACGTACTGCCGGCAAACTAAGTCATGTGCAGAACATGGAACAGAACAATAGAATAGAAATATATCATGTTTGAACACCAGAAGCTTTATTCATTATTAGAAATATCACTATGTACAATCACAGAGTATCAACAGTGCTATCAACTATGACCATCCACTCATAACTCCTTCCCGACTACAGCAACTGACTACATATAACGTTCGGCAGTAGTTAGATAACCAACCGACACGACGTTTCATAAAACATTATCATTAATCGGAACTTGACTACCCGAAAGTACATGACATGTATTATTCTTACTAACTATAGTTTTATTAGCAATTGGCTGACTACGGACGACTACAACAAAAGTAAAGATATACTACTTACATTCTTCATATAAATCTGCTACAATTTTTCTTGAGAATCTGTCATAAATCTGATTATAACCTTCTCCAAATCGGGTCCATAAATCTGCTCCTCTTCTTTAATCTGCTCTTCTTCTCCTAATTCCTTCTCTTAAAAGGAATGATTTTTCATTCGAGAACTTGCTTTCTAACCTCCAAAATAACTTGTATTTACATCCAAATCATGCACTTCACCAAAAGAAAGTCGGCCAAGAATTTAAATAATAAAGCTTAATTTTAACATTTAAATTCACCCAAGAAAGGCACCAAAGAATAGGAGGTTGGCTGGCAACATAAGTATTATTTTTATTATTATTTTGAAATTTGTAAAGTGAGCACCAAGGTGGAGGAAGGTCGGCCAGCACTTTGGAATTATAAACATGTCTTTTATCAGCTTGAAATAATGTGATCTCCATTGAATGAAAAGATTAGTTCTCCTTTGATATCGCCTTTGACATCAATGACAATAACATTTCCAACATTTTTTTTTACTTCAAGCCTCTCTAAATGAATTTTTCCAAAGGCTATGATTTGTCTTTTGGAAGAATTGGACTATATCTAATAGGCTGTGGTTAGATTTAAGCCATCAATTCCCCTTCCAAAGTTACGCTAATATTCCCACGCCATTTCTATAAAATTTAACCCTTTCATATTCAAAAGAATGTAGTTGGAAATAGCTTGTGGTGCTACGCCCTATTTTAGGGCACAGTAATTTCCACAGCTTCACCCTGCAATTTTTATAATTAAATCTTGTATATATATTTTCTTGAATCTCACAACTAGAATAAAAATAAAATACTTAGACAACTCTCCAATATCGAATATCAATTCGCCCTAAAATCCTTTTGATAAATCTTTACAATCACCATTTAAGCATAGTCATGAATCCTATGTGAATCCATTCAATTAGCTAGGTGTGTTTTCATTCACGAAACTAATTGCCCTAAAATCCTTTTGATAAATCTTTACAATCACCAATTAAGCATAGTCATGAATCCTATGTGAATCCATTCAATTAGCTAGGTGTGTTTTCATTCACGAAACTAATTGCCAAAAAGGTTTTCGTCCTTTGGCTAAAGAATGAACCAAATTCAATCTCTCCAAGATAGGGTTTGTAAAAATAAAATGTCAAGAATGCCTTTTCCATTTCCATTTCCTCCTTTTATACACTTTTCCCCAAAAATAAAGTAATCTTCAATTTCCTACCAAACGACTTTATTAATTTAACTTTATATTTAAAACCACAAAAGTGGCTTTATAAAATAATTAATCAAATAAAGTCACTTGAGCTTAGACAACTTAATTAATTAATAATTTAATAATTTTCCACACAACTGCCAAAGTAACAGAAAATAATAAAATAGTCCAAAATATGAATTCTAACCCACCATCTATATCCTAAGTGCATAGGAGATCGATCTATGTGCAAGTTGGTGTTCTCCCAAGATGACACACTTCTTGTAAAGTGCCTTGCCAAATTTGATTATAAATCTCTGAATTTTTGCCTTAGGAATTTTGACAAACACTTTGCTTGCAACGTTTTATATTGCTGGTTTTGGTTTTCAGTTTGTTTTGAATTGCTTTTGATGATTGCAAATGAAGTATAAATGCTTCTTAAACAACTACAAGTGCATAGAAATGATGTGCAAGATATTTTTGTGTTTTCAAAATGACTGAAAATGACAACTACAGCTACTAGACATTTTAACAAACACTTGTCATGCAAACTACTCAAGCTAAAATGAAGGTAAAGCAACTTGACATTTTGTCAAACAATTAGTATGCAACCCCAAACTCCATTTTTATTGCATATAGATTTCTTCCAAACTGAATATGATGCTATGCCAAGACTCTTGGCTTACAATATCATTACACTATGAAATGTGCAGCTACAGCCATGCTATGACAGCAACTTCTAATATGATGAAACAATGCAAATATACAAGATATGATGATAAAGAACCTGGAACTATATGCTGGTATAACTGAAGATGATGTGGCAGGCTTAGCATCCAACAAGAAGCCTTAATGATGATGAAATTGTCATTCTCAAGAAGCCGCCCCTGTTCTGATATAAATCTTCAATATTAAATTGCAACAACCTTCTACACACTCCAACAACCTCTAAAATCGTTGTCTCAGCTCCCAAGATGGTGCACCACAATACCCAAGGGAAATCGATAACTCTAGCAGCCTCTATGAATTTATTTCCGAATACTCAACCTGCAAATCGAATTATTATTGGCAGCAAATTCGTCCTCCACAAATGCTCAAATCAACCCCCTATTATTTTATCAGAAATTCTGATATGAAACCAGCAATCGAGTCTTCTAAGATGCCAATGAAAACTGAAAATGTCTCCTTCAAGCTGCAAATGAAAATCCCAAAAAAAATCAATTTCTTCTCAAGAGCAAAATTTGGCCAATGGCCACAAAATTTTGGCACAAGTGGAAAGACTGAAATATCTTCCCCAAACTCCAGCTAGGATTGGTGTCTCACAATCAAAACCGGCACCCTAGAGTTTTCAAACTCTCAGGGAAATTGTCAAGCATTCAAGCTCTCCAATGATCAGAAAATGTATTCAACTCAAGATGTCCTCAAATGCCCTCCAAAAGCTTCTTTTAAAGAAATTACAATCACCTCCAAGAAGCTTCTAGAATAAAATATTATTTTATTCTCTTAAGTGACTTTTTTATATTATTTTATTTTTAGTCACTTTATTAAATTAATTAAATATAAGGTCACCTTTAAATATTTATTTATTATGATAACCTTACAAATAATTAATTTAATATTTTATTTTATTTAATTAAAATAATCAATTAGTCATCCTTATGAAATAAATAACAATATTTGGACAACTTAATCAATTAAATTAATTAAATTATTCTGCCTCCAAATCGAGGACATGACACTTCTCCAAGAAGTGTGGAATGCTCCCAGAATGTTGAATCTACACAGACAGTATCACTTTTACTCATCTTGGCTCTAAGAATTCTTTGCCCTGTTAGAATACATTCCTAATAACACTGATGCTCTCCAAGAAAGTTGGGGGATTCCAAGGATGTTGGAATGAACTAGAAAAGAGGCATTACAAATGTTCGATTGTAGGCTTGATTGTCACAATTTTAAATCAAAAAAATTAGAACCCTCGAAATTTTGATTGTGAGCAGTGATGCTGATAGCAACCAAAGGAATTACACCTCTTGAGAGTTTAATTATGAACATGATATTGACAATTTTAAATCTAAATAGGATTTGGCCAAGCAGCTTTCCAATGTACAACTTTCAACACTAAAATAATTTCTTCTAGCCCCTTGTCTTCCCATCATCAAGTTATTCTACCATTAGCCAATGTATTTTCCATCTCCCCACACTGCTTTGCTTGAACTCTTTTGTGGTCCTTTTGTTGCTTGACAGTATTCCTAAAATTTCTTTTCAATATGCATGATAAACATGTCTTTCCACAGATGCTCTTGAATCAAGCTCCCCTAGGGAGTTTGATTGTGAACATTATGTTCTTAATTTTAAATTGATGGACTTAAACCCCTGAAAAGTTTGATTGTAAGCAATCATGCCAACCAATTATAATTAAAAGATTATGGCCAGCTATCTTGGCTATGTCCAACTTTTGAAGCCAAAAAATTCTTCAAGCCCATGTCTCCCGGATGTTTGACTTTCCTATCAAATATTTTATCCAATGTTATTTCCATCTTCTCATACTATCCTAAAACAAATCAGTAATATTTTTTCTACTTGAAATCAGACTATAATAACCCCTGCAGGGCATTACCCAAATCCCAATATTTTTTTGCAATCAACTCAGTTCTACTCTTTTTCATCACCTAATTCCCAAAATGAGCAAGGTGAGAGCATACAAAGTAAGAATGAGGATAGAGGAAAGTTCTGTGGAAATTGTTGGCAGCAAGTCGACCAGCTTACAATTTAAAATAATCATAAAATTTATGTAGCCAAATTGGTTAATAGTGAGTGCAAACAAAGTTGCACCAACACCAAAATGGTGGATTAACTCACTCAATTCCATGTCACGTTGTGCAAGGCAGAATAAAGTAGTAAATTAAAATGGGCTCCGATGGTACTACCATTGAAGGATCTTTTGCAATGAAATTACTAAAGAAGAAAGAATCCAATGGAATACCTTCCAGATTATTACAATAAGACACATTTTTCCATAATTCTAAAAATGAGAATTTCATCACACTTTGCATCCCAATTGGAAAATCACAAGAATAAATTTGTACTTTTTCTTGCTAACTGGAATTGCCTGGAAATGATGAAGATTAATAACCAACGGCCACTGCAAGCCAAAATAAAGAATACTCAATCATACTCAAAAGATATGGCTCAACTGGTGTACAGTCCAAGGACGAACAAAGAATGAACAACAGCATTTATATTCAAAAATCACACTTCCATAGTGGCTGCCGGGCTAGACAAGGTATGCAGCCCCCATATTGACCCCAAACTGCCCTTAGATCGTTGCAACCCAATCTTTTGCTGGCACAGTTTGGTAGAGATTTGTATGGCTTGAAATAAAGGAGAAATCTAAATAGTACAGTAGCAATGACAGGTATTATTATAGCTGGAATTAAAATAGCTAGACACCAACACTCAAATCCTCCTCTACATTCAATGCCATTGAAAACTCCATAGAAAGGAACAAACTGTATAGGTAGAATTAAAATAGCTAGACACCAACACTCATATCCTCCTCCTCAACATTCAATGTCACTAAAAACTCCATGGAAAGGAACAAACTGTACAACCTGAAAAATTAGAATTAGCTCCTTCAACAACAATTGAGATTATGCATCTATAATAATATAGAACCATTCTACAAACTCTAAAAATATTCATATCAAATCTGGAAGCAAATAGCTGAAACAAATACTGAAAACCTCAAACCCCAAATTGAAGCACTGAAACAATACCAAAATAAGCCCACTGACAATCCCTAGATGAGATTGCACAAAAAACTAAGTGGGTTTTTGTCCTCAATGCTTTCAATTTTTCAAAGGGTTTTTGTCCTTGGAAAATGGAGAAGATGAATGTGTGTTCATTCTTGATAAATGTAAGAACTCCAAAAAGAATGTAGTTTTTTTTTTAAATCTCCTCCTTTAATAACTTTTTCAGAGCTATTTTAGGTGAAAGCATTTTTTTCTTTTTCATTGTTTTTTTTTGAAAAAATGTTTTCTCCTTAATAAAATAACATAAAGTGTCCTTATGACCACTTTTTCAGTACATTGGACCTAGCAACACTTTATCTGCACACTTAAAAACAACTTTTTAAATAATTAAATATAAATTTTCATTTAATTTTACTTTTTTGACAACTTTAAGATTTTTTTAATTAATTTTCCCCTTTAAACCATCTCAAGGTTTTACAAAAACTATTAAAATAAGCCAATCAAATTGTCTCAATAATTCCACTAACTCCTTAAGTGCATAGGACTTTAGTACATAGAAAGTTGACGCTATCCAAGGATGATGAACCTCTCTGAGGAGTTTGGAGTGCTCCCAAAATGTCAAATTTGCACATGAAAAGTACCATTGTACACGTCTAAGCTCCAAGAACTCTGCTATCAAAATTTCCTTCTAAGAGAGCAAAGTTGGAGTTTTCAAGAATGCTGGAATGGACACAAAAAAGGGTACATTACACAACCTTGGCAATTCATCTTCGCAACAGCCAATTTTTATGTACTTAAACTTGCTATTCAGTCTAATTGTGAACTCATCCCACTTAAGAATGACAATAGTTGGTACCCATACAAAACTCAACTTTTGAGTTTCCTTCTATCTGTTTTGCCACCAAAATGATTACCATTTGCATGTCAATCCAATTTAACTTGTATTCTCCCTAGTCAGTTTGCAAAGATCGTCATGTCTTTGGCTTTTCTTTTTCAACTAACAAACATTGTAGGATAATGGTGATCATCACAAATATGACAATGAAAATGTGGCATCAGCAATGAAGGCTTGTAACAATGGTTGAGTCATTTAGATGCCTGTTTGAAATTTTGAAGATTGGCTTGCTCTACCCAGCAAGGTGATTGTTTCAGCACATTCAACTGAAATAGGGCAGAAGTCTAAGCATATTCAGCCATCCTCATTAGAGATAAAAATTAGTATACAGGCACATTTTTATGGCACACTATTTGGGTGGCACTGCCATCAACATCTTCCTCCAGTATAATATTTCAATTGCAAAACTCTGAGAAAACTCCAGCAAGGTTGTAAAGGTTTAAGCAGCTGGAAATGAGGCACACCTTTATTGTGGCATAGCGCTGCCAAAACTGCACCTAGGACATAATGGAAAGTGGAAATTACGTAACTAAAATGTGCTTTATGGAGGAAGGATCAATCCACTAAAAGAAAGGTACACATTTCAGTGTTTTCAACCCTCCTGAAATTCTGCTCAGCAGCAAGGAAAAATGGCTAAGTGATAAGTGAGTGATCCACACCAACTCAGAAAAAATGGCAATATAATTAGAGACGTGCACCTCACATGGACAGAAAAAAGGGACTTAAGTATGGCACACCTTTTTGGTGGCTTTTCCAACAAAAAATTCTGCTTAGTTATCAGAAAAAATGGCCAGAGACTCAAGTGAAGTGTGCCTGGGACATATAATGGAGCAATCAAGTGAAAGAGGCACTCATTTAGAGTTACAAAACCACATCCAATCTCCGCCATGAATGAAAAAAGTGCTCAGTTGTTTGGCACATGTTTAGGGTGGCTTTTCCACACAAAAGTTCTGACCATCAAGAATTGGCTCAAACATAAGTGAAACACACCTAGGGCATAAACAGAACATTTTACCAAGTGCAGGCACACTTTTTAAGTTATTATGATGCTATCCAATACCTATGCAGAAACCTTAGTGTGGACCCAGATCTAAAGTATCACATCAAGTACCACAATTTCAGATAATAGAGGCTCAAGTGCTTTAAATGCAATGACTATATAATGTGCAAAGTGCAAGACATTAACACCCACTAAAATGTGATATATACTAGGTTACTAACAAATTGTAAAAAATGCAATCATTATTATTTTCATCGCTTGCAAATATTCCTTGTCAAAAAATATACCACTTCATCTTTCTTCTCATGTTTGGATTCCAAAAGCTTCATTTCCATTTCCTGCAATGTAATCCATTGATTAAAAGCTTGAGATGTTAATACAAAAAATGCCTTACATAACGATATGAAACTTACTAAAAGCTAGTTTATTTCAACACACCTTTACCCTAGAACGTTTAGCTTCTTGCACAGAATCATCAGTACATCCCTCAACATTAGTTGCAGGCTCTACCAAGAGGAAAATGCGATCCAAGTAGACTAAAACTGGTTCTTGACCCAATCTACTCCAGGGGACCTGAAGATAAAATCAATGCTCAAAATATATGAAGACAGGCAGAAGCAATATTTCCAAATATCATAATACAATTGCTTTCAACCATGCCACTTTAAGGAACAAACCTTCAGTCTTACAGAGCCCAGAAACCCTGCCTTTACTTTAACAGGCAGCTTAAGAGCATTCAGTGCTTCTGGCCTCAACTCCATGTTTGTCAATTCGACATCACCTGAAAATTTTATCATTCCATAGATTTAAACCCTCAGAAAGCAGCAACAAATAATTTTGAAACAACTTCAGAGGCTAAATATAAACACTCTAATTAACCACAGGAGCATTTTGCAATATATACTGCAACTCAGAATGATCAATGTATTTTCTTTCAAGATGCATACCTACACGAACTGATCCCAATTACATATTTAGAATTTTGTCCATGAAATAATTGACTGGTGGCAAATAGCTAGAAATTTAAATATCCAGGTCAGTGGTATTCAAGTACCTCAAGCATTTCCAAGCAGAGAGGACTTCTTTTCTAAGTTGCCTTTAATTTTTATTTCAAATCACCCAGTGATTTTTTTCCCAAATTGTCTTATTTCATTAAATAGAAAATGTAAATACAAAGAAAGTGTCACATGGTTAACCAGCTCCTAAACTGATTCCAGGATCATGTATCAATCTCATGATTACCTGTAGGGAAAAAACAAATGTGTGCGCTGCAATTTTAAAAATCTTATTTTTAAAATTTGAGGAGCAGTTGAGACCTTTCACTGGAATCCAAGAAGATAACAAGGTCATGAAAAAAAGTCTAAATGTGCTAGATATCTGCATCCCAAACACTAGAACCTGATTGTCAATGCGGTGGAATTTCCCCATTATAGAAAGGAATTAACTCTCATAAAATGGTTGAATCCAAAAAAAAAAATATTATTCTCAATGTACCTCCTAGAAGAAAGGAAACTTTTGAAGTACCTTAATAAAGTTCATAACCATTATAACTATCAAGAAAATAAAGTTCATAACCATTATAACTATCAAGAAAACATCAGAAAAACTAGAGTTTCCAGCATTAAAGTTTTCACATGTTTATTACATGAAATAAAGTTAGAAAATATCAGCAATATAACTGTTTGTGTTTGCATAATAATTGTCAAATTGTCATGCCTAAACCAGAAGCTTGTTGATATTTTGATGCACTGCTTTGTGTTTGTTATTTGATTTCTTGCCTGTATAAAGGCTGCAAAACGCAACATAAAGCTACAGTTTGTTTTTCAGTTATTTATGGTATTAGAGACATCATCAGTTATACTGGCCAGTTATAGGATTCGCTTTCCAGTTTATCAAGCCTTAGTAAATTTTGTTTTCTGCAAATTTCCATTTCTTCCATTTAAACAGCCCTGCATACCTGTCTGTGTTTGGGACATATCTTTCACTGAGAACACCATTTGTGGTGAAATTTGTTTTTTGGAAAGCTGAAGAGAAGATCTTCTAAATGATGCGCTCTAGTATCAGGTTGTGAGAAGCAAAAAGGGGCCAAAAGCTTCTCAAAATCAACAACACAAATACTTCAGTGTGAGTCGGATTTGGATTCAGAGAATTTATTATTATTTAGATCAATATAAATTTTTAGAAGTTAAAACTTTATAATCGAAGTGTAAAGTTTATAAAATTTATATTTTAAAGTTTAATATATACCAAAATATTTCTCTTTTTGGGCTATGAGTGAACTTAATTAGTAACTTTTGATCAGATGAAAGGTTTTCACTCAAATTTTGCCAGATTGTCAGTTGCAATATATCAAAGTGAATGGAGGGTGTATCTTGGTCTTTGCAATTTTGGTTTGTAGGATTTTTTAGTATGGAAGCTAAATGGTCTAGGTTTGTGGTCGATAATGGCTGGCACACAACATTTGCTTTTGCCCAAGTCTTAAAAATTAAGTGAGAAAAACTGTAGTTTGTGGAGAGGATATAGTTATATAGGAGAATAAGCCCAGCTATGTAAGGGGGTCTTCTTTGAGATTAACACCCAGTTAAGTATTTGAGACTTCGATAATTTGTGGATGTAATTTAGTCTCAACTTCTTTGATTAAGAGTTATTAGTTGTTAGACTAGATTGATTGATTGGTCAGACTAGTTAATTGTTCAGTCACATAAGTGTCACTCCAGTGGGTTATAAAGCTTAACTTGGAACTTTACTTTGACACATCATTTAGTTTTTATTAGTTAGATTCATAATGCATTTGCCTATTTAAAGGGCAAATACTATAGTTTTAACATGATGGTTATAGAGTCTCTTTTTTAAAATCTCAATCCAGTGCAATACATTTCTTTTCAGTTTTAATATTTAGACAGATGAAGTATTGAGAGTTCATATCTACGTGCGTTTTCACATATTTTCAGCGGAATGTGTGTGTAGATTAGCATACTTAGATTTGAAGTATCGATTGGAGATTTTTTGTTTTATGTTCTTCATTTTTAGGACTAAAGTTTCCAAGTGCAGAATCTGTTTACCGTGGTCTGAAAACTAACATGGTATCAGAGCACATTATATAAAATATTCTGGATCTGTGTATGGAGTGAACTGCTACCTACTAAGATCCCAAACATCAATGTTAAATTTTCTATAATGGTTTTTCCAGAACCATCATTTAGTGTGTTTTGATACATTAATGGTAAACTTTCTATATCCTAGTGTGATCCCAAATATAAATGCTAAATTTTCTACCACCTAATATGATTTGAAGCATCAGCATTTAATTTGCTCTCACTAGTTTTCAATAAGCATTAAGTAGTGTGATTCAAAACATCAAAGTTAAATTTGCTAGCCTAGTTTCTTCAGAAATGTCACTTAGGGTGATTCAAAACATCAATGTTAAATTTTCAACCTCCTAGTGTGATTCAAAACATCGATGTTAAAATTTCAACCTCCTAGCGTGATCCCAAAAATCAATATTAAATTTTCGATCATGGTTTTCCCAGAAGTATCACTTAACACGGTTCGAAACATCAATATTAAATTTTCTACCTCCTACTGTGACCCCAAACATCAATATTAAATTTCCTACTCCTGGTGTGATTCGAAACATGGATGTTAGATTTTCGACCTCCAAATGTGACCCCAAACATCAACGTTAACTTTTCTACCACCTTGTCTGATTTAAAACTTCAATGTTAAATTTTCTATCCCGGTTTTGCAGAAGCATCATTTAGACTTGTGATTCGAAACATTGAATGTTAAATTCTCTATCACAGGTTCTCCACCAGCATCATTTCTACTAGTCGATGTTTTAATTAAAACATTTACTTTCCTAGGCCATATTGCACACGATCAGAAGGGGGAAATTGCCATTTTTTTCCTATAATTCAGCTAATTGAAAGATTAAGGGCGGGTAAAGTACACGGAAGAGAGCAATCTAAACGACAATTATTGGCCATACCTCGCCACACGCTGATCTTTAAGGCCTCCTTCGACAGGCCCTTCACATAATTGCCAAGATACTTCTCTATCAGGAAAGCAACTTTGTCCTCCAACATTTTCGGCAGCCTAAAATTCACAAAATGCACGCACTTCTATTTACCAGGCCCTCATTTTACGAGAAAAAAAAAAAGACTAAAGCCTAAGGCTTGTTTTCTGCAATCAATTCATCATCCAGAGACTAACATATCCTCTTTAAAAATTAATGGTTCAGCATTCGAGCTGAATAAAATGGCCTCAACTTTATTTGTTGTTTTGAGTTCAATATTCAGAAAGTATAAAATGGCTTAGATCTAGTGAATATAACATGTTTGTATGCTAAGCTTCCCAAGCTTGCAACTCTGTTTTTCCGTTTATGTCGGTCATTGTGGCGGTGGTTAAATAGCTCGCGTATCTGACGCTTCACGAGATCTTGGCCGTTGGTATGCGCCAACGTACGAGTTGTTTAAGTGGACAGAAAATCAGGAGTTGCTGACGTTTTCGACACGTGTGCGTATTTTACAATTTAAAGGGCGTGGAGGTTTGGGGATGTGGACTTCTGATGACGTGTCGGTTTGCTCTTCAGTGGCAAGCTCTAACGAAACCACGTGGCAAATGCGAGATATTTTGACCTCTAGTTTTGGAGCGTAGACTTGTAGTACTGCTATATCTAAAGTTGCTTTGGACTGTAGTTCAATAAATCATATCTTATTTTACTCATTTAGTATGGTTAGACTAGTAGTAAACCATAAATCAACTTTTTGCTGGGTTGGCATCGTGGTTCAGTAATTATATAGGCTTTCTTTAGGTTTGGTTCGAGGAATTTTCTGATCATCAAAAAGTTTTGAGTTAAAAAACTTATAGTTGAAGTAAGAATTAATTGGTTCATGTGAAATAGTTAGATGCAAGATGTTGGGAAGAGATCGTGGAAATAGAAAAACATTTAGTGGCAGTTTTATAACAAGATTTTTTAATCAAGGAGTTTTGAGAAAATAATAGAGTCCATTATTAAATTGACTAGCAAAAAATCATAAGTTCAAAATGTAAAAATTGCAGAGTATGATGTCCCTTAAGCTTTTTTTAGACTTGTGAACATTAAAAGTCTTTTATTCTATTCTATTTGTTACAATCACATTTTATAGAAGACTTTTATTAATGTAATTTTATATTGGACAAAATTTTAGGGATAAAGTTGAAAATTGCATATCCATGTTTTTTCTAATATTTTGGGTTATTTTGATTAGTGTCCTTAATAAAATGGTATGTTTATAAGTAGTATATTTTTTGTATAAATTTGGTTTATAACATTTTTGTATTCATATCTTATTATTATTATTTTCCATAGATTTAGTTTTAATCTTTAGATCCTCTCGCATTTGTCACCTTAGGTCAAATATGAAGGTATGGGCTTGACCCAAGCTACTTTGGTAGTTGTGGTTTTAAAACTTAAATGTTTGTGTTGATTTATATGCTTGATTGTTGTATTTAAAAATATTCATTCAAACATTTAAAAATTATCTAAGAGTTATACAAGGACGTCATAGAGCATTAGAGCATTACATTAGTGCACACCATCCTAGGTTTATTACACACTTGCTTGTTATCTTCAACTTTTTACTTAGAATCATAAAGTCAATCAAATTAGGGGTATGAGTAAGGAGAACATGACTCACAATTTAGCAGATTCCCAAAGATGTCCCTAAACACCACTAGTTTGTATACATATTTAAATATTAAAATACCATGGTGAACAACTTCCAATAGTTAGTAATCTGTGAAATTAGTCTCAAAAACCTGTACAATTCAAATCTATACGTCACTTCCAAGACCACACTTGTGGAGACCAAGTACTTGCATAAGTGAACAAAGACCAAGTACTTGCATAAGTGAACAAAAACAAACACTATCGATTTGTATAAGCCTAATATAATCATCAATGCATGCACTAAGATTCTAGTTATGTGGTGAATCAATTCCAAAATTCTCCAACTTCGACTTCTCACCTTCAAAATCCAACTAAGTATTGCAATTTAATTTATTTAATACTTAAATTTATTTATTTTCCAATGTCAACTTACTAGCCCAAGTCAAAATTGGTTATCATTGTGATTTAATTAAAATTGTCCTATGGTAATTTATGTAATAGGTGTTTTTCCTATTATATTTGATTAATTGAGTAATTCATGCAATTAATATTCAAATTAAATTAGATAAAGAGTTAAGTCTAGATACAACATTAAAACATGTATTGAAATTGGCATATAGGGAAAGAGGTGATTAGCTCTATTTGCAATAATGAATGTTCAACTAAATAATGTGTTTTATAATCCAACTCAAAATTCTACTATCAAGTTTGTGTTTATGAGGCTCCAATAGACTAGAAACTAATATGTACTTCATTAGGAGTCAAAATTACATTCACAACCTTGATCTAGAAATTCGCAACCTTGAACCTCTACATGGTCTTCATCTTGTAATAGTGGCCTTAAATTTTGTCTTCATACTCTTCAAAAATTTGTTTGCATGCAAATATTTGGACTAGTCATTCCTTAAAATACTAGTAGGGCCTATAATCGATTGGGGGAATCCATAAGTTCTCTTGATTATAGTCAAGCCTCATGTATTGATAATGGAAGAATGTCCTAGGGATCAAGCAATCTTGCATCATCCAAAAATAATATTACTTTGTTACTTGATTTTGACTTCTCACTTGCAAGATTAGCTTGGATGGACTTGTATGTTTTTGATATTTGTGTGAGTGTTTGAAATAATTTTGTTTTGAGAGGAGCTATACATCTCTTGCTCTTTTTGTTTAATTTGTGGCACAAAACCTAATTGGACTATGTTGTTTTACATGCTTTGAACAAGTGTTGGCTAAACCAAATTTAATTTCTACTCTATTATGAAATCATTTATGCAACCTTTGTAATATTGAGTATTATTGTGCATGTTGAGGAATATTTTCTCATCATTGTGCAAGCCTTTGTGTAGACCTCTATCTACCACACAAGCTTTTGTTTTTTTCTTTTGTATCCATGAAACTCATCCATAACATTCCCAATGTCATAAAATGGATTCACTATGAGCTCTTAAGGCATATATTCTGAAATAAAGATCAACTATAGTCAATTGATCATTCTTATTCTCTAGCCAGTACTTCAAGAGCTTTCAAAGTATGATATTAATACATGTAGCTAGATTTTCAATCAAAATTTTAATTCAACAACACATGTAAGTTGGTTATCAAGAAGATCCATCTCCTTGCAAGCATTTCTTAGCCAATTAGATTTTTTTTATTATGACAAACCACAAGAATTTATTACGTAGGCAAGGTCAACCACCTTATTAAAGAGGTTAGAAATTTATAATCATACATGGAAGAACTAAAGACCAATAATTAATTGATCTTCTAATAGAATTCAAAATGAAGAGATATGGTTAAGATCAAATTAGTTCATTTGAATTAAATAATGGATGTTCTTGCTCTTAAGATTGAATTCTTCTTTTGAGCATGAAATATTGGTAGAAGATTCTAGAATACTGCTCATAATAATCTTTCCTTGTTTATGGTATTTACATTCTTTTTTGTAATGAACAACCCAAAATAAACAATAATTTAAAGAGTAATATGAAATCTAATAACATTAAAAAAGCCATAATTTTCATTTTCTTTTTAATTTTTTCCAACACAAAAATAAATAAGCATAGATTGGAATTTCATTATAAGATACCAACATCACATCATTTTATGAATCACCATGATACAAGCTTGTAAATAAGATACAATCCAAATTAGGACCTAATATCTTACCATTTCATCAAATAGCATCAATATGCTTATTTTGAATTTTCATTACAAATTGGTTAACCATCAGTAATAGATTATCAACCATATTCATCTCATCTGAGTGCAAGAAATCATGGTTGTCCAATTGTAAGAGGGAGAGCATCATTTGAGCACTTTACTTCCAACCACAAGCCAACTAATCCCCCACTCATATTCCCACTAGAAGTGGCATGACCCTTCATTGAGGATGGTAGATAGGGATGTCTACAATAGAACCAAATACAAGAATCAAGGGAAAATATTAAAATTTACACACCCATCACATGCATTCAATCAAACAGTCACTAGATACCCTCTAAATAACGTTATTTTCAACTAACATGGACTTTGTGGTATAATAAGTTGATAATATATACAAATATAAAATCACTTTGGCCAAAGAATTCAATTATCAATCACATAAGTGCAAGTCATTTGTTCACAACGCTACTAGCTATTTCTTGACTCTTTATGATGACGAACTAATTGGTAAAATGCAAAGTATATGCCAAAACATAAATTATCCTTCAATTACCAAACTCCCAGTATATCATACCATAAGTTGGTCTTACTAATTTTTTTCTATTTTAGATAGATAATCACATGTATATATCAATACATATAAAATGAGTTTCAATCTCCTGATATACCCTACCCTAAGATGGTCTTACTTGCCTTTAGTAAAAAAAATGTTCATTAAAGTAAGTGTATAGATTAACTTTTGTTCTCCAATATCCCAATACCTCTTACCATGAGTTTATTTATTTATATGAATAATGCAAGTATAAAATTAACTATCATTTCCAATCTCTCGGTATCCCTTACCCTTAAGTTGGTTCATTTTCTAACATTTTAACCATAAAATAGTATGGAAAACACAAAGTATATATAATTTCATAAATATTTTTAATCCAACCCTTCAACATACATTGCCCCTAGTTGGTCTCGATACACAAATTTAGAAGTATAATATCAATCCCTAACCCCTAGCATAACCTACTCCTAAGTTGGTTTTCATATTCCAAGCATCTTCCTAATAGCAATACTTAACCTGTGACATACCTTGACCCTAAGTAGGAATAAGTATTATGTTCTTTTTTATATCATTTGTAAGCCCGACAAGGTATGAAACATAATATAATTTTATATTTTTACATACATCTCTCAAAGAAATATGGCTTCATAAAATACATTGATTAAAACTTCTCTACAAAAAACCCCATTGAATTGAATGCCAATATAGGCTTGTAAACCATTAGAATTGTCACAAGAAATATGTTTCTATTTTAGATTTCATAGTATAATTCCAAGGAATTGAATACCTTTATAAGGCCTACAATTGCTTGACCAAATGTATAAATCAATAAACATATAAATTATATTTCAAATATGTAAACTTATCCAAAATAAATGTAAGCCTCAAGTGAGCAATTAGGTATCAATCTATTCATATGGATAGGATGGTAAAATAATATTCACTAAAAATATGTTTTAAATAAGTTACAAATATCCTAGAATAATTATTATAATCATAAAAAATTGCTAGTATCCTATCTTTTCAAGAGTATTCACACCATGGATAAGTAAATATTGTTCATAGTCATATCTTTAGTATAATTGTTTTTTATTAGCGATAAACAAGTTTTGCGGGGACTAGAAACCCCTTACATACCAGTTTTGAGGGGACTAGAAACCCCATACAAAAAATAAAAGCTGTGAAAAGATAGGAACATAGGCAATCAATAGCCCACCATCATCAGTCTACCAAGAGATACACACAATATAACAAACTGCAAAGAAACAACTTTGAAGGGGTCGAAAACCCTTTTACAACCAAGAGTTCACATGGACTTTAAACCCAATTCTTTAAAAGAAACTTTCTAAGTCAATCAGACACTAAACACAACCTACAACAGTCATTCCATAGTAAACCAACTGCTCAACATTGAGCTGAAACAACAAGGGTTGCCAAAGCACCCTTCAAGAGCAATCGTTTCTCCTAGACTCCCTACCTCAATAAGAGAGCAACTAGGAAAAACAGAGTTTGAGATCATAGCAAAGCACCAAGAAGCATCAACCATCTTGTAGCGCCATCCAACCCGATCCACCAACTCAAACTCCACCTCAATAGGAGAGAGCTCCCCTCTATAGGAGAGGATAAAATGAGAACCCTTCCCATCAAAGCTGCTGCCCTCCACCTCGCACAAACTCCACCTCAATAAGAGCTCATAAGAGAGGAACGATCTTTTTGCCACTTCTACAACAATCAACTCCACCTCCATAAGAGTGGGCTCCTCCTCAATAGGAGTAGTCTCCAGCTCAAAAGAAGACACAACCTATAAAACATGGCAAAAAATAGTGACAATATGAAGGATTACATCCTTTGGCACCACAGGCTCCAGATACTTGACACAAGAAGTAAATAACAACCCAACCTGCAGCAAAAAGAATGCATGCACTAGATCCTTGAGAATAAAATTTTTGGATAGCTCATCCAACAACCCAGAAACAACCCCCCTCGCCAGTAGAAGCTTTGAAACCCAACCAGAGCACAAAAAAAACCAAACCAACAAAACAAGGCCCAAAGCCCATAACAAAGAGAAGCCTACAGGCTTCAACAAGTTGAAGAAAAACTTTAAAACAAAGGAACCAAACCCCAAAAGGAGAGAAACCAACAAGAGCCACCTGGGGATCAAGAGGCATAACAAAGACATCAGCAAGGAGGACCAAAAGGCACGCTACCAAAAAGAACAAGGCCATAGAAACCCACACACAATAGCACAAAACCAAAGACCCCTACCACAAGAGAGAAACCTCTCTCCAAGAGCCACCAAAAATTCCACGGTAAGGAACCACAGGTTGACAGAAGAACCAAAAGGGACTCATAAACCACAATAAAAGAACCCCTCTAGAGGAACGGGGACCCCATACACCATCGAAGGCAGCCAACAGGTCACACTTGGGAACCAAAGAAGATCTTCAGCCAGCACCTGTTGACCACAGCCACAGACCAAACACCCCTAGACACCAGAGGATGCAACAATAGAGGGAATCACCCCAGAAGGACAAACAAGTTGAATCGGACCAAGATCGTATGTAGCTCTAGGAAAGGAAGATACTCCAGCAATGCCAGGCAAACACAACAGAGCAAGAAGCCCCAAAACAGACCCAAAAACCTCCCCAAACGCATCTAAGAGAAGGAAATGATTTCCCACCACCAAAAAATGAGGAGGAACCAACGAAAAAATGGGAAAATCTACATCTTCATTAGATTCTCCATCTCCTCCATCTGCAGAATTTGAATCCCCACCCTCGCTCCTATTCCCACCCAACGCTCCTGCTCGCTCCATTACCAATATTCAAACACTTATGTTTCTTTAGTATAATTGTTGATACATTCATGCAATAATTTTTTCCACAGTTCTTAATAGCTTTAAAATCCATTTTATATAAAATTCATGAAGTATATAACCAAGAACAATCATTAATAAACTAAACAATGTCTTTTTGTTATAAAAATTATGATAGACATGACAACATATTTTTCATATTACAAAACTCTAGATCATCAATGGTGTACTGTAAACAATTAATACAAAGTTATAAAATGTAGATATGTCTAATTCAAAAGATCTAATGAGTTGCATATATACATAAGTATATTGTTACATGAAAGATTTTTAATATATCAAACAATTTTATGAAAGTATTTAAGTTTAGTACATCAATTGTTAAGTGTGTGTGTGTATATACAATAAATATGGTGTTTTGTATATTAGTTATTAATATTCTTTGTAATCAATAATTAATAATGTTTATATTACACTATGTATTATCAAGTTAAACCTAACAATTGGCATTATGGGCTACATCTCAGCCATGAAATAAACTATCACATGGGGTTAAGGTTATAAAATTACCCTCGATTAAACTCGACTAATATATGAAATCCACTATATTAACTTTAGATATATAACTTTTCATACACCTAAATAGGATCAGTTCAAAATTAAATCTAACACAATGACCATAAATGCAACCTATACAACATTTTGGAAATTTTTAGTGACATACAAATGAATAGAGAGATAAGATACAGACCGAAACAATGATTCCCCTATGAAACTGCTAGATATACACTTCCAACTATGTAAAAATAGCATATAAACATAAATAAATGTAAGCACGTACACTTAAAGGTAATCTACAATCAAAATAATGATCTCTATTATAAGACTTGTACATTTACACTTCTAGCTATGTGATGAGGTCAAACTAACCTCATCATGATAATACCATAAAGACCTGGTTCATACATGCAAATCTCTATCCTCTACCAATTAATTAAATTTTAGGATAAATAATTGCTTAATTTTAGTGAGAACTTGTATAAACTTTATTTCTTTTGATTTCTTGAAGTAATTTTCCAATACATATTTAATGGGTTGTTTTAAGTGTTTTGTAGATAATAATCGGTCAATCAAAGTTGCAGATTGAAGCATCCAGCTGGCACATGCTCTAGAATAGGCTGAAGATATATGCTGGAAATATGCTCTGGAACTTCAAGGTGATGGACCGAAGATGAAGTTGTTCTTAAAGTTGTTATTTTTGTTATCCTTTGAATTAAAGACTTTATGGCTTGACTGGAGCCTCTTAAATACTGTGTAATGGGTTTAAAGATATACGAGTTATCCATAGATCTATTTAGATATTTTCAATGGTTATCCATACCATCTGAAATATAGCATGTAGTTACAGTTTCTCTATAAAAGATACGATCTCTAGAAGTAAGATATATAGTGAAAAGTAATGTTATACTGTCAAAATGTTTCTGAGGGTTATGAATAAAGAGATTGTTATCTAAAATTCTGAGTTATGAGTCATGGATGATAACTATGATTGATAGAAGTGTTTCTGAAAGAGCTGTGAATGTGAGCTGAGAATGAATGTGTTAACCCATGAGCTGGCCACTTGACGGGAGTAGATAAGTGTTCTCTTTTATTATAATGTTATTTTGTAGAAAATCATTAAGTTTACTGTTATGAAATTTTAGTTATGAAGTATTTGTTGTATTTTCACTTCCATAGCTTCTGTTATTAACTGTTAGAATCTTTATTATTAAGAAATTTTTTTATGGATTGCTATAAGTTTTTCTGCTTTTATAATTTTCCAGCTTCTTAGTTTAGTCGTTTCTGTGCTTTTCAATTTAGTTATTATGCTTTCTAAATTAGTTTACTTACGCTTCCAGTTCAAGCATTTTTTGTTTTCTTAGGAATAAATTACTTTGCAATTTTATAGTTAAACAGTTTGGAGTTAGAATTAATCTTAAGTTGTTCTTAAAAGTTAGGAAACCTGAGGGAGATACTCCAAACTTCTTCTATTGCAGATTGCCTTGAACACTACCTGGTTGACAAATTGAATATTATATTCTAAAGTAATGGGACCTAACGACAGCCTATCAATATGTAAAAAGAATATAAACATAAATAAATATATAGCATATATGCTTAAAGATAATCTATAGTCAAAACAGTCATTTCTTCTAATACAATAATTACAATTTTCTTGGCAAAGATGATCCAGGATCATCCGGACAGAATAACAATCAGCATCAACCAAAAACAAGCTTCGGGGGACCTGAGGAAGTCATAATACATCTTTGGGGAAATTTTTGTCAAAATCGGAGAACTTTGATTTTTTGCCTGTCAACGCCCGGGTCCACTCTTGACACTATTTTGCAATTTCATAATTAATTTTCTCCTAACTATGATTGCAGGTCCAAGACAATATTTTTGAGCATTAAGATTTTCAATAATTAAAATCAAGTTGTAAAACATGATAACTGATTTTAATGCCTTATTAAAGGCAACATTATAACATTTTGGAAAGGGCTTTTTTATGGCAGAAATTCCATGCCCATAATGGTAAAGTTAATGTGACGTGGGAATGAGAATTTTTCCTTCTCATTTCAAATTTATTAATAACAATTAAAATTGTAGAAATGGGGAGGCGTGGGGGGTGAAATTAGTGGTTGGAAAAGTCAGAAAAAGGAAGAAATGAATTAAGCAAGAAAAGAAAGTGGGAGGTGATGTGGAGGAGAAGGGAGTGGCATCCCATTTTTGGTTCATGAATTGTCATAAACTGTAGCAAAAAAAGAAAGGTGTGATGGAGTGGGTAAGAGTTGGGGAAATTTTATGATAAGTGGGAAGGATGTGAGTAGACAAAAATAAAAAAAATTGTTGCATGAAAAAAGGAGATGCTACGTACGATTTTGGGGTAAAGCTAGAAAATCCTTTGGGAATTTAGAAGGAAGTGAGCAGCAAGAAAGAGTAAGAGGTGGCTAGAAAATACAATCACAGGGAAACATTGAAGGATAGAGAGTTGTATGAAGAATATGAGCAGTCCAAAACAAAAAGTAATTTATTGTAGGTAAATGGAGGATTGGCATGAAGGTTTGAGTAGCATGAAGAAGAAGTTTCAGGAAGAGTTTGGGGCAAAGAGAGGAAAGCTACAAGAAGAGTAGTTTGTGCATATTTGAATCCATAATGTATTGAATAAGTTTGTAATGTGAATGTAAGAGATTCTCATTTTTAAAATAAATATTTTTCTTATGTTCAACCTTCTATCTTGCATGAGTTTATAGATGGGTTTGTTTTTTTGTTAGCATCAAACGGTATCAAAGCCACATGTTTTGAGCACATAGACAGAGCACCAAATGTGAGGAAGCCTATGCCAGGACCTACAGGAGGAGTAGAGAAGGTGGTAGAGAAGAGCTCGAGAGAAAAACCCTAAGCAATTGAGAGCTAGTAAACTGCAAAGAAGAGTGTTTTGTGGATTCCAGAGCATGAAGTGATGGTGAAAGATTGCAACAGATGAGATGAAGATATTCATGAGGAAGAAACCTGTGATCTGGGATGCATGAAGGAAGTATCAAAAGAGATAGATTTTATGGATAATGGTTGATATAAATGAGAGACTACATAGGTTGGAAAACTTGCAATGTGGAGAGATTTTCAAGAACAAGGAGAAGAAAAGAGTTACAACAGAAGCATGTCTTTCAGAAGATGTGAAAGAGGAAATGAGCGGAGATGAGGAGAATAATGATAATACAAATATTTGTGGAGTTCTTGTGTTTGGAAAAGAACCTAATGAGGAGGATTCATTGCTTGCAGAGGAGATCATGAAGATAGAGATGTCTATATCAAATGAGAACCTTGGAAAGAATGAAAGTGCAGACCCAGTGAAAGAAATTGCAGCAGATGATGATGAGGTAGAAGTTGTAATAGCATAGGAAGAGTATAATGAGGACATGTTGGTGGACATGAAGCATCAAATTGATCAAGAGGTCAATTTTGATTTTTCTACATTGTGTGATGAAGAAGTTGATTTCGATGTTGTGGAGAGAAGTCAAAAGTTAGTCGATATGAAGAAGGAATTTGTAGTAATAGATTGGAATTCAAGTGTTGTAAATTTGTATGTGGATGTTGTAGAAGATAGTACAAGAGAAACTTGGTGGAGGTGGTCAATTTATGGTGGGTTGGATCCCATAAAGAAGGAAAGGAGAGAAGAAGAGATATGGTGAAGGAGGATGGTATATGGTAGATGTGAGTCCACGAGAAAAAGGATGAATCAAGTGCACACTTGGTGGAGGAGGACAAAAAGTATCCTAGATAAGTGTTGGAAAAGGAAAAGGAAGAAATTTATTCTGTCTAAATCAGTGATGGAGTTCACTTTAGGTTGTCTACAATCTGAAAGAGTAGTTCTACTACTCCACTCCATTTTGTGAGTTCTACTCACAACATTTTTCTTACCTGACGTGTCTAATGCAGGAGCATCCAAGTAGACTAGCAATCGACATAAACCAAAAACAAGCTTCAGGGTACCTGAGGAAGTCATAATACACCTTTGGGGAAAATTTCATCAAAATCAAAGAACTTTATTTTTTGCCTATCAACGCCTAGGTCCACTCTTGACATTGTTTTACAATTTCATAATTAATTTTCTCCTAACTCTCATTATAGGTCCAAGACATTATTTTCAAACATTAAGATTTTCAATTAAAAAAAAATTGTAAAACATGATAACTGATTTTAATGCCTTATTAAAGGCAACATTATAACATTTTGGAAAGGGATTTTTTATGGAAAAATTTCCATGCCCATAATGGTAAAGATAGTGGGACATGGGAATGAGAATTTTGCCTCCTCATTTCAGATTTATTAATAACAATTAAAACTATAGAAATGGGGAGGTGTGGGGGTGAAATTAGTGGTTGGAAAATTCAAAAAAAGGAAGAAATGAATTAAGCAGTAAAAGAAAGAGGGAGGTGGGGTGGAGGAGAAAGGAGTGGCAGCCCATTTGGGTCATGAATTGTGATAAACTACAGTGAAGAAAGAAAGGTGCGGGGGAGTGAGTAAGAGTTGGGGAAAATTTGTTAGAAGTGGGAAGAGTGTGAGTAGATAAAAACAACAAAAAATTTTGCATGAAAAAAGAAGGAGATGCTACGTAGGATTTTGGGGTAAAGCTGGAAAAACCTATGGGAATTTAGAAGGAAGTGAGCAACAAGAAAGAATAAGAGGTGACTGGAAAATACAGTTGCAAGGCAACATGAAAGGATAGAGAGTTGTATGATGAATATGAGCAATCTGAAATAAAAGTAATTTATTGCAAGTAAATGGAGGATTGGCATGAAGGTTTGAGCAACATGAAGAAGAAGCTTCAGGAAGAGTTTGGGGAAACGAGAGGAAAGATACAAGAAGAGTAGTTTATGCAGATTTGAATCCATGATGTATTGAATAAGTTTTGTAATGTGAATGTAAGAGGTTCTCATTTTTAAAATAAATATTTTTCTTATGTTCAACCTTGTGTCTTGCATGACTTTATAGATGGGTTTTTTTGTTTGTTTGCATCAAATGAGGTCAATTAAGAGGAAACATACATATCTATAGATATTTTCGTTGTAAAAAATGTTTGAATTCTTTCAAGCAAAACCATTTAGTAAATTCCAAACTAGATTTAGTATCATTTGTGAATAAGTAAAAAAAATACAAGAATATATTGAATCTACTATAACCTTATTAGCTATGAAAGGTAGGGGGAAATGATCCTTTCTAGTGGTTGTGTTTAGCTCCCTATAGTCCACACATACCCTTCATTTCCCTCCTTTCTTAGGAATAATGACTAATGGTGACACCCATTGGCTGTCAGAAATGGGATAAATGAAGCATGCATCAAGTAGTTTTTGCAACTCAGTCTTAACTATTTCTCTTAAGGTAGGGTTCATTCTCCTTTGGAGTTGTCTAATTGGCTTGAAACCATCATTTATGTAGATCCTATACATGCAAAATTTTGGATCAATTCCTTTCATATTATGGTAGTCCCATGCAAAGGTTGTTTTCCTACAACACAGTGTTTAGGGAATTCTATTGTTCTTCATTTAATCCATTATTGATGTTCAGGGTTTTACTTTGAGTGATTTCCCAAGTTTTGGATTCAGATTGCACAGATGAGAGATCAAGGCCACTAATGTTGGGAATGCATTGTTGTGGTAAGAGGGAATGGAATAGTTGGGATACCTCTTCTAATGAATTTGTAGGTATAATGCTCTGCAATGGATCCTATAGACATGAAAGATAGTCTTGTTGTTGTGGGTCCCTACCACAATTGTTTTGTATAATATGGTTTATTAAGTCATCCTAATCTTGGGTTCCTAATAGGAGGTTGTGTTCTATTGTCATGAGAGTTTGCAGGGAATAATGATATTCTTCATCCAAGGTAGGCCATATAATCTACTCTAGGTTTTCATGAGGTTGGGTTGGTGGATAGAGAACCAATTTCTTGGTTATAGTCCCATTTGATATTATCATGTTCCTAGACCTACAACCTATGAATGCATCAACTATAGCTAACCATGGTTTGCCTAAAATGAGTGGATATCCTGCAAGGTTAACCTTTGGCTACAAGACTATAAAATCTACAAGATACTCCCATGAATCTAATGTAATGACTAAATCCTCAATGATCCCCTTAGGCTTTACTATTGACCTATTTTCCAATTGTAAAATAGTTGGTGTAGGTCTAAGGTTAGCTAAATGAAGTAGTTGCATTGTCTCTTTAGTCGTGACATAAATTTATGCCCCTAAGTCAATCAAGGTGTTCTTGATAAGGGTCTCATTAATCTTAACATCCACTACTGGACTTCCAGGGTCTATCTATTTAGGGACAATTATATTCCCTAGCATAATATCATCAAGGTTCCTATGGACAAGAACTATCTGAGGGTCCTTCCTCTTTCTCCCTAGTTTCTTAAGAAATGGGTCCCTTACTTTCTTGGTATCGATTGGGATATCATTGATAGCTTGGATGAGGGGGATCTTGATACTGACATCCTTAAGCTGACTCAATAGGTCTATCTCATCTTGAGTATGATGTTTTTGAATGGATAAAACTCAGGGAAAGGAGGCTCTAGACTTGCGGTGGTTCTAGTTTACCTAATTTGACTCAGGCTCTACAGGTGAATTGTCTAAAGCTTCAAATGTAGGTTCCCAATCCTCCATCTTAATTATTTGAGGGGATGAAATTCTAGCTAGTGTTTTCCTCGACTTGAGGTGGACATCACTCACCTCTAGCCCATAAGTGGGGTATTGTATAGCCTTGTTAGTATAAGCTTGTTGGATAGGCTTGTTATTAGGGTTAGGTGTAGGTTGGGAAGGTAATTGTGGTGCTCTTAGTGGTTGAGATGTTGTGTTTGGTGGATTAGGCATAATGACCTATAGTTGTGGCTGAGAAGGTAGCAAAGGATGTTGTTAATTCACATTTTGGTGTTGCCACTATTGGCCTTTTTTCCATTATAGTTGCCACTAATTTTGTTGCAATGGCCATTGAGGGTTATAATTGGAACCTTGAAAGTTTTGTTGTGACCATGTATTTGGTTGCTACCAATTCCAATTTTTTCGAGGGTTTTTCCATTGGTTTTGGTTATTTAGCTAGGGCTAAGAATTCAAAGCAGAGAAATTTTGGTTACCAACTAGAAAAGATGCATTAAAATTTAGAGGGTCTTGTGGCATACCTTGTTTTGGCTGCCATGGCCTTCTTTGAGAAATGTAAATTAGTTGTCCATCCTCTCCTTCTAGTGGTTGGAAAACAGGTTTCTCTATTTTGTCTTTTGTAATACTATAAACCCTCTTGCATTTGCATAGTTTACTTTCCTTTGTTTGCAATTGGGGCGGTATTCAATGAGAATTGCTTCAGTCTCTTCCTGTTTCTTCTTTATATGTAGAGTGTTTAGTTGAGTAGCTATATGAATTATGATATCCTCCTTCATGTTGGATAGTAGGTTACTTTACTCCACTCTTGAAACTCCATTAGATGTCTTGATAGTGGTGGATGTTCTTTCTCCTCTTGATCTTTTCATAAAGGTCCTTTAATAGTTTCTACAAACCCTACAAATCTTTTCAAAGGGTAATTGAGACACATCCCCTTGCCCAATAAGATTGAGGGCATCCATGTAGTCATCATTGACTCCTCTCAAGAACCCAAGCTTCAAGGATTCTTTTGAGAGCCTATTATGTGGGTTTTTCTTCAAGAAAAATTGAAACCTTTCTACATAATCTTCCAATGGTTCATCCTCTTTCCGAGTCATTCTAAAAATATCATCTCTTCTCCTATCAACTCCTCTGCAATAATCTTGGTATTTATCTAAGAATTTTATTTTCATGGTGTCCCAATTTGGAACAACATCTTTTCCTAGTCACATAAACTATCTTTGTCTAGTGGCAGGAAATAGCTGAAGCTTATGAGCATTAGTTGTGTAGTCATAACTCCTGCATAGGACATCAAAATTGAACAAGAATGTGTCTGGATCTTTAGTTACCAAACCATAGAAGACTGGTAATGCTAAAGGAGGGATATTCTTCAGCACAGTAGCCCTTTCTTGGTTGGTAATTGAAAATTCAAAGGTCACATGTTTAGGTGGATCATTCATTACTGCATCACCCATTGTTTGGAAGGTCCCCTCAATGTTTTCAGTGGATGTTGGTGAAAGGGAAGATTTTTCTTTAGTAGTACCCTCACCCTAATCAATGTAGTCACCAATATCTGCTCTAGATTGTTGGCTTGATGGGGGGAATCTTTCCAAAGAGTCTCTACCTCGGCATGCAATAGATATGAATTTTTATAGCAACGGGTCCTACACAATGTTAGTGAAATGCTCTAGTATTTTGATAAGATTAAACCTAACAATACTAATACTAAAAGAAAATTCTAACCTAAGAAAGCTTAGAAATAAAAGAAACTAATCTTTGATAGTAGCACCATCTCTGACAATGGTGCCAAAAATGTAGAGTCCCTACTAGTGTCTAGTAAACTTGGTGGCAATCACACAATTTAGAGGGATAACCTAGCTGAACAGTCCACTTAACATTTGAAAGACCTTCATTGAATTATCAACTATGGCTAGTAGGCTTGTGATGGCACTGACACTGTATGTGCTTTCAAAGACTTGGAACTACCTAAATCATTCTAGTAAAGATATTACACTTGCTTGAAAATCATAAGACTACAAAACAGTAAAGAAAGTAAAGTTGTCTCTATGGCTACGAGTACATATAGTGTAAGACTGTAGCTAACTGTTGTTCAGAAGTGAATGCTGGAAATTAACTAAACTAATGATTAAACTTATTCTACACTTCAGAGTACAACAAACTCTAGCAATTACAGTATAATTATGAAACAAGAATTATTCACGCATTCATCCATGATTGAAACACAAAGAATTTGTTTAACACAATTTGCATTTATGAAGTAACAACTAAAATAGAATTGAAATAACTAAAAAGAAAGGAGTGAAGGATAGTTACCTTGAGTGGCCCTTGCTCAAGTATCTATCTTCACTAATCTAAAACCAAATCTAACTCCTTAGATCCAACACAATCATAATAACTCAAATTCATTCATTGCACAAATCTAGAATATCACATAAGATTCTACTGAAGGATCTTATTCATGAAATCATAATTGCACAATAAACATAGTTTGTGTAATAACTGAAAACTGAAATTATCTGGTAACTACTAAAAACTAGTTAACTAGCTAACTTAAGACTCAAATATTGAGTTGTACATATAGGCACAAGGGAGCTTATTCAAAATGGGACTCTAAAATGAAACCATTAATTACCACTCCCTGGATTTTAGAGTGTGATAAAGATTCAATTAAATCTAACTGCAACTAGAAAATAAGAAGAGTCCAAGTTGGATTGTGACTCTGTTGTAACTGAACTGAACGTGGAACGCTCAAAACTAGTTATGTTAGAATCCCAATTGTAGCAGGGTTCATCCTTCTCCAGCATCTTTATTGAACATCATAATGATGCACTATATCCTTCATTAAATGTCTCCATGTTGTATTCATCATGTTAAGTTTATTCTAGGACATCCCATGTTTTATTGTCTAGGAACTCCTTAGGCTACGAGCTATGCCTTGCAGTTTTTGTGGGCTACAATGCCTCCTTTGGTTGCAAGGGGTTAGTTCACAAAACATGTACACAATACTAACAACCATGATTAAGCATAAATATCCAATCACAACTCATACATATTCACACATAAATCATGCATTAACCATCACATCATAATTATATTTCCATATACTTAAACCAAGTTTAGGGTTTGCATAATAGGTATCAAAGATAGCATAATGTATGAACATGTATGGGAGAAATGTCTTGGTAATGTCTATGAGTATGTATAAAAGGTATAAAAACTAACTAATATCTGAACTCATCACACTCAACCTATCCATCAGGTTTTAAATAGTTCCTACCATCTTTTATTCTCTTATGAGTAAGCAAAAGGAATCTAGAATATACATATACATATACATATACATATTCATATATGTATATGTATATGTATATGTATATATATATATATATACATACATACATATATATATATATATATATATATATATATATATATATACATATTATACATATATATATATATATATATATATATATATATATATATATATATATATGTATGTATGTATGTATGTATATATATATATATATATATATCTATGTATGTATGTATGTATATGTATATGTATATGTATGCATTCATATATATTTCCAAAACTACTGCATACTTGGATTTGTTTGAAAAACACAAATTTATATGGGCTTTTATCAATTTAAAGAAGAGAAGAGAAATAATATTATCCATGCTTAGAGAATATTATCTTGACTGTTGTGCTGATATTTCTTTCTTTTAACTCAGCAACACAAACTCGGGTCTGTTGTCCTTAATAAACCCCACACACAGTCTCTAGCTTTAGCAACTGCAACTCCAACCTTAGACCAATGAACCGTGTTTGAAGAGTAACCAATTGACTATGGAGGTCAAGCTATTCACCCAAAATTAGAACTCAATATGACAGAGAATAAACTTCTTAAAACAATGCTATCTTTCCAAAAACTCATGGACAACTCCCTTTTCTCTTTTTATGCCCAACCTTTTGTAAAATATATTCTCACCATAAGGAGTAATAATCAACAAAAGAATACTTATTAGAACTATCTACTGAGTCAGTTTGCCTCTGCTCATTAAAAGAGTTGGCTTAAAATAGAAAGTAGTTGCCTCTTTTGGAGGCTCGAACAAACCTCTACCGTCAACAACTTACATATGCATTAAAAGCATGAAGAATACCATTAAAAATGATTAGCTATGCAACTCTTTAGACTGCTACAACAAGAAGTTGACTAAGTCTTCTTCAAAACAAAAAACCATGGCTACATATTTTTACTCATAGCATTTAAATGCAGTTTGAAACCTACATGAAAATCCTCTTTGAAGGCATAATTTGCAATAGTTTTGACATGGCTCATAACCACCTCCAAAACTTATTGCACAAGCCTTGAAGACCAATAAAATAGGCACATGAAGAATATTGCAACAACACCACTTTATGTGGCTTTAATTTAAACTTTTAAATGTGTTGTTACATAGCCACCTATGTGGCTTACCAAGTTGTTCGGTTACGCCCAAGCTAGCACTATATTATGACACCCATAATAAGTTTTAAATGCTCTTCAAAAATCCTTTTAAATTGGCTTAGCCTTCCATGGCTTAAGTGTGATAATCATTGCCATATTAATATGGCATTCAAAATGCAACCAAATTATATAATATACATATACATGTATATATATATATATATATTCCTTTTTTTATTACCATTTACATATATGTATATATTTATATATGAATATACATAAATGTTAATGTTCTATTGTATATATATATATATATATTTGTATATACATATATACATATATACTATTGTGACTGACATATTAGTATGAGTTGGCTACACTTAATCCATGAAGAATCGAAGCATATTCATGCCACTAAACATTGATCCAATAGAGATCATTCAAAATAAACTAAATTAAGCATTTATTAAAACTAACATGCTAAACTATGAAAGCTTTTAAAATGCCTACTTTAATCCATTGAAACTTATCCTATTGGGGGAGTGGTGTCATGGAATGATGACCCTTTCCCAATCCCATAGATAAATGAGCCTGTTCCAATCAATTTTATGGAAGAAAACTATTGAAATTGATAAAAAAATGTGTGATGAAACATTATTTAAAGCTGAATGAACACGATGCGGGCTATTTTAACTGTTATGGGTGTATGCAAGCCTAATCTAAATGAGTTTTAAACTAAAAAATATTTAAACCCTAATTATCAAATTAGCTAAATGGATGCATTATGTTACCATGGAAGCCATTAATGAAAGCTAATCTATTATGCAAGTAATTTAAACTAAAAAAGATACTAAATGTGAGTGCAAGTGCAAATGATTTTAACAACATAAGTTTGATGTTAAAAGATGGATCCATTTGTCTCAAAATAGTGACCTATTTATAAGAGAACAAATGAGAAATGGAGGATTGAGATCAAAAAGTTTAATCAATGGTCAAGGATGGAGGAAGTTGGAGGCATGGATCATGGATTCTCATCAACGAATGAGAATCAATGATGAGGTTTAATCAAGGGTTCACCTTTGTCCAAAAAAACACACTTTTAACTTACACAAGAGGTCACAAGTTAACTTGCACAATAAGTCAAGTAAGTTTGTTATAAAAAGGAATATTCCCCTTTTTCAAATGACTGAGGAGAGAGAATATTCTCATGGGTGAGGGAAAAATATATTTTAGCAAATTAAAACAAAGTTTAATTGTGCGGAAGGGAAAGGAGAATATTCCTTTTGGAGGAATGTGCAAAGGAGGAATATTCCCTTGCAAGTGGGGGGGAATTAGATTTAATTAGATAATTGATAATTAAACAAAGGTTTAATTATGCAATTTGGGGATTTAGACGATTTTCATTAAATAAAGTGATTTAATGAAAAGGGGGGATATGATATGACATTTAATTAAATAACTTAGGGTTATTTAATTAAATAAGAGAACTTATGAGTTTAAATTAAATAGTTTGATTTATTTAATTTAATGAGATGAAATGTTAGCAGGAAAGGGGGCGAATTAACCCAATTAAATTAATTAGCTTAATAGATGCAAGTGATGTAATTAATTAAATACCTAGGCTAATTTAATCAATTAAGAAAAAAGAGGAGAATGGGTTTCAAGATGAAATGATGTTAGTATACCTGATTTGAGTGCATGATATCATTCAAGACATTTTAAGTGTCTAGATTTTTCCCCTCTTTGTTCAGCGAGGTACTTGCTACTTTGGTTCAAAGATTGACACTTCTTCGGGTTAAAAATTGTTGCTTAAATCAAAAAATAAAAAAATTCTGATTTTCAGATGCCCCACTGCTGCCCCAGTGGAACGAATAAGCTAGTTACCCGACCCCTTGAGAAATCAGGCAAAAATTTGGAATTTTGGGTTGATTTCTTGACAAAGGTAAAATGTTGTTTGAGGGGTCCGAAAAGGCTTCAAGATGCAAAAAACATGCCAAAAATGCAAAAAACGATGCGAAATAAGCTTCAGTTTGGCAAGATTGGTGAAATTGATGAAAAACCCTAGTTGCAAGGTTAAATTAAGGAAAAAAATCCTAATTTGCAAGCATAAATAGGTGATGAAGGGTCACTTTCAATTCATTTTTGCATTCACACCTTAGAGAATTCTTGCAATTTGAGCTTTGACCCTCGGACGAAATGGCGCAACGAGTGCTCCCATGACACATTTCTGATTGGGTTCGATTGTACCAAAGGCCACTAGGCGTAGGACCATTGGTATGTGATTCCAAATTTGACTTGAATTTTCACTTTTGAGTGCATTTATTGCTATTTGAAATTTGAATTTTGGTAGCATCGCTATATAGTGACACTATTTGTAGAATCGGCAATGCTATTTTAATTTTAGTAACGCTATTGTGATGAGCAACACAGTTCGCGATTTGAAATTAGGGTTTCAGATTTCAAATCGCAATGCAGATGTAAATAGCGACACACCTCACGATTTGGAATTTAGAATTAGGGTTTACAAATTTCAAATAGTGACGCATATGTGATAAGCAATGCAATTTGCGATTTGCAATTTGAATGCATCCAACATCATTGTTTGGAATTTGAGTTATAGCGATGCTTTCATAAATAGTGACACTTCTATCATTTTGGGGGATTAAAACTCCAAACTTAGCCATTTTTTTGTGAATTTTGATGTCGTGCACTTTGTGGGTGCAGGAGGTTATCCAACCTTTGATGTCCCACGAGCACCAACCGACAATTTTATCCAGACTTGATGATTTGTTTGAGCTTCGACAAGAGCACCTAGGAGAGATTGGCTTGTGGTATTGTTACCTATTTTTCACTACCAGCTCAAATAGGTAGAGCCGAATTGCAAATTCAAATCAAAAGGTACACAAGTTCAAAAGTTTCTGCTAAGTACTCATTATTGTACAATGTTTTGTTACAGTGTAAATTTCAGTAATATTATGCAAAAAATCTCAAAATGATATCATAAGTTTGCATAATTTTTGTTGTTTTATTCATAATGTACAAATCAAAACCCCACACAAGTCGTGGGAGTAACTCAATTTGATTTTCATAATCAAATAAGGGGTGCATGAGGTAAAATACACTATACGACTGAGAATAAAGAAGGCATAGGGTAGAAAGTGATTCGTCATTGCCTGGAATGACGAATCATTGACAAGTCTAGGTCTTTAGTTGTGGCTCCAGCTCCAGCTCCAAGCTCTGATGCACCTGCAAGGTTGATAGAAGTGTGGTTAGAGCAATGTGAATCAAATCCTATCGTATGCCTATGCTACTAATAGAAATATAGTATACATTTGATCAAGCATCCATCAGATGATTTCAAATTTAAAAGTGATAAAACTCAAGAGGGAAGCTTCAACTTCTTTTATTTTGTTAACATGTTTGTTTCAATCTGCAGGAATAGGTTCATCATGTTCGTGACCATCTTATCAGATATGTGGAGTAAAACGGGCTCCCACAAGGGTAGAGCTCGACATATCATAAAGATGACACCTCTCATTCACATTATTACATGAGAGTCATCAAGTGTTATAGTTATCAAACAAGACTGTTGTAGAGCAATATCAAACAGTAAAAGTAGTCTAATTCAGCTGGTAAAGACAGTTTAAGCAATTATCTTTTGCTCATCATTCAAGGAACAATTCAAGAAATATATCAAGAGAGCATTGATTACATATCCTTTGTTTTGGTTCTGCCTTTCAACAATATTTACATTTTGATGAAGCATTGAGCCCTTATGCTGAAGGGAGAACAAGACAATAAGCAATTAAATTGTTTCTTTCAATATCAAAGCAACATAGTCCATTCAAACATTCAAGAGACACAATAGAATAATCCATAATAGCATCATTGTGCAGAGCAAGTCCACACTGCTCTTATTTCAAAAGAAGTTAACAAGGTCATAGAGACATGATTTGAAGTTTCAGAATGTATGCTACAAGACTGTCATGTTGACAGTAAAAATGAACAGCGACATTAATTTCAAAATAAAGCGTATACGCTTGAAGTAGACAGCCTTGCAAGGAAGTTATGTGCTATAGGTGTGCATTATAAGCAGCAGCAAAAGATTAATGAGAAATGAATGGAGGAGCTAGATCTGGCAAGAATAAGAATGCTGATACAAAGCTGATTAAAGTAGATGTGCATACATGTTTCAAAAAGCCAAATGATAGTAGCCAAATCACAACAGAAACAGATTTGTATTCCATGAACATCAAGATAATAAGAGTGTAATAACTAAGGAGGACAACCAGCTGTTAATTTAAATCTTTATCAAATGACAATGATATTACAATTATATGAGCTTACATCAGTCATGATAGCAGTAGTAAGTATAGCTTAATCAGTATTGATAATGAATGAAAGTATATTTGAAGCTGAAAGTATAGTCATATTGCTATAACAAGCGCTTCACGATTTGATATATAAAAGGAGTAAAGAGGCTATTGAGGTCATTACAAGGCTCATAGCTGTGAAGAATAATTACTATCCCATAGTACCAGCATAAAGCACTGAAGTGAGCAGTCAAAATTCAAATATCAAATGTATTTCTGGGCAAGTTTCCATCATAAGACAACCATCACAATGATAAACATAATCCATGATCAAGACTAATGGATAGTCTCTTTGAATGAAAGAGTACAAGTAACAAAAGATTTGTTACAATATGGCATCAATGGAGCAGCAATTTAACTTTTAGAAACATCAATACAATGATCATGATAGTCATATAGAGAAAGCACATTGATGGTGGATGGAATAGTCATCAAAAGATCTTGCATTTTTCAGTCACTAATACATTGCATAATGTAACTCTGACAGGGATTAGAGTTATCTTAACAAAGGAAATGGAGTTTGAAATGGAGTTTGTTATGCATCCAAACTAAGTACAGATTTGCTAAATACATTCATGGAGAATAAGCAGCAATTTCTAGAGACTACCTTAGATGATATGTGAGGAGGTGGTGATCTTAAAAGAACAGGATACACCAAAGCTTTCTTTGTTTCAACATTGCATTATGTAAACCAAAACCATCAAAAGTTCAAATCAACTACAAATATGCAAATATATGAGGTTGCAGCCCAGATTTCTTTTACCCATGTAAGGGTTTTACTCTAAAATGCAGAATATAGTGAATACAAAATACCCAGATGGAGGATATTATAAGTTGTGACCAGAAAAATGGAGATAGCCATGTTCTTATGGTTACTTTTTCCTTATAAAGACACAGTAAAAGCTTAATAATAAGTTCAGAATCAGCTTACCTTTGTTATAGAAAGAGAGGCGACCAAGATTTAGACTAAAATATGAAGGAAACTCAACAATATCGAGCTCGACTCCAGCTCTCATGGCGGCCAAAGTCAGACAAAGTGCCAAGAAGATACAAAGAACAAAGAAATGATAAAGTATATATCAGATAGTGAACACAGCCGTGGCTTTAAAGCTTCATAAAATCCTGTATAATGGAGTCAAACTGGTAAAGAACGAACTTACCATGTGAAAATCACAAGTTTCAGCTTAGAAAACGTCCAAAAGGTGCAGTCTCGAGCCAGTTCATGGGGAATTTCGAGTTCAAACCCTACTCCATGGCAGGGGCCAACAACTTCTTCAGGAAGCTTCATCAAAGTCAAAAGAATTGTAATGATTTAGGGTTCGATTGTCCATTCGCCTTGAGCCCTTTTGGTATTTTTGTGAGTGATTTTTAATAATCATCGTGTTCTTTATTCTTCTCGTGGCCATGACTTTTAAGTCAATGAGCCTAGCAAAAGTGGTCGGCCTTTCTAATAAACACTTAGAGCTAAAGGTTTAAAATATATCCCATAGTGTTATTTCAATATTGCTGATGGGGTCAGTTATAGTATTATTTCAATAGTCTATGGTGGTCGACTTATACTTATGATGAATGTTGAATGCATATTCAGAATATATGCTAAGTATAGTGCATGAAGCCGTAGATGGAGAATATTCCTTCAAGTTTAGCTTTGTTCTTCATATTTATTTGCATTAAATAATGTAAATGAATTAATTAAATGATGCATTATAAATCATTTAATTAATTCATCATCTTAAAATGCAAATGAAGATATTATGTAAAGCCGAATCACAATTTTACTTCAGTTACACATTAGACTCAACTGATGACATAGATATGAAGATGGATTTCCAATGTGCATGGGAGAATTGACAAGAACGAGACAATTTTGCATGCTTTAGCCCACCTTTTCAGGGATTTCCAGTTCAGTTTGAGTTATAGATCAGTTGCATGCTTTATGACTGCGAGTTCGAGATTGAGTTCACTCATTTTTGCATGAGTTGGAACCTTATTTTTAGGGATTTTTGTTTTTGCTCAGTTTTCACTTTGGAATTGTCACTTTCGCATTGAAATTGACTTTCAGTTATTTGTTCATGCACTTTGAAGTGCATTCTCATTGTATATATTGAAAAAGTTTATCTTTTTCAATTAGTTTTTGTTTTTTCAGCCTTTGCATTCGGCAAAGTGAGATATCTTGTAACTCAACATTTTAGATTTAATATAGTTTTACAGCTTTACAGGTTATCATTTTTGCAGAGTTTCCTTCTTTTTATTATCGCTATTCGGTATTAGCCTTCTCAGATTCAGGAGTCTTGTATTGATTGAATGTTTAAAATGCGAATTTAATGTGTTTGATTTCAAAGCCTTTAAATTCCTATCACGTTCATGAATACATGTACACGAAAAAGCAATTTTAATTACAGATCATAAGTTGTGTTGTTAATTTATCCTCTCCTTTAGGTTGTGAAAATATAATTTTCCTTCATTAAGAATGGATTGTCAGGTCTTCTGATGAGACACTTATGTAATTAGATTTCCCAATTTGAGTTGTGAAAATAGATTCCGTAATAATCAGTTGTGAATGAATCTACTCATAAATATCAATTAGGTGCATCACCGGGGTTTTTAGTTTTAGTTTCATGCATTTAGCAATAGTTCTTCTATCCCTTTTCTCAAAGCAAATCATTCAAGTATCTAATTGATCATCAAATAGGAACCAACCTAGAATCTGGAGGTCTATCTTCGCCTTAGGAATACCCACAGCCTGAAGATAGTTCCAATGTTTCAACAGATTGTTGAATTTCAATATTCAAGCGTTTGGGTGCAATCTGATTGACAACAGTTTTTGGCACGCCCGGTGGGACTCTGAAGATCAATTCAGGGAAGAAATTCAAAGATACAAGTTGCTGTCCTAGTATATACAACAGCATATTTTCACCTTTCAGAGGTATAAATTTATACCTGGTGACTCCGAGCAAATCTACTGGTTTCAAGAAGTTCAGTGTTGGTATGTTTCAAATTCAAGCTTAATATTCTAATTTCCAACATTTATATGAGTAGAGATGACAAATTTTCATAGTCAGCATGTATACCCACTTCCGTTTCATGAAACTCCTGTCAACCAATCACCCTATCATCCATATCAAGCCAGTCAAGCTGCTGGTTTTATCCCAAATAGCCATGCAATAGTAGCTTGTCAGCATGCTCAACATGCTTACCTCCCACCCACCCCTACTCAACCTTCAGATCAATATTCATATGTTCAGAATCAGCTCCAAGAAGTTGATAATATGAAGAATAACATGAATAACATGAAATACATATTGTCAGACATCACAAAGCAGATAGAAGAGTTTAGAAGGCAACAAGAGCTTGATACACAACAACAGGAATTAGAGTATCAGGCCTACCTTCATGAGCAGGAATTGGAGATACAAAAGAGACAGTTTGAAGAAAAGCTCAGAAGGGAGTTAGTAGTACAGGAAGAGCAGATCAAGTCTTTGCTTCCTCAAAAGCATGATATCCGAACAACTTCTTGCATTTCAGATCAGTTTCAAGAGGAAGAACTTCCAAGGTATGAAATCCCAAATTTTACAACCATTCATCCTTCGCAAGTAGAGGAAACTAATCTAGTACAACCTAGTGTGGTTACAGAGCAGCACATTGATAAGGACACCTTACTCCTCATGGAAAAGTTCAGAAACGTAAACCCATTGCATTTAGCTTTGGAAGTTTACCAATTAGAGCAGCAAAAGAATGAACAGAAGGAGCAGGAAGTTTTGGCTGCTTGTACTGTGTCCCCAGCTCAAAACTACCATATTACATGCGAAGAGGATATTGGTTCAAACTTAGTGCTGAACCCCTTGGATTTTGACTTATTTGAAATTTTTTCTAATGTTGTTTATAACATGGCTAAAAGCAGAGTACAAGAATTACCAGTCAAAGATCTTCACTTACAAGATGCTTAGGCTTCATTTGAGAAGGCACCACATGGGGAGGAGCGATCAGTTTATTTGTTCGATCAATTACCTGGTTTCATTGAGCAAGCTGAAAAGAGCACACAGGAGCCTAACTTACCAGTTAATTTGAAACACTCAGAAGATATTGTAGAACATGTTGTACTGCTAGTTCAAGATGAGATTGAAGCCTCAATTCATATGAGATAGCAAAAGGTTACTAAAATTGAACAAGCAAGCAGATCAGAATTTGTGTTTCAAAAGGATGATCCCGAATCTAAGGTAAGCCCTCTCATACCACAAAGTAACGAAGATTATGAAGAAGCCCTATTTTGGAACGACCTTGAATCCTTTGTTTCAAGCTTAGATGATAAACAAGAGAAAACTGAGCATGTTTATGTAGAGAAAATTGAAAGTGAATCTTAGAATTTTTTTGATTTATTTGATGAACTTCCTCAATTTGTTGATGAAAATGAGGATATCACATGCCCAGTAGCATCTATGCCTGATATGGAGAAACTAAGTGATAAAATTCATTTGGACTTAATGCAAAGTTATGAGTTAGATGAAAATGTGTTTTCAGGCATAATAGACATTTTTTGCTCTAACATTGATGATAGTTCGATGCCATATGAGCCAGCAGTATGCAATCAGCTTGTTCAGTCCAAGGAAGCAAACATTCCTTCATTTCATTTATGTGAACCAACTCTTTCAGATCATATTGAAACTAAGGCAACACGATGGAAGGAAGAAAATCTTACATTGCATGCAGTGGAGCAGTCTAATCAGCAATATGGAGTGCCAACAATTGATAAGCATGAAAACAACAATAAGAGGCCAAGCTTTATCCTTTCAAAGGGGTGTCCAATCAGGTACTTATCAAAAGAGGAGTCTACAAAATTACAACAAGACATGATTCTGCTAAAGCATATGATTAAAACGTGCCAAGAACAGCAACAGGTTAATCTTATTCATATGCCTCAGACTATCATCTTTAATGATCAGTCAGATAAGAAAGGTATGCTTTTTATGATGATCCAAACTATGTTGATGGCAGTTTTTGCCACTAAGGAGCGGCAGTTAGTCAAATGTCTATACTTCTTTTTTATTAATCTTACGGATTTGAAGTATCCTCTGTTGTTAAGAAACGACAACTATTTCTCACAACCAGTAAATGGTCATATCTGAGTGCCAACACTGTTTTGGTTAGTCTAGGGTAGGGTAGATAGTTTTAGTTATACTTTCAATAAGTGCCTGCTAGCATGTTTCATTTCAGTTTTGTCATGTTTTCAATAAGTGCAGTTGTTGCACGTGGTTTTCAAACTCTGTCTTAAACAAAGTTGTAGTAGTTTTCTTTTAGTTTGTTTGGTTTGAAGTTGAGTTACAAGGTTTTTCAGAAATCTAAAGAGCAGAGATTGAATCCATGCCCAATGGATATACTAGGCAACTGGTCTATGGTGTTTAGCAGGAAAACACTTCGCAGAGGTCGCCAATTGGTTACCTATTTTTAAGTACCAGCTCAATCATGTAGAGCTGAATTGCAAATTCAAATCAAAAGGTACACAAGTTGTTCAAAAGTTTCTGCTAAGTACTCATTATTGTACAATGTTTCGTTATAGTGTAAATTTCAGTAATATTATACAAAAACATCTCAAAATGATATCATAAGTTTGCATAATTTTTGCTATTTTATTCATAATGTACAAATCAGAATCCCACACAAGTCGTGGGAGTAACTCAATTTGATTTTCATAATCAAATAAGGGGTGCATCAGGTAAAATACACTATACAATTGAGAATAAAGAAGGCATAGGGTAGGAAGTGATTCGTCATTGCCTGGAATGACGAATCATTGACAAGTCCAGGTCTTCAGTTGTGGCTCCAGCTCCAAGCTCTGATGCACCTGCAAGGTTGATAGAAGTGTGGTTAGAGCAATACAAAACAAATCCTATCATATGCTACGCTACTAACAGAAATATAGTATACATTTGATCAGGCATCTGTTAGATGATTTCAAATTTAAAAGTGATAAAACTCAAGAGGGAAGCTTCAACTTCTTTTATTTTGTTAACATGTTTGTTTCAATGCGCAGGAACAGGTTCATCATGTTCATGACCATCTTATCATATATGTGGAGTAAAACGGGCTCCCACAAGGGTAGAACTTGACATGTCATAAAGATGACACCTCTCATTTGCATTATTACATGAGAGTCATCAAGTGTTACAGTTATCAAACAGGACTGTTGTAGAGCAATATCAAATAGTAAAAGCAGTCTAATTCAGCTGGTAAAGACAGTTTAAGCAATTATCTTTTGCTCATCATTCAAGGAACAATTCAAGAAATATATCAAGAGAGCATTGATCACATATGCTTTGTTTTGGTTCTGCCTTTCAACCATATTTACATTTTGATGAGGCATTGAGCCCTTATGCTGAAGGGAGAGCAAGACAATAAGCAATTAAATTGTTTCTTTCAATATCAGAGCAGCATAGTCCATTCAGACATTCAAGAGACACAACAGAATAATCCATAATAGCATCATTGTGCAGAGCAAGTCCACACTGCTCTTATTTCAAAACTGCTCTTATTTCAAAAGAATTTAACAAGGTCATAGAGACATGATTTGAAGTTTCAGAATGTATGCTACAACACTGTCATGTTGACAGTAAAAATGAACAGTGACATTAATTTCAAAATAAAGCATATACGCTTGAAGTAGACAACCTTGCAAGGAAGTTCTGTGCTATAGGTGTGCATTATAAGCAGTAGCAAAAGATTAATGAGAAATGAATGGAGGAGCCAGATCTGGCAAGAATAAGAATGTTGATACAAAGCTGATTAAAGTAGATGTGCATACGTGTTTCAAAAAGCCAAATGATAGTAGCCAGATCACAACAAAAACAGATTTGTATTATATGAACATCAAGATAATAAGAGTGTAATAACTAAGGAGGAAAACCAGCTGTTAATTTAAATCTTTATCAAATGACGATGATATTACAATTATATGAGCTTACAACAGTCATGATAGTAGCAGTAAGTATAGCTTAATCAGTATTGATAATGAATGAAAGTATATTCGAAGCTAAAAGTACAGTCTTACTGCTATAACAAGCGCTTCACGATTTGATATATAAAAGGAGTAAAGAGGCTATTGAGGTCATTACAAGGCTCATAGCTGTGAAGAATAATTACTATCCTATAGTACCAACATAAAGCACTGAAGTGAGCAGTCAAAATAGAATATCAAATGTATTTCTTGGCAAGTTTCCATCATAAGACAACCATCAAAATGATAAACATAATCCATGATCAAGACTAATGGATAGTCTCTTTGAATGAAAGAGTACAAGTAACAAAAGATTTGTTACAATATGGCATCAATGGAGCAGCAATTTAACTTTTAGAAACATCAATACAGTGATCATGATAGTCATATAGAGAAATCACATTGATGGTGGATGGAATAGTCATCAAAAGATCTTGCTTTTTTCAGTCACTAATACATTGCACAATGTAAGTCTGACAGGGATTAGAGTTATCTTAACAAAGGAAATGGAGTTTGAAATGGAGTTTGTTATGCATCCAAACTAAGTACAGATTTGCTAAATACATTCATGGAGAATGAGCAACAATTTGTAGAGACTTCCTTAGATGATATGTGAGGAGGTGGTGATCTTAAAAGAACAGGATACACCAAAGCTTTCTTTGTTTCAACATTGCATTATGTAAACCAAAACCATCAAAAGTTCAAATCAACTACAAATATACAAACATATGAGGTTGCAGCCCAGATTTCTTTTACCCATGTAAGGGTTTTACTCTAAAATGTAGAATATAGTGAATACAAAATACCCAGATGGAGGATATTATAAGCTGCAACCAGAAAAATGGAGATAGCCATGTTCTTATGGTTACTTTTTCCTTATAAAGACACAGTAAAAGCTTAATAATAAGTTCAGAATCAACTTACCTTTGTTATAGCAAGAGAGGCGACCAAGATTTAGACTTAAATCTGAAGGAAACTCAGCAATATCGAGCTCGACTCCAGCTCTCATGGTGGCCAAAGTTAGCCAGAGTGCCAAGAAGATACAAAGAACAAAGAAATGATAAAGTATATATTAGATAGTGAACACAGTCGCGACTTTAAAGCTTCATAAAATCCTGTATAATGGAGTCAAACTGGTAAAGAATGAACTTACCATGTGAAAATCACAAGTTTCAGCTCAAAAAACGTCCAAAAGGTGCAGTCTCGAGCCAGTTCATGGGGAATTTCGAGTTCAAACCCTACTCCATGGTGGCGGCCAACAACTTCTTCAGGAAGCTTCATCAAAGTCAAGAATTGTAATGATTTAGGGTTCGATTGTCCATTCGCCTTGAGCCCTTTTGGTATTTTTGTGAGTGATTTTTAATAATCATCGTGTTCTTTATTCTTCTTGTGGCCATGAATTTTAAGTCAATGAGCCTAGCAAAAGTGGTTGGCCTTTCTAATAAACACTTAGAGCTGAAGGTTTAAAATATATGCCATAGTGTTATTTCAATATTGTTGATGGGGTCAGTTATAGTATTATTTCAATAGTCTATGGTGGTCGGCTTATACTTATGATGAATGTTGAATGCATATTTAGAATATATGCTAAGTATAGTGCATGAAGCCGTAGATGGAGAATATGTGATAGGGACAGGGTTAGATTGAGACAATCACAATCTCAATGCTTCGGGTCTCACCTTTGATAACCCCTTGGTGTCACTTCCTCCACCACTCAATCTGTAGGTCCTCTGCTATTTAGGCACCCCTGGTTCATTTTCCAACCCTGCTATCATCTACAATGCCTTCAACCAACCAAAACTTGGTGCTCTTCCTCTTGTTCACTCACTAGCCCTTATTCTCCCTAAAGACTACTTGATACTCCAAACGCTTCCAACTTGATGCAGGGGTGTATAAAGCTTCCATGGCTTCAAAACCATCTTACAAAGGTTCCTGATCAACCTCCATGCCTTTGTTCTCCATCGCTATCACAAAACCCTAGTCTAGGGTTTGGGAAGGGCTACTAGGCTTGAGCCCCTTTTAGGCCTCCTCACCCAAGAAAATAGCTTAATACTCCTCTCCTTCAACTGGTTAGGCCAAAATCCCTTTTGGCACCCTGGCTCAAATCCCAAGCACTAACAGATTCTTGAGGTTTTGGATCCTTTTTCTGTCCGTACACAGGTGTACCCTGTTCTTGCAAGAACTAGGGCTTTTCTTGACCTTTTCTTGGACTGTTTGTACTTTCCAGCCTCCAAATGATCAGTCAAATGTTCTGCCTTCTTTCCAACCTTGGTGAAGGCTCCTGCAATCACTTCGCACTCTGCATTGTCAGACATTCAGCACCCCTGCCACGTTTGGACTGTGTAAAGACTGCCTTTTCCAAGCCAGGCACCTATAGTCTCGCCTAGGAAAAGACTTTAAGCATGCTCTTAGAACTCCTAATGTTTCCTACCACTAAACTATGTACAGGTAAGGAGTTTGGCCACATTCCCAACGAGTCCATGCTTGCTGGCACGGGAAGAATGCGGCCTAAAACCCCATTTTTACCAGATTTACAGTCAAAACAACAATAAAGAAAACACAAAATATACAAAGAATGGAGAGAAGGGATAAACTAACTATCTATTTAGCCACAAGAATGATTCACAAGACTCCTCTACATGCTAAAACAAACCATCAAATGTCTTGCTCAGTTCATCTAGCTGCTGTCTCAGAAACAAGAACAGAAAAATTGCATTTACACACCCAAAATCACTGTATTCTTATTATCTGCATATATCTCCAAACATTTTCTATGCTTCCAACCCTCAAACAGGTCGAGAGTGAACTTTACATATGCTTGGAAACAGTTAGGTTTCCTTTCCCGAGCCTAAGAATGACCAAAAACTTAGCGTTGGAAAACACAGTGTGTTTTTCAACCTTGGTCTCTTGTAGGGAAAACAACCCAAACATAGGCTTCCTAACTTATTCAACTTCACCACTCCTAAACTAAGGAGAAAAGGTCCTCAACCATAACTAAGATGGTTCACAAGACCTTACACAACAAAATGAAATATAACAAAAAACTTCAAATGAAGCATAAACCTTGCCAGGTGCTCCAACTTTGCCAGGTGCTCCTGCACCAATATGCCTTCAATTTTAACTTTGTTTTTCATATTTATTTGCATTAAATAATGTAAATGAATTAATTAAATGATGCATTATAAATCATTTAATTAATTCATCATCTTAAAATGCAAATGAAGATATTATGTAAAGTTGAATCACAATTTTACTTCAATTACACATTAGACTCAACTGAAGACTTAGATATGAAGATGGATTTCCAATGTGGATGGGCGAATTGACAAGAATGAGACAGTTTTGCATGCTTTAGCCCACCTTTTTAGGGATTTTCAGTTCAGTTTGAGTTACAGATCAATTGCATGCTTTATGACTTCCAGTTCGAGATTGAGTTCACTCATTTTTGCATGAGTTTGAACCTTATTTTCAGGGATTTTTGTTTCTGCTTGGTTTTCACTTTGGATTTGTCACTTTCGCATTGAAATTGACTTTCAGTTATTTGTTCATGCACTTTGAAGTGCATTCTCATTGTATATATTGAAAAAGTTTATCTTTTTCAATTAGTTCTTATTTTTTCAGCCTTTGCATTCGACAAGGTGAGATATCTTGTAACTCAACATTTTAGATTTAATACAGTTTTACAGCTTTATAGGTTATCATTTTTGCAGAGTTTCCTTCTTTTTATTATCGCTATTCAGTATTAGCCTTCTCAGATTCAGGAGTCTTTTATTTATTGAATGTTTAAAATGCGAATTTAATGTGTTTGATTTCAAAGCCTTTAAATTCCTACAACGTTCATGAATACATGTACACGAAAAATCAATTTTAATTACAGATCATAAGTTGTGTTGTTAATTTATCCTCTCCTTTAGGTTGTGAAAATATAATTTTCCTTCATTAAGAATGGATTGTCAGGCCTTCTGATGAGACACTTATGCAATTAGATTGCCCAATTTGAGTTGTGAAAATAGATTCTGTAATAATCAGTTGTGAATCAATTTGCTCATAAATATCAATTAGGTGCATCACCGGGGCTTTTAGTTTTAGTTTCATGCATTTAGCAATAGTTCTTCTATCCCTTTTCTCAAAGAAAATCATTCAAGTATCTAATTGATCATCAAATAGGAACCAACCTAGAATCTGGAGGTCTATCTTCGCCATAGGAATACCCATAGCCTGAAGATAGTTCCAATGTTTCAACAGATTGTTGAATTTCAATATTCAAGCATTCGGGTGCAATCTGATTGACAACAGGTACATTTCCTACATGCCTGTCATGTAGACCAATTTGGCAATGATGACAACATTGTACGAGCGATGGCATAGTGATACCTCGTCATTCCACTTACCTACTGATGAGGCAACAGTGACGTTGGAGGATGTATGGAAAATTTTGTTATTATCGATACATGGTGAGCACGTTAGTTACGACACTGATGTCAGTTGTGATGCTTGTCATGAGGTGCTTGACTAGGATTCCATTATCCTGGTCAACTCCCAAATAGACCTTGAGATGTACAGAGGTCAAGCGTCGACCTTCAGATTGATCATTGCGGTAGTGACTTTGGGATTGGTTGCCCCCAAATCGATGGAGCAGGGGATTCAGTCCAAGATGGGAGCTAGCATGGCACAAGATGCTCTTCAAGAGGACTCAATTGGCATGGGGGCCAGTGATGTTGGCCTTCCTATACAATGATATGCATGAGTTCGTGTATTGTGATGGCGGAGCCATTGGCACTAGAGTCACTCTTCTTCACATATGGGAATGGGAGCACATTGTCGTGCTCTGACCGATTGTCCACATGGCAGATGTGGAGCTAGATGATCCGATTATTTGGAAATACAGAGGTGCTATTACTCTTCAATACATAGAGAAGCTTGGCATCCCGTATTGGCGTCAAATGATTGATGAGATGACAATGTTTAGATGGTGGTCATGGCTCCAGATGCTTGCATGGTACGATGATGTACAATAGTTGTTCTTTTCTCGGTAGGCCCGGTTCATGCAAGGCTGAGAGCACATGATGATTGAGAGGTACCTACCTGGTAGGGTTTCCAGACAGTTTGGTGAAAGGCAGGACATGCCTGACGATTTGTATACTGCCATTTTTTCCAAGTCGGCCCGAGAGACTACATGGGGACACATGATCCCGATCCACGAGGTTGTTGAGGGCTTCCGAAGTTGGTTGCAAGGCCATGGGCTTATGATCAAGTATAGGTAGATGCAAAAACTACACTTGCTTATGATGCATGGTTCGTACCCCCTCCCAGATTGACAGATCCAACAAGTATACCTCCATGAGGGAGACCAAGAGGGAGGGGCGTAGGAAGAGGTCAAGGGAAGCTAGATGATGGACAGGGCAGAGGACAGGATGGCCAGGATGGCCAACATCAGGATGGATAGGTCCCCGGTGCACCCTCATTGCATCAACAACAACTACCTCAACAACCACCGATACAACAGTAGCCACCACAAAAACCACCGCTGGGCTAGATCCTTGTGATGTACAGATTTAGCAGTTACAGGTGGTGACGGCTGAGTGAGATCAGGCTTGAAAGTAGGTACAGGCACTTATGACAGAGAGGGATTGGGAGCGTCAACTTAGACAGGCCTTTGATATCCAGTTGGCACAAGAGGTCGAGTAGCGACAACAGTTAGAGGCTATGATAGATGGACCATAGGGATGCACAAATTATGCCAGTTTATATAGAGAGGCAGTGACCGAGGCTTCTTATTATCGCATGCACTATCATCAATATGTCCCTGCAACGTTGACACAACTGGATTATTCACAGAGGAGTGGTGCACATCCCCAAGCTGAGGATCAACCATTAGAGAGATAGCCTAAGGAGGGGAACAACCATTAGGGCTAGCTTACTTGTATAGAATTTTTTTTTATTGCCTGATTCTTTATACAAATAATTTCATGGGCTCATTTTTTATAACCTTGTGGATATTGTACTTTTGATAGATATACATACATTGACTTAGATATTGTATTATGACAGTCACCATTTTTTGATATATAAATGATATGATATGGATTTGATATGCGATGTGCTCTTTATTTCATGCTTTATGAATGTATGGATGAATTTTGATATGATGTGATATGCTTATATATGTTATGATCATGTATGGATGGATGCATTTCCTTCTATTCATGTTTATGTAATATGTGATGATATACATGATATGCGATGTAATGAATGGATGCACTTCTTTTTTAGAATGTGTTTATGACATGTTATGGGATGGATGATATGATATGCAGATGTTATGCTTATACAAATGATATGGATGTATGTTCTTTTTTTGTATTTTCTTATGCAGTTTTATGAGTTGATGATGTATGCATATAGATGTATGTATGGATAATGCATATGTTCATGTTTATGATATGATAATGTGATGTATGTTTATGATATGTGTGCAACAATTTAAGATGCTTAGAATAAAAAATCTATATTATTCATTCACAACTTAAATGATAATGATGGTGTAGTGAAATATGTTTTCTATATTATGATATGTCATGATGATGTAGGATGTATGCATGTTGATGATTTGTGGATGCGGGATGGATGCATTGATGATATTTTTGTTGACCGTCATGATACCAGGTTAGCATAGAGAGAAGATAAAAGAAATAAGTGGAATGTTTTGACCATTGATTTTGATGATTAATTCAAAAGATCCAATAAGCCTATGATCCACCGAGAATTTATTAGAGATGGTGATGCATGATGTATGATGATGATTTGCTCATATCTTGGGATTGGGATTTTTCGTTATTCCTTATTTTTGATATAACACATAGACACAATGCATTAAGGTATTGATAGCCAGGATGGCGTTGTATCTAATGTAATGGACTTTCACTCTAAAATAGATAGGATAGCTCTTCTTCACACCTTGACATATGGAAACCTCATCAGAATGTAGTTTAGAAGGTTAGAATATATTGGACCAAAGCATACACAATAGTCAACAATGTACTCCAAACAACTTCCCTACACACAACTAAGCAAGTATGTGCCAAGATTATTTTACAAGAGTATCCACAAGCATAGCAAACAAAAGATAATGATCAATGCCCCATTATTTTCTCTCTAAATCATTTTGATAGACATCATCGAGAGGTCCTCAGAATGGGTTAATAAGATAAATCATAAGAAAAGATCAAAGACAAACAGTCAATGTTATCTATATCTCTTGCCAGTTTAATTTTAGCTAAGGTTATTTTTAATACCGATGTCCATCGCAAGAAGGATACATCCTAGGACATGTTGATCAGGTGTTTTGATTAGGATGAGTTGTTTAATAAGCCATTAATACAAACTTCACTGACTCATTTACCTATGATTTAGACTTTATATTTTGACACTTAGGTTCTCCCTTTACAACTTGCAATACTTTCTTTCTATTTGTTTTGCCAAAGGTTGAAGGTGATGCTTGATTTATTATGGTTGACAAGCTTACTGTGGGTGAAAGTGAAATGGGGTGGATGGTTTTGTATTTTTCTAGAATATTTAAATGTTTTTGGTGTTTTGAAAATGTTTTGAGGTTGTTTTTTGGTCTTTTTGAAATTTTTTGTGAATGTTTATGTTTTTGGTTATTTGAGGTTGTTTAGGTCTTTCCAAGATATTTGATGTTATTTAGGTTTTTCCAAGATATTTGATACTATTTAGGTTTTTTGAATGTTTTCTAATGTTTTTGTATTTTTATGATATTTGAATGTTTTTGTATTTTTTGATATTTGAATGTTTAGGGTTTTTTCGATATTTGGATGTTTAGGGTTTTTATGATATGTAAATGTTTATGGGTTTTCTAATATTTTGACCAAGAAACTAACCTAAAATACCTATCCTAGGGGCCTCGAGGGCTGATCAAAGATTAGCATTTCCTATCTTATACACATAGAGACAACATAGTTTGACTGACTTGACTTATTGAAGATGAACAATGGATGGATTTCGGTTTATTATGACGGACTCCTAAAGGACTGACCTAGGGTGTCTTGGGGGCTAAATAAATGATGGCCTTGCCTACGTTGAAGCTTAGAGCCTCGTAGTTCAACAGCGTATTGTTTTTGGATTTTCGAGGTTTTCATCTTTTTAGGGATTTTGATGTGTTTTGGATGTTTTGGACTTTTGACTTTACAATTTTTTAATGTTTTTGGATTTTAGTTGTATAGGATTTTTCAAATGTTTTGAATTTTCAGCTATACAAGATTTGGATGGTTTTGGATTTTGATGAAATATCATGAATGTTTTTGGGATTTTCAATTGCGATTGCCAATAACCTTAAGGTATACAAGAACCCAAGCCGATCTAGAATGAATTTCCCCTAGCGTGACACAATAGACTACCTCAATATAGGCAAGAAAAACTAACCTTAGGAATATTCCAAGTAGGACTAAAAGGGGATACAATACTTCACAACATCAAGCTATGATAAGGACATAGATGGGTGATGGAATACATAGGATGAATGATGTGATGGATGGATGTGATGCCAAGAATGATAGGGTAAAGAGTCCAAGTAGATGGAGGTGCTTTATTTATGCGAGGCACTTGTTTGCCAGGTTTTCACCAAGGTACTTGCCCAAAGAACCACCGAAGTGGTTTTCACTAGAGGATGATTATTTTTCTTTACTTTTTTCAATACTTTTTCTCTCTTTTTTGGATTTTGATCTATTTTTGGTATTTTCAGATTTACACCCTTCAAGACTAGGCATAAAAAATTTTAAGATGCAAGTTGTTGGTTGGTTCCTGCAAGGGTTCACCTTCAGGTGTTGACAATTGGTATGCTTTTGATCCATAGCTTGCTATGACGATAAAGGGACCTAACCAGTTAGGCTCAAACTTTCCTTTACTATCCTAATCTGAAAGATTCTTCTAATTCTACTTTAGGACAAGATCCCCTACCTGGAAAGACCGACATTTGATCTTCTTGTTATAAATTTGTTTCAGCTGGTTTTGATATACTTTCAAGTGATTAAGGGCGTGAAGACGACACTCATCCAAGAATTCTAGCTCATTTGACTGAGATACTTTGTATTCTTCATCAATGATTCGGTTCTGCAGTGACACTCACAATGCTGGGAGCTCAACCTTAATAGGAAAAATGGCTTTTGATCTGTAGACCAAGGAGAAAGGGGTTGCACCTATAGGCATGCAGATACTGGTTCGATAGGCCCAAAGAGTGGGATTTAACTGCATATGCCAATCATGAATAACTTCATTGACTGTTTTCTTTAGGATTTTCAAAATAGTATAGTTTGTAGCCTCAACCTGACTATTGGCCTGGGGGTAATATGGGGCAAAGAATTAATGTTGGATGTTGAATCTTTCACATAACTCTTTCACATCTCGATTCTTGAAGGGTGTTCCATTATCAAAGATAAGGGTTCGCAGAACACCATAACAACATATGAGGTAGTTTAGGATAAACTTATCAATTTGCTTCCCCATCATGTAGGTCATAGGAATGGCTTCAACCCACTTGGTAAAGTACTTTGTGGTTGTTATGATAAATTTTTGCCCATTGGATGAGGTTGGAGTGATTTTTCTTATGAGGTCAAGCCCCCACTACGAGAAAGGCCAAGGTGTGATCATTGGGTGCAATTCCTGAGCTGGAGTATGAATCAAATTTCCATGCTATTGACATTGGACATATTTATGCACATACTAATGGGATTATCTTTCCATGGTTGGCTAGTAGTACCCCATCCTCAACAATTTCTTAGCTAAAGTCATACCACTAGAATGGGAACCACATATGCCATCGTGAACTTTTGTTAAAGCAGTCAAGGCTTCCTCTTGGTTAAGACATCGTAGTAATGTCCCTTCAATGCTTCGACGATAAAGGGTATTACCCAGGATCATGAATCAGGATGCCTTCTTAAAGGTCTTTTTAAGGTTGGAGGTGATATCAGATGGGAGGGCTCCTCTGCTTAGGTAGGTGAATATGTCATGATACCACGAGGATCTAGGACCAATGATGACACACACAAATTCAGATCCAGGGATTTCAAAAGTTGGTACGAGAAGTTGTTCTACCAAGAATTCACATTGGAGGACGTTATGAGGCATGTCTACCAATTATCCAATTGTTGCCATAGTGTTTGTTGCTCGGTTGTTCATGCAAGGAATCTGCTAAAAATTTATATCAATGAAAAGGTCTTTGAGACTCTCCACCATCTTCTTTTAAGGAGTAAGTTTGCCATCCTTAGTTTGATAGTCATCATTGACTTGTTTGATAACTAGTTGTGAGTCTCTGTAGACTTTCATCTCTTGTATCTGCCACTGAATTGTTATCCTTAGACCTGTGATTAGGGATTCATACTCATCAATGTTGTTAGTGCATGGGAATGATAGCTTGTATGAATTTGGAATGCAATCACCTTGAGGGGTGATGAAAAGAATACCCACCCCTGATCCATGTTGGGTGAACAATCCATCAAAGTACATTTTCCACTTATCTCTGAGATTGAAATGGAACATTGATTCATTAGGGAATTCAAATATCAATGGGTTCTCAGCATATATAGGTGCCTACTAGTTGGTCTGTGATTACTTGTCCTTTGATTTCCTTGCACTCCACATACTCTATGTCAAATTCACTTAAGATCATTACCCATTTGGCCATTTTCCCAGTGAGAGTTTCTTTACATAATAGGTATTTCAATGGGTCAATCTTTGCAATAAGCTTGACTTGATGTGACAATATGTAATTTCTAAAATTTTGTGAAGCAAAAACCATTGTTAAGCATGCTTTCTCAATGTATGAATAGTTCATTTCATAGCCTATCAAGGTCTTGTTGATGTAATAGATAGCTCTCTCCTTTTTGTTTTCATCATGTTGTGCTAGAAGAGCACCTAGTGTTGTTGATGTTGCTGAGATATACAAGATCAATGGTTTGTTCGATATCGGTGACATGAGAACTGGTGATGTCAATAGATAGTCCTTGATTTGCTGGAAATCCTTATCACACTTCTCATCCCACTTGTAAGTTATTCCTTTATGGAGAAGATGCGAGAAAGGGTGGATTTTATTTGATAACTGTGCTATGAACCTCTTGATGGACTACAATATTCCTTGTAATCCTCTCATTTTCTTTAGTGTTTGTAGTGGTTCCATGTCTAGGATGGATTTTACTTTTGTTGGATCAATTTCTATCCCTCTTTGTGAGACGATATAGCCAAGAATTTTCCCTAATTTAACTCCAAAGACACACTTTTTTGGATTCAGCCGTATCTTGTACTCTTCAAGTCTATCGAAAATGGGTCCTAAGACTTCTATGTGCTCACTCATTTTCCTTGAATTGGCCAAAATATCATCCACATAATCTTCAACTATTTTTTGGATCATGTCATGAAAGATTAGGATCATTACTCTTTGATAGGTTTCCCCTGCGTTCTTCAACCCAAATCGCATCACGTTCTAGCAATAGGTTCCCCATGGACAAGTAAGTGCAGTTTTGTGTTGATCCTCCTTGGCGATCATGATTTGATTATAGCCTGAAAAACCATCCATTAATGACAGCATTTCATGCCCAGTTGTTAAATCCACAATGAGATCGATGTTAGGAAGAGGGAAATCATCCTTTGGGCATGCTTTTTTTAAGTCTCTAAAATTTGTGCATATTATAATGCCCCCAGTGGGTTTTGACACTAGTACCAAGTTTGAAACCCACTCAGGATAATCGATCAGTCGAATGTATCCAATGTCAAGAAGTTTTTGTAACTCAAGTTTCCCCAAGAGTGCTATCTGAGGGTGCATCTTCCTTAATTTTTGCTTCACTAGCTTGACTTTGGGATAGACTGCTAAGTTATGCACCGCCACTTCTGGATCAAGTCCTAGCATATCAATGTATGACCATGCAAAGTTGGTTCTTCACACTTTCAGGAATGCTACTAGGTTTTTATGTTCTTCATCCAACAGGGATTCAACATAGAAAGTGATCTTGGGTGCTTCTTCTATTCCCACATTGACTAGAGTGAATTTTTTTGCTAGCACTGCTGACTTCTCTAGATGCATTGCACTAAGGAGGAGATTGAATCCCTCATCCTTGGGTGCCTCATAGAGGTTTTCACCTTCAAATGCATCCTTTCTTTTTACTATTGTAGGATTAGAAAGTGTCACAATGTGGTTTTCACTTAGAGATCTGCATGTTAGTTTTATGTCATTAATCTTGCGACTGAAGGATTCAATCATCTCCTTGTAGTACACCCTTGTGTCTAGCTCTATGTCAAAACTTTCCTTGTGATCTTCCCATGGTAAGTTGTCATGGAGTCCTATGAATTCTGAGATCGCTTCATCATTTTTGAATAAATCTAGAATCAGGGGTCCTTGTTGGTCCAAGCCAATGAGTTGTGATTATACTAGACATATTTTAGTTGGTTGATTTCTTGGAGCAAAGGATGTTATGGATTTTATGAAGAGGGATTTATTCTCAAATAGGTCTGAAACATCAAGGGGGAAGTCATCTAGGGTCATATCACATGATGTAGGTAACCAAGAGGAAGCCTTAGCTCGTTTAGCGGAAGTACCTTTTCCAATAAGGGTGACCTTGCTAGTAGTACAACCTAGTCCAAGATTCTTTAGGTGTTTCTCATAAATGATGGGTTCTAACAAACCATTATCATTATATCCTAACTTCTCATTCTTGTTAGAGCCCCATCCCTTCATTAGCTATAAGCCTTTATTATCATCTTCCATGGGAGGAATAGGGACGAGTTGTTCACCCTGATATAGCAGTTTAGAGACATCCTCCTCGTTGACATCTTCTTGGTTCAAATTCCCCCACTTGGTGAAGGTAGTAGCCGCCATCTTGATTATTTTAGCCTCTTTTTTGCTAGTTTTGGGTTTCCTGTGGGATTGAGGAGATAGGGGTAGCTCTCCTAAGACAAAGGTATTCTTCATTAGCTTATAGTTTCCACAACCATCATCCTAGATTACGGCTTTGATTTCAGGAATGTTCCGCACAATAGGTATTTTTGTTTCTGAGGTCGATGCAAGGGATGATGGGTCAAAAAATGAGGATGGTGTGGGCCCTTCATCATTCTTGGGTATTTGGGGGATCTTATAGAACTTGGCCTCAAGGTTCTTGCAATAGTAAAAAGGCTTAGGATCTCCATGGATGGTAATTTCTCTACCCTCAAAAGGAAAGTTTACACATTTATGATAGGTTGAGGCTACAACTTTTAGGGCATGGATCCAAGGTCAGTCAAGTAAGATGTTGTAGGGAAGATCAAGGTCTACCACTTGGCATGTAGTCTCTACAATGATAGGTCCCACTTGGATGGGTAGTGCAATGATTCCTTGTGATACTTGCTCTTGGTCACCATATGCTTTGATGGTGGTACTCTTTGCTTTCTCAATAGTATCCTCTAAATAACCTAGGTTCTTGATCAACTGAAGGGTACAAATGTTTAGACCAACACCTCCATCTACCAAGACTAGTTTAACCTTGTTCTTATGAATAATGACCTCAAGGTGTAAGGAATGGTTATGAGATGGTTGTGATGGTAGGTCTTGTTCTGAGATGGTGAGAAGATGATTAGTGAAATGCCCTACCATAGCTTGAAATTGTTCTATATCAATATCCTCAGGGACAGATGACTCTGAAAAAGTGTTCTCTAGGATTTCCCTATGTACAGGGGATAGCCTCAATAACTCTAAGATTGATATATGTGCAGGGGTGTTTTTAAGCTAATCTAGGAGATTGTACTTGCTAGGATTTGATGTTGGAAAAGTAGGTTGTGCCCTAGATTCATATGGGACTATTGTCAAACAGACTGCACCCGAACGCTTGAATGATTAAATTCAACAATCTGTTGAAACATGGGACTATCTTCAGGCTGTGGGTGTTCCTATGGAAAAGATAGACCTCTAGATTCTAGGCTGGTTCCTATATGATTATCTGATTATAGACTTGAAAACTTTGATGGGAAAAGGAAGAAAAACTTAATCTAATGTAAAACTGGAAAAACTAAACTGCAGTGATGCACCTAATTAGTAAAGATCTGCAACTGTGATTCACAATAAATTTCATGAAAAACTATCCACACAAGTCGATTTTAACAGTTTGACCACAAAAATGACTCTAAGGGAGGCTTGAACAAATCATCTTTGAAGGAAAACATAATTTTCACATCAAAGAAGAATATTGTTCATTTACACAAACTTAGACCTGTGATTTTTACTATTTGAATGCATGCAAATATAAATGAGACAAATATTTTAAAGGTTCAAATATTTAAACACAGTAAAACTTCATCAAACCATTAATAAAAAAACACCATAATGACAAGGCGGATTTTAAATTTTACTGAAATTGAAGGAATCTTTGCAAATGTGACACAAATTGAACTTGTAAACCTGCTATTGTATTAATTTGAATATGAAATTTGAGTTACAAGATGATTCACTTTGCAAAATGCAAAGGCTGAAAAATAAGAACTAGTGTAAAATAACTAAGTTATTACACTTTATACAATAAGCCTCTCAAAAGGCATGAAGATGAAACTGAAAGTGAAACTCAGTGTAAAAACTGATATCTCCAAAGTAATCCACGAGAAAAAACAAAAATCCCTGGAAAGAAGGCTCAAACTCATGCAAAAATGAGTGCATGATGATCCAAACTCAAGTTCAACTCATAACTAAATTGTAAAGCACTCAAACTGCACTGAAAATCCCTGAAAATGTGGACCCGAGCATGCGAAAACCTCTTCGTTTGTATCAATCCACCCATGATAACTGAAACTTCATCCTTGTATTATGCATGATCAATATTCAATTGATAATCTGATATGAAACTGAAGTAAATTGCCAAACATCTTCATAACTCGCATAATTAACTTGTTCTTCAGTTAGCTTTACCTACACACAATGTCTTTTATTTGCATTTAAGATGGCTAATTTAATTAAATGATTTATATTCCATCATTTAATTAAATAGCTTACATGGAATAATGCAAATAATCATCAAGGAATAATGACAAATCTAAAAGTCTAACTCTCCACTTGTAGCTTTATACACTATACTTAGCATATATTTTAAATATGCATTCATCATTTAATAAATATAAGCCAACCACCATGCATATTAGTTGACTTGACTTAAGAATTTAAACCATGGGCAAAAATAAAACATAATGAACTTGTTTTATTCTTAAAAGACTCCATCAAAAGTCACCAAGCCCATGAGTAGAGAAGACAAGGAAAAAGAGGCGAAACCTTAATCATTTTGCATTATTCACCATGCACTTCACTTAGCTGGAGCTCTTGTTGCACCGCCTTGGTCTGTTGGGTAGGTTTTTCTAAGATTTTGCTTGAATTGGAGCTTGAAACCCACCATACTTTGCTATCTCTGAACTTTCCATGAAGATCTTTAGTGAGTAAGTCGCTTTTGGTCACAATCTGGAGATTTTGTTGACATTTTCTTGACTTAAAGCTGTGGCTGTATATCATTTTGATGAGTTTTCTTCTTTTATTTGGAAATATTTGTTGATGGTTCTTTCATTCGGGCCACCATTGGAGAATATTTGAAGATTTTATATTGCGTTTTTCAGTGTATTCTCCTTTGTATCTCCTTGTGCAGATCTTGATGCGTTGTTTCTTTTAGAAAATATAACACTTGCACAAAAATGTAACTATTTTGTGTGGGTATTCTGTGGACTTAATGGCCACCATGAGGGTTTTTCTTTATTCTATAGCAGGCTATGGGCTTGTGTTCTTTGTTCATTTGCATCTTCTCAGTTGGGTACCATTTGTTCTTTTCCAAGTCGAGGGTTTTTCTTGATTCTAGGTGTTGATAGTACAGGCATCACTGAAAACCCTACATATGATCTCCACTCTTTCATGAACATTGCCTGGGCGCGGCTTCTCCATTGCTATATTCTTATTTTGAATACTATAAATGTTGATACAGTTCAAACTCTCTATGGCTGAAAGCCATTTTATATCATTTACTTATAGACTGCTTTATGGCATGATTGTGAATACATGGATGCTACCATTTTTAATATAAGAAATGCAAATCATGAAAATACTTTACTGTCCTCTTGAAAATCTCAACCACTGTCTAATATGCATTGTCACCTCAACTGTGAACAAAGACACTGTACAGGTTCTACAATACTTTAATTATCTTTGCACCTTGCTATCGTGCATTACTCACTGTCATACATTCATAACTTTGAATATTGACATGGCTGCAACCTCATATATGCCATAAGTGACTGATTGAACTTCTGATAGTTTTGGTTTACATAATGCAATGTTGAAACAAGGACTGTAAATGTTGTGCCTTCACTTAATTTCAATAATGATGTTGTCCTTGAAATGATGAACTCCATGTATGAATTTTCTGAAAATGCAGCTCATGTATCAACATTGACGTTTTTGTAGGTTGCTAAATTTAGCTCCTCCATTCTATTTGCACTTTGTATCTACTTTGATCATTTGTTGTTGTTTATCCATACTGTTGTCTCCTTTTGGATATGCCATTCATTATCATGGATGTCTCTTTATGTATCTTTGTACTTGAATAGAACTGCTTTCTCTAAACTGAACTTATCTCTTGCAAAGATTTGATCTTAATAATCTTCCTGTGACTCTTATTGCATTCTTGACTTGGTCACTACCTCTATGAACATGTGATCTGGACTATCACTTATGAAAACATAACTCCAACTTGTTCATAGTTCTATGATTATTTGGTAAGCTGCCACTATTCAAATTGTAATGTAGTTGTCCTTGTCAATCAATATACATGCTCTTTCACCTGCCTTATCGCTGCACTTTTACATATGATATTTTTTTGCTCATTCACAGTCCATCTTGGTTATGATAAAACCCCAAAGGCTGCCATCTTGAATAATAATCTCATCACTATGATGTAGTGATTGCTTGTTAAGGCATGGTGGTTGTTTTCAACATCTTCTCAGCTACAATGAAATGGCATTATACATATTATACACTGCCATCCTCTTGATGACGATGGGCACTATTATGCATTTAAAATTCTAAAAACAGTTTCAAAATTGAATGATTTGTTTTCCCTTCAGTGTTAAAGGGGCTTAATACTCTATTTGAATGCAATGCAAATATAAAATAGAGCTAAAACTTAGATAATAAATGCAGCCAATGCTTTTTGACATATCTTTTGATCATTCCTTTTGGATAATAAGCAAAAAGATGATTTGCTTAATTCTATTTTGTTATAATGAATCAAAAGCTGCTCTTATGAACTCCTCTTATTACAGTAGATTTCCTTGATGATTGTAATTGAATATTTGATAACTCTCCAAATAATGATGTAAATGAGAGGTGTCCTTTTGATATGTCGGGCTCAACCCTTGTGGGAGCCCGTTTTGCCCCACATACCTAATGAAAATAATCTTGAACATGATGAACCTGTTCTTGCACATTGAAACAAACAAGTTAGCAAAAATAATCGAAGCTGAAAGCTTCCATTGAGTTTTGTGTTCCTTGATTATCAGCCTTTGTAACTCAATCATCTGGTGAATGTTTGATTTGATGCAAATTACATTCCTGTTGGTAGCATAGGCATAAAGTAGAATGTAATTCATCATTGCTTAGAGTACACCTCTAACACCATCCTTTACAATTTTGCAGGTTCATGGAGCGTGAAAACGAGGCTGTAGCCTAGAGATGTGACAACTGAAGACATTGAGCGAAAGTGATTCATCATCACATGCAATGATGAATTGCTTCTCTTCTTTACGTTTACGTTATCTTCAGTAGTGTAGCTTATCATTGAATTTTGTATTCATTATTTGATTGTCATAATCAAATTCAGTTACTCTCACGGCTTGTGCGAGACTTCAGTGTTTTTACAAAATGAATAAAAAGCATTATTATGCAAATTCTCAATTTTTTGTTTTAAATACTTGCACAATAAAACTGTAATTCAGATGTAATATGATCTTTATGATGAACAATGAATACTTTAGCAACAAAACTTGAAAATTTTTGTACCTATCAATGATGAATTCGATTCAGCTCTACTTGTTTGAGCTCGTAGTGAAAAATAGGTAACAAATTGGCGACCTCTGCGGAGTGTTTGCCTGCTAAACACAATAGACCAGTTTATAGCTTATCCATTGGGCATGGAGTTCATCTCTGCTCTTCAAACTTCTGAAAAACCTTTGTAACTCAGCTGCAACCCACACAAACTGAAAGAAACTACTACAACTCTGTTGAAGACAGAGCTTGAAAATCATGTGCAATAACTGCACTTATTGAAAGCAAAACAATACTAGAATGAAAATGTGCCACGTGGCACTTATTGAAAGCAAAACCAAAAATTATACCCTACCCTACACTAACCAACAGTGTTAGTGCTCAGACATGACCATTCACTGGTTGTGAAAAATAGCTGCCCTTTCTTAACAACAGAGGATGCTTCAAATCCGTAAGATTAATCAAAAAGAAGTATAGACATTTGATTAACTGTTACTCCTATTAAAAAAGTGTTGTCAGCATAGTTTGGATCATCATAAAAAGCATACCTTCCTTATCTGACTGATCATTAAAGATGATAGTCTGAGGCATATGAATAAGATTAACCTATTGCTGCTCTTGGCACGTTGCAATCGCATGCCTTGGCAGAATTATGACTTGCTGTAATTTTGTAGACTCTTAGTATGATAAATACCTAATTGGACACCCCTTTGAAGGCATAAAACTTAGCCTCTCACTGCTTTCTTCATGTTTATAGACTGTTGGCACTCCATCTTGCTGATTAGACTGCTCCACTTGCAGTGTAAGATTATCCTCCTTGCTTCCTGTTGCCTCAATTTCAATCTGATCTACAAGAGTTGGTTCACATAAATGAAATGAAGGAATTTTTGCTTCCTTGGCCTGAACAGACTGAATGCCTACTATTGGCTCATATGGCATCAAACTATCGTCAATGTTAGAACAAAAGACCTCTATTATGCCTGAAAACACATTTTCATCTAACTCATAACTTTGCATTAAGTCCAGATGAGTTTTATCATTTAGTTGCTCCATACCAGGCATACATGCTACTGTGCATGTGATATCCTCATTTTCATCAACAAATTGAGGAAGTTCATCAAATAAATCAGAAAAATTCTGAGATTCACTTTTAGTTTTCTCTACATGAACATGTTCAATTTGCTCTCGTTTGTCATCTAAACTTGAAACAAAGGATTCAAGGTCATTCCAAAATATGGCTTCTTCACAATCATCATTTGCATTACCTTTTGGAATTAGATGAGCAGCTTCCAACTTGTCACATTTGTTGACCTCAACCAGCAACTCATCAAATTGTTTGGCATCTTCCTGCTCAATAAAGGAAGGTAATTCATCAGATAAGAACATGAAATCATTGCCTTTCATACCTTTTTCAAGCTCCTCAACCTGCTGTCCTGATTGATCATGTTCGCTCATGTCCTGCTGCAAGTCTACTTTGCAAATGGTAACATGATACTTCCCCTCCCTTTGTATTTATCCAATTTGGGGATTTCAAAGCTAGCAGGGAATGGTACCATTGTGATGTTTCGATCAAATGGATAGGGACATAGGTTCTGTGTATGGGGCTTCTTCATTTTTCCCATCCATAGATCTTGCATTTCTTGTGATAACACCTTAAGTTGTGATGCTAGATCGTCTTGTGGGTTTGGTGGAGGAACATATGTTGGGATCCGTGGAATGGTCGATGGCTTGTATGCGGGATTTTGATATGATAAAGTGTTGTATGGGGTGTATGGTGGTGTGCGATTATATGAAGGTGATTGGGGTGTTGATGTATATTATCCTAACGTGTCTGTATTGACGTTGTTCTATTGAGGAGTCTAGTTGTTGGGAATACTATTGAGCTAGTAAGGCTTGTTGTTGTTGTTGCACCACTAGGGATCATGATTGAACCTGTTGTTATTGTTATGCCACTAGGGTTTGTTGTTGGACCTTGTTGTTGTTGTTGTGCTAGTAAGGATGCTTGATGGGATTGATGTTGTTGTTGACCTAAGGTTGCTTCTTGTTGTTGTTGTGTTGATAAGGCTGCATGTTGTGCTGCTAGGGCTGCTTGTTGTTGTTATGCTGCTAGGGTTGCTTGCTGGTGTTGTGCTTCTAGGGCTACTTGTTGTTGTTGTGTTGCAAGGGCTACTTGCTATTATTGTTGATGTTGGGTGAATTTATGATAAAATTTTTGTGCTTGTTGTAAATCTAAGGAATCCACTTGTAATGTAGGATCAGTTAGTTGTTGGGACATTTGTGATGGATTTTGGGTGGTGACATTTTGAGTGGGTAGTGGATTATTGATGAGAGGTTGTGGATTCCCTTGATTTACCATCCCTTGTAAGATAGTGGATTAGTATGGAGGAATGTAAGTTTGAGGTCTCATTTGATTTTGTGTGACTTGGGGGACAAACAAAAAAGATGAGGATGGCATCATTAAATTTTGCGATGTTAAGGGCACATTAGGACCTTGGGTCCACTGATTGAAAGGATTCCCTTGACTAATGTTTTAGAGATTCTCTTGTGTTTGGGATGTGGTCAAGATATTACCTTGGTTGATGGGTTTGTGATCAAGGGATTGTTTTGATGTGGGTTGATGATGGATGGAATAGATGTTTTTTGGGAAATTGCAGGATTTGATGTATCGATGGGAGGATTGGATGAAGATGTTAAATGTTGCATTAAAGGTTGATTTTTCATGAGGGTATTTCCTTTCCCTTTGGGGTCTACTTGTGACACTTGGTCCACACTACTTTGCATGATTTTGGGAGCACTTGTGGTACTCATGGGTATGGATGAAGAGGGGTGTCCTCGATATGTTGAGGTTGTTGAAGAGTAATGAAATGTAAGAGGTTTATATGGATGTTGGGGATCTTCAGGAACAGGAGGAGCACCAAACGTAGGTGTCCAAGTAGTGGTTTGAGGTGGATTGGTGTTTAGGGTACCCACAAGAGTGTTACTTTCAAATGGAAGAGTAAGAACAAAGTCTTTGGCTAGACTAGTTGCAAGACTCGAAGTGGATGTTTGATTTATCCCCAGTGATGGAGTTGTGAAGCCTTGTGTCAAATTTTGTGCAACAAAAGATGGAGAAATTGGAGTTGTGTTTTCTAAAGCTTGACATTCCATGATTTCCTCCCTGGTAAGTTCAAATAGATTATTGGTAATGTCTTTTATCTCATATGGCCCTAATGGAGATGATGCTTGTTGCGATGGGGTAACCAAACTTCTTGGATCAAATTCTTGAGGATTTGGATCACTTAAGGTGAATATGACTTTGGCTTTTTCCATGATTCTCTTGTGTTGTGATCTTGTCTTTACCATAAATTTTGTGTCACCTATGGGAGAGTTATGTTGAGATTTGTAATGTTTGAACTCTCTAGTTGACTCAAATCTAGGTAAAAGGGACACTCTAATTCTTTTTGGAGCAATGGTGATAATGTGAGATGAAAAGGTGGATAATGTGGGAAGTGATCTTTGCAAACATTTTGGGACAACACTTTTGACTTAAGTTTGATGTTTTGATGTTTGGATAAAAGGATGTTGATGAGCTTGGAAATATTTAGGGTAGACTCATGACCTTCAAGATAAACTAGTTCAAAGATGATAACTAACTTAACCCAAGGCATGGATCATTCATTTCACATACAAAGTAGCTAAGTTAGGGGTTGGTTTGATATATGTTTTAAGTCCAAAAGTGTTGGTGTTTTTGAAATTTTTGCAAAGTTTGGTGAAGTGAAGGATGAAATTTGATGAAGGGGTGGATGAAATGTTTGACCCAATGTTGACCTAAAGTGAACCTTTGTTTGATAAGACCACGGTAGTGAGAAACATGATAAACGTCTAAAGTTTTCAAATCCTAAAGACCCAATGATTTAGATAGGTTCAAGATCATGAAAAAGACCAGGGTTTTGACTCCAAAAGAAAGCATACAAGTCTGGATTGTTCCTTGAAGCATGTTTATAGAATTTGTATACCAACCTGGTTCTATTTTGGTGAAGTGCTAAAAGGTTTCTTTTGATGGCTTTTGGACTAAGATTCCTAAGTTTGAAGTGAGGACGAGTAGACCTTCTCTTGGGGATTATGATTTTGGGTGAGATCATTTAGAGAAGTTAAGATTATGAAAGGGAGGATATTTATTGCCACACAGGTGGTGGTAATATGGGCCTTCCAGCCACAATATCAGCTTGTTCCTCTTCTTTGTCTATGACATATGTTGTGTTTCTCCACTGGGTTGGTGTTTCTTTTGTTTCAAAAGTGAAGCTTCTCAAACTAATAATTATATCAGTTTGTTCTCCTTCAATGAGTTCAAAGTTTGGTTGAATGATAGTGGGTGTAAGGTCAAGTTGTTCAACGGGAATGATCTGTCTCCAAATGGTCATGTAGGGTTCAATTTGTCAATTTATCTTTGCTTAAGTGATTTTCTTTTACCACAAACACTTGTCTTGATTAAGTTTCAATCAAAATATCTATTTCAAAAAAATCACAAATTTCACAAGTTCCATTTTGTGAAAAGGATGAAGTTCAAGCCATAGTTGCCTATGTTAACTTTGGGAAGTATGTATTGAGATATAAACCAAAATACTTAGAAGTCTCTAAGAACAAATTCTTAGGACAAGCATTAATATAAAGGTTTTGTCAAAGGGTATCCTTACTTAGACCAAAGGGTTTGAAATTTTGAAAAGACTTGTTAATGTTTGTTTGCAATGTTTTAAAACTAAGCAAAGTATTAAACTGGCTCACAAGCACTTACCATCCTAGGTTTAGAAGATACTACTTGTTGAATCCCCACTTGGATTTCTCCAAACACTAAGACAATGTCAACATCTAGAGATTTGGTGACACTAGCTCCCCTCCATGACACACACTTCTCGAGACCATTGAATCTAAAATCTTGAAGATCCGAAGATCCTAAGGATTTTTCTATTTCAACAATGAATAGTAAAATTTGGGGTGGCTTTGGAATGACCGTTCCTGCACCAACAAGCATAAAGGTTTTTGGCTTCTAAAAAATTGGTTCTTAGTAAGGGCTTTCGTTCAAGGTGACCATACATGCAGCAAGATTAGCTCAATATTGTTTCAATCAAGAGGCCTCCCAATCCTTTCCTAAGAAAGGATTTTGACATGTCACACAGACACTAGGGGTGGCACTTGTTGGTATGACACATCCGCACCTATTGCTTATGACTTTTGTCACAAACACATCTTTTATATAGTGCTTCGAAAGAGCTTGGCTTTAGCTCGTTACCACTTGGGTCGTTCCCACCTTTCAAAACGGGGTGGTAGGCCCTCTAAAGATATACAAAAGCAAGGAAGTATGTTTGTATTTTGATCTCCCAGATCACATGAAGCAAGGAGAGAGCACACACAACGCCTTTTCCCTACACTAGCATGGGGTTCATTTTAATCCAAATCAAAATATGTGGGTGATTATACAAAATTTCAAAGGAATGCTTTTGATTCTTAAGATCACCAAGTGGTGTGAGAGAAGAGCATACACATTCAATGACAAAAATATAAATCACAAGACATAGCAAACACTTGTTAATTTTAACCTTCAAAGAAAAGGTAAGTTTATTTTAAGCACCAAATGAAGTGTTAAGTTGTATTGTTCAATTTTAAACAAAAAGTAACATAATGAAGTGAGGGTTCATTTTAATCCCGTTTGAGCATTCATTTTAAAACCCAATTGAAAGCTAATGTGGTCCTAAAGCATAAAATGAAAAGCATGATAAATGGGTTATAATTTCTCCAAAAGTGTCAAAACACTTGTTGCAATTATAATATTTAAAGACAAGAATGCTTCTTCACTTCAATTTTTATTGTCCAACCTACAAAACCCAGTTAGCCTAAAAAAGCGAGAAGTCAGTGATGTGTCAAAAAAGTAGATAACACCAGAATTTTAAAACAATGCTAAAATTATTCATTGTTTTTGCTTACTAGAGAAGCACTATTCACGACAGTGTCACCATAAATCAAATGAGTGTCACTCTGGTGAAAAATAGCATTGCTCTGCAGAAAGGCAGTGATGACGATAGCGTTGCTATTTGGTGGAATTGTCATTTACAAATTCTCGATACCTCTAAAAAGTAGTAGCATTGTCGTTTATTTTAATCAGTGACAAGGTATTAATTAGGCATTGTTGTATCAGATTTCAATAGCGTCGCAATATGGTGACATCTTACAAAGGGGTCGTTGAAATCTCCTGGAGCATCGTTGTATCTACAAAAAACCAGAAAATGGACTTCAAGAGGAAATTCGTTAAATGTGATCGGTTTTGCCCTCCTTCTAGTGCCAAAATGTGACTGATGGATTAGTATGGGCTGACTACACTTGATCCATGAAGAATCGAAGCGTATTCATGCCACTAAACATCAATCCAATAGAGATCATTCAAAATAAACTAAATTAAGCATTTATCAAAACTAACATGCTAAACTATGAAAGCTTTTAAAATGCCTATTCTAATCCATTAAAACTTATCCTATTGGAGGAGTGGTGTCGTGTTGATGTGGAACGCCAACCCTTTCCAAATCCCGTAGATAAATGAGCCTGTTCCAATCAGTTTTATGGAAGAAAACTGCTAAAACTGATAAGAAATGTGTGATGAAACATGATTTAAAGTTGAATGAACATGATGCAAGCTATTTTAACTACTATGGGTGTATGCAAGCCTAATCTAAATGAGTTTTAAACTAAAAAAGATTTAAACCCTAATTATCAAATTAGCTAAATGGATGCATTATGTTACCATGGAAGCCATTAATGGAAGCTAAGCTATTATGCAAGTAATTTAAACTAAAAAAGATGCTAAATGTGAGTGCAAGTGCAAATTATTTTAACAACATAAGTTTGATGTTAAAAGATGGATCCATTTGTCTCCAAATAGTGACCTATTTATAGGAGAGCAAATGAGAAATGGAGGGTTGAGATAAAAAAGGTTAATCAATGGTCAAGGATGGAGGAAGTTGGAGGAAAGGATCATGGATTCTCATCAACGGATGGGAATTAATGATGAGATTTAATCAAGGGTTCACCTTTCTCCAAACAAACACACTTTTAACTTGCACAAGAGGTTACAAGTTAACTTGCACAAGAGGTCACAAGTTAACTTGTACAAGAAGTCAAGTAAGTTTGTTATAAAAAGGAATATTCCCCTTTTTCAAATGACTGAGGAGAGAGAATATTCTTTGGAATATTTTCATGGGTGAGGGAAAAAGATATTTTAGCAAATTGAAACAAAGTTTAATTGTGCAAAAGGGAAAGGAATATTCCTTTTGGAGGAATGTGCAGAGGAGGAATATTCGCTTGCAAGTGGGGGGGAATTAAATTTAATTAGATAATTGATAATTAAACAAAGGTTTAATTATGTAATTTGGGGATTTAGATGATTTTCATTAAATAAAGTGATTTAATGAAAAGGGGAGATATGATATGACATTTAATTAAATAACTTAGGATTATTTAATAATTAAATAAGGGGACTTAGGGAATTAAATTAAATAGTTTGATTTATTTAATTTAATGAGATGAAATGTTAGCAGGAAAGGGGGTGAATTAACCCAATTAAATTAATTAGGTTAATAGATGCAAGTGATGCAATTAATTAAATAGATAGGCTAATTTAATCAATTAAGCGAAAAGAGGATGGGTTTCAAGACGAAATGATGTTAGTATACTAGATTTGAGTGCATGATATCATTCAAGACATTTTTAAGTGTCTACAACTATATACATTATATTTACTATTTACAAAAGGTATTAGAAATCAATTTAAATTGATAATTTAAGAAGATTTGTAACGATAAGATGTTTACTTTCTCTGATGATACTTAACCTATCAACTTAGGTTTGAGATTTACCCATCTTGATACTTGAACTGACCTGACGAGGTTTTCAAATAGTCTAAGTGAGTGTGTTTGTGTAAAATCATATAGCAATACTAGATGATGTGTATACCAACTCCTCTCCTGGGTGACACTCTCCCTCCCCCTCTAGAGGGCACGAACTTTCCTGCATTTCACTTAGAGCAACATTCACATAGTTAGTTGATTACATATAAAACATAATCACAATATTGTTTAAGCATCATATAATCATTTAAAAGGAAATTCATCATATTGCATATACATATATCTTATCCATCTATTAAATACTATAATGACACCACCATGCATTAAACTATATTTAGACATAAATGGTAAAGTAATTTGGTAAATCAACACTGGGGTGTAACACCCCCTCGAAATATATGATCTTGGTGCTTTATACTTATTGCAATTATAGGTGCCACTTTCCAAAAATAGTGAAGTAGTCTTGATCTTAGTACATGCAAACATCAAATTAGGCCACAAAATTGAAAGTATAATTTTTTGAAAGAATGAGATCAATTTTATAACAAAACTATAAAGTACATAAGAAATTATACACTTTTAAGAAAAAAAACACTAAAAATTGTTACCATATGAGCCCAAACAACACCCTAGAAGTTCCCAAAATGAGAACTACTCAACAACACCTATGAGAATCTACAATTTTTAGGAAAATAAATGCCAAAATTAAAAAAAAATTGCACCATTGTAAATCTTGTGAAATTCCATCCAAATAAGAAAAAATCTCATAAACAGGAGCCCATATGATTGAGAATCAAGCCTCTGAAGTTTGAGTGCCAAATCAAAAATGCAAATGGAGTAGGGGGTAGGTTTGAGGTGAAGATAGGCTGATGTCATGCTGATGTTAGGAAACCAAGTGACTAGAATATTCCCTACCTATTAGAATATGCCTAGATACTCTGAAATCACCATTGGGTTTTCAAAGCTACTCGTCAAATATTTGAAACTCTTTGAATCTACGAAAAAATTGTGTTTGCATTGTCGAGGTGGTTTTTAGGTTATTAGATATATTTTTTGGTAGGTATCTATTGGTATATTCTCGATCAATTTATTTGGGATGTTGATAGGCTATGGGTGGGAGTTGTAGACTACCATGTAGTGCCTACACAGTGTCAAGGGTATTGCAGATACTATGTACTGTGCAAGTGTGTATGGTTTGCACACACTATATAGCCTATAAATTTTTTTAAAATATATTTAATTTTTTAAGGCCAATTGTACCTTCAATGATACTGCCTATACAAGCACATTCTATGATTGTATAGTTGTATGGGTGATCATATATTTTGTACGATAGAGGGGTAGAAAAAACCTATAAGAGCCTAGGAAAAATTATGCAAATTTGAAAAATTGATAGTCAATCCTTATGTTATCAAGCCTTTTAGGCATGATAGAAGGGTTAGATTTGAGCCAAAGTGCTCCAAAATTGTAGAAAACTTCTAGATTTGACAATGACCTTTCAACTTCAAACCCTTGTAGATCTAGCCTCACGTGTCCAATTCAAACAAATCAAAAGGTTAAACTAAATTTCTTGAGCATCATAAACTCAATAGTGAGTTCATATTTGCACTAACATGCTCCAAATTGAACCTACTATACAAAGTCACAAAGAGGAACCTCACCAAATTTTGGTATTCCTATCAAGTTTATCTAATTATCTAGGTCATCATATGATGCAAGAGAAGAGAATACTCAATTTTTTAAGATCCACCAAGATTTGCAAGCAATCCCACAAGCTCTGATGTCATGTAGGATTTGGTATAGAATTCTTGATACCATGCAAGATTTGGCTGAAACTAAGATTTAGGAACTTCACTAAAAGCACAAGAGATATCAAATATGAGACAAAAATTATATTCTATCAAAGGATGCAAATATACAATATGAGTACATAAAAATAATTAGAATGATAAAGAATATAGAGAGAAGCCCTTGGTTATAGACCAAGGTGAGACAAAGGATTGCATAAGATTATGACATGCATCTTAATCTTATGGCTTGAGGCATAAAGTGATAAGTATCCTCTATGTACCCTAAGTAAACTTAAGTAAGTAGTGTGAATAGGACACATATGGTGAACTAGAACTAGGTAAAACACCACGTTCAATCAATATAGTACATATTTGTTTATCACATGATGCTTAAAGTATGATATCCTTAATACAATGATATTGGTAACCAAGAACAACTATTAAAGGTCATATCATTATCTTGTCTTTTAAATTTGATAAATTTACTTTGATAGGTGGTTAGCAAGGATTATTTGTATACTTTTGAGTTCAAGATGAGCTATTGTGTTATGTGGAATGATGATAAGAATTCATGTTATCACCATGCACTAAGATTTGAATATTGTATTATCCCATTATGATAACAATTCATGTTATCACTGTGCACCATGACATGATATTCCTAGTACCCTCTATGGGATTTCATAGTATTAAAGATTACACAAATGCCTTAAAGAAGGATATTCTAAGTTGAAGGAAATTTGGCTGAAAATGGATAACAATGCAAATAAGGGTAAATTGTTAGATCCTTCTCATCTATTGAGCCTACTAGAAAAATGATAAAGGGACATAAGAAATAATTTTTAAGGAGACATTGAATTCATATCTATGGCAAGGAATTTTTAGGAGGCAAATAAATTGAATATTCAACACATATTACTTGAGCTTAGCACATGAGTTCTATTTGTATCCATTGATAGTTATCTAGCTTTGGGAATCTAAATAGTTTAATTGGGGTCCGTAATACTCAAGACAATGGTAGCAATGTGTTTGCTAGCTATTTTGGCATAGAAATATGAAAAGGTGATGCTAAAATTTTGAGGAGACCTTAGGTACTTGGGAAATATTATTATGAAGGATAATTGGATGAAGTGATTTTAGATCTTTGGTCATAGTATCTTTGGTTGGGATTTTGTGATGTTTTGAAAATATGATGAACTCATTAGAGTGTGGTAGGGTTATACCTATTTATGCATTATACCCAATATTGAAGCTACCACTAATTGTAAGAGAGTACATTGGACTTTGACTACGACTAGTTTGTTCAACATGATCTAAAGATGTCTTTTAAGGTTAATGTTATTACTCAATTATTGATTGTTGCAAACTAGCATATGATTGCATCATGTGAATTGAGTGCAAATTATATGAAATCACCATATAATAACTTAGTGAGAATTAAGCAAGGAGTATATGTGTTATGAAAGTGCCTAAAGGTAATAAAAGTTGATACTTATGGTTGTGGTAAGATTAATTCCTCAACTTATAAATTTTGAATAGAAGATGCTAAGTGATAGGTACTTTTTATTGGAAGTGTGAGTTGATCAGTATTCTTCAACATTTACTCTATGTATAGTTTATGATGACAATTTTACCATCATTGTACTGTACTCTTTAATAATTAGACTATCTTCTAATTTTGTTCAGTAATTCTTCATTGAACAACTAGTTAAGTTAGCATGTTATTGACTATAACTATTGGAGTCCTTCCAAGAAGTTAGAATTAGAAATATCATCTTTTGGGAATGATTTATAGTCTCAATTATGCTAAGCGCTTAAGATGTAATCAATAATTATTTGTTTACTTGACTTGTGAATCTTACTCGATCGGATTGTTTTTTGTGTGAATCCATTTTAAATGAAATTGATAGAAATTTATGGTACAAACTATGAAGCCTCTTAACTTTCTAGAAGTGATACATAGGTAGTGCCATTTTGAATGAACCCTTGAAAAATAGATCTAGAGGTTTGTCCTGATATAGAGACCTTACCCTATTTACTATAAGAGAGCAAGTTTATCGCTAGAACTTGAGAAGATTATAAAACTAATTCTTCTAAATTCAAATAATTAAATTATAAAAATACTTATATTGATAAAAATAAATAAAGATATAGAACATATTAATTAATTTGATCCTGTTGGGTGAGAGTTTGTAATGGTCAAACAACCATCAAAATTAAGATGGAGAGGCTATGCAGAATATCAACAGATCAGACAACATCATCCAACTCTACAAAATTCTCTGATTCCGCACTTCACAGACTAAAAACCTCTCTCGGGTTAACACAAATAAGCCAGGAATAAGGAAAACTAAACCAGGATTAGTCGTCAGGTTAGCCGCATCGACAGAAAATATGCTTTCTAACTTCAATTTAGACCTAATATGATTTGTGGACCCTATTCTCGGATTAAATCATGGTTTATAATTTTATCAGCCCTGGGATTAAGTTGGAGGAACAAATTAGATTCCAGGCGATAAAGCACTCCACTCCAATTCACTATCAGAATGACAGCTCCACGCAATCTGATTTACTTCCAAATTGGAGATTGATTTGAGACTTGACAGGATATTAAATCAGATTTACGCTCATGGTCGGGTCCATTCACTTACCAAGATCTGAGAAGGAATAAAATGGAAGCCACTCCCCAATTTATCGTCGGATGTAATGTCTATTTAAATCTGGCTTAATTTCTAATCAAGCCCGGGTCTATGTCAGCACGAAAAAGCATCTCAGGGAAATTACTTTCGCTAGAATAAAGTAGAATAGAATAGAATAGGATAGGATAAAAGGTTTCAATTTTTGTAAGGCTAAAGATAGTTGAAAGGATACTGATTCGATTTTGATTTTCTTAAATTTTTTATATATTTTTATTTAAATAGATCATAAAAAGAAATTGTTGTTGTAAGTATTTATGTAATTGGTTTGAATGTCATTATAAGTTTTGCATCTTGAATTAAAGTGTTTCTTCAATTTAGTCGTTTCATAGTGTAAAAGGTACAAACCTTCTTCTCTAATTCCTTTTTTTGGCATTTTTCATCTACCTATTTTACACCAAAGTTGAGATGATTTAGTCTTGAATTGAGATATGAGCATTAAGGACCGACTCGCATCATTGCTCTCGATGTGATATTTGCTCATGTATAGGTCTTTTGGTGATAGTCATGTGTGAGGTTAAATTCATCACAATAATATTTTCTCTTTCTCTTTAACTCTTTTTTCACTTAGGCTTGCAAAATTTACCCATAAAAAATCATTTATTTCTTTGTTATTATTTGGACATGCATTCAAGTTGATGCTCTATTTGTTCATTCATTTGATATTTTTTTTATCCATGTATTCTTTCTCTTGTTGAAAATTTATTTGGTGATAACCTTAGGCCACCTATTTGCTTCCATATGTTCAATTTTTTTAGATAAACTAAGAGATAAACCATACTAATTTTCTCAATAGAGGAGGTACATGTTTCTACTAGAAAAGCTTCATAAGGAACCAAAGCTTTTATTTTGGATTCTCATGTGATCAAACATTTTTTAATCCTCTATATTTATCTTCATTTTATTTCAAAACTATTGCTAGCACAAAATCTACACCCATAAAACACCACCATAATTACTAATAATTCAAATAGAATCTAGATTATTTTCCTATCCTACAACTTAGCCTCTCAAAGTTCTCTTCCTTTTGCAACTTTCTCAACTAAGCTTGTTTTTGAAAGAGGAAAAAATGGGTTTTACAGGGACCCGAAACCACGAAGTTTATAAAATAAAGAAAAATTCAGTAAAGACAACACAGTCGGAAAGGCTGTAAAAAAAAAAAAGTGAATGACCACAGCCATCAAAAATGCCAGCGAAGGCCACAAAACCAAAAAAACCAGCCAAAAAGCCAGCAACAGCTAAATTTGAGTCTTTAAAAGATCTGCAGTTTCAACTAAGCTTGTTGTTGAAGTCAATCTCAAGATATTTTTACTCTACTACTTTTTTTCAAGATAACCTAGACATGATATCAAATTTAAGGTTTTTTTTTAGTGAATTAACTCTTGAGAGTTTTTGTTGTAGATCTATTGCACTACTAAACTTGACAATACGTTAAACAAACTTGACTAGATTTAGCTTCAATGTTTGTATTGGTACCAAAGGAAAGTTAGGTTAAGAAAATTCTTTAATTGTAAATCCAAAACTACCTTTGGAAGTAAATCTAGTTTAAGACCAAATCCAATGGTTGAAAGTTCAACTATTACAAAAATCCTCTAGACCTAACAAGTTATTTAACCATAAGAAAAGATGAAGTTGGGTCCATTATTAGCTTGGAAGGAATAGAATAGAAGGGATTTTTATTGTCCGTGTAGCCAAAGACAACCTAAGAGATGGTTGATCCATATATTTTAATATTTTTAATTCCAATATTTTATTATTTATCTTGATGACAAACTCCTCTTTTTCTCAACTTTCTCTCATTTGAATAGATCACGTAAAGAAACCATTATGAAATTATTCACATATTTGGGTCAAATATCACTATGATATTTATACTAAAAAATAAAATCTCACTCAACTATCCTAGTTGTATATTCAAGAAACATACTCTCTCCTTCCATTCTTCTTTTGGTCTCTTTCAGTACAAGTCTTCTTCACATTGAATATGTTGTGAATTAAAGCTATGAGCATCTTTGATCTTTGTTAGGACTTGGACTAACAATATTAAATTTTGCTCGAGTCTCACCTCATTGTGTGTTTTGACCCTATTTCACCCATTGTTGATAATTGATATGAGAATTCTTCCTATTAGGTCCCACATGCTTAATGAATGTCCAAGGGTATTAATTTAAAATTTTGGTCCTAGAATCCTTAGTAATTTTTTTTGGGGGTATTTTAGGGTTAATGCCTTGTAATATGGCCCTTCCCTAGGTGATTTTAGGTCATTTCTGATTTTTAGACTTTTTAGTGACCTTGGAACCCATCCTTGGTTCCCTAGTTCCTCAAATATCCCAATTCCCCACAAAAGTGAAAAATATTCTAAGACTTGGGTTTAACATTTTGTGGATTATATTATGAATTTGCAATTGATGATTATTCATAATGGTGTTGGTTATGTGGGAAAGTTAAAGTTTTTCATGTGGGTTTTATGTTTAAGGAATCATTTGTCTTCTTCCTTAGGTTTTTGGGTTTTTAAGGAACTTTGACACCTTTTCAATTCGTGTCGGGGTTCCAAGTTCCCTCAAAACCTTGAAACCTAGCCCTTATATTTTTCAACTTAGACTTTTAGAGTTCCTTGGAACCCTGATGCATTGTGATGTATTCTAAGAGTCTGATAGTAGTCATGTTTGTTGAATGAACAAGACAACTGAGAGGGGGGTGAATCAGTTGTATCAAATTAAAACATTAAAACCCTCAACAGTAATCAAATCCATATGCATTCATTAAACCCTCAATTTGTTATAATGTTTAAACATGAAAAGCATCTAATAGAAACTGAAACAATCAACACCATTCACAAGAGACTACCAAATTTACGTGGAAAAACCTAGAAGGTAAAAAACATAGTGAGGATTAGCTCACAATATAAGTAATTGCAAAATTGGTACAAAGAGGCTCATTACTAGAATAGGACACACTGTCTAGAAAGGCCCATAGCCCAGGCTAATTGTCAGAATGGAAAGAAGAAAGAAGATATAATTTTACACAAGAACACAATCTCAATGTAACACAGATTCCACCACAATAGCTCCAACAACACTCGTAGCCTTCAAGAGACCAAGATACCTCAGCTCATTGCATTTAGAAATCTTGCATTATAGCTTGTGTTGCATTTCACACTTGTGCACTTAATTTCACATCACAACATTCACCTCTATTCCACACTCCATCTCGCATACTAGAACACTTCTGCAAACTAGAATACCTCAACAACACCCTATTTCCTTATTTTATCAATTTTCTCAATATCCTTGACATCTAAACCATAAACATAAGCTTATCAAAGTAACACTAGAGGTTAACATCGACAACTTAACTGATGAAAACATAATGCAACTAATCAAAGCAACAATCTCTCTCAACCACTGTACAACGATCACCAATGACAACACATGCTTGTTGACATCAATGAAAACACCTTCATACTTGCAATAGTGTTGCCTCTGGATATCTGGTTGGTGATACTCTTGTGAGAATCTTTCTCTGCAAGTATATTGTAATCTTTGTGATTTCTGAATAATATATTGGGCGGCTTTTGGAGTGTGGGGTTTTTCTCCCAAAAGGGTTTTCCCCACATAAATCACTGTGTTGTGGTACGCATGATATTTATGTTTATTTTTGTTTAAGTTTCTGTCACTGTCAAAGATTTGTAAAGTTTTGCATTATTCTCCTCTCAAGATTAGTGTAGGAAGTTTTACCGCTACCTTAGCTTCCTTACAAGTGGTATCATAGCCTGATCATCTTTGGTTTCAACTGTGGGTAGTTGGATTTTTTGAACTAATCCAAATTTGAGTGGGAGCTTGTGTAGAAGACACTTTGTGATCTTATTGTAAAAAATTTTAGATGGAAAGTTCATCAGGGAGAATAGAGGAGGACAATTTTTTTGGAAATAATTTTGAGATGTTGAAGTTGAAGATGGAGGATTTGTTGATAGATCAAAAATTCGTGGGATGCCATTTATGAGAATGTTTCAAGGCCTGCAAATCCTACTTAGGCTACTCAATATGATGTTATAGACCATAAATCCAAGGGTCTAATCATATTGTGCTTGGAAGATTGTTTTAATTAATTTCCATGAAGAGACCTCTGCACAAAAACTATGGAAGAATCTTGGTGAGATGTATCAAACCAAATCTTTATAAACAAGATTTTCTTGAGGAAGAAATTGTATTCCTTGAGAATGGAAGAGGGTGGATGAATTATAGACCACCTCGAAGCATTCAATATGTTGGTGGCTCAGTTGGAATCAATTGGTGTCAAAATGGATGAGGAGGAGAAATATCAGACACTGCTTTGTTCTTTACCTAATTCATGGGATTCTCTTGTTATGGCTATTGGGAGTACTTCTCTTATATTGAAGACTGAAGATGTGGTGGGTTCTTTTCTTTCTAAAGAGATGAGGAGGAAGGTATCCATCAGTGCCAAGGAGGCCCTAAATATTTGTGGAAAACCTAAGGAAAAAGGCAAGAAAAATGAGAAGCGTAATAAATTGAAGTCCAAGGGGAGATCTAAATCTCCTAAAAAGTCCAAAGTTATTTGCTAGAACTACGATAAACTTGGAGATGTTCATAAGGAATGCAAAGAAGAAAAGAAGAAGAAAAATAAGAGATTTGATTTTGATTTTGAGTTTGAGAAGGAAGATGGTGATGCATTCATTGCAACTTTGGCAACTCATGTAGGTAATGATGCATGGTTAATTGACTCAGGTGCATCTTTCCATATGACCTTTAAAAGAGATTGGCTTTCTGAATATGAAGAATTTGATGGAGGTAAGGTGTAACTGGCTGATGATTCTTATTTAAATATTGTTGGTCATGCTAAAGTTAAAATTAAGTTTTCTGATGGTAGAATAAAAAGGATTAGTGGTGTGTTGTGCATCCCTGGATTAAAATGAAATTTGTTATATGTGAGAAAACTAATAGATGCGGGTGTGCATGTAGTATTTTTTGATGCTAGATGCAAGATGGTTAGAGGTGTTATGGTGATTTCTAGAGGTGTTAGATATGTCACATTGTATAAGCTTGATGCATTCATTGTTGAGTGCAATAGTACTTTTGTGAAAAGAAAGTTTGTGGAAGAAATGAGAGTTTCACCTTCAACAGATGGTCATGGATTTTGGGTACCCAAGGGTGCTTTTTCTTCTGAACCAAAGTTACCTGCAGAGAAATCAATGTTATGACACCAGAGACTTGGCCACATTGGAGAAAAGGTTCTAAGGACCTTGAAAAATAAAAAACCTAATTGAAGGGTTATCTGATTGTAATCTTGAATTTGATTTCTATGAGCATTGCATTTATGGAAAGAAAAATTGCATTTAGTACTTGAGTTCTCGTAAATCTTGTGGTATATTGGATCTTATTCATTCCGATGTGTTTGGTCCTGTAGATGTTCCTTCAATTGGAAAATCCACATATTATGTTTCATTTATTGATGATTATAGTAGAAGGACATGGGTATATTTTCTAAAGAGTAAATCTGAAGTTTTTAATCGATTTAAAGAACTTAAAGCAATGGTTGAGTTGCAAACTAGAAAGAAAATAAAATGTTTGAGGACTGATAATGGTAGTGAATTTTTCTCTAATGATTTTGATAGATTATGTAAATATTGTGGTATTCATAGACACATGACAACTCTGTATTCTCCACAACATAATGGAGTTGCAGAAAGAATGAATGGGACACAAATGGAGAAGACTAGGAGTATGTTGAGTGGTGTTGGTATGGAACAAAGGTTTTGGACTAAAGTTGTTGCCACAACTTGTTTACCTGATTAACAAGTCTCCTACATCAGCTCTTGTTGATTAGACACCTATAGAGGCATGGTTAGGCCACAAGCCTTTATTAAGACATCTTAGAGTTTTTGGTTGTGAGGCATATACACATGTGCCAAAGGAGAAGCAAACAAATTTAGAAAACAAGGCTTTGAAATGTATCTACATCGGATATAATTATGATGTGAAAGGATACAAGCTTTGGGATCCTATTGCACAGAAGGTAATACATATTAGAAGTGTTTTTTTAGAGAAACTAAGTCTTCTTCTGTTACATTGCATCCAGAACAAAGTAAATAGGAAGATGTGATTCAATTTCCTTCTACAAGACATAGACAAGAAGTTGAGGAGAGCTCATCTAGCTCTGAATCTTCAGAAGAAGAGGAAGAACTCCAACTTAGCTTGTTTGTAGGTCTACAAGACATAGACAATCACTTGAAAGGTATTCACCTGATGATTGGAGATGTATTTTTGCTTTGAATACTAACATGGATGAACCCAAATTGGTAGAAGAGGCATTAGGTATGAATGATGCAAAATCTTGGAAGATTGCTATGGATGAAGAAATGGCAGCTAAATGAAAAAGAATGATACATGGGATCTTGTACCATTGCTTGAAGGAAGAAAACCTGTTGGTTACAAATGGGTGTTTGAAAAAGATTGGTTCAAATGGAAGGTATTGAGAAGTACAAAGCAAGGTTGGTTGCAAAGGGTTACTCTCAAGTTGAGGGTGTTGATTATGGTGAGATATTTTCTCCCTTTGCAAAAATGGAATCCATTAGATTTTTGCTTTCTATTGTTGTTTCTTATGATTTAGAGGTTGAACAAATGGATGTGAAAACTACTTCCCTTCATGGTGACTTGGAGGAGGATACTTATATGACACAACCAGAGCACTACATGGTGAAAGTTAAAAGTAAATTGGTTTGCAAATTGAAGAAATCTTTGTATGGCTTAAAATAGAGTCCTAGGATGTAGTACCAGAAATTTGGTACATATGTGTTGTGTTTGGGATTTGAGCATTCTAAATCAGATCACTGTGTTTATTATAAATTTGATGGTGATTGTTTCCTATTTATTTGTTGATGATATGTTATTTATTGGTAGAGAGAAAAGTATGATATAAGAACTGAAGTCTCAACTTGCTGCTAGATTTGAAATGAAAGATCTTGGTGCAACTAAACACATTCTTGGGATGGAAATGAGAAGAGATACAGTGGACCATAAAGTCATGTCTTGGAAAAAGTAAGTATATCAATTCAATTTTACAAGGTTTAATATACATGATTGTAGACCATTGTGTGTTCCTATTTCAGCTGGAACAAAGTTATCTATTTTAGATTGTCCAACATCCTCATTAGTGATGGAATATATGAGCAGAGTGCCTTACCAAAGTGCACTTAGAATTTTGATGTATGCTATGGTTTGTGCTAGACTAGACATTGCCTAAGCAGTTGGAGTTCTTTCCATATATATGTCTAATCCTGGTAGAGTTCATTAGGATGCAGTTGAAAGAGTCTTCAGATATTTGCATAGTACCTCAGAGTATTCCTTGCGTTATCATAGTAATATGACTAAAGATGATACTTCCCTTGATATTCATCGTTATGTGGATTCATACTAGGTAGGTGATGTTGATAGTAGACAATCCACTAGTGCTTATGTGTTTACTTTATTTGGTGGTACAATTATTTGGATGAGTAAGCGACAAGTTATGGTTGCTTTATCCACTACTAAAGCTGAGTATATGGAAGCTACTCATACTTGTAAAGAATTCATTTGGATTAAGAGACTGTGTTCATACAATGGAATAAAACAAGGTGCAATGATAATTTATTATGACACTCATAGTGTGATATATCTAGCCAAGAACCTGACATTTCATGCCAGAACCAAGCACATTGATGTAGAATATCATTTTGTTAGAGATATGGTTGAATATGGCAGGGTGAAGTTGGTTAAGGTAGAGATTTGATGAATGTTTTCGATTATTTAACTAAGCTTGTGAGCACAGAGAAGTTCAGATGGTGTTCAAATACTATGGTCCTTTCGACCCTTAGCAATTAAGAGATGATGTTTATACACCCTCCTGTTTCTTTCGCAAGGTGTTCGACAAGTGGAAGATTTGTTGGGAAAATGTGTTGCAACCTTGCAAATACATAAGGTACTATTGATATGTCAACACGGGGGGGTCATCCCCTCGACAGGGGGTCCGAGGGTCGTGCCCCTAAAATCCACATTTATGTATATTTGATTGTTGTAAATCTGGGGACCATTCATCATTAGGTCTTAGATCTGCGGTCGATATTTTGTTGGCTTGAATTACCCTAGAAGGAAACCCTATTTTATGAGGGCATTGTATTAAGGATGTGTATTGTGATGTATTCTGAGAGTCTAATAGCGGTCATGTTGCCTCTGGATCTCTAGTTGGCGATACTCCTATGACAAGCTTGCTCTACAAGTATATTGTAATCTTTGTGATTTCTGAATAATATATTGGGAAAATTTCAGAGTGTGGGGTTTTTCTCCCAAAAGGGTTTTCCCTACGTTAATCATTGCATTGTGGTATGCATGATATTTATGTTTATTTATGTTTAAGTTTCTATAAATATCAAAGATTTGTAAAGTTTTGCATTATTCTCCTCTCAAGAATAGTGTAGGAAGTTGTTCCGCTACCTTAGCTTCCTTACACCATGACCCCAATATTTTCCCTCTTCCCAGTCTCTCTTGGGTCTTGAACCCTCATATGCATATTCACTTCAAATTCCAATATCCTAGAGGAATTTATCATGTTTTCACTTTGTGCAAAGTCCTTATGTCCTCTTCCTACTCAGAATCCCACCTCTTCTTTGTTCCTAGTCCTCATTCCCTTCTCACCCTCATGGCCTAGAGCCTACATCGCTTCAGACCCCGAGATCTTAGAGGAACATGTCACCTTTGAACCATGTGCCAATCCTCAATCCTTCCACCCCTGGGATCCTTGATCCCTTCTAGTTCACAATACAATTTGCTTTCCAACCTCAAACCTCAAAATTCCACCTTTTCTTGGATCCCAAACTTGTATGAGTTCTAGGATCTCTACACATCATCCAAGGTTCTCCCATCCTTTTAGATCTAATAGTCATGTTATCCCAGTATGCCTCAGAGCTCAAACCTCTATGAATTCTCGCACCCTATGTCCCAGGTCCCTCCTCTGTCCAACTTCTTAGATCCAATGACTTTTCACATATCCATTCATTGGGATCTTAGAAATCCTATGAGATTTAGCACATATCTATAGGTCCCTTCTAGACCCAAAATTCTATAATACACCTCTACAACATAGAAAATATTTTATCAATATGCTCTTAACTACCTCCTTGTTTCCTCATGACGATTCAACAACTAGGCTTAATGGTGTTTTCCCCCCTAATGGATTTATTCACAAATTCACATTATCTCACATGCCCTAATATGTAATAGGATTGAATCTCCATTAAAGAAGAAGGTATTTTTCAAATCTAATTAATACTAATGCATTCCATACACATATGACACACATTTACACATGATCTCACACATGAATCATGTAGGAGAAGCATGCAAAAATTATGGGCTCGGGATACAAATGTCCCTTCAAAATCTAGAATTCCACAATTTTGGGTTTGTTTATACTTCAAGTTTTTAATGATTTCATGCACTTTGGGCCATTGGAAGTTTCCTACAACTTTGCACCTTCCACACTAGGTCCACTTACAAGGATGATATAAAAACCTAAAATTATTTATTCAAATAGGTGGTCACTCTTTGTTTTCACTCAACCATAGTGTCAAGGATCTCTAGGGTTTCAACATCTACACTTCCATTCACCATATGAGCATTTCCTTTTAGAAGTAACAAAGAGGTAGCGAATTGTAATAGATATTTGTAATCAAATGTCTCATTTCCTATTTATGGGTATTATTTAGAGATTGTTGAGCAAGGAAGTGTGATAGCGTTCCCTCAACCATAATGTTGAGGTGTCTCTAGAATTTCAATATCTACACTTCCATTCACTACCCATGCATTTCATTTTAGAAGTCGCAAAGAGACCAACTAATTGTAGTATAGATATTTGTAACCAAATGTCTCTTGGATATTATGGGTATTTTTTAGAGATTATTGAGCAAGTGTGATAGGGCTCCCTCTTCTTGATTTTTTTTCTCACCATATTTGTTGGTGCCCTTGTAACTAGAATGGGATAAGTGTGGAAATTTTTTAATGCACTACAAATTATTATATGTAATTTTTCTAATTATTATTCTGATGGTTGAATGTGAATCTATAACCCCCTATAAAGCACTACTCCTGAAAATTTTTACCTTACATATTCTTAAAACAAACAAAATAATTAATCAATAGCTCAAGAGAAGATAGTTTTTTATGCACTCCATAATTTATTGTATACCTAGGGAATATTCTAAAATAAACCCTGAAAGCATTTATCATAAGAGAATTATTATTTGCATATTTGCATCAACTTAATAAAGGTCATAGTAGTGGGCTAGTTTTTGTCTAATGACAAATTTTGGGATTAAAATCTACATTTGGGTACCATTGTATTTTTTTTCATGTATATCTTTGGTTGTAACAAAAGCCTTGTTTAAGGTTACCTCTAGGAATACCCTCCTGGGTCTAGCTAAGCCCAAAGTGAAGAGGATTCTACCCATTCTTAGCAATTGGCCTATTATCCATCATTTTGTGTTACTGAGCCAATTTATCCACCTTTAGGAATGGCATCTACCTAGTCTTGAAGTGGATTAATATCTTCAGGAGTGTGAACAATGATTTCAAGACCCAATACTCTCCAAGTAATATTTATCCTTATATAGGTCCAATCCACTAATATGATGACATATGTCATAATATTTCTCCTCTTGTACAATTAATGAACTAAAACAAGAATGTCCAAGCCATTGATATGATGGCACACATCATCATCTTGTTCATCTTACATAATCAAGGGTAAAAATATTCATTCTCACCAATAAGGAGTTGAAACCCAATTCTTAAATGAAAATTGGTTTAATTTTTGGAATTTAGGCATGTTTTAAGTTCTACCATGAATAAGTCTAGGAAGTCAAGGAAGATTTTCCAAGGATTGAATTAGCATGGTATTGGTCTAGTGTAGGGAGAATCAAAAAACTAAATCTTTGGTTTTTTGGGGCCAACCTCAACAACTCAACATCCTAAGAAGGTGATAAAAATCATTGTCATTGGGTTCTAAGAACATCATTAGGATCATAGCCTAATACACAATACCAACTAGAATTTCTACTCAAATTATTCAAACTCAATGCAAAAAGACTTTAATCATGATAAATGCACAAAATCCACCAATTTGAATCTTGGATTAGTTTAGAATTCCAACTAAAACTTGTAAATCAAATATTTGAGGTAAAGGGAAAAATTTGTGTAGTCTAGTCTTAAATCCTAAATCACTAAATCAAAATAGAGCTTTAGTGTTCATGAAGGATCTATGATATGAGATCTATTTGAGACTATTAACAAGGATAGATAGTAAAACTAAGATTTGAATTATATGTGTATTTACATCAAATATTAACATAAATAATGTAGAGGTGAATGTAACAATTTTTTTTGTATATTTTTTTTCAGTTTATACCATGTGATGAATACATAAAATAAATCATGAAATCTAGTAGGACCATTTAGTAAGTTTGATAATTAATTATTGTTACATCTGAAATCTTGTATAGATATTATAGACATCTAAAATTGACCATTTACATTTGGTCAATTTATCCCTTCTTCATCCAATTCATTATCCTCTATATTAATTAAATAATCAAATAATATTCCTATTATTTAACTAATATTCACTATCCTGACATTCATTGAATTTAATCCCTTTTATCACCCCTAAATCTTGAGGTAAATAATTAAATTTAATTATTTATCTATGGCTATCCTACGATACGCCTTCTCTCCCATTAATTAAATAAATAATTCCTATTTATTTAATTTTCCCCCTCACGTGTCCCATCCTCCATCACTTTTCATTAGCCTCTCTAATCTAATCCTAATCTACCCCGTAATCATTTAAACAGACTTAATCCTTGATTAAGTGAAGCCAACTCTCCCCATCAAATCATGTGCATGGTCCCTTGTACATGTGACATGGCCTTGGTACAATTTCACATGGGTCTTGTCCCCTCAAATTACCATATCCCTCTCAACACACCTCATGGTGCCACTTGAAACCATCCCATGAGGTGAGAGGACCAAATCATCCTCCCCCTTTGATCTTCATCTTTCAATATTGTTCATTCATCCATTTTCACCTTTATCATATATATCCATGAATTAACCATGTTATGTTCTCTCAATAATTTTATCTTTGGAGCATCATTATGTTGCCAAAATTCCATGAGCACACATTAAAATCAACAATCTTGGGTAAATCTACTCAATGGGAGGCTCGACATAGTTTTTTTTAATCCCATTTTATGTTAGTTTGATCTTTTCATGCCTAATCCAAGTGTTTGTTTGATTTTGTGTTTTGTTTGGGTTTTATTGCAATTTTCATTCGTGTTTGAACATATTTTCATGCACACATTTTTGGCATTTCCAGTGGGACCCACGTCATGGGTCATCTAATTGAAATTTGGGTGTTTTTAGTTGTGTTCATGTTTGTAGGTGTCAAAAAGGAAAACATGTGAATGAACTAGATAATGAAATAACGTTATCAAGCCATGATGCTCATCTCAAGGAGCACATTGCTACTATAATTAAATACAGTCACATTATCAAAGGATTCTAGAAAATATTTAGTAGGAAATAATATTTAGATTAAATTATTGACACCTCAAGAATTATTACACATTAATGACTATAACCAACCAAATATGAAAAACATAGTAAGGAAACTTAATAATTTTGTGACCTAGAAATCTATGTATAGTAGGGTACTTTTCATTGTCAAGGGTAAAAAAAAATTGGGGGAAGCAATCAAAACATATTGTACACTTTTTAGTTTAATATATATTATTAGTTAGTTTCCTTCTCTCTTTTTTCAATTGAGGATTATGATTTTGTGAATTTTGAATCACCGTAGTTTATATGAGTTCTCTTCCTATTAGCAGTTTATTTTGGGATCCAAAGCTTTATAATATGTATTCATGAGTAACAAATGTATTTAGTTGATAATTTTATGATTTTTGGTGATCTTCTTAGTTCTTACATGTTGCTTTTTTTTCTCCTTTGGAGATTACATCATCTTGATGTATGAGCTATGTTAGGTTTGTTGTCATTTTGGTGGATTTTGTGACACTTTTAGGGATGTTATCAAAAGCTAGTGATACATATTTGGAATATATCTAGAAGAAAATACTCTTTCTTACCCACCCTTCTCTCTTTTTATTTTCTTTAATATTTTGGTTAGAGTAGGCTAGATTATATTTTAATTCTTATTGTTTGTCCAACAAACACTAGAAATAAGGAATCACTAAGGTCTTGTGTTCATTTAAATATCTACTTTACTCATTTTTATGAGTATACCAATATGCCCCTTGAACAAAATAATATTCATTGATCTCTAAGCTACCCAAGAATGTAAGACCTTGTGATATAAACCCTAGAGAAATAATTCCATTTCAAGAAGGAATAACTTGTTCCAACTAATTTGATGTAGGTATTTTGAACCATAAAGACCTACAAAGATGAAGCTAATCATTTGACTCCTTTGTATTATTTCTATCATTTTATAACTAATCTAGTCACTCCCTTTTGGCTGTCTAAACTCATCATATCACTAATCCTTCTTGAGAGCTATGTAATGCATTCACATATAGGTTTGCATAGACTAGTACAAATAAATTAGCATTACATTTATCCATGCTATCTTACATAATTAGTGTATCACAAGAACTTATGACCCTAACCATGATTAAAATCAGATACATGCATACATCCTCCTTCACGGAAAAGTAAGTCAAGGTAAGCATATCAAATCATTTCATTTTCTCTTGCTTAATTTTTAGCATTTGTTTCTTTTAGAATATTTTATTCATGAAACACCATCTCAACAATTTATGTGATGAGTGAATATATTTATTGGGATATATGTATTCACTTTAAAAATAATAACATTTTTCTTTCGTGAGGATTTGTAGGTGCAATAACTAGCTTATTCAAGATGGTGATGGGCTATCTTGAGTACTTAATAAGGAATTTTTGTAGGTCAAAATCCTAGATATTTGTATTTTCCCTTGATCGTCTTATTTTTGAATGAACAAGACAACTAAGAGGGGGGGTGAATCGACTATACCAAATTAAAACAACAAAACCCTTAACAGTAATCAGATCCACATGCATTCATTAAACCTTTAATCTGTTATAATGTTTAAAAATGAAATGCAGATAATAGACTAAAACAACAACATACACAAGAGAACACCAAATTTATGTGGAAAACCATAGAAGGGAAAAACCACGACGAGTATTATCTCACAGTATAAGTAATTGCAAAATTTGTACAAAGATGCTCACTGCTAGAATAGGACACATTGTCCAAAAAGGCTTACAGCCCAGGATCATTGCCAGAATAGAAGAAAGAAAGAAGATAGAATGTTACACAGAGAACATGATCTCAATGCAACAGATAATTCTCTACAATAGCTCCAAGAACATTAACAACTCTCAAGAGATCAAGATACCTCTAGCCCATTGCATTCAACAATCTTGCATTATAGCTTGCACTACATTTCGCACTTCTGCACTTAATTTCACATCACAACACTCAAATCTATTCCATTCTTCATCTCACATCAACTCACCTTACATTTATACCATCCACAAATTGAAAAACATATTCAATTCGGCTACACACACCTTACACTTTATAAATTCAAAAATATGTTGAAACTAAACATTCCTGTAGTGGATAGGAATGAAAGTGGATAGATACAAAACTTAATTGGGACCTAAATCAACATTCACACACCATGCTACACCTCCATCAATATTTAAACATCTTCAAATGTAGTGTAAACACCAAGTCAGTTATTACTTGTGTGAACACCATTAAACTTTAAATTACATGCTTCCTCAAATCCAAGGATGACTTGTGAACCACACACGATGCTTCATTATGATCTAGAATATTCCTCTAACATCCTAAAATCCATCAAACTCGTTCACAACAACTTGCACCTTCAAAATTTACACACCCAGTACACTCAACCTACACTTCCAAACACTGCAACTCTAAAATCCATCTTCTGGAGCACCAAACCATGAATCCTCTTGACACAGGTAAGAGATCAACACCATCAACATACCTTCAAAATCACAAGACCTAGAGAACAATAGCAAAGAAACACAAAGTAAGAACATTTCTCCCAAACACCTCTGTAACACCCTGTTACCTCTTTTTATCAATTTTCCCAATATCCTCGACATCTTTATCAATACCACAACCATAACCAGAAGCTTATCAAAGCAACACCAGAGGTTAACACTAGTAAATCAACTGATAACATAATGCAACTAATCAAAGCAACAATCTCTCTCAACCACTCCACAACTAATATCAAGGACAACACAAGTTTGTTGACATCAATGACAACACCTTCATACTTGCAACAATCTCCCGCTTTGTCATTGATGACAACACAAGATGTGAAAACCCATCAAAGAAAACATACACAATTCTCCCCCTTTCAACTTTTTCTTTTTCACATGATTCGCTCTCCTCCTATATATATAGACTTTTTCACATGACTCTCTCTCCCCCTTTGACATCAATAGAAAAGGATAAAATGTCTTGCATTGTTATCCCCCTTTGACATTGAACCAAGATACTTGCTACTGCTCTGAATACTCCCTCTTAGAAGTATACACCAACCAAATCAGCAACCTCTGCCAAATGGCAACACTCGCTCCATACTGCAACAATGTCACTACCTACTCCCCTTGAGAGGTATCCACTAGCATTAGTCCAGATAGAGAATGAATCCATAGATACACTAGACTAATGCATCTCCATATGCATCTAGTTCAAAGGAGGGGCAATAACCCCAACTTCTCCTGGAGATACTCAAAAGTATCCATAGGAAGAACCTTAGTGAATATGCTAGCAATATGATCCTTTATAGGTACATACTCAAGCTTCACTTCATTCTCTACAACCTTTTGTCTTAAAAAGTGATATCTGATTGAAATGTGTTTTGTCCTTGAATGCATCACAAGGTTATTTGAAATATTAATTGCACTTGTATTATCACAAAAGATAGAAATCGACTCATCATACACCACTCTGATATCCTTCAATGTTTTCCTCATCCACAACACTTGTGTGTATCAAGATGTTGCTACAATATACTTAGCTTCTACAATAGATAAAGAAACAAAATCTTGTTTCTTACTTATCCATGATACCAATCTACATCCAAGAAAGAATGAACCACCACTTGTCCTTTTCCTATCATCCACACAACTAGCCCAATCTGCATTTGTGTAAGCACTCAATGTGAAATCAGTATCCTTAGGATACCACAAGCCATAATCTGGAGTTCCTTCAAATATCTAAATATCCACTTCACAATTGCAACATGTGTCTCTTTAGGATCTTCTTGAATCTAGCCACAAGACAAACTACATGCATAATATCTAGTCTAGTAGCAGTTAGGTATAGGAGTCCACGAATCATAGATCTATAATTACTCTGATCAACCTTAGGGGATTCATCATCCTTACTAAGTTTGCAACCAGTAGCCATAGGATTACATACTATTTTGGAGTCTTCCATTCCAATCTTCTTCAGCATTTCTTTAACATACTTCGATTGTGAAATTAATGTGCCTTTATCTGTTTGATTGATTTGTAGCCCAAGGAATAAATTCATCTCCCCAAACATAGACATTTCAAACTCTTTTTGCACCTCCTCTACAAAATTTTTGCACATAGTTTGATTGCGTCCAAAAATTATGTCATCAACATACACAACCACTATCAATGTTTGATCTTCCTCAATCTTAAAGTAAAGATTACTATATGTGGTGCCTATATTGAATCCTTGCTTTATCAAATACTTGTCCAACCTTGCTAAGCTCTAGGAGCTTGCTTCAATCCATACAATGCCTTCTTCGATCTACAAACCATATTAGGTTTATCTGACAACTAAAATCCTTCTGGTTGTTCCATACAAACTTCCAATTCTCCATTCAAGAAAGCAGACTTCACATGCATCTGATAAAGTTTGAAATCCTTATGTGTTACAAATGCTAGAAACATCTTGATCACTTCCATTCTAGCCACCAGATAAAATGTCTCCTTAAATTCTATTCCTTCAACTTGTGAGTAACCCTTACACACAAGTCTTGCATTGTTTCTTACCACTTCTCCATTCTCATTTAGCTTGTTTCTGAATACCCACCTAGTACCAATTATGTTCTTGTTTTTAGGTCTAGGAACAAGTTCTCAAGTCTAATTCTTCTCAATTTGCATAAGTTCTTTCATTGCCTTCATCCAGTATTCATCTTTGCATGCTTCATTCACTATTCTAGGTTCAACTTAAGAAAGTAAGCACAAATTTACCTCTACTTCAACAGCTCTTCTTGTCAACACACCTTTTCTTTTGTCTTCAATGATTTGTTCTTCGAAATGATTTCTCTACACAAACTTAGGGGTCTTTTTCAGAGCTTCTTCCTCTTCATTCTATACTTTATTTTCCTTGGATTTTTCTTCTTCTTCTCCTCCACATGTAGGTTCATCTGATTCATATCCATTTATTACCACTGAATTCCTCAAATCTTCATCAACCTTGACACTTGCACTTTCAATAATCTTTCTCAATATTTTATTGTAACATCTGTAAGCTTTTATTTTAGTATAATATCCAAGGAAGATCCCTTCATCAAACCTTGCATCAAAATTTCCTAAGTTTTCATCATCTCTTTTGATATAGCATTTGCTTCCAAACACTCTAAAGTACTTGACAGCAGGGATCCTTCCGTACCAAAAATCATAAGGAGTCTTTGTGTTGTTAGCTTTTGATTGAACTCTGTTAAGTATGTAAATAGTAGTATGAATTGCTTCTCTCCAGTAGACTTCTGGTAGGTTAGCTTCTTTCATCATAGTCCTTGTAACTTCTTGAACAATCCTACTTTTCCTTTTAACCACTCCATTTTATTGAGGAGTCTTAAGGGAAAACTCGTGCCTTTTATGCCATGATTCTCACAAAACATGTTAAATTCATTGGGGGTGAACTCTCCACCTTTTTCAAACCTCAAACATTTGATCTTCAAATCCATTTCATTGTCAACCATAACTTTAAATGTTTTGAATCTATCTAAGGCTTCAATTTTTTCTCTAAGAAAAGTAACCCTTGTCATTCTAGAATAATCATCAATCAAAAGCATGAAATACATGTCACCTTGAAGACTTCTCACTCTTGTAGGACCACAAATTTTTATATGCACCAATTCCAACAATCCAGTAGAAGATTGTTCTTTTCCCTTGAAACTACTTGTTTGTTTTCCAAATTGGCAACCTCTGCAAACAACATTGATAGGCTTTGTAATCTTTGGTAGATCTCTTATTACTTGAACTGAACCGATTCTAACCAAGTTATCAAAATTGATGTGACACATCATCTTGTGCTATAACCAGCTATCATTAATCTGACTCATAAAATAATTTCCATCAACACCTTTGAGTTGATAGATATTTCCATATGTCCTCTTTCCAATAGAAATCACAGTTTCAGACCCTTTTCTGATCTCACATCCATCATCCTTTTCTACATATTTATCGAACACTCAAGAGGTTATGCCTTAAACCTTTAACATAGTAAACATCTTCAGTATTATGCTTTCCATCAAAACCGATTGAACCTATTCCACAAATCTTAGCACCTGAATCATCTCCAAATTTGACAAGTACTCCATCACATTTTTCAAGTTTAACAAACTTACTCTTGTCTTCGGTCATATTATTTGAGAAAACACTTTCAATAACCCAATAGTTCTTATCCTGTCTAACATGAAAAGAAGATACCAAAGTACCTCCAGTCTTATCCTTTTTTCTTCAGAGCAATTTCCTCCACACAACTTTCAGATTTAGCAGAAATAGGTTCAACTTTTAAAGCCAAGAACAAGCATTCATTATCATCATCTCCATAATCAAATTCATCATCAAAAATTGCAGCATCTTCTCTAACATAATATCTTTTATTGATCATCTTTCCTTTGTTTTCCTTGTTCTTATTGTTCACAACTCTGTTTGGACATCTCGAAGCATGTTGACCTATATTTCCACTACTGAAACATTTGAAAGGTAATTTACCTTTGTGCTTACTGGTACCCTTTTTCATCCTTCTTACAAAGTTAGCTTCTACATCATCAAGATCATCTCCATCTGAATCTTCAACCTTTTCTGATTTTCTAGCCTTGAAAGCAATCTCCACTTTTTCACCTTTATTCAAACCAAATTTTTTCTCATTTCAAATGTAGTTAGTGTGTTATACAACTGATATCTAGTATAAGTGTTAAAATTTGCAACTTCCTCAATAGCAGAAACCTTTTCACCATAACAATCAAGAAGAGTTCAAAGAATTTTCTTTATCACTTTAGGTTCTTTGACTTTAGCACCAAGAAATCTCATTGCATTGACAAGTTCATCAACCCTCTACATGTAACTTGTAATGGTTCCATCTTAAAAAATTCACAAGTTCTCAAATTGGGTCATTAGATGCTACATCTTAGCTTGATTAACCTTATCATCACCTTCATAAATACTTTCTAGCTTATCCCAAATCTCTTTAGCAGTTTTCAAATCCATAACTTTAACTAATTCATAATTCATGAGACTACTCAAAAGAACAAACCTTTCTTTTCCATTTTTTTCATAGGCCTTGATTTCATCACTTGTGCTCGGTCTATTTGTAGCTATGGAATATACAGTCTTCTGGTGCAGGAGCACCATGCCAAGTTTGTGCCTCCATGAGGCAACTTTGGGGTTTTGATTTAAGTTTGATGTTTTAATATTTTAATAAGGTCTTAAAGACCATTTCCAATTTAGTTAAGGTGTTTTCATTCATTATTAGGTTTATAGGTGATGGTTAGTTAAATATTGTAAATTCTTGCAAAGTTGTCATAATGCAAAATTGCAAAAGTGCAAGGATGGGAAGTTGAAGAGTCAAGGTGGTTTAGAAGTTGATTATTTGGTTTTTAATGGTTGGAATAAGTTTTTAAAGTCATAAAAATTCTGAATCCATTGTTGTGAACTAGATTGAATGATTTGGAGGAAGTTTGGAGCAATGAAATCCTGATTTTTTGCATTTTTTTATGTGTTCCAGACTGTTCCTCTGAGTGGTACGTTACTATATGGACTAATAAAGGTGTGAATCCAATTGGATATGATAGTGGGATGAATCTAGTTTCTGGTTTCTTTTTTTTAGTGATTTTCATCATGATTTGCAAAAGTTATGGTCAAAATAGTGATTGCAATGTTCAGATTTTTACAATTTTTTTCATAGAAAACCTTTCTTTTATGAATTTTAGGAACTGAAACATGAAAGGGAAGGCATGGGGATTATAAATAAATTAAATACAAAACTTTTTATTTTGGTTTTGGGTCATTTCATTTTTTTTTTGCAAAATTTATGAGCATTTTGCTAAAAATTGTCCAGAAACCCTATCACAGGAACATGAGAGAAAGAAAATTGCATAAAATGAATTTGGCACGGTAAAAATTACTAATTTTTGGTTTGGAGGTCTGTAACAACATTTTTTATGAGTTCCCCAAGTTTCATGGGTTAAAGATAAGGTCTTGGCCAATTTTGATGATGCCCTAGGGGCTTTCCTCCATTGTTTTGGCCTAAAAAAATTGCATAATAGTTCATTTTTGAGGGATTTGTTACAAAGGAAACCTACCTGAAAATTTAGTATGTGTTGAAAATATGAAAAGGGTATCTAGAACAGGTTTTATAATGTGGGTTGGAGTTGTATTTTTCAAGTTATGCTAAAATTACACCATTTGTTGTCCTAAAAGCCAAATAAGCATGTATGGTAGGAAGATATATGAAATATAAGAAATTTGGGTTCTTGTGTGCCACCATTGGTTTGGAAATGTTATTTTAGCCCTGCCTAACATGATTAAAAGTTTTTTTTAGTGGTTTTGTGCCTTGAGTGCGCTAATGGTGTTTGTGACCTTATTAGAGACCAAGAGTCATTAGAGGAAATTTGTGAAAAAACAAAGAATGGATTTAGGATCTTTTGGAAACCATTTTGTTTTTTCTTAGGATTTGCATCATATTCACTACATGTGCAATATCAAATCCAAGGTACATTAGATATCCTTCCATCTTCACCTTCCAAAATGCATAGTTTGTGTCATCAAACATAGAGATCTCCTTCTTGTTTGCCATCCAAAATCTACCTCAAGCGGTCAATATTTTCTCCAAGGAACCTTGCTCTGATACCGATTTTTGAATGAACAAGACAACAAAGAGGGGGGGTGAATGATTTGTATCAAATTAAAACAACAAAACCCTCAACAATAATCAGATCCACATGCATTCATTAAACCCTTAATTTGTTATAATGTTTAAACATGAAATGCAGATAAAAAAAATTGAAACAACAACACCATACACAAGAGAACACCAAAATTACATGGAAAACCCCAGAATGGAAAAACCACAGTGAGTATTAGCTCAAAGTATAAGTAATTGTAAAACTGGTACAAAGAGGCTCACTGCCAGAATATGACACACTATCCAGAAAGGCTCATAGCCCAGGCTCACTGTTGGAATAGAAGAAAGAAAGAAGATAGAATAATACACAAAGAAAATGATCTCAATGCAACAAAGAATCCACCACAATAGCTCCAAAAATACTCACAGCTCTCAAGAGATCAAGATACCTCTAGCCCACTGCATTCAACAATCTTGCATTATAGCTCACACTACATTTTGCACTTCTGCACATAATTTTGCATCAAAACACTCAACTCTATTCCACTCTTCATCTCACATCAATTCACCTTACATTTTTACCATCCACAACTTGAAAATCATCTTCAAGTTGGCTACACACACCTTACACTTTACAAATTCAAAAGTAGGTCAGCACTAAACATCCCCATGGTGGATAGGAATGAAAGTGGATCAATATAAAACTTAATTGGGACCCAAATCAACATTCACACACCACACTATGCCTCCATAAATACTTAAACATCTTCGAATGTAGTGTAAACACCAGGTCAATCATTACCCATGCAAACACCATTAAACTTTGAATTACACGCTTCCTCAAATCCAAGGATGACTTGCAAACCACACAACATGCTTCATCATGATCTAGAATATTCCTCTAACATCCTGAAATCCATTAAACTCCTTCACAACAACTCGCACCTTCAGAATGTACACACACACTCAACCTACACTGTCAAACAATGCAACTCTAAAATCCACCTTTCAAAGCACCAAACCACGAATCCTCTTGACACAGGAAAGAGATCAACACCATCAACATACCTTCAGAATCACAAGACCTGAAGAACAACAACGAAGAAATGCAGCGCAAGAACATTTTTGCCAGACACCTTTGTAACACCCTGTTACCTCTTTTTATCAATTCTCCCAATATCCTTGACATCTTTAGCACTACTGTAGTGTAGGAAAAAGTATCCCTTTTTCACACTTAATTTGGGAATAATTAATATTAAACTAAGCCTAATGTTTCCTTGATTTATTGTTGTAATGTGTTTTACACATTCACATTAAGTTTAGGGCCCTTTAAAACTAAATAGACATAATTTTTCCTTAATTTAGTGTTGTAAAGAGTATTTATTTACATCTTCACACTAAACTTTGGGCCCTCTTGCATTTATGACCTTCAAATCATGATTAATAGGGCCTTAAGACCCTTTATTATGCATCTCAAGGCTTATTTCAATTGAAATCTCGACAAAAATTCAATAATTACACTTAATATTCTAACCCCCCGACATTTCATCTTGAAAATATAGGGTGGGACCCATATGCCACCTTGGGCGTATGAGTCCCATTTGGCCCCTTTTTAGGGTTTTGAGTGGGAAATCAGGGTTTTCAATTTAAATTTTGTGAATGTCAACATTTGGGATCTAATAAATAGTAAATTAGATGGAATGCCTATATAATTAAGGTTTCAAATCATTATTTCACCTAAGTAACCTAAGAATCCTCAAGCAAGAGAGTTCCACCTAGGCTTAGAGCCTTCAAGAGAGATTTGAAGAGCATTCAAGAGCTGATTATCAAGTATTTTGGAGCATCAATTTAAGATTCAAGCATCATGTCAAGGTCTTCATGCATCATGTGTGTTTGTGAGCTAACATGTTGATGTAACATTTGTGATCCAAGTTCAAGCATTCAAAGCCATATAAAGTGTTGTGATCAAGATCTACATCCATTGAAGCTAATTCATACAAGTTGCAGATCTATACTCCAAGGATTCAACAAGGTTTGGTGAGTTGCTACATTCATTTTTTCATTCATCATTCCTTCATGTTATTTCAATTCATTTCAAAGTTTAATTACTCAAATGGGGTATGACTGAGGCAGACCCCCATCCACTAACAAAAACAACATTTTTCTCTATCTCTCTCTTATGATGTGTGTTTTGCAGATTTATGTGAATGGGACTAAATCGCCACCTTGGGTGTATGAGTCTCTATACAACCATTTTACCAATTTTCAAAGGATACTAATCTATCACCTGGAGATTAGAGTTTCTATCCAGAAACCCTAAACTGGGACTAAATCACCCAATTTGGTGTATGAGTCCAAGCGCACATCAAAAGTCATAATTTCAGAGTTGCAGACCTTGTTGGTCTCACTTAGTGGTGAACCCACTTTAATTACACCTAAGGAAACCTCCTACTAATACCTCCTATTAGTAGTCCTTCCCTCAATTGAGTCGCTTGGTTGAGTGATCTTGGTTTCCTAATGAACTAAGAGTGAAATAGGTCCCCAAGATTGTTCCATCTCCTAAAAGTTGTAACCCTATTTCCCTTATTTCATTTTGGTGAACCTGACATTATGAACATTGTGGTTTTTTGATTTTAGGAGTCCTTTGCATCCTATATTTAGATCTTGCATTCATTGCATCTCATCTAGGGTTTTAGGGTTGCATTGTTTGAAAAATACAAAAAATCAGTCATATTGCATATCATATAAATCATATTAACTTGCATTTCAACATTGAAACAAAAAATTGCATATCAAACTAGCTCTTTTTAGGTCATCATTTCATCACATTTTCAACTTGCAATTCACTTGCATTCACAAAAAATTAAAACTAAAACTTACTGAAGCATACCTGAATCTAAAAATCATTAGAAAACATCTGAAAATCTATCAAAATTAGCCTCAAAACCATAATTGGGACTAATTCTCCCATCTAGTCAATTTAGTCCCTGTACAGGTGTTTTTCCCAAATTTCTAGGAATTTTGTGATGTCTATTTTTCACTATTTGAACCTTCCAAAAACCCTAACTAGGACTCATTGATTTAGTCCCAGATCAGACCTAAAACTCCATTCAGTACTAAAAACTTCATTTATGTGCTTATGTTTGCTATCATCAGATATCTATTTCAGTTTTCTAAGTTTTTGTTTAATTCATTTTATTAGATCTAGCTTAATTTCATGCATTGCTTAATTTCAAAATTGCATTTACAACATTTCATTTTTAGATTGTTGCATAGTATAATCAATAAATTACCTTGTTGAGAATTTGGAAATTGCATTTACACATTTCATTCTAGGTCATTGCATTGCATTCTAAGCTTCTTTCCATTTTGGGTTTGCACACTACGTTTGTATAAATTACTTTTCACAAATGTCAGTATCTTTCTTTTCCAAGTTTGCAAAGAAACAAGGTATTAGCAAGCATGTTAGTAATGAGAATATCTTAGTGAAAGAAATTGAGCTTGTTGATATATTCCATGATACCACATTTCCCATCATCCCCTCATCCTCTAATATCTCTCCTATTTGTGAGAAAGTTCTAGTGAAAGAGGATGTAAGCATAGGCGATCATGATAATCATAGTTGTTTTTCTCTTGGTACCTCTCCTATTCGTGACGAAGGTGTCTTGGTGAAGGAAGATACAATCATTGAGAATCTTCAAGGTCTTGTTTGTCCCTCTCCTCTTCTCCCTTGGGAATATATTACCATTGACACTACTTTTCCTAGTCTCCATTTAACTTCTAACACCTCCCCTACTTGTGAGAATGCTTTAGTGAAAGAGGATACAATTGTAGAAAATCATGAAAATCACATTTGTGAGGAGGATATGTTGGAAGACATTAAAATTTATCCTTCTCCTAATATCCCTCCTTGATACAAAGAAGATAGTTTGGTGTTAGAAGATACACTTATTGAGAGTCATGAGAATCATGTTCCTCCCTTCCCTAATGCTCCTACCATTCAGAAATATCTATTTGAATGATAAAGCCCAATCATTGGCAAGCATGAAAATCATAGTTGTCCTTCTTTTGATGCCTCCCCTATTTGTGATGAAGCTACTTTACAAAATATAACCACGAAATGTGATGAACCCTTTGTTTTCTCTTCTCGTAAAAGCTCTCCTACTAGGATAGACATTATGGCACAAGAGAATGAGACCTTAGAGAAAAAGGATGAAATCATGGACAATCATAACAATCAAAATGAACCTTCTCCTAATATCTCTACTATTGATAAAGAAGATGTTTTGATGTTAGAAAATTCAACCATTGATAACTCCCTTACTTGTGATGAAGTCCTTTTAGAAGAACCAACCTTTGAATGCCATGAACATCTAGTTTTTAGTTCTCCTAAAAACTCTACTACAACGGAGTATATCATGGTACAAGAAAATGAGAACATTGTCACATGTCTTTGAAACAATAGTGATGTGACTTCCTTAGATGAATATGATGAAGTGACATTAGACTCCCCTTCACTAAGAAATCATGAAAATAAGGATAAGTCTTCTGAGGTTATGCACATTATATATACCTTGAAGTACTCTCCTAATCCTAAAATTATCCTCTACCCACCCTCAAACCAACCACAAACTCAAAACAAACCCATCCTCATCCTTGAACCACCTAAGAATAATATGTTGTAGCAACTGAGTTATAATACTGTTGCTCATACATATAACACTAGAAACAATCTACAACCAAGACAAACACCTTCAACATCTGTCCCATTTCCTAACCCTATCTTGCCTAGTGCCCCTTGTTTGCCTTTACATAATGAAAAGGAGTATAATCTTGTTGAACAACCTAAGAATACTCCCGCTAAGATATCCTTATGGGACCTCATTAAAGCCTCGCCTAGTTAACATAACATGGTTCAAAGTTCCTTACAAAAAGTTCCTACCCCACTAAGGTGCAATCAAATGATGTCATGGTTCAAATACAAGCTATAACTTCAGTCAAATTAGACATTACTTTCCATCAAGATGAGTCACCTCCATTAGAAGTGCAAAAAAAAAATGAATCTTTCATGATAATAACTCAACATAATAGGACGGGGATAAAACGAACCATTGTTGACAATGGCTTTGCTCTTAATGTGTGTAGTGTAACCCTTTTGGATAAACTTGGCATAGATAAATCAAGAATTCAATTTGCCTCTTTATCTATTAGTGGGTTTGATAACATGGGAAAACAACCGCTTGGTGTGATTGTAGTATGTATTAAAGTTGACAAAGTTACATTACAAACCCCGATCCATGTTATGCCTCATGATCTTTCATACAACCTCCTTTTAGGAAGACCGTGGATTCACAAGATGCATGTAGTGCCTTCAACTCTTCAATTTAAAATAAAGTATATCTACAACAACAAAGTACATATGATTGAAGCCGATCTTGAGCCTTAGAGTGTTTTACAACATGAAAAAGATAAGGAAAATCCTTTGAAAACATTGAAACCAACTATACAAGTGGAACCCACGAAAGAGAAAGAAAAAGAGAAGCATAGTGAAGAAGCCACAAAGTTATTCGAAGATGATTGGGGTTCCTATGATTTCACTCCTAGATTTGATGGGCAACCGAAGAACATAACAAAAAAAAATGAAAAAGAAAAAGCAGTAATGTCAACACAAGATTTGAAAGCATCTACTTCAACCACTCTCGAAGAAGAAACAAATTACACAACAAACTTTGATGAAATTGATTATGAGCAACCACCAAAACCAAATGAAATGAAAAAGATTTATGGAAAATATTATGAACTTATGAAACAACTTGGGTATAGTGGAAAAGGATGTGGTGCTAGAGAACAAGGTATTTGTGTCCCTATAGAGCCTAATACGCAAGAGACAACTAATGGTCTTGGTTATTGTCCCTCGAAAGAAACAAACAAGCGATCAATCAATACCAAAACTCTTACTAAATACTCTTCTCAGCCAACTTTAACATTAGTGCATCTTGAATTGATAGACACTAGTGGTTTTGGTTATTGTCCTTTGAAAGAAACAAAAGAAACAAAAAAATCTTTTCTTCATATCAATGTCATCACACAAAACACTAACGATTGGAGTTTGTTAGATTTTACGCCTTCCTTTAAAGAAGAGAACAAAATATCGCAATCTAAAGGGTCTTGTGTAAGTATGGCATCTTGTACTAAGCAAGAGGTATCTTTGTCGCAAAATGAAGGAACATCCTCTACTAGTGATCAAGAGGGTATCTTGTCAAGACTCCTCCAAGATCATTTGATATCTCTCCCTCCAAGAACACGAAATAAATTCTACTACAAGAGTTCATGGTCATTCTACTAATGAATTTAAGGCTTTGAGTAATCGAATTCAACATCTTAAGGATTGTGGTGCTCTTCCTTGTGTTGAGGCACCTAGTTCATCTAATTGATTATAATTTCTAAGTTTTTCATCAATCACCTTGGCTCACCCTTGTCTTGCACTAAGTGGGGGAAAGGGGTTAGGAAGCCTTGTCCTTGTATGACACTTGTCACTGTCTCTTTTGGCTAGTTGATCACGTTCCATGTATATATAAGAGCAAGCTTGGGATGTGGACGACATGCCTTAAGTTGGCTCACATGTGACGTACTGAGTTATGTTTAATATTGCATTTTGGGGGCAACTCTTTATTCATGATGTGGTTTCATTCAAGAATATATGACTTGGCATACACTAGTACAAAAACAACAATATATGACTAAAAAAACTACTAAAAATTGCTTATAAATGACTACAGTTGGTCATGTGACCACTAGTAGTTTATTACCAGTCATATATAACACAACCAAATTGATGAATAAACCATTTTTAGTCATTTATTAGTTGTTTTGATTGATCGAATTGGTAGTATATTTAGTTGTTGATTTATTCATTCATTGTTGTGATCTGGTCACTTATTTAGTCACTTTTTTTCCATTGATATATTTAGTCGTTGATTTAGTCATTGATTGTTGTAATCTAGTCACTTATTTAGTCATTTTTTATTCACTGATATATTTAACTGGTCACTTATTTAGTTGTTGATTTAGTCATTGATTGTTGTAATCTGGTCACTTTTTTAGTCATTGTTTTATTCACTGATATATTTAGTCATTGATTGTTGTTAACTGGTCACTTATTTAGTCATTTTTATTCACTATTCATTGATTTCTATCAATTGGTAGTATATTTAGTCAATTTAATTAATAATTAATGTCAATTAGTAGTATAGTTAGTCATTTTAATTGACTAATATTTGAGGATTTAAGCATAAAACACATAAATACACATCAATCATCAATTTCACACAATAAGACAACCATTGAGAAGGCAAAATCGGTGAACTTTATTAATAAAAGAAAGGCGTTCTAATTAAAACTTAGAAATAGAGTATTACAATTGTTATTTTCAGTCACAAGACTGAAAATTTCAGTTACAATATTGCACAGAAATGACTGCAAGAAAGAAACTTCTCCAAAAAAAATTTGTAATGATGGAAACACATGCTTGAAGCCCTTCAATTGAAGAACATGCCCCTTTCATCTCTTAAGACTTCTACAACATGGGAAATCTTCCTGGAGCAATTTGTAACGTGTAGAATCCAAGAAGGAGAGTGTTGATCATTTCCCATATATGAAGCTCTCCCCTTCAATGCAGTCAACAATAACCCAGCTAGAATCTTTCCTCCTTTATATGCAACGTGCCATCTGATATGAGCAATAGGGTGTTGCCTTTTCCACCATGAATGAAGCAATGCCTCAATACAACCAACAAAATTACTATTAGTCTCAATTCAAAAAGAATAAAAGTGAATTATATATTGCAAGTTTACAAAAGTCCAAACACAACAGAAAGATAATTCAATTAAAAAACTATAGCCTTGTCAACAAATGCCTTAAACAAAGTGTTCAACATAGGCCTGAAATATGCATATTGAACCCTTGATTTCAGAACCTTGTTCAAAGTTTAAGAAAGGTGAAATGCTCATATTATAAAATGAAGTTGATATTATAGAATGAAGGCTATCAACACTAACCAGACTGGAACAACATTATCAACAGAAATTTCCTGGAAACCAAGCCCAAGAATGCCATCAGACTTAATTAGACAACAAAAATGTCAACCTTGGTTCATGTGTTGTCTAAGTAAAGACCTACACCATGGAAGAATCCATTTATACATAAATTCCAAATTAAGTTGATGAGAAAAGATCTTTGATATCCAACTGGGAAGCCTTAACATCCAAAAATTACTAACTTGATGTTTCACAACTATGACATCATCTTTACTCAAGAAACCGGATATTGATCCACTACCATATTGAATTTCATAGGATTCCCCTTCACAAAAAAAAAATGATATATATTAATTTTTTTACCAACTTCCTTAATATCCCCATGTAAGAAGATTAAACTAAGTGAGGTTGAGGGTTTGAAGTAGAGTACCATCTTCTTGGTATGTGCTTGACTTTGATGACTTGTATCTTGAATGAAAATAGTAAGCTAGTTGTACTGTAAAATCATTGTTAATCATTGTTAGAAAAATAGCCACAAAATCCTCTTTAATTAAAATAATCCTTCTAGATATTTCAGTTAATTTCTAAGAGAGCTAATTTCACTATCCAAACAACCATCAATCTATTTACTGTATATAATTTCCCAGAATTTAGAATTTGAATGTAATGAAACTAACCATAATTACCAAAGATTTGACACCAAAATGTAGTACAAAATGAATTGTTTGACAAAAATCCTCAAAGAGATGTCATCTCATGAAATGAAATGATATGATTGCAGAATGTGCACAAAATGGATTTTGCAAGGAAGCTCTCAAAATCTTTGAATTAATGAAGCACTCTAGAACACTAATATTGTAAGCTTTGCTTGTGTTCTAGATGCATGTAGTCATGCAAGTTTAGTGGATGATGGTTTCACATACTTCACATGTCAATAACCCTTCTTGCATTACATATATAGTTGATCATTAGGTGTGCATGGTTGACCTTTGTGCCTGTGCTGGCTATCTTGAGGACACCCTAAACATTATTACTGAGATGCCAGTTAAACCTTTGGTTCCTGTGGATCATATATGAATATAGGTTGATTATTCCAGCAACACTTATTTTTTAGTTGGATCCTAAAAATGTTGCAACTTATGTTCTCTAAAACATATGTGCAGAAGTGGGCAGGTGTGGTGAGGTTCAAATAGTAAGGATATTGATGAAAGATAGAGGAACTACAAAGATACCTGCATGTAGTTGGATTGAAGGGCATAAAATGGTACATGCTTTTTTGTGTAGGAGACAAATCACATCCACAAACATGGGAGATCTACCCAAAATTGGAGAAAGTGGCTTGGTAAATGAAGGCAGCAGGGTATTTCCAGATTCAAGACTTTTACTTAATGTTGTGGAATAGAAGAAAAAATAATCATTTATCTGCCACCATAGTGAAAAGTTATCAATTGCATTTGGTTTGTTAAACATGGCCCTTGGTACAACTATTAGAGTTGTTAAGAACCTTCGAGTATGTTTTTATTTTCACACTGCATCTAAATTCATCTCCAAGATTGTTGCAAGATAAATTGTTATGAGAGATGTGAACCATTTCCATCATTTTAAATAGGGACAGTGTTCTTGTGGAGAATATTGGTGATGCTAAATGAAACAATCTGAAAAATAGGCTTACACTATAATAATGTACACTACATTAGATAGCCAGTAATAACGAAGGGACATCAATCAAAGCATAACAACAGGGATTTTTGTTGTCATATGTTGTAGTTACGAGTGCCATGCTAGACATACATGAAAATGTGGAAGCAATATACACAAGGCAAGCAAACTGTTTCAAAAAAATGCGTCAAAGAAATGTGATATTTCTTTTTATAGTTTAACCGTGATACCACACCGTTTTGACATGATCCTTGCAGTGATGCAGGATGTTACCGCTACACCACACGGTTATTGCCCGACCTTCATGGTAATGTGGGATGTTACTGCTACACCGCACCGTTATTGCTCGACCTTCGCGGTAATGTGGGATGTTACCACTACACCACATCGTTGTTGCTTAGCATTTGCGGTAATGCGAGATGTTACCACTACACTGCACCGTGTCTTCTTGGCTTTTGCGGTATGGTGGTATTATGAAACTTGTCACGACCATCTACCTTGACACAACAGTCTTATGAAACTTGTCAATATTTATGGGAACCTTTTAAAATACATTCAGATCTATAAGGAAACTATCCTATAGGGATGGCAGTCCCAAGAAACATGGCAATAGTTACACCAATAAATAGTTAACTAGAAACCATGAATTTTCAATGCATAATGGAGAATATACAGAAAGTTAAGTCAGTGAGCAAACATCCTTGGAGAATTGTCATCAAAAGTATGAAAATCTAAGAGTTCATAGCAGAAAATAATATACCCTCAAAGACCTAACAGTCATAATAGACCTAGTGATAGATTATAGAGTCATAAGAATAAATTCATAAGAGAATAGATGCAAGAGCATGAAAAGACACTGAGATAGAAGGGCAGTTGGTAGAGTTGAAGAATCAAACCTTTAGTGAGAAGGTAGGGAGAACAAAGTAATTTACAGTCAAGAGCATCATGGAAGTTTCTCAGGTGACTATATTTGGGCAAGGAGAGAACTTGGTGACAATATTACCATCAAAACAATAAGGATACTCAAAACCCTACCAAACCCTAGGGCCTTTTTCATCACCTTGTAGAGATCTCAAACATGCATGAAAATATTTCACAGAGACGAAAATCATCTCTATTTTTTATGATCACAAAAAGTAACAAAAATTTAGATTTACAAGTGATGAAAAGAAGTACATGGAAAGATATTATGCTGAATTTATTTTTTTTAAATAAACTTAACCATTAACTATCCAATACAATCTAACAAAATACAAATATACAATGAAATATTATGATTAACAAAATGATAATTTTAACTATTATCTTAAGGTAGACAAAAAAAAAATTGAGCAAGTGAAAAATAACACCCTTAGATTATTCTGGAAAAATAAAATTTTCATTTACATCATTTTCAAGCAGTAGTTTTTTAGATCCATCCAACTGTACAAAAATCAAATCAAATCTGCAACGATCTCAAAGATCTAAAGGTTTACAAATCTGATATTTTTAGATATATTCTTGTGTGTATCCTGCAAACTTCATCATAGAAGGATGGGTCATCACCTCATTTAGACGTGGATGTGGAACTGCCTTTGTCGTTTCCATAGAATCCAAAATAGGCCTAACAAATGCTGGAAGAAATAACCTTGTAAACACACAAAAGGAAAAGCTAAATCAGTAGTAATTTACTAATTTTCATTCAACTTCTCTGTAATCATTTTAAGTACTTGATTCTATTGTACTTTAAAGATTTATAATATGAAGTTTAGCTATTCAAATAGCTTAAATAATTTTAAGTTATAAAACTGATAAATAGGCTTTAGCAATTCAAAAAAAAGTCCACTTCTAAAATTTTAAATATCTTTACTGTATCTATTTACCGTTGTTAGAGAGTTGCAAACTGTGAATTGTCCTCTGTCCTATAGGACTAAGAAAGGAAGAACACTTTCAAACAGTGATTGAATCATAACAAACAGTCCAAAAATAATGAAAGTTACTGTCGAATGGTGACAAAAATCTATCCTCTAAGTCATTTGCACATGGCGATTGAGAACACAGTGAGTAAGAAGTAAAAGAGCACTAGATCATAGCACTACAAAATGGTCATGAGTTATGTAATGAACTTCACTGTTCTTTTGATCACAAAAGAGATCGAGATAATAACCAACGTACTGATGTACACAGAGGATGTTCATGGAGTGCAAACTTCCTTACAAAGAAATTACCACAGCAGAGTTTGAGGTGAATTGCACCTGCTATTTTATGTTGATATGGATATGTTCTAGCCTATAATTAATTGTCGTAGCATAACAAATAGGCTAAATATTTGTTCATATACCATTGTTTCAAATTCAAAGTTGTTATAATTTATTCTAGGAGCAAAATCACAGTAAAATCCTTTATTATGGGATGACTGTTTAGAATCTTTCCCATCATAACAATGAACAAAAGCATCATTCATTAACCTAAACTTTGCAAGATTTTCATCAAATTCTATTTTTCCACTCTCTTTCCATTCTAAATTTTATTCAAAAATCTGGTAAGGCCAAATTTTGTCAATTGTTGCTTGGGTAAAAACTCGAAGCTACCCTCGACACCTGGTAAAGTTATGGCTAACAACAAGATCTACAGGTTGAGGAAGTTCTTCATGGATGAAATTGGGAATAAAATTCAAAATGGAAAAGAGAGTGGAAAAGTATAATTTGATGAAACTCTTGCAAATTTTAGGTTAATGACTGATGCTTTTGTTCATTGTTATGATGGGAAAGATTCTAAACAGTCATCCCAGAATAAAGGATTTTACCATGATTTTGAGAGCATCTTCTATATAGCAGGTTGTCTTAGATCAAATAAATGAAGAAAAAATTTGTGAAAGAGCCAACAATTTTGAATTTGAAACAATGGTGTCTTATGTATAGACTCTCCCTATGATTTGCTCCTATAATAAGGTATAACAATTTAGAATTTGAAACAATGGTATATGAACAACTATTTATCCTATTTGTTATGCTACAACAATTAACTATAGGCTAGAACATATCCATATCAACATAAAATACTAAGTGCAATTCATCTCAAACTCTATTGTACCTGAGCATGACAGTACCTAAGATTCTAGTGTTTCTAGACGGAACCTATAGCGGAAAAGTGTAGTCTCCATCTGAAGGAACCATCTTCAGAGCTCTTCCTTGAAATGAGGGTTGAAAACATTAGAAGAGAAGCAATACCATAATTCTAAAGTAACAATTTGTATCAAGCCAAATATCAAAAAGTATAATTAAAAAGAAAAATTCTTACAATTGGACCTCAAATTGGACCAAGCAAATTTATGAATTTATGTTTAGAATGTAGGAACTTTCTCTGTCGAAGCTTCACAACCTCAAATTGGATATCAAATTGGACCAATAAAATTATTATTTTATCTTTAAAACGTAGGAACTTCCTCTATCGAAGCTTCACTACATCAAATTAGATCTGAAATTGGTCTAATAGATTTATGATTTTATCTTTAGAATGTACAAACTTTCTCTATTGGATATTAAAGATCTCAGGTTGGAAGTGAAACTAGACAAACAGATTTATGAGTTTATCTTTAGAATAAAGGAACTTCCTCTGTCGGATATTCGGAAATTCCTACACTCAAGTTTTGCTTCAAAGTGAAAACACCCAAAAGTGTTTCAGACCAGCTGAAAGTACTCTCCAACCTGGTTATGACACCGATAGAAATCCATCTTTTCCTAAACCGTCCATACCCGAACGTTGCATCACAATTTGTTCTTCTTGCACATAAAAATGCCACATATTAACCCCTTCTAAATAAAACTCAAAATATCATAAAACCATAATTAATAAATTATTTCACCTTCAGAAAGAATCCGATGTCATTTACTATCAAAACAAAAGTTGTATAAATCACAAAAAAACCATGAAGCCATCCATCCAAAGAGAAAATAAGCAATGCAAGGATTCGAGCAATATAAGCCCAAAGGGTTATGTTGTAATGGTAATGGAATCACCATAAGAGCACAACCGAGGAACAAATTCTTGTGACTATAATTATGTGATCCATAACTATTGGTCATGTGGCACAGTTGTGCTATAACAAATATAGGATGCATTCATGTATGACCCAATTTTAATGTGGCTATGTTGTGATAGAAATGGAGGCACTCATATGATCACAATTCATGTACAAATCATTGTCATCACAATTAGGTGGAAATAATCATTGGGTGCATTCAGGTTGACTCAAGTTTAACAGGTTATGATGTAATGATAGCATGATCCAAGAGCGATTACCTCTTTCTGAAATAAAGAGCCTATAACTTTAGTTAATATGCAGAGTGGTTGTGTTATATCAATTATGTAGTGCATTCAAGCACAACCCATGTTTAATGGGATATTCTAGAGAGTGATCAATATTTTCTAAACCTTATGAATGTTACTTAAAAGTGTACATCTTAAACTACAAACCAAGTTTGTTACATACTTGAATGCAATTTTGGGTTACCACAAACTATAATAATGCGATCTGTTAATAACCATTATGAAAAGTATTAAAGCAAGACCCATGCTATATAGGATGCATTTCCCTGATCAGGTTTACATACCTTAATAATCAAACACAAGCTTCCCACACACTCTAGGATACAATCCAAGATCATACCACAACCTTGTCAAGACAACTACTTTTCTGACCCAAGATTTAAGGTTGTTTTTTAATACCAACAAAAGCATTGGTAAGAGCATGACTAGGGTACAAACCCTAGGCCTTCATAGAAACACAAACCATAACTCTAGCAGACTAGTGAGGTTGCAATACCAGAAAGATTGAGACATTGTAGCCAATAACAAAATCTTGCAATCTAAAGATTGTAGCCAATAACAAGCACACTATGTAGCTCAATGGAATTTGTAAATGCAATCTATGGTAAGAAGAATGATAGTCACTTGAGGTGTGACAATCAAAAAGAGGTTGAGCAGTGACAAGATAATAAAGCTCAAACCTTGCATAGTAAAGTGGAGATTTTAATAGTGAGTTTCCTTACCCCCTTGCTAACCTTAAGGGTTTTTCAAATTCTTTTGGCAATGTTAGACAAGGAAAATGCAATAAGGGAATGACTATCCAAATGAAGTAACAGTGGTAATCACAGGTTCAATGTTTCTTCTTAGCCATTGTATAATGGAGGTATTGGATTGCATGTTTGAGCAGTGTTTTGAGACTCATCAAAGATGGGATAATAGTGAATAATACCTTGTGGACTGTGAAGTAGTGACAATAAGGTTGAAGGATCTTAAGACCCACAATACCATGAAACAATGAGTCCCCTATAGTAAGTAAGTAGGTAGTCTATAGGGCATAGTTTGATTTTATGGAAGGATGCTCACGAAAGGAATCTTCAAGTGACAATGAGTGAGTTGTTTGAGATTGCAGCTAAGGGTGCAATATCTAGTCTCTTAAAGGCAGTTAGTAAAGCAGTAAATGTGCAAGAAAATCAAATCATACACAACAAACAATTCACGATGTTATCTTGCATAATGCCTTGAGTTTGAAGACAAAAATCTCATTATATCTTGATGAAAGTAGTGACCTTAATGGTCAATCACTAGCGACCATGATTTTAAAACATGCTATTGTGCTTATGGAGGAAACATTTTAAGCAAGGCAGTGAGTGGTGGTTTGGAACAATGTCAGGTATGAAGGACTTGCTTTATATGCATACTATGCAGTCTAGCTTAAGACAACATTTTTAGAAGAGATTGAAGGTGGATTATGGAACTCAAGGGTTACCATGAAAAGGATTAAAGCAAAGACTGAGATTTATTTAAAAGCCATTGTCATGAAGATATTAAAGATGTCACATGTAAAACCCTAGCAACTTGAGTAATGAATACAGTGCCAAAGAGGATAGTGTGCTGGGGAAAATTTAGGAGATCTCCACATTATCTAATCACAGGAAAATACATCATTTATTTATTTATTTACATTAAAATAAATCATTCTAAACCCTATATAGGATACATTGATACTTCAAAAGCATCTAATTTATTTTTTAAAATTAAAAGAAATCATTCTAAACCCTATATAGGATATATTGATACTTCAAAAGCATCTGAAGGAATTTTAGATTATGGAAATATATGTCAATTAAATTCCTGGATTACAAACAGTAGCACAAACAATGTAACCCTTGTTGAGCAGAGCAGGAATGAGATAAGCAACAATGAATCTTATGCCTTCTATCACGCACATCTCCTTATTGTTCTTTGTCATTCTTTACTGAAACACTTCTCCATTTTGGTGGGATATGCCTGAAAATAATGTTTTGACAAAGGTTTTAGAGTATGTTTATTAAAATGAAAACTTCATTCTGGCAGGGTACGCCTGAAAATAAGATTTTGATTAAAGTTTTAGGGTATATTTATTAAAGTTTTAGAGTATTTAGCGGGCTATATTCTTAATTCCTTAAATGATTTATTCAAATGGATTGTGACTAAATAAATGACTAACTATTTAGTCATTTTTATTTGTGTGACTAAATAATTTTTATTCAATGACCAAATTAGTCATTTATTTACTCATTTATAGCTAAGTTGCAAAAAATAGTAGAATTTAGTCATTTTTAGTTGTGACTAAAAGTTTTAGTCACCTAGTCATTTATTTGCTAAATTATACTAGTGATAGGGCTTTCCAAATAAGCTCTCATGTTTTCTTCTACTTTAAAGCAATTGCCCACAACATGGTCTTTAGTGATTTCTTTAAAGTGGGGGCATACATTGGCATTATTCTTTTTCATTTCACAACTCATGTTTCATTGTGTGGTCTTCTTACTTCATGCGATGTGTCTTTCTCTTGGTGATGACATTGAGCGTGATGTCCTTCAAGAGTGTGATCTCTCTTAGCATATTGCATTCCTCTTAGTGGCTTGATGCGACACACTGCATCCCCTAAGTTATGAATCTTCTATTCTTTGATTGGTCCTCTCTTGGAGACATTAGGCACGATGTTCCCTAAGTTAAGACCTTACATGAACTAAGCAAAACCCCTCTAAATGTACCTTACACTATTTTTCATTTACAATAACTGTCATATGGCCACCTTGCATAACACACTTTGCTTTCCTGTGGAGCCATCATGTTTGTTCATGAGTGTTAGCATATGAAGTTTTGCTTTCCTCATGGATCCCATCGTTCATGTTGTGTGGCACCTTATAAAATTTATTAGGAGGTATAGCTTTGGTATGGTTAGTGTATGGGAGTCGAACTTAGGCGTTACTTTCCCATAGCCATTTGCTTGTGTGTGTGAGTGCATACTAGCCGCATGTATATGTGTCTCACCTCTCTAGGGACTCACCTAGTGGATGGCCTGAGGTTTCACTAGCCCTTGTGAGCATGCATTTGGTTTGCATAGTGGACATCGTGTTCCACTTTTAAACATTTTTTGGACAAATAACTTAGATCTGATCCACATTGCGTTGGAAAAATGGTCAAGGCTTGATCTTCCTTTCTTTTCTTTATTTATGTCGTTGATAGTTTATGCTTGTATCTTGTTGTTGCTTCATACATCATTTACATGCGTGTTCTCTTGTGCCTATGTTGGTTTTCCATAGGATCTTGATACTGGGAGCTTGACCACCCCCTTGATCTTTGTCATTCTATATCATCCACATTGGTACACATGGACCCCTCTTAATGCGAATTGGTCTACTTTAGTGTGAGTTTGAAGCTAGTTCCTCCTCTCACTAAAGTGGGGGTTGAATTTAGTGTAGAAAAAACTATCCCTTTTTCACACTTAATTTGGGAATAATTAATATTAAATTGAGCCTAATGTTTCCTTGATTTAGTGTTGTAATGTGTTTTACACATTCACATTAAGTTTAGGGCCCTTTTAAACTAAATAGACCTAATTTTGCCTTAATTTAGTGTTGTGAAGTGTATTTATTTACATATTTACACTAATTTTTGTGCCCTCTTGCATTTATAACCTTCAAATCATCATTAATAGGCCCTTAAGACCCTTTATTACACATCCCAAGGCTTATTTCAACCGAAATCCTAACAAATTCAATAAATACACTTAATATTCTGACCCCCAACATTTCCTTAGCTCAAAAATCTAGGGTGGAACCCATACGCCACCTGGGGCGTATGAGTCCCCCTAGGTGGGACCCATACACCACCTTGGGCGTATGAGTTCCATTTGGCCCCTTTTTAGGGTTTTGATAAGGAAATCAAGGTTTTCAATTCAAATTTTGTGAATGTCGACATTTGGGATCTAATAAATGGTAAATTAGATGGAATGCCTATATAATTAAGGCTTCAAATCATTATTTCACCTAAGTAACCTAAGAATCCTCAAGCAAGAGAGTTCCACCTAGACTTAGAGCCTTCAAGAGAGATTTGAAGAGCATTCAAGAGCTGATTATCAAGCATTTTGGAGCATCAATTCAAGATTCAAGCATCATATCAAGGTCTTCATGCATCATGTGTGTTTGTGAGCTAACATGTTGATGTAACATTTGTGATCCAAGTTCAAGCATTCAAATCCATATAAAGTGTTGAGATCAAGATCTACATTCGTTGAAGCCAATTCATACAAGTTGTAGATCTATACTCCAAGGATTCAATAAGGTTTGGTGAGTTGTTACATTCATTTGTTCATTCATCATTCCTTCATGTTATTTCAATTTGTTTCAAAGTTTAATTACTCAAGCAGGGTCTGACTGAGGCAAACCCCCATCCACTAACAAAAACAACATTTTTCTCTCTCTTGTGATGTGTGTTTTGCAGATTTATGTGAACGAGACTAAATCACCACCTTAGGCGTATGAGTCCCTGTACAACTATTTTACCAATTTTAAGAAGATCCTGATTTGATACCTGAAGATTACAATTTCTACCCAGAAACCCTAGACTAGGACTAAATCACCCAGTATGGCGTATGAGTCTCAATGCACATCAAAAGTCAAAATTTCAAAGTTGCAGACCTTGTTTTGGACATCTCTAGTCTTCCAGGTGCTTCTCTGTTTATCCTCAGTCTCTCATTCTAATTTTAGGTTTCATTTTCTAGGTCACTTAGTTAGCTTTGCATATTACTTTCATTTCCTTCTTTCTAAGAATTCACTTAGTGGTGAACCCCCTTTAATCACACCTAAGGAAACCTCCTACTCGTACCTCCTATTAGTAGTCCTTCCCTCAATTGAGTCGCTTGGTTGAGGGATCTTGGTTTCCTAATGAAGTAAGAGTAAAATAGGTCCCCAAAATTGTTCCATCTCCCAAAAGGTGGAACACTATTTCCCTTATTTCAACTACCACAAACATAACCAAAAGCTTATCAAAGCAACACTAGAGGTTTACACTAGTAACCCAACTGATGGCAACATAATGCAACTAATCAAAACAACAATCTCTCTCAACCACTACACAACTGGCATCAATGACAACACAATCTTGTTGACTTCAATGACAACACCTTCATACTTGCAACACTTACTTTATGCCTTATTCATCCATTCAACCCTTTAATCATTTTTGTTATCCAATTTTCCCTTAATTATGTATTTTTCTCTATATCATTTATCATCCATTTGTGTATAAAAATAGTTGGTCATGACCAATGATGTTCTACTTTTCTTCCTTATTTTGTACATTACTAACCATGTCTAGTGATTTCATTTTTCTTTCATTTTCCCTATTAGCTTCACTAACAAGGCCTATGATATAACTAAATTGGGAAATGTGATTGAAATTTTAGAGTGATTCATAGGATATCACTCATAGTTTCTAAATGAGAAATAATTTGAACTACTTTGATTGTGGGTGCATCTTCCCTTGGATATCTTAAATGGAGGATTACTTCACTATAAAAAATAAAAGCAAATTATGGTAATGTGACCTTTGGAGATTCATGGAATGGAATTCTCTACCAATGTATTCCAAGTCTTTATTCTCCCTAGTTGTAGGAACAAGAATTTTGTTGATATTCCTTGAATTCTTAACCAACTCTCCATGAATGCTTCATCCAAATAGGTGGTTAATGTATCTATAATTCAACCCCAATTAAGTATATCTAACCCTATCCTATTTTGGTCAATGGTTTGATTTCTTTATTTATTACATGCTTGGTATATTACCATATCACCCTACCTTAGCACCATACATATTGACAACTTACCTTTTTTTCTCTTGTCATAGGGGAATAATGGGAAATCAATTAGAAATCCAATTAACACAATTAGGGTTAGAAATATCCAAGACCCACAAAAGAAAGGGGTAAAAGCACAAACCTATGTCACACTTTATAAAGGAATCGACCAACAACAAAAAAAATTCTAAATTTCGACCACATAAAAGTGGTCTTTATGTTTTTAATTTCAAAATTGTGTAAACTAATGAAATGTAGAAATTTTGGTGAAGTTTATTCCTTTAATTTTTCAATTATTTAAAAAAATTGTTTTCATTATGTTTTTATCAATTTAAGGATAGATTTTGGAATGCTGAAAATTTTAGAAAAAAGTGACTTCACGGGCCGTCAAGAAATAAATTGAAAATAACTTCATTTCTCCCTAATTTTTTTTCTTCAAATAGGTAACTTCAATATCTTGTGCATGGAAAAAACAAAATAAAATTTTGATGTATATTTTTCTCGTAATAACGTTTTAAAGTCAAACTTGTCAGAATTTGACAGTTTTCACGGGTCGTCAACTATTATCAATTTTTTTAATCATTTTCACAAAAAAAATTATACCCTTTTGAAGAAGACTCTCTCCTCTTGTGCCCCATTTATTTTTTAAAAAAAATTAATATGTTTTACTATATTTTTTTAATTTCTAATCAGCCTCTTTTTTAATTTTAACAACCTACTTGCATTATTTTAAAAATAAAATATATTAAAACTAATCAAAATATTAAAAAAATTATATATTTGGATTCACTACTCCGAGCTCTACAAAAGGGCATTTTTCTTTTTTGTAGAAAAATCATTCTGATTGGAGAAACACTACCAAAGTTGAATGTTTCAGAAAATTTTGAAAAAAAATGAGTTGGCTACCAAGTAGGATGCCACATAGACAATTTCGGTAGAAAGGGTTTCGCCCGAAACCTTTTCTATAGAAACCTCACACATTAAAAAATCAAATTTCAAAGCGGGAAAAGGAAAATTTTATTTTTTTGGGATTCGAGCGAAACTTATTCGACCGAAACCCTATGTGCCATGTATAGGCCACGTGGTTTTGGTCGAAACCTATTCAGCCGAAACTTTTCCAACTGAAAATATTTCACTCGGAACTATTTATTTGGCTGAAAGTGTGACACAGCTTTGTGCTTTTACCCAAAGACCAACTAAACCCATGCTCAATGAAATAGAATGCAATTGAATCAATGAATTAACCTAAAATCAATAAATCAAATCAAATTAAGATCAATTAACTCAAAGAACAAGCAAACTTAGTATTCCATTGTGTAGAATTATGCCAATTTAGGGTGTGGATTGCTCATATTGTGCATAACCCATGTTGCAAAAGCTTTGATGATGATCTTGACTCACAATTATGATGCTCAAATGCTCAAAAGTGTTCTTAGAAGAATATCTATTTCTCTTAAGAATTTTGAATGATTTTTGTGAAGGTGAAGGCTTCTTTTATAGAAATACAGATATTTGATCAACTATGGAGATTGAAGATGAAGATCAATCGTTTAAATTAGATTAAGAAGATCAAGGGTGGAGAATTAATGAGAGATTTAGTTAGCTCAAAATATCCCCTTATTTCAAGGAAATTAGTTTGAGATATTTTGGAGGGAAGATATTTTGAAAAAATAATTACTCCCTTTTTAAAAATGGATTATGCTTTGTGTAAGTTGGAGGAAAATTAGTAATTAAATAATTCGAAAATATTTAATTATGAGGTGAGAGGAAAATTAAGATTTAATTAAATAATTGAAGATTATTTAATCATGTGTGAGTGGGAAAAATAATATTTAATTAAATAATTGAAGATTATTTAATCAAAGTGAGGAGATAGAAATTTGAATATAATTAAATAATTCAAAATTATTTAATTAATGTGAAAAGAGGAAAAGTTGGTGAATTTTGATGAATTAATCAAATAGTATCAATTATTTAATTAATAGAGGAAAATAATGAATTTAATCAAATAATTAGAAATTATTTAATTAAATTGAGGAATCAAGAGATAATGAGGAAAATGATGGAAATTAGGAAAATATGAATGTGAGACACGCTTAGACAATTTTAGGTGTCCACACCTTTATCTACTTATCCTTATAAATTTTCTAATTGTATCTTTCATTGACTTGCTAAGTGTCCAATAAGAGAGGCCTTCTTCATTTACGTATTTAGAGATTCTTATTAGAGAACTTCATCTTATTATATACAAAAAGGGTTTTTGATGACTTTCGCTAATTCAAGATAATAAATTTCATTGTTGGTCCCTTGGCTCATGATTCTAGAAGTATTTGAGAGACTCAAAGAATCTCAAAACACAAATATCAGCAAATATTTTCTAACATCTATTCACTCAAAAATATGTTTCATTCCAATCTTATAATATATATTCACCCCATATACTTGTTCCTCTCCCATCAGAGGAACATTTTCATCCATGTTAGCATAGTCATTCATCTTAGACTCAATCATCTTCTTGTTAGTGAAATGTGGATCCACATCGATGGAAGACCATAATTATTCCATGGATTGAAAGAGTTACAATGTATAGAGGACAAGGGGAGAGTAAGGACACATCACAAAAAAGTTACGAACATATAAAAGAAAGAAAAAGGAAAAAGAAAATTCCATAGATGGTCCCTTAAGGTCATAAATAACACACATAACATTCAAGGCTATGTGATTCATTAGGATTATGACACCTCATATCTATAATTGTATGAACTTGGAAGTTGGCTAGGATAAATCTTCCTACTAAAGTGAGAAGGTTAGAAAAATGAAGTGATCAATCTAGTATGAGCCCCTCTAATAACCAATCTAGTATGAGGAGGTTCCAAGAAAAATAAGGCTACCACATTTTTCCCATAATTAGAATTCATACTTGAACGTTGAGTTGCATAAAAAATGATATAAAACTTAGAAAATTTAGTACAATTAATAAAATCTTTATACAATGAAAGAAGGTAAGTATTTTTCATTGTAGAAATAAGCATAGTATAATTGAAAATAATCTCAATTTGAGTAATACAATCACAATCTAATTAAATAAAATAAAAAATGATGAACAATAATCCAATCAAAGAAATTATGAGATGAAAAGAATTCCAATTTCAATGTGAGAAACCTAAGAAATTTTAAACAAAAGAATCATGTTGCTTGTAAAATCAACATGTAGTAAATTTGGGGAAGATTACAATTTAGACATTATTGTGTTGGAAGACAAGAATAAATTCACTCTAATAATTTTAGGACGATATTTTCTACCTCTGTTATAGGCCACAACCATTGGTTAATTTTATACTTAGAATTCAAAGCATGTATGATAGAATGATGAAAAATGTTTCCTATTCAAATATTAGTACAATGTCAATACCATGCTCTAATTTATTGATATTACCTATTGACTAGGTTGTGAATCAACTAATTTGACACATCCTTTAGAAATATAATTGTTTTATCATCATCAAGGATTATGTAACTTGTTAATATTCAATTTCATAATTACACACTAATACTCTTAATAATAACATCTAAATCCTTTTATATCTTTTCTACTCAAAGAAAAATGAAGGGGGGCATCTTATTCTCAATCTGGCACTAAAAATATTATTGCTAGAGTCACTCAAGGACTCAGGCTCCCAGGATCACTTGGAAAATCAAAATATCCTTGAATAAATTTGCCAATAATGGATGCAAAATAATGCAAATCAATAGTAATTAATGAATATGTCAAATGTACAAATGAGGCCTTGCTTATAAAGGCAAGCATTAGAGATAAGAAAAACTAGGATGATGACAAGAGTCTTAATCTTATGACACGAGACAACTAGAAGATAAGATCACATGTATATAAGAAACTTCTAGAAAGATTCCTAGAACCCTAATTGAACTTAACATGTGAACAAGTGTGAATAGGTCATAACTAAGGATTATTTAGATAATGTGCCTTGTTCACACTACAAAGGGGGAAACTGGATAGGAAATACCCTTATTCACACTAACACTTATGTTATGTGCTCCAAATTTAGACATGGTGTAATTATAGAGAATATGCAACGATTTATTAGAGCATCATAGAGCTCCTATGGCGTCCTATAAACTTGACATGATCCAATTATGGTGATATCTATTGATGATGTCTAATTTTGAATGTATTGTCACAACCACTATGCCATGGAACCCTTTAATACTACCATTCATACCTTAGTCTATAAAGACCAGCATTAATCTAAATTAATCAAGTTAAAACTTTATAAAAATTAAAAATAAATCATATTTATAAAATTATTCGAGTAAATAACCTATTTATTGTTTTAGTCAATTTGAATACTCAAGAAATATTTATTAGCCAATTTGAGCTATCTTGTCCTTGTGGGACAACAAATTTCAAGGCCAATTTGGGCTCTTCTCTTCATTTGGGCTTCTTGTCCATATGAGATGGTCATTTCAACATGGCCAATTCATAACAAAACTCTATCTAGTGTGGAATAGACAACTTTAGAAAGTATCCATATGAGCTAATTGAGCATGCAACACAATAATATGCTCTAGCCAAAGTCTTAGACTCATTGGTACCAAACAAGGTTCTAACTCACTTAAAAGTTTAGTATCTCAATATTATTTTATTGATTTTTTTGTAATTCCTAAAAAGGTATTGTACCCTTCCTTGAGTTTTGGGTTACCATACAAGTACAAGACTAATCCACCTCGAGGATTCTTTTGAGTACTAGCTACTATCATTTTTTATTTATTTAAATAATTAATTATTGTATTAGGAATAATATGACACAAAACCTCACAATGTTCTTTGTACCTAAGTACTAGAAACATCATTTGTATCCAAATTGCCTACATACCTTGTATCCACAGTATTAAGGTACATGGGAACCATTATGCAAAATATGTAGTTCTAATTTAATCTATGTTTATGTAACTATATGAGTGGATGCACAACCCTTTCTCAGTTCATGTTTTTTCAAACAGTTCATCATCAACTACCACCCACTCTAGTGAAGTAGAGACAAAGACCTAGATAAGCATCTACTTGCAAACACCTAAAATGATGTTTGAAGTGAAGTTTTAAATTTTAATATTTTTTGGTTTACCTAGAATGTAGGCCTTGTTTGAGGAAGATTTTGTGTTCACTTTGACTTAAAGTTTGTTGTTTTCCTTATATCTCCTCGACGATTTAAAGAGATGGTGCCACAAACATCATTATTGCACTTATGTTAGGCTACAAATGTAGTATTTCAAGTGCAACAACATGACCCATAAATGTAAACCAAAGGCGCCATTTATATTGAACACTATGATAAGTTTAATTTAAAAAATGAACACTTGCTATTTTTTATCACCAAGATCCCTAATGGGTGAGGTGAGCATACAACAAGTCTTCTAGTTATCTAAAATAACAAATTGAATTCTAAAGCCTTCTCAAAGTATATTTAAATCAAACCGGACCTAAAACCAAAAGATTGGCTCTCATTTTCTGATCACCAAGATCTGACATGAGCTAGGTGAAAGCTTACAATAGTTGCTTAATCCAAATGGAAAGACTAGCTTGTAAACTCCTCAAGGTTTAAAAGTAGTTCTTTACGTATCAAAATTTCAATTTTTGAATACTAAGATTTAGAAGAATTCACATGAAATAAAATTGAATGATCACTTACAATTTATCCAATTAGGAGATATCATTTCCTAGGAGATATCATTTATCCAATTGAATCCTAGGAGCATCCATTTCCTATTTAAACTTCAATACATCATGATTACTAGAAGTATTAATAAGAAACTATTCAATGTTATTGTAAAGTTTCAAGGAGAACTTTTGATTATCAATGAATATCAATTATTCATCAAATCTTCTAATCTTACAAGTAAAAGTCGGAATCAATAATTACAAATCATTTAATTGACTTATATTTTTTAATCTATGTATAAGAATAATAAACAATTAATTGATAGACTATATGTGAAAAATGGTCTTTCAATGTTGTTTAACCAACGTTAGACCATACAATGAGCATTATTCATAATTAAACGAAATTATACCTAGCATCAAGTTTCCACAGTCCTTATAATATCTTGCTAAAAATTTATGGATTGAAACTGTGTAGATTTTTTAAAATCAACGTTTCAGATCCAACTCCATGATTATTTTCTCTTGTTGCATGCTATCGTAATATTGGATCATGGAGTTTGATCCAAAACGTTGATTTAAAAAAATCTACACAGTTTCAATCCAAAAGAATTTAGCAAGAAAATTATACCTTACAATTATCTAACATTGCATTGATAGCAATATTCTTTCATTTCCATTACTATAATAAGATTAACTTATGTATCCCATAATTAAGAAATTAAATAAAATAACCAAAATTAAAACAAAACAATTATTATAGTTAAAAAAAACTCAACACATAATTACGACAAAAATAAAGATAACTAAGGTTTAATGTAAAGCATAGAGAAATTAAGATAATATATCTTAACAAGATGATAATAATTAAATTCTAGTGATAAATTCCCAATCTATTGCACGCAAATAAATAAAAAATCATCAAGAATGAGAAATATCGAGGATGTTAGAGACATTCAACAATAACAGAGGAAAATATAATAGAAACACATGTACAATGCACAAAATGCCTCAAAAGAAGGTAATCTCATGAAATGTGATAGTAGTATATATTTAGGCTAAGGTTTTATGGGGAGCTTCAAGATCTATTTTGAAAGAGCAAGGGGTCTTATGGAACGAAAAAAATGCTACAAGATTAATTATAATTTTTCTTCAACAATAGCAATTCCTACTTTTTAGTTCAAAAATTTAAGTGGATGCAAAAGGGTTGGGGCTAGAAATTGCTCCACCAGCTTAGACTTTTTTCTTGCCACTTGTCAATCATATGAAGTTTTAAAATTCTCATGAATTAATTTTTTTTATTATTTTATATTTATTTATTCTATTAAATTGAATATGTAAAATAATAAAATTCATGAGACGACCAACTTTCATAAATTTAAGAACTTAAACTATTCTACAAAATTCATGAACCCACCTCTTTAAAATAATCCTAAATAATCTTAACAGCACTCAATGATTTTTTTTGGTAGCCCCCTCCACACAACCCAATTGACAGGATACTTCAAAAAGTGTTTTTCAATACCATGCAACATATCATAGACATGGCATGTGAACTGTTGATTGAAAACTCTCAAAGAAAATGAAATAAATTGCAACATATAAATGACAAGGCATCCAAAACATGGACACATAGACAAGACATGTGAACTGTTTGATGGACTGCCTCAAGGAAATGTGATCTTGAGGACTTCACGGAATGGATTCGTTGAAAAGAATTTAGAATATTTCGTGCAAAAGCAATTGGCAGATGTAAAGCCAAATCTCACGGCCTTTGCACCTATCCTCCCTGCCTATGGTGAAATGGGAGCCTTAAAACAGAATAAGGACACCATCGAAGCATAAAGTATAGAGAAATTTGTACACCCATCTTTTGGTTTTAGTCAATATCGATTAGGAAACTTCTATCTAAGGCGCAAATGATCACCCCATACATGGATGAGCGAAATATTATTCAAATTTGAATTCCTTGTAGAGTTTAGACCCACGACTACAGATTTCAAATTAAGTGATAAAATCCAAAAACTTCACGTAGACGGGCTCTTGGAGCACTGCTAGATCCAATACCAAACTGTTGATGAGTGAACTCAGAGTTCAAGGTGAACGAGATTAGTAGTCAGTTGTCTTATGGGGGACACAAAGGATGAAGACTCGATGGAATCACCCAGTCTGTACCAGCAGTGTGCAGCAGTGTTCAGAGAAAGTGAACAGAGTTAGTCATGTTCCTAACATGCATTGCCAAGAGCTCCCAGCAGCTCGCAGGTGCATAATTCCGCGATGCACTTGTTGAAGTCGAGTTCCTCAGGAGGACTTGCTAGCCCAAAGGCGTAATATGTGAACAGGAAAGGGCTTGTCCGCAAGGGAGTCATGAGTAGTGTGTTGAGCAGTGTCGCGCGAGATCGACCTCTCATCGCAAAAAAGTTGCATCCGATCCGTGCAATGGTCTAGTCCCGTGACAGTTGGTATCAGAGCAAAAGCCAGTTGCTCTCTTCTAGTAATCTGAGTCAGTATTGGAGGTGTGTTGAAGTTTGGGTATTATCAGAGCATGAGGCAGGGTTCCTTCCTTCGAGCCAGACAAAGTTAGCCAGGTATAAGCTGAGTTCTAAATGGCTTCATCGGAGACTCACCAGAGTCAAGGCCAGGGTACATCCAGCAGGGGTGTCGAAGTCGTGAAGCTGCCGAGGTTTCAAAGAGAAGATTTGCGAATGGAGTGACAGTAGAATACCGAGCAAGGAAAGGTCTCATTCCAGTAGTGCCATCAGTTGTGCGAGCAGATCGAATCGGACCATCAGGGCATGGTCCTCAAGTCAGTCACTGCAGTCAAGGCAGTGCACATCATCCATCAGCGGTGTGTAGAGTGAATCAAGGATGGTTTGAAAGAGTATCATCAAGTATTCAGAGGTTGATCCATGCAAGGATCATAATTCAGAGCAGTTTGTGGCCGAGTTTTAGGATAACACGGGTTTTGAATCAAATTTGGGCGTCTGCGTATCTCCTTAGTCATTGTTATGGGCTTCAGTCCTTTGGAGATGCCGAAGAGGGAAATGGGACCTCTTTCATAGCGTGGGAGAGGGCAATGACGGAATCGTACCCTGAAGTTGTGCAGAACTCCTGCGGTAGACAAACATACGCGGTTTGGTTTTTGTGTTGTTAAAGTGGAGCGAATCAACTTGAATCCGGCACAAGTTGTCCAGGTGTTCATCAGTAGCATCGAATCCGCGACAGAGAGTTCCCTCAAGTTGAGCTCGTTAGTTGAGTTTGCATCAAGTCGCGCTGGAACTAGTCCAGTCGCGCATCCAAAGTTGCATCAGTACAGTGCTGCATGTGCATCAAAGTCGGACCCATTACAAGGGGTACGCACCGAAGCAGTTCTCAAGGAGCTCTTCTAAGTCGCATCACAAGGATGTGCACCCATCCGAGCCGAGCTCGCGCCTCAAGTCATTTTCCAGTAGCGTAGACGTCGGATACCTCAGCTATTCATGAAGTCGGATCCATCAGGAGACGCATCGAAGTCGGACATCTGTAGTATGGACACAGTTATGTGGACTCGACGAACATGCACTCTCGACCCCCACAGCGAATTCGCTTGTTCAAGGCAAGCGCAGTAAGTCAATCCTTCAATGGTTGCAAGTGATCCTCAAAGGTGAGGAGTTGTCAGGAAGTCGACATGGCCTACAAGCTGGGTTAAAATGTCGCAAGCGTTTTGGAATGTTCACAGGAAGCATAAGTCAGCGGAAATCGGACGTGGTGTAGAAGTTGCAGCGGTGTGTGGGTATTTCATGACAGAAAAAGGGGGACCTATGCAGCAGTCGTAGTGTTCAGGGGGGTAGGTTCCTGACCTAGTTCAGAACCGAGGTGAAATCGAAAGGGGTACCTGAGCCCAGTCTCAGAGTACAGGGTGTAGGATCACGTCAAGGACTGATCCGAGGCAAATTTCAGTGACACAAAGGTTGGAAGACTTTGGAATTGAAGTAGGCCGAGTCACACTATGGCGAGTTTAGGCTGGAAGGTTCAGAGTTGAAGCAGACCAAGTCACAAAGCAGGGTGTTCCGAGTCAACACCAGGGAAGACTCCAAGAGTTTGCAGAAGTACACCAAGTAAGGTGGAAAACAGTATCATCGAGTATTGAAGGATCATCGGACACAGGACGTGTATCGGCAGACAAAAGTTGTCGTTCATTTCGGGTCGTCGCATGACAGGTGAGAGACTCCCAGCAGTCGAGTGGGTGCTACAGCCACGCCACGAAGCCGCGCCTACATAGTATACTGGTCGCCAGAGGCTATGGTACTTGGGCATCATAGGCCGACGAGATGACACAACAGATAGAAGCTACGAAGCTGAAAGTCGAAGGTTTGAATTCGAGAAACAATCAGAAGAGGGTATGCTAGTCGCCAGAGGCTAGATATTGAACTTGCACAACCCCGTTGTCGCAGTGAGCTTTAAGTGGTTCTTGGAAGTGCCTAAGTAGTGTATCCCACAGCGATGCAATGTTCTCAAGTCGAACAACTCAGTAAGTTAGTCAAGGTAGCAAGACCTTGCAAATCGTTGCAGTGTCAGGGACATGCAACCCCCGCTTCACTTCAGTAAGAAAAGCAATCATCAGTTCAGCATTTAGTGATCCCTTGGATAGGTTCGTAAGTCTTCATCAGCAAGCAGTCAAGCATGGTTCTCACGTCGGGATGTTTCAGTGTCGGGGACATCGCCTGTTTTTAAGTGGGGGAGAATGTAAGGGGCTTTGAAGTGAACAGTGCGCTCAAGGAGCACGAGACCGAGTCCGAGTGTGGTTCAGCCGAGCTGCACCCTTGGTGTTACAAGTCGAGTGCGATGCGGTGTGCCAATGTGCGAGTCAGGTGAGTCGCAGCGGTCATGCGAGCTGGAACAAGGAGTCTAGTGGACGCCACGTCTAGGACTCATCCATAGGGCATACCCAGCCGAGGAACCGTACGGCGAGCCATTGTGCACCCATCTACCATGAGGCGTATACCAAGTCCGTAGTCCATCGGACATGGGCCGAGTTGCACTAGAAGCCAGGTGCTCAGTGTTAGTGTTGCAGAGATGTCGAGGTGAGTTGGACAACAGCACCAGCGTCGAGCCGAGTTACCCCAGCGTAGCGTGGATAGTGCAGCATGTAGCATAAAGGAGTACCGAGTCATGCCCAGCCATGGCGAGTTGAATCAAGTCAGTTAGACGCCAGGTCTGCAAGAGTCATGTCCAACCATGACGCAAGTTAGCCAGGCTAGTGAAAGAGCCTGCAAAGTAGTATTTTCCTATGGGTTATTTGTTACGCGCTGAGTCTGAAATTAGGGGCTTCGCCCATTCCTCGGTGTCATCCTACAGCATGGTGGGATTCATACTTATAGCTTATATAGGGAGGTATGATCGTTCAAATGGAAAGGAACATCATAGGGCTGCACCATCGCGTCGCACAACAAAGGCACCGATGCGTTGCACCGTGAGTCTGCAACAGGTCACCAGCAGCGTGCGCCTCAGACTCATCCTTCCAGGAGTGAAACAGAAGTAGCTCCCGCCTCAAGTCCCACAGTGGCTCAGGTGCACTCATTAGTCTTAGGGACGAGGGAAGTCCTCGTTCCGCCCCAGACGAAGTGAGAGAGGTTAGGTGGTGAACCCGGTATCCTAATCCCTGTGAAATGCAGTAGCAGGGTCAGCATGAGCTAGTTCCAAGGTAGCTCGTCGAGGGGACTACGATGTTGGAACTCGCCCCAAGCGACGAGCTCAAATGTGGGATGCAATGTTGGGTGAGTTACATAACCGAGTCGACAACAGTAAGACTGGGATAGCTAAGATCTCAGGAGTGTCGATAAGTCGGCAACAGTAAGACTGGGGTAGCCAAGATCTCAGCAGTGTCGAGCAAAGTCTAGAGTGAGCTAGTCCGAGTTCTAGCAAGTGAGCTCATGTAAGCCTGAGGACGGAGCAAGTCCGCGTCTCAGCATTTGAGTGCAAGTCGAGGAGTCGCACCAAGTGTGTTCCCCGCAAGCAGTGCTGGACCATGTCGTGCAGGTCACACATGGGTGCCATTAAAGGAAAGCATGTCGGCATACTCTTGAGGTAGATCCAATCCTCCTCAGCAAGATCACAGGGGTTGAACTCAAGGGCTGAGTCAGTCAGAATGGTGTACAGTACAATCAAGGATTGATGCCAGTGAAGTTGTTGTTTGATACAGGTATGGAGCAGCAAGGAAGGAGTCCCAGACACTCGAGTAGGTATCGTCTGTGCAAGATCTCAACAAGGGATGTTGATTGAAAGGTGGAACCAGGTCAGACTTGGGAAGCAGCTGAGTAGGTGTCAAGCGAGGTCGTGGTGCACAGTCCTTGAAGTCATTGGACCAGGTGATCTAGGATCCTGGGCCCAATGCAAGTAGTGGGAGTCACTCAGCCGGAGTCGGCCTCCCTAAAGAGCAGAAGGAACTCATCAGCAGTTTGGTATTGGATCTAGCAGCGCTCCAAGAGCCCGTCTACGTGAAGAGCGAACTCAGAGTTCAAGGTGAATGAGATTAGTAGTCAGTTGTCTTATGGGGGACACAAAGGATGAAGACTCGGTGGAATCACCTAGTCTGTACCAGCAGTGTGCAGCAGCGTTCAAAGAAAGTGAACAGAGTTAGTCATGTTCCTAACATGCATTGCCAAGAGCTCCCAGCAGCTCGCAGGTGCATAATTCCGCGATGCACTTGTTGAAGTCGAGTTCCTCAAGAGGAGGACTCGCTGGCCCAAAGGCGTAATCTGTGAATAGGAAAGGGCTTGTCTGCAAGGGAGTCATGAGTAGTGTGTTGAGCAATGTCACACGAGATAGACCTCTCATCGCAGAAAAGTTGCATCTGATCCGTGCAATGGTCTAGCCTCGTGACAGTTCATACAATGCAACTTGCCTGATCTTTCTGTCTCTTTGTCCAACTACTCTTATATACCTTTTGATGCTCAAAACAACTTCAACCTCCTCTCTAAAACCAATAGAAACAGGCACCTCCTTTTATGGTGAAATCCTTTTTTAAACACCACCAACAAGATGGGACGTTACACATCTCCCACTCTTTTTTCAACTGATTAATTTAGGGGAAAGGGGAGAGGATGAGCATGTTTCAATAGTTGTTATAGTATTTGATGATTTAATGTTCAATATTTTTAACAATATTAGACCAATAGTTGTGACTTTAAAGTTGTTAGTGTTGATGATGACTACCCATAATAGAATGAAATATATTCCTTATATCTAAAAAGCAACAAATCATGTAACGCCACATCAAGGCACCAATAAAACATGACTTAGTGCACAACTATCGATCTCACTTTTTTTTGGGTCTTTTTGAACACCTTGACAAATAGCATGTTGATGCGGCATCATATTTGTTAATGCGACCCTGAAATCTTAGTTATAAGCAGGGGACTTTCCAAGTAAGTTGTGAAAAATTGGGAGTGATTTGAAATTTCCACATAAGATTTTGAGAAGTGTGAAGTTAGGGTGCTCAACTATCGGGTCTCCTCTCCTAGTTTGACTCATAATTTAGAAATTTAATAGAAGAAAATGACGATGTAATCTACCAAATCACCTCGACACAATCTTATCATGTTATTTTAAATCAAGATTATTACGATACACAAGATTAATAGCAATGAGTTGTCCAAAAGAACTAACAATATAGCTAAAACATTTTCTTCCCAGTATTCCAACAATAGACCTAGAGACCTACCCAAATGGGAATCCTATTAAGGCATTCCCTCTTCAAACCAAAACTTGATTCAATAGGAAAAGAACCTCCAAAAGATCCTAACACTATCATATGTGATTCAAGAAGGATATATTAGAAAGAAATCATGTGACAAAGTTAAATCTTCATTTGGGCCAAAAGGTTTCCATTTCTTTGAGCCCCACTACTCACCACATCTATGTGTAATGAGTCTAACTACTTTATTTTTGTATTTGATATCAATTTTGACAAATGACATGCAATATGTAGAGCTATATGTGTTTGCTTTGTGCAAATGTTCAATAAAATGCACAGGAAAACAACTCTTGATTTGATGTGAAAATTCTAAATGGTTGCTTAAATACATAAATTGAACAACATATATATAATTTGTTTTATTGCCTTAAATTGCACGTATAATATAACATATTAGTTCAATAACATTTACTAAATTAAGATAGAGTTCTAACCTATATACAATTGATCCAAATATCAGGACTTCACTGGTTGTTGTTGCCAACATTGTATTCAGTTTGTAATTGGTCTAGGTGTGTGTCCACTTATCTTGTTGTTCCAGGCTCTTTTGTTGTTGTTGTGAAGTATGTAATACACTATTGACAGTTGCAATTGCTTATTCCTTACTGCTCGATACCCACACTTCCTTGTTGGATGATCAAATACTCTCATTTATATGCAGCTACCAAGATTATTGTATGAAATGCTACCAACAGAAGAGAATCTCTTTCAAAAAAATACCATGTTGGACATGGGTGGCGATATCCTCAACTTTTCCCATGCCTTATATTTCCTTTACTTTGTCTTTTTTTCCAAGTCACTAAGGTAAGTGAAATCTACTCTATTGAGTATTTTGAATGCCACAAATTCCCTTATTAGGAATCGGGGGTTCAGCTCATATTGTTTCATTATTATTTCCTGAGCTCAGCATCTTGGGTCTTGTGACCCACATAAAATACCCTTAAGCTTATGAATTGCAACTACTCTATAGCTTAGCAAGGGAGGTGATTAAGAATAATAGGATTAGCAAATGAAACAACCATTTAGAGAAATAATGCAATTTTTTAAAATTTATTATTTGTTTACAAATCTCAATAAATTTATAATCTGTAGAAATTCATGAATTTGAAATGATATGACAATTTAGTTCAGTCTTTTTGTTCTTCAAGCATTCAACACAATTGTGAACCTTGTATAAATTCATCAAGAATTAGCTAGGTGGGGTTTTTGCCACGAAATTGATTGTCAAAAGGATTTGTCCTTTGGTTGCAGAATGAACCAAGTTCAATCTCTCCAAACTAAGGTTTTAAAAATAAAATGTCAAGAATGTATTTTTCCATTCACAATGCTTTCGAAAAAACACTTTTTGCTTTTTGTTTTTTTGTTTTTTATTGCTTTTTTTTTTTTAAATAATTTTTTCCCTTTGTTTTTTTCTCAAAAAATATTTCTTTTTCCCCAAACGAATTTAATTTAAATTTAAATTTTAAACCTAAGAAAGTCCCTTTATTAAATAATTAATTAAATATTTTTTTCTAAGCTTAGACAAATTAATTTAATTATTTCTGCACAACTATAAAGTTACGAAAAAAATAATAAAATAACCCAAAATAGGAATTTTGATCCACCATCAATATTCAAAGTGCATAGGAAATTAATCCATGTGCAAGTTGGTATTTTCTCAAGATGATGAACTTCTCCAAGAAATGTGGAGTGCTTCGAGAATGTCAAATTTGTACGTGGACGACACAATTATACTTATTTGAGCTCCATGATCTCTCTACCATTGTCATAATACTTTCCCCATAATGTTGGCACTTTCCAAAAAAGTTGGAGGTTTTCAAAGATGTCGGAATGAACCAAAAAGGGACATTACAACCAGAGATTGCTTGTCCGCAAGCAATACTAGACCTATATGTTGATACCAATATCCCAAATGAACTTATAAAGCGCTCCACTTTGTTTTTTCTAACCATTATGATATGACTGAAAACTACAAAATTGACATTCTTTGTTACAATGTGAAGCAATCTATCAATCATATAAATTCTTAGATCCCAAATTTTTATATCATCTTATGAACTGAAGACAAAAGGATGAGCATATCCCATCAAGTCACCACCATAAGTTACCCATTTCAAAATCAATAATGTTGGTGAACATTTAAATTGTTTCCTTTGGACATGGAATTGAATGATGCTCATCAAGTGTGTATAATTGATCACACATACCTTCTCAAAATAAAATTTATTGTTGAAGTTATCAATTGCTCTCTTCAACAAAAAATGTATATAATCTTGAATACATGTTGAAAATAATTGAGGATGGTTATGAGTTACCTGCTTTAACTCCCAAATGTGATCAATATTGAAATCGACTTACAAAAATAGAGAAGGAAAGTGTTGGAATGACATCTGTAGAATCTAAATTTTCTTCTCTTCTAATCACCAATTGAAAATTTCTTCATTCCATGACCAAAAATACTTGCCAATCCACTTGTGTGCATACAAAGGAAATTATGTGGTGTTTGATTTGAATGATAACATTACTAAATTTGAAATTTTGACTTATAATCCTCCATGGTCCATTCTTACTATCACCACTAATCTCCATCATACCTTGTTGGTGATCTTTTGCATGAATATCAAACAGTGAAGTAGCTCCACCATGCTTATGTTGTGCTATTTCGGTATTCATGTGAACTTCATCTAGAGATCTTCTACTGATACTTGAGGTTTCTTCATTAGGTTGAATAGCTCTCACATAACCAATCTCTTACTTGTGGTGACTCCCATCACTTTGTGATGATTTTGAAAGTGCAAGTTCTATCACCCTATCATTTTGATTTAAAGTAGAACATACCATTATTAAAAAATTGATTCTCTAGCCCCACGAGAGTGCACTCTTGATTCTCTTCCTGAATGTTATCAACATGTTGAGCCTCCATGGTACTAGGAATGCCAAAAAAATTGTGCAATCTTTCATCCTCCTTGAATTCTTCTTCATGTTCTCAAGGGTAACTTGACTCCAAATTATAGTTCTTTTGGAGCTCATCAATTCCTTCAATTAATAGTTTGATCTCCAAAGTTCTTGTATCAATTTTTTTTTCCTTAGGTATAGCTACAATAGATGACTAGTTTTTAACTTTGTAGAGTTAAAAGTGTGCTAAGATTAGCCCTAGATTGAGCTCATCAACTTCTTTCTCTTTTTCTTTGTATGCACCAAAGGTATCTTTTGCAAACTTGATGGCATGATCTCTATCTATAAGCAAATGTAAGTAATTCGATTTCATTACTTCCAATGCATCTTTGACCATTTACAAATTTGCAAGGGTGGATCCTCTTTCAATGCCTTTTTGTCTCTCTTCAATTTGAACTTTTTGAATGAGCCCTTCAATGAAATTGTGTGTCATCAAATTTTGTTAAAACTTGCACCACTTTCTCTTTAATGACCAAAAATTGGTTCTTCGATTCTTGCAACTCTTTAGGCCTTTACTCTATTTTCTACAAAATGATTTTGCTCACCACACAAAAAAATGAATTGTCTTCATTTGTAGGAACAATATGACCTTCAAAATTAGCTACCTCTCTAATAGTTGCCTTGCAAATTTCTTGAATAAATTGCATAACAACACTATGATCAAGCGATGAATCATCAAGAAACTTCATACTATGGATAGGATCATTCTAGAATTCACTTTGATAGGCTTCTTGCATCGCCCACTCTTTTTCTAAATCAATCACTAAACTGATCTAAACTCTCATAATTATTTGTTAAGCTAGAATTTTCAACAATCTCACACTAATCATTAGTAACTTGGAAATTTCCTAATATTGTCTTTTCTTCTTCCTCATGTTTCACTTTCACACTTCCTTTATCTGATCAACAATCTACCGGAATAAACATTTGATAGAAGTTAAAGATTCTTTTGCTTGTGGTATATAAAGGTATCCGTCACCTTCTTTTCTTGATCTACTTAATATTTTTCTTCTTTGCTCCAACATTTGTGGCTTGGTGCTCATTATTCTATTCATGTGAAACAAAGATTATCTTTTTTGAGTTTGTTTTTGCTCACATTAGAAGTGTATATAATTTGTGGGTCATTGGAAGTTAATCTCTCAACTATTAAATATGGCTTCAACTTCTACTAACATTGTTTAACAACATTTTCAACCAACTCAAATGCAACAGGGGAAATATCATGCTCCTTCTTCAAGACAACCAATAGAATAGATAAGACTGGCTAGGAGATATCACGACTCTCCTTTAAGACCGGAGACAAAAAATTGCATGTTGTTACAACATTTTTTGTATGATACTTTACGATAGTAGCAAAGAAATAATTAAACATTTCGAGAATTAGATCATCGCATTCAAGGTCAAGCATCTCCACAAAGACCTAGCCTTTGCAACAATTTCTAAAATTATAACCCTCTTAACAAAACGACCTCTGATATCACCCAAACCTTGGAAACTTTCCATGGTCGGTTGAAATATCTCCTTCATTATGTCATCATTGTATGGAGTATTAAGTGTTGTTATTCTTATAATTTGACTAATGCAAGAAACGACTGAAGTCTCACATCTTTTTCTTGGTATCTCAACAACCTTATTTTGCTCAAAGAAGTTACAAATGGAATTATTGCAAATTACATTGTCTTAGAAGGTGATTGGTCAACCATAATTAAATACTTCTCTACTTCCTCCAAAATGCAAAATAGATTATCCTTTGATTAAGATACTAACTCATGTTTCTTACCTTCTTTATAAAGCTTCTTCCCCAAATATTCATCACTGAATAATACCATGATTCACTAGCCGTAATAATTCCATAAATTATCAATCCCCCTGAAACCCAAAACTTGAAATTGTTGAACTACTAAACACTATAACCACTGGACACTATCATGCAATTTGTTGAAATCAATATATAGTTGAAACTGGCATTTAATGGATGCAAGTTCTTTCACTCAAATGCATACAAAATGAATCTAAGTTGCATCAATTGTTACCTTCTAAACTAACATACATGTGTTAGATCACTAACATGTAATACTGAAATCGGCAATAGAAGATCAAACACCAACAGGCCAACAGGATTTGTGACTTTGATACCACTATAATGTGTCCAACTATTTTTTGTGTATTCGATGTTGATTTGACAAATGACATATAATGTGTAGAGCTATATTTGTTTGCTTTGTTCAATTTTTGCAAACTATACAAAAGAATAACTCTTGATTTGATGTGGAAATTCCAAATGCTCGATTAAATACATAAATTAAACATCATATATTTGATTTTTTTATTACCTTAAATTGCACATATAACATATTAGTTCAATAACATTATCTAAATTAAGATTGAGTTCTAACCTCTATACAATTAATCCAAATATTAGGACTTCACCGGTTGCTATTGCTAACATTGTATTCAATTTGCCATTGGTCCACGTTTGTGTCCACTTATCTTGCTTTTCCAATCTCTTTACTTGTTGTGAAGTTTGTAATACACTATAGGCAGCTGCAACTACCTAATCCTTACTGTGAGATACCCACACTTGCTAGATGACCAAATACTCTCATTTATATGCAACGACCAAAGATTCTTGTATGAAATGCTACCAAAGGGAGCAACAACAAAAGAGACTAAATTTCTTTCAAATTCCACTTGGACATGGGCAACGATGTCCTCAACTTTTCCCACACTTTATATTTGATACAACTTAGGGCAGGTCCCCATGCTCTTGTTTAGCTTATTTTGGTTAGCAGTCATTGTTCAACATTTTAAGGAACATATTGTGGAGCCGGTGGCCCCATGACTGTATTTTTAAGCAATCAATTTAAAATTAAATTTTTTCAACTGTATAATGAAATAAACAATGCTAATAATAATTTGTGCAAGTAAAAACTAGAGGCAAATATAAAAAGGGAGGCAAAGAGATTTTTGGAGCCACATGTCATTTTTTTTAATATGCAGCAAATGCTTATTTTCAGCCCCTACAATTTTGCACAACTTATTTCAATTTTTAAGTAGTTGTTGCCCCACAAAAATAGGAAAAGATTCTAAATTATCCTATTCCCACAAATAAAATTTTGCATGGGGGCATATAATTGCTTAATCTTAGGCAGAAATTAGACTTAAGCAGCAACATAGGGACAAAGGGTTAGAGGTCAAATGGAATCCATGGTTTCCTTTACTTCCTCTTGTCTTTTTTACCAGTCACCAAGGTATGTGAAATTTGATTTACTATGTATTTCTAAGCGCCACAAATTCCCTTATCTAGAATCGGGGGTTCAACCCATTGTTTCATTATTATTTTATGCGCTCAGCATATAGAGTCATGACACCCATATAACATATAAAATACCCTTACGTTTATGAAGCATTGCTACTTTATAGCTTGGCAAGGGAGGCAATTAAGAATAATAGGAATATCAAATGAAACAACCATCTAGAGAAATAAAGTAAACTTCTTAAATTTATTATTTGCTTGCAAATTTCAATAAAATATAAAATCTATAAAAGTCCACAATTTGAAATGATAGGACAATTTAACTCAATCTCTTCATTCTTCAAGCATTCAACACAACTATGAATCTTGTATGAATTCACCAAGAATCAACTAGGTGGATTTTCAACTACAAAACTAATTGGGAGAAAAGTTTTGTCCTTCACTTGCAAACTGGTTCAACCATTTCAATGTTTTTCAAAAAAAAATCCCTTTTTTTCTCCAAACAAATTTATTAATTTAATATTTTAATCCCCAAAAACTTCGCTTTATAAAATAATTAATTAAATAACCATTTGAGCTTTTAGACGGCTTAATTTAATTAATTAATATTTAATTATTTGCATGCAACTATCAAAGTTACGAAAAATAATAAAATAATCCAAAATAAAAATTTTGACCCACTATCAATACTCAAAGAGCATAGAAAAACAATTCATGTGCAAGTTCATTTTTTTCAAGGTGACGGGCTTCTCCAAGAAATGTGGAGTGCCCTCAAAATGTCAAATCTACACACGGTCAATTCAATTATTCTTATTTGAGCTCTAGGGGCTGACTATCCAAACATCTTTCCCATAATATTGTCGCTCTCCAAAAAAAAAAAATGGAGGTTCCCAAAGATGTTGGAATGGACCAAAAAGGAACATTACACTATGTTAGCACTTAGAAAACTTACCAACGAAGGCATTTTGAAGACTAAAGGAAGATATTTCCACAACTGAATCAAGGACTCTACTCAATGCATTTATCAATCACAACTGATTGACAAAAACAAGGCTAAAGTACGACTTGCGACTAGAGAATACTGCCAGGATCTCTTGCTTGCACCAGGGCTGGGGTCTCATGGAGGGGGGCTTCCTGAAAAGTTTCAGTGGGTGCTGCTGAGAATTTTAGAAATATTTTTAAGCTGGTGACCCCATGAATTCAATAGTGTAGTTCAGCTTAAAAAATTAAGCTCCAGATTTTAAGGAAGCCGGTGGTCTCATCAATTTGGCAGTGCACTTCAGCTTGAATATACAGAATTTTCTCTCCAAATTTTTTTGATGGGAATTTAAAACATGAGATGATTGACAAATGGCAGATAAAAATCCTAAACTGTAGGAGCAATTACTAGCCGCACCCCATTTTCACCCCCTCAAATGTGCAGTCCTAAAAGGTAGAGGCTACTATTTTCTAAGGAAAAGATTCCAATTAATCATGTAGCAATTTTTTTTTTTTGCTTCATGAAACCCCCTGCTCCTTAAAAGTAGATCCTGAAGCCCCTCCATGGGACCCCACCCTTATTCCTTTGGAGACATTTGCATCAACAACAATAAGAGGCATTGCAGAACCACATACATCAGAAAACTCCCCTGCAGTTGTAAACAGGGCTTCAAAACAGTCATCAACCCTGCCAAAGATGCGGGGAAACATTGCAGCTTCCCCACCAAAATAGGGGGAGGAACCCACCCTCCAACACACAGGAAACATTCCTCCTGACCTTAAGGTGGAGAAAGAGCCACAACCCCACCTGCCTGCCCCTAATCTGTCGACACAGTCTAGTGCTTCCCTATGGAGCCCACGAAACAAGAGGGAAGTAGGGAAGAAGAAACCCTTCTGCAAATCCTTCTGCGAGCCATAGGCATTTAGAGCTCCGCAAAGCAACCCAACAGCTGAAACGTCATAACCACTAACAACATTCCCAATAGCATGCTTAAAAAAATGATGAATATGGGCTAACTATTGAGCCTCCAACTATATCCAACAATCATTCCTCCTCATCAAAGTTGCCATTCCATTCGTCCACAACATCACTAACCAAACAGTACCCCATACCATCTCTGGCCTCCTTGTCGTCCCCTTCAACATCCGACAACCACTTCACTCCCAACGCATATTCAGAACTCTTCTTCCCGGTATCTTCTCGCAAGAAGATGTAGCTAAGTTCTTGTTAAAGATTGTAAAGAAAAAATTTCAATAAGCAGAAACTAACGAGTCTGCAACTATTTGATAAATCTTTAATCCAAGTATTCAAAAGAAATATTTTCTCAACAGATGTGGAATTTATCATCCACTATTTAAAATTTTACATTATTTAAATATTACACAATATTTCATTGTTGTCAATACTTACATTTTATTTTCTATATTATTTTTTGTATAATAACAAATTAATTATTTTACAAATACTGAAATATTACAATTATAAGGTTAAAATTAACATTATAGAATAGTCATTGACCTACCTTTGCAAACAAAATGTAGTAATTTATAGATGGTTAAGTCAGTATTTGAAACTTGACATATCACCGTGACATTAATACCAGACCTAATAATTAATCGTCTCAATATTAATTTAATTAATTGACACTCGACAGTTAATTAATAACATAACATTAACTAGTTAGTTTATAGTGTAATATGAGGGGGCATCACATTAATACAAACAAAGAACAGGAAGATATTGAAATATAGCTTAGAATTCTTTCTGTAATCTTAGTTTCCTACGAGTTGTTTGAATTTGTTATTGTATCGCAGTAGGCATAAGGAGTATTAAGAATTTTTATTAAGCTTACCTGCTTTCTGTTTTATCTGTACCATGGCAGAATGATATCAGTGTCAACAAGCAGTCAGACATGCATCTGGTTTTCCAGTCAATCTGACGCAGCAATGTGTCTATTTCATCAACTACTAATATCGTATTTCTGATTACCAACATATACAAGATTCTACCTTTTGAAACATTTGAATTATATGGATAATGCCATATTTACCAACCAATTAAAACATCATTTATTCTTCTCATGGCCATTAGCTTGAAATTTCAATCCAATAAGAGAGGTTTTTATGCTATCATAACATCTAGCATATCCATTTACTTGAGTCCAATGACAAGTCTGCTCACTGATCAAAGGATAGAAAATATCCATGCATTCAATATTGTTTTAATTTTCATGGAAGAGACTTGATCTTGCTTATAGAACTCTCAGGGCATTCCCATAAAACGCAAAGAGACACACTGGCAAGAACAATGTACAGTTGTATGAACCGAAAAATTACTAGAAAGAGGTCTTCAATACTACTGTCTAGGACTTGGATCCAAACAATTAGATGACACTCTAGAAAGTTGCATGGATTTTATACAAGAAAATATGACCAGACAAACAGTTTGATGTATTTCCCAACATTGCTTCTTAAACATCACATGTACCAAGATACAACCAATGAGTACTGTCTAACTGGCAGCTGACAGTCACTGATATGTTTTCAATGCCCATGTTTGCCTGCACCAAAGAAAACCAAAAATATTCAGCACTTCACTAGTACTCCAAACTGTTGAATTATTTTCACCATCAAAACTTCATATCCAAGATCCAAGAGAACACATGGTAAACATAAAGCCTAAATGTCAATGACTTTCCATCTGAGAGCAGTATTATTCTACAAATATTGTGAAGTGAATACAATTCAACAATTTTCTTGATAATATCTCAATCAATGTTGTGCTTCAGAACTAATAACCAACAGATCAAAATATCTAGTACCCCACATTTCTTCATCCCTAAAAACTAAAGCAGAAAATGACTAGGGTCAATATTAACGAGTAGTACCATTCAAAATGCAAACACCAACTAAAGGCTACAATGAAATGATGTAATCAGAGAATGCAAAAACAAAAAGTTCCATGACCATTCTCTTCAATTCGACCAAAAACACATTTATTGATATCCACAACAAACATTTAAAACATAGTAATGTTGGTTACACATGGGCTGCATCTTATGGCATTACACTTGCACATATTATAAAAGGAAAAGCAATTAAAAAATAGTACTTGTACATGCCCACTTTGGAAAAGTTAATCAGCTAAATTTTGAAAATGGAAAAAACGAACTTATGTAGAAAGGAAGATGCAAGGCAATTTTGGCTGAATGAGAAGGAAAATCATCTCTCCTTATGTACAATGGTGATGCTTTACAGATGAAGCTCTAGAACAAAAGTGCAATCTAAGATGTGATTAAAATAAGTACATGCCCACAATGGAATTATAAAACAAACAGCTAAATTTTGAAAATGGAAAAAACGAACTAGTGTAGAAAGGAAGATGCAAGGCAATTTTGCTGAATGAAAAGGAAAATCATCTCTGTATGTACAATGGTGATGCTTTACAGATGAAGTTCTAGAACAAAAGTGCAAAATAAGACATGATTAAAATAAGTCAAACATAGGGAACAAACTACAAAACAGCAAGAATTTTGAAAAGAAATTGACGGAAAAGGCTGAGAAGATATTAAGAATAGAGAACCAAGAAATGGCCAAAAAGGAGCATAATGGAACTGAAACGTCCCTATTTGAAAAAGCAATCCAAAATGGTTTTGAATAAAAGTATTATAATCTGAAAAACTCAATGGTAAAATACAATGAAGATTAGAAGTCAAGAAGAATATATTATAAGAAAACAAAACAAGGATCAAGAACATTCAAAAGAAGTGAAACCAATAATCTCTGAAGACAGGAGGACCAAGCATGAGAATGTCATAGAACATATAAATAAAAGGCCGAAGGGAAGGATGAAGACTTGCCATAAAAATGAAGCATGGAAAGACAAACTTATTGACATTTCCATTATCATGAGACTAGCAGTCAGAAACTAGAAAGAATGAAAGAAGATTATTGTATTAAAATCCAGAAGAAAGCAAAATAGATCAATGAGACTCAGAAAGTACCAGTTATAAGAGTGTAGTACCAGTGTAAATAGACCCTAAATTATGAAAAAATGGGAAAATGGAAGTTACAAGAGAAAGTAATAGTTAATACAGCAGAATACATATCTTTGTAGGATTGCTAGTGCATCCACTATCATAATTCAGATCATTGTGTGATAGCCAGTATACCCATCATTATTGTATTATTCTAGCAAGCACTGCTTCCCTTTCATAGTCACTCATCCTTATCATCATTTGGATAATTATACATCTAGTTTCATCTTTATTTTGCACTGCATTATTATAATGTGTGGACAAGGCATCAGCATAAAGAATTATGTAATGAAAACAGCACCCTGAAATGAATCGACAAGAATCTAGTTGGTAAGCCCTAAAAATCAATTTCCATACAGAGAACTCTGAAGACAATATTAAGTTAAAGTCCATATTTAATTTTAATGAAAATGATCAGAGAGTGATTCAATACATGATCACTCTTTTGGTGCCATATGGCGTGGTTCCCATGCGTAACTTTCCTTTTAAAAATAAAACATCCTACCCTCAATAACTAAGAATCAACACAATGACAAGAACAAGCTCGTAAAGAGAGGATCAATGAACAGAAGACATGATGTAATAAACACTCCACAAACCAAGCCAGAGTAGGGATACCAGCATACTTTCTCACCAACAAAACCAAATGAAACAAAAGCTTCAGAATCAATTACAAGAACCCCTAAATCTCTCTAAATTAGTCATGCTTAGACTTCAGATTTCCATCTTTGAATAGACAGATGACTATAGTTCTAAAATGAATTAAATTCATAATGCTGGTATAAATAAAAGTCATTATTTATAGAGATGTCAGTTAAGTCCAGAAATGTCTGCAAGAACTCGGAAAGGGCCAGCAAGTGAAGGATGAAGAAAAAATAATGATTTGGAGAAACATATCCATTTGTAGTAATAGGAAAATACTGTGAAAGGTATAACAAAAGACAATTACAAAAATTTGTTCTTGACAGATATAGTAAAGCAGCCAACGAATACACAGAGAAGAAACCAATATCCCGCACCTTCCGTATGCTCATACATCTTCCTTCACCTCAACACCCTCATTTACAACATCCTTGTACAAATTTTCATTAGAAGCTTCTTCAGCAAATGTAGAAAGGTGATTTATTTCTGTGACTTTTTGAACGTCTGATGATGATAACACATGTTCTTCTTGCTCAGTCATAGCTCCAGGAGGCATAAACGGGTTGTCAGCGGACTCCGGCCTCAAAACTGACCCAGAGCTAACTGACACCTCAGATGTCAAATTTGGTTCTTGAATTTGCGTCTTTGACTTTGGATGCCAAATTGCTTCTGCAGCCTGGGGCATGGCCACTGGAGGTGGCGGAGGTGGCATCCAAGCTCTTTCACTTGAATCATGTAAAAAACTATTGCTTGGTCCATTTGCAGCAGTGTTCATGAAACTTCCAGAAGGCAACTCATGTGCTGTGCCACCATTTATCTCCTCATCGTTAGACTCCATTTCTGCTATCCTCACATTGCTTCCAGAAGGTGTACTGAAACCAAGGGGTAGTTCTGTTTCATTTTTCTTAGCTCGCCACCAAGGTTCGTGGGTGTCAGATGTCCTTATTGTTACTGGATTAGTCGATTGTGGTTGTATGTTACCAAAGCCATTGACCACTGCCTTTGTTCCATCTCTAACTGCTGAGGAGTTTACTGTTTGAACATTCTGAGCATGCGTGCTGTGTTTGCTGTTGTTGCTTTGAGCTTGGATTGTTTCCCAGGGCTGTTAAACAATTGCAACCAAATAATTTAAGAAACACAATACAAAGTCAAACAAGAAATATTTGAGAATATCTGTAAATAAACTTCAAAATGCCTGGAAACTTGTATAATCAAGATCGGAGTGCAAATCCACAATAATTAATCAAGGTCAAAGTGCAAAACCAACAATATTTAACCTTTGGTTTTGGTTGTAACCGAGGATTTGATGGAAGTTGATTTGGATTTGGAGGTTTGTCATTTATTTCCTACAAAACATTAACACACATTCAATAAGCCAAGAATGTGATTAAACAATTTACTGACCAAAGAGAAATTAGGGAAAGAAAATTCAACCTTAATCCCTGGAGGTTTCTCACCACGCTGTACCATGGACATAAGCTGTCAAGAAAAACCTAACTTTAAAATAGCGGCCATAAATTTCCATACCAACAAAAAAAAAATCTTCATCCCAAAGGAAAAAGTACAAGATTCAAATGTGTGAGCTGCTTTTGATTTTGCTAATTTTTACTTTTTCGGCTGAATTCCTTCATCCTAAAGCCATGTTGGAGTGAAGTTAATGTTGACTTGTTTTTACACATTTTCTTTTGTATGGTCTCTGTGGACTCATTCCTTAGATAGTTGTTCTAAGTTATTTAGTTAAGCACCAATAAGTAATCCATTTTGCTAAGCCATTTCATGCATCCTTGTTCAAGTTTTCACACTGCTGCTATTAATAATAGTTCTTGTTTTCTCAATTTAGTTTATCATATCTTCCGAGATAAGAATCAGCCAATTGCCTTCATATTCAGTGGTACTTGTAGCATGTCTTCTCTATGAGTTATATAAGACATGCACCAGTGTTGAATTGCTCCAGAAGTATTTAAGGAATAACAATAAATTCTTTCCTCAACTTTCCAGCTTTGTTTCCAAATGATTCCATTCCATAATTCAAATTTAAGAATTGTATAGTTAGTAGCAATGCAATTAGAGTGCCAACTTGTTGCTCATATTTTTAAACTTGGTCATTTTTAAACTTTTTTCCATTTTCTAAACTATTGTGTATCATCTAATAATCCAAACCCCACATATTATTTGTCCCCATGAGTCACTTTCTTTGGGGTTTCAGAATATAAGACGAAAATTACTGAAGCTGAACAGGATGATCAAAGTCCAAGGTGATTACTAGTTATGAATATGTAGTTGAGGAACATATTACTCATGGACGGATATTTGGAATTGGACGACATCAATGTTTGTGAAATTCCATACTGGTGTTTCAGGCCTAGCACACGACTGAGATTGGTTTAGATTCAACTAATGTAATGATTATGACACTACCATGGATACAAAAATCAGAAATATTGTTTCAGGTGTGGTTATGGTATTACAACCTCTGCAGTTATCTTGGATGTGCCAACAGATAAGGACTCTATCAAGGGTACCATTTTTAATGAGCAACTATCAAATAGTCCGGGGAAAATAAGGACAAAATAAACTATGAGAAGAGTGTTTGCAGTGCATAGAAATAGGACTCGTATGTACTCTGCCGAGTCTTTGAAAAGAGTAATCCTGGCCCCAAAACTGCAAAAAAGTATGTTGCTCCATTAGGGAAGAGGATTGGAATGAGGAAACATCTGCTGAAGCTGGGGCATCATTTTCTTTGGAAAAAGGTAAAATAGCATGTGATCCAAACAATTCAACTTTGAGGAATACCAATAATACTGTTACTGCATACCCTAAAGTAGCTCCAGTGTTGGACAACGGAGTTCTTATCCTAGACAAAGACTATACTCCTTCTGCAGATGATAATATTGAAATTCACAGTTTCTTGTCAGCATGTGCTAATTATCCAGATGATACGAATAAAGGTGAAAGAACCTGACAGAGTGCTAATAAATATCAGAAAGAATTTGATGAGATTTTTGAAGATCTGGAGGATATTGGTTGTTTAGTGGAAGGCACAAATCTATTGAAAATACTATGGACGATAATAATAGTAGCTTTCACTTGAAAGGTGGTATCAAAGAGGGAGCATAAATAAGAAATGTGAACTGTTTAACCAAATTCCTTAAAGAAATGTGGTCTCATAATGGCATGATTGCAGGATAGAGAACAATTTGCATTTGCCAGTACCTTATCTGACAGCATGGGAGCTTTGGGTTAAGTATAGACATCTAATCAAGCATAAAGAAAGGCATTTTTTGTTAGATACTATAGTTGCAATTGCCTAGCAAGCCACAGGCTTGTTAAAATAAACAAAGCATTTTTTTAAGAAAGAGATGTTATCTAATGGAATGCAAGAAGTGTGGGATATATACAAATTGGGTTTATTAAAATTATTTAGAAACTTTCAAGCAGATACAATTGACAGTTGTAATGCCAAATCCCACAAACTTTGCCAATGTCTTCTCCGCATAAAGCCAAATCCCATGAACTTAGTCAGCATCTTCTTGTGCCAAAACGGGAGCATTAGAACAATATTTTTAGTCAGATATTATAGCTGTAATTTTTCTTTGAACTTTTTTTGGTCTTTAAAAATGTTGCATGTAAATATACAATGGCATTCAGTTCCACATCATGCTCAAAATCAGCAAGATGGTGATTTTTTTAGTGGCTAATAGTTGAAATTTGTGAACCCAAAATTGGCTAATAGTTCGAGCTATAATGTGACTTGAATCGCCACATTTTTACAAAATTTTATTATAATCTTATTTAAATCGGCAAAGAATTTATTTTATTAAACAATTTAACTCTAAATTTCTCCACAATATTTGATACATGATTAGATCAAATTCACCTAAATTTTATAAATTATAGTAGAAATCTATATTAATTCACCAATAGTATATCATAATTATTAGTTGCTTTAGGACCATATTTCTAATCTTTAGTTTTCACCATTGATTTATAATATAATCTAATGGCCCTTGTTGTATTCTGTGAGGTAAAATGTACCAATGATTTGTAATCCACAATTTCATGTCTCATGAGCATTATAGATTGTGGGTAAATTTTACCTTGTAGAGTACAACAAGGGTCGTTAGATCAATGATCTAAAAGCAATTTCGAGCCCCCTAAGAATTATAGATCGTGGGAACATTTTACCTTTTAGAATATAATGAGAGCCATTATATTATATTTTAAAATAATGGTGGCAAGTAAATATTATAGTCTACCCCTTAAACCCATTGATAATTTTCACCCTTGGGCCCCTACTTTTCCATGAGAATTATTTTTAGATTGGATGGATTCACCATCATAATTAATGCATTTTCCTATTATTTTTCAATATTCACCAAAATTTTCTACAAAATTTTAGTGATGTAAAAAAAATGGCCAATAAAATTAATATTTTTTTCGAAAAAAAGGAAAGATTCATCAATAGAAATTATTATTTTTTCCTAAAAAATTGAAAGATTCCTAAAGTTATCACTGCAGCAAGAATAAGTTGCCCTACTATAAGTCGTGACATTGCTTGGAAATATGTCACACTTAGACCAATCCAAAGGAGTGTGATTTGCCTCTTCTACAGTAAGAAGCTTCATGGAGGTATCAATCACCTCAAGTACCATATCACATGCATTCTTTGTTGCAATTCCAAGCCATGTGAAAAATTCACGAAACAGACAAAACAAAAGATGCCAACAACCTTGGCATTGTTAGATGAGAAGAAACTAGAGAAGGAAAGGGCATAAGAGCCATAGCGGGAACCATTAAATCTAATTCAGCAACAAATACGAAAGAGATTGTGGACTCTAGTCATGGTCCACACTTACAACGCACATCCATTCATCCAATTCAAGTAAAGTCCAATCACACAAAAAAATTGTGCCTAGAAATGCACCTACAACACAATCTTTGTTGCAAGATATTGGGTAGAAAAAGGAGATGCACCAGGAAGAAAATATGGCATGTGGAAATTTTTGGTATTACAATCACCTTCCCTTCAATGTGGCGAAGTACCCAAAATAATTTTTCGGCATTCTGTATAAATTGAGCTAAATCTTGTTAAAATGTCGTTAAAAGTCTGTTTTAGGTCAAACCAAACATAAGGTCTTTGTGGGTTTCTGTCAAGGAACACATGTGCAAAATTCTGAAAATTTGAAAATTAGGGTTTTACGCCCCTATTTTTAGGGAAACTCCCGAAAATAGGACCTTCCCAGAAATGATTGAAACTGATTTTGATAGGATTAAAAGGCTTCATGATCACATTGGTCAAGTCAGAATCATCAAAAGACACGTTTTACTCTGGTGGGTCTATCTCTATTTTTCAGGAACAAAGTTAGGAGCTCCGCAGCCATTAATGGCAGATTGGCCAGTACCAAGTGCTGAAAGCTAAGCTTCAAAAGCTTCGACGATGCAACCATGGCGAAAAAGATCTAAAAAGATGTTTGATGAAGGAGATTCCTAAAACCCAAAAAGGTCAAAATTTGACTACTCTGGAAACGTTACGAAGGAGAGACAAGTTCGCAATGCTGAAAAGAGCCTTTTTCAAGCAGGGGCGCCCATGATCTTTAAAGGTCAAATGCAACCTGTTGAATCATCCAAGGCAGTCATCCTCGACGTTTGCTTGCTGGCTCGACAACGAAACAAACAGTTAGATCATTTGATGAGTTGATCATAAGCAGTTACCGACGAAGCGAAAAGAGGCAATTGACGAAGTATCAAGAAACGGTTGTCAAAAATGAGGATCAAAGCAAAAAAGAGCCTTTTCCAAAGAAAGGTGCCCTTCTTTCTGGACCTCTAGATGTTGTCAAATGATTAAAGGTCTCCCAAGACAATCTTCTCAGCCTAGGTAGATCTCAACAAAGCAACTACAAGCACAGGCATCTGACGAAGCAGTCAACAAATAATCAGGATCAAACCAGGGCACATTTCAAATAAAGATAACTAAGCTAAAGAGAAAAAGCGCCCTTTTCAATGAGGGGCGCCCTTGAATAAAGGGACCCTAAAATGACTTCTGAGTTTTCCAACTCGAGTCATCTTTGGCGAAACGGAGCTGGCTACCTGACAAGATATCAAACAAGATCATCTGATTCTCCAATCAATGAGAAATCTAGATCAAAGCACGAGAGGTCGTTTCAAAAGGCTGAAGAACGAAGATTGAAAATTCACTAAGGCAAAAGCAAAAGGCGCCCTTTCTTTTGAAGCCTTGAACTCAGCTTTTTGTCATCATGTCTCCCAGGCACTTCTCTTCAGGTTGGATCTAGCTCAACAGTGAATGTACTAGCAACAGCTCAGGATCAATAGATCAAGCTAGATTCAAGATCAAACTGGGGTCATTCAACAGAGAAAATGATAAAAAACTTGCAAAACTCAAAAGGGACGCCTAGAAGAAGTCAAAGGCCAAGTTGTTGACTAAAGTCAAGACATTTTGAAATAAACTTGGCCAACTCACTCCACAATTAGTGGAAATCACCTTTTTGAACTTCAAATCAAGCCAAAACAACTTTTGATCATGAGTTAAGTTCCCAAACTTGTGGATCTAAGGCTTGAGTCTATATAATCGAGGTATAGGCGTCCTACTTCATTATTTCATTGCAGGTTAATGATCAAGAACAGCCATAAGCTCTCAAGGATGCCATTTACAGATCTGGACAAGGTTTTCATCCGTTCTTCAATATTTCTTGCAGATCTGAAGCAGAAGAAGATTGCTAATCTGAGGTTGGATTCAAGGACAGATTTTCTCAGGGAGTCAGATAAAAACTTCCAATCCATCTTCTATCTACTTCCTCTCTTCTTGTCTTAGGTTTTCTTGCATATTACAAAAAAAGCAACAAGCTACATCAGATCTGATCAACTGGGTAGATTCAGCATAATTTTCCAGTGAAACCCATCTCGTCAGATTTTCCAGAATCAGCAAACTTGCTGCCCCTATTTTTTGGGGGTTTTCCCAAAAAAGTTTCAGAATCAAAATTCTGAGGAACTGGGCTTGTTCAGCATTGAAGCACGAACAAAACCCATGTGCCAAACTTTTTCCGAAAAAATACTTCTCGGCAGGGCACTATTTTCAGGGGTTTCCGAAAATTATCAGAACAAGGTCAAGTTTACAGTCAATCTTTAAGTTTTTCAAGATGCAGTACTCTCAGGTACAATACAGGACCAAGACGGCCCTATTTCATGATTACTTGAAAACAATTGACACAAACTTACATCAAGTAAACCCAATGATTGATCTGGAGCAGCTGGAGGGCATGAATCAGATCACATTACAGAATATTGAAGAATCTGGGTTGCTACAGGCTGCGTCCATCCCCATCACATTACAGAGCGTGGAGCTTGTAATCGCTTGTGTTAAGCATTACAATCCTACCACTAGAGAAATCAGAGCAGTGGATGGAAGAATTGTTTGCAGTCTAAAGCCTCAGGATATTGAAAATTGCTTTGATATTCCATCATGTCCTAACAGCAAAGTCATATCAGTGACGGAATGCGAGAAGGCATTAGAGACAGCCAAAGACAAATGTCAAAAGATAATAGCTAAAAAATGGCTAAAAGTGACAAAGGCTAGCTTGCCTAAGTTGGTGGGACGAGGAGAATGTAAAGATGAGTAAGCAGTGTTAATCACTCTACTCGATAGAATCACTGGAGAAGAGGATGGCAATCAATTCCAGTCAGGGATGTATTATGTCATTGCGAAAATCATTGGCAGAAGGGAACATTATGACTGGGCCACTCTAATTAGTGACACGCTCCACCAACAGATCACTGGGTATCTGGAAGCTCATAGGTTCCACATGTGCTCTTACCTAGTATACCTGATTGCCTTCCAAGGTGATTTTAGGATATTGAACAATGTGGATACTTTGATAAGTGATAGAGGAAACTTTTTATTGGGAAATCATTATAATGAACATTGTAATTTGCGGAACATTTGCATTGTAAGGCTGAGAATAGTAGTACTATTTCAGTCATTTATACTTTTGCATTTACTTGTGTTATAAATTCAAACATTGTAACCCCTGGATGGTTTACCGCCAGTGTGGAGAAAATTCATATTTAATCTCTCATTAATTCACCCACTGTTTAAGTGGCGAATCCCCACTGTTGAGTGGATGCCCGCTAAGCGGATGAATTGTATTTCATTGTAATTCTTTCCCCCCACTGAACAAGTGGTAGCGTGGATTGCTCATGGTCGGATCACCGCCTACATTTCATTTCCAGCTTTGTATTTCAAGTTCAGATTATTGCTAATGATCCCATCACCATAAGCTATCACCTTGCCTTCAATAGGATCTTGGTGAACTTTCTTGGTGAAGGTTATTTTCAAGTTGGATATCTTTTGGGATCTAACGCTAACATTTGGCGTAGTGCTGGTTTGTGTTGTGAAAATTTCAGAAAAAATTAAAGGGGAATATTTCAGAACCTTAGGAGTGCAGAAGGTTCATGAGCATTTTACACGTCTTGAGTTTACTCAAGCGGAGCGACACTTCAAAAGAACAAGTGATCACTTCATAATGCACACCATACGTGAGCTAGACCATGAGATGCACGTGCGTATTTCACAGACAGCCAAAGAGGCAATGGCGGATTGGGCGGATTGGTTCATCCAATTCCCTACGTTCTCCTACATACGCATGTATGGCTAAATTGGTCACCCCGCCATGCTACCAATATACCCTTCAGATAGGGTAGTCTTCATGGAATTCCTGAGACAGTTGTCTGAAGTCCACGTCTACTTGTGCTTGAAGAAGAAGACAGCTGTAAACTTTCCCGTTGGAATGGGACTATAGATGCAGGTTCACGGCAGATGCTAAGATGATGAGTCAAGAAACGGTGAGGCTTAATCTCAAGTACCTCATTGAGAGAAGGTCCTATGATCCCAGAGGGCTCTATGCAGCGCATCTCGAGCAACACTCGTCACATAAGTCTTCTATGGAAGATTATTGGGTAAATTATCAAGACGAGTATGAAGTGCAAAGAAGGAACTATAGCAGGTTCAAGCTCCCGCAAATTGTTGATTTTATGTCAGTAGACATTGAGGGCTTATCTGACGATGAAGGGAAAGTCATTCTCCCCTCATTCTTCGCAGATTCAGTTGACTCCCAACCGCTCCCAAGAGTGGATTGGTATGCCAAGGAAAACACGTCTATAGAGGAAAGAACGAGTAGAGTGGTTAGAAATGGCCAACTCTATTTCGACAGCAAGAAATCAAGGAAGGTGATACCTCACGGAACAGAGCCGCCACAAGTTCAGTCTACACCACCTTCCACTTCAAGAAAGAAGCCTAGGCAGAAGCAATGGTGTAATCCTCCCCAAGGGATGAGGATGTCAAAGCCTACAAAGCCTAGAACACAGAGGACACCTGTGGAGAAAGCCACACATAGTCCTGAAATAGTCATGGGTATTGTTGCCCCAGAGCAAGAAATAGAGACTGCTACCCCTGAACCAGCAGAAGTTGTTGCTGAGGAGCCAGCAACAATAGTTGTCGAAGAGCCAGTAGCAAAACCAGCAGCAGAAACGGTGCCTGTTATGGAAACAGAGCCGCCAATATCACCACCATCACAGCAGTCACAAGTCCTCATTGGCTTGGATTCGCCACCGAGAGACATTGCTCCGGCATAGTCTCACACATCGGGCATTCAAGGGCCTCATATTCCTCCTCCTAGTGAAGTTAGCCGAGATTCCATTTGGCTTGAAGGCTTCCTAGGAAGAAAGAGGGAAAAACCCTCCTATGAACTTGACTTCACTGAATTCGACCACGTCCCACAAGACATGCCGGTGAAGAAGTTGAAGAGGCAAGTTCACATAGAAAGGAATGCAGAGTGTGAAATTATCATAGAGACTACTGCCCCACCAATAGAGAAAAGCATACACGAGGTACAAGTAGAAGACTATACATTGTCTAAACTTAACCTCGGGAAGACTACACGACAAGTGGAGGCAGATCTTCTCAGAATAGCTTCGGTGAGTGCACAAGAAAGAATGGCCAAGGATGGAAAAGAAAAAGCAGCCTTAAAGGCTGAAAATCAGCAACTGAGGTCATACATTTCCAGCTTGATGCATGGCACCCCGAACGTCTCAGCCTTACCAGCAGGATTGCTAGATCTCCCCGCAGAACAAAATCATCAACAACTGATAACATGCGGCAAACACTTGAGAGATCAAGTGGAAGAGTTTGTTCTCAAAGGTAGATGTATACTGGCAAATCTATACCAATTATGGGATAGAGCACATGGACTTCGTGCAGAGATCCAGCAATCAGAACAAAGAATGGCAGAAAAGAGTCTAGAAGACGAGAGCACAATTGTAGACTTGCAATTGGCATATCAATCAGTCTACTCCGAAGAAAACAAGCAACATCTCTTTGCTTGGAAAGAACAGCTGGCATACAAGGTTAAAGCCTATGACGCTCATTCAGTAGAGTTGACTGACTACAGACGGGTGGTTGCCACTATTATCAACTTCGCAAGAATGTTGGTGATATCATTCCCTCGCATGGAATATCAGCGTGAAGGAGGGGAATACATCGAGATGGTCACTGTACAGAATCAGTTCAAAGACGTCATCCACAGTACCTTTCTTGATGATCCAGATAGTTGCAAGCTAGCCAAGGTAGCAGCTTTATCAACCCAGTTCGAAGAGGCAGCTGCTCAGTGTATAGACTTCGGATATCAGCTCACAACAGGTGAGGTAATGCTCAGATGCCACGTCATCATTCTACAGAGCATTAACTCCCCAGAGGCTAATGAAGTCAACGAATGGATAGAAACACTGTTGATTAATGGTGAGCTGTAAAGGCACCAAAGAAGGACGTCCTACACCCTCCAAGTGGCATTTATGATACTTGAGTTTGACTTGATGCTTCTTTCCAAGTCAACTCAAGATGACATTAAATGTAATTGGAATTAACTTGATGCCCCTTTCCAAGTTAACTCCATATCCCTTAAATCATGCATTGTCAGATCCCACTGATTAAGGATGTCTAATCGGCTTCCATAATTTGTGCATCTTAGATCTCCACTAAATGTGGATGTCTATTTTGGAGGGATACTTACATTAAAGTTCACCTTTAGTTTACTTTCAGTCAACTGAAGTAGTTTCCAGTTGACTCTTTGTTTACTTTCAGTTAACTGAAGTAGTCTTCCAGTTAACTGCTTGTTCCCCCTTTTTAGGAATAAATCTTGCTAATTGATTGGCAAGAACTCATTGTTAACTCAAGGAGGTTTTGGGGTTGCCCACTCCTTTGAGTTCTATAAATAAGAGCCTTGGGCTCATTGTTTGTTTAACTTTTACTTGATATGCAAAATTGTTGCGCCATTGTTGCCAATAGCTTTGAAAGCGAATATTTGTTCACTCTTGGATGAGAGTTCGTTGGTTGATTGTAATTGTGCATGATTTCGTGCCTTTGCTATCCCAACCTTTGTAATTCGTTGATGAAGCTTGAAGAAGAATATCAGAAGGCGCTTGCATTTTGATCTACCTATTTGAGTTATTTCCACGTCTTGTATCAAATAGCTGCTTGTTTCATTTCCCTCCTCGGATAGGGGTTCCTCCTTGGATATTTGTCATTGACAATTATCGTTTGTTGTTTAATGTATTGTCCTTCAACTTATACTTCGGATAGGGGTTCCTCCTCCTTAGCAAGTTTGTCGGCCAAGACATCGTTAATTTGTTGTTTCTTGTAAACAATTTCCTAGCCCATACCTCGGATAGGGGTTCCTCCTCCTTGGTAGGTCTCGGATCCAGTTTACCGTAAAGAGTGTTTGCTTGTACCAACCTTATCCTAGCATATATCCAACAGTTTAGAGCCTCGGCCATATTCTCAGGAGACAGCGAATTCAAGTGATCCAACCAATCCATTCCCGCTCCTATACCCTCATGCTCTGTTTACCTTGAAGGTATTGGATAGATTAAAAGCTAGAATAGTTGTAGTCAAGATCTGCAGAAACTAGAGAAAAAGCTTAGCTGCGGCGCATTGTGTTTGTGCACCCTTGTGTCCTACCGCTGAAGTACAAGAAGATAGGAATCTTAGTTTACCATTCCCTTCCTTACGCATTGCTTTCAGCAGAGAGGGACTTCTCCTCTTTAAATAACGAAGAAGTGTTGCAAAACATTTGAAATAGCTAAACGTTTACAATCAGCACTCCATAGGTGCTAATTTAAACGCCAACAAGCCCAGACTAGGAGTATTTGGTGGCAACATTGGCAATTGCAAGGAAAGGGCACAAAGCTTAAGTGGGAGGTTGCTCAACGATGGTATTGCAAATGCAAAGACAATTCTAGAAGACCAAAAGAAGCAATGGCAAAAGTTCAAATGCACCATTTTTTCAAATGGGTGGACAAATGGAAAGAACTAGACCCTTATCAATTTTTCAGTGGCTTCAACGGGTGAGCAAGTTTTCTTGAAGTCAATTGATGCCTTTAACAAAACAAAGAGTGTAGAAACTTTGAGTTTGATGTTAGTGGAGATTGTCTTAGAGGCAGGCATTAGAGGAAGTTGTCGCTAACAATGCAATGGCATCAAAAATGTTGTGCAAGTTGTCACTATGAAAATGCACCAGATGAGACATCTATTACTGTTTTGGACCCACAAGTTGTAGAAAATGCAAGATGCATCACAAAATATGTCTATAACCACCGTTGGGTTCTCAACTTGATGAAAGATCACACCAAGGGGAAATAGCTTGTAAGGCTAAGCACCACAAGGTTTGCAACTAACTTTCTAACATTGAAAAGCATTTGTAGTTCATTGACATCCTTAAAGTTGATGTTTGTGAGTCAAGCATGGCTAGACTCTTAGCATATTCAAAAACGATTCATGAAGAGAGAACCACAAAGACAGTTTTCTATTATGCCTTTGTGAAGAGAGCTTAGAAATCATCAAGGGAGCTTCAAACTTTAATTTAAATTTCAAATTGAATTTTTTATTTTAAATTTTTAAAAGTATTTAATTTAACTGTAACTTGTAAGTTTGTAACTTTAACTTGTTTTTACTTTGTAGATATTGGAGCCTTTGGTGAGAATTTTGTGCTCAGTGGATGGCAAGAAAAACCTAAAGGGATACATTTATGAAGCCATAGATAAGGCCAAAGAAGCCATTTGAAACTATTAAAGAGAGGATAAAAGTAGATTTGATCCTATTTCAGAGATCATTGATCGGAGGTGGAACAATCAAGTCCACCAACCCATTCATGCAACAAAGTACTACCTCAACCCCAAGTTTTTCTTCTCTAATAGCTTCCTAGATACTAATGAGGAGGATATGGAGGGCCTCTCACACCCAATGTTGACGTGAGAAGCCTCATTATTTCAAAGCCACAAAATTACAAGAAAGCTAAAGGAAGACTTTTTTTTGTCACTAATTATCCTAGGGAGGTCCACCCAAACACTAAGTAACAATAATTGGAATATTTACCTATCTTACAAGTTACAAATTACAATTATTAGTAGATTCTTAGTCGGAAGATTGTGGTGAAAATACACATAATCTTGAAAAGCTAGCCCTCCAAAATTTGTCTCAACCTTGTAGCATTTCTAGGAATGAGCATAACTAGAGTTTGTTTGACACCATTCACACGAAGAAACACAAGTTGACTCAACAACACCTCAATAACCTAATTTGTGTGCAATACAACCTTTGGCTTCACACAAGAAAAGTGAATTACAAATCACAAAAGCTTATCAATTTGGATGAGATGAATCCCTATAGTACTAGACTATGTAGGATGAGGAGCAATCCTTGTTTCCAAAGGAGAAGATTATTGAGTTCAAAAGGTTGGCTATGGAGGGTGTAGATGCAACAAAAGCAAAAGAGATTGGATTAGCTAACAGCCTAACATCAATGTAGATGATGTCAAACATGAGGCAAAGGAGGATTCATTGCCATCTAGTAGTAGGGCGTAGCCATAGGCACAACCTTCTAGGCCAAGCAAGGAGTCATAGCAGCATGTAAAGACCAGACCTCTCTCGAATTTTTCACTAGAACGAAGAAAAGGAAACTGTAAATTCTTGTAATTTCTAACTTACATAGAAATACAGTTTATGATGATGATTGTCATCATAAATTCATAAAAATCTCAAAAATATCCATAACATCGTCAACATCCAAAAACATCCAAATCATCTTGAAATTCCACAAGCATCCAAATCAAGTCAAAACCCCTAAACAGGCCTAAAATATCAAAAAGGTCATAAACACTTGTTGAACTACGTTGTCTCTACGCTTTTATCTAGGCAAGGCCATCATCGATGCACCCCCGAGGCTTAGGTTAGTCCTCTAGCAGTTTGTCATAATAAACTAACAATTTCATCAATGTCCATATATCATCTATAAAGGGTCAAGACTCAGTCGAACTACGTTGTCTTTGTGCATACGTAGGCAAGGCCATCGACAATGAGCCCCTGAGGCATTAGGTCAGTCCCTCTTAGGTCTTGTTCTTGGTCTAACACTTTGAAAACACAAAAACATTTGGAAAAAGTGAAAATCAAAATAATCAAATATCTTCAAAAATCCTAAACAACCTCAAATAACCTTGAAAACTTAAACATTCAAATAAACCTAAAAAGCTCAAAAACAGCCTCACAACATTTCAAAACATCAAAAACATTGAAATATTTGGAAAACAAAACCAAGATCAAGGATGCTATTGGCTTGACAAATCAAATTTTTATGGAGATCCTCAATGGCAATTCTTGTATCTATGCACAGATCAAGGTTTTGGCAATATACTCCATCCCAAAGGTGATCACCCTTCGCATCAAAGAACTCCATTGGACACAACAAATTGAAGTAGAGGAGAACAAATATTTATGTTTGAATTGCAGAAGTTGGAACCATTTGGAAAAGGTTGAACCTGCTCCCGTTACAAAAGTTGGGAAGGTACCCGATTAGAACTCTCCAATAAATAACAAAGGCTCCCCTAAGGAAAAATGATAAGGCAATTGTGCCCTTCATTCATATACCCACATCTCTAGAAGTAGAGCATGCAGAGAACTAGACAAACTCTAATAATGTCATTGAAGATGAATTTGGCTCTGTGGATACCCAAAGGATCAGTTAATCAGACTCACAAATTGTAAGGCCAAAATTCAACTTTGAAAAGAAGCAAGGGAGAAAAACATACAAAAGCGAGAAGAAACTACTGCGATAAAAGGACAATCATCAATTAAAAACTTTTTGTTGAGATCTAAGAGAGGAAACCCCTTTCTTAGAAAGCAACGAGGATCACCACATGGAATGTTAGGGGCCTTCACACCCCTAACAAAAAACGCACAATCAAGCTAACTTGATAATACTCTAGGAAACAAAAGTAAAGGTAGAGGACGTGGAAACATTTCTCAAACACCGCAAAGGATGGGATGGATACTTCAAAGATGCTACTGGCTCTACTAGTGCCTCAGGTTTTTGTGGTGTGTTAGGAAATTAGTTTTTGCACCTATACACTCCTCTCAACTTTGGATGACAATCCGGGTAAGAAATTTCATTTCAAATTAAGAATTTTTACTGATCAATGTATATGCTCCCACTAAGGTTATTGAGAAAGATAGATTACAAGTAGAAATTCTACACTTCATTCAACTGCTACAAGAGGATAAAATAATTATTGGTGGTGACTCCAACACCACCCTATCATGTGGGGAGAAGCAAGGAGGTTCCTTGGCTCCCTCATAGGCTTACGATCCTTTTCCATAATTTTGTCACAAATGTTGCTCTCATTGATATAATTCCCAAGGATGGGAAATTTACTTGGATGAACAGGCATAATGGTTTTGCAAATATTGTGGAACACTTGGTTCGATTCTTATACTATGTTAGTTGGTTCAACTCCCCTACTATAATGGAATCCTCAATTCTTCTTGTTTTCGGATTGGATCACTACCCAGTTATGCTCTGCTTGATTGAGGAACGCTCCCTGGCTAAATCTTCATTCAAATTTAAAAGAATGCAGTTTCAAAATGAACGTCTTCCCGGACTAATCAAAAAATGGTATTCCAAGGCTGCCACACAAAAAGGTTCTAAGATGTTTTGCTTTATGAAAAAGTTAGGATTCATTAAAATGTAATTAAAGGAATGGAATTGCACCTCCTTCAAATGGTAGTCCAAGGCTACCACAAAAAAAGGTTCTAAGATGTTTTGCTTTATGAAAAAGTTAGGATTCATCAAAATGTGATTAAAGGAATGGAATTGCACCTCCTTCAAAAATAGTTTAGAGGAGAAAATGTTTTTTGAAGCTGAACTGGAAGCTCTTAATAAATAAGTTATCTCACGTGGGGTGTTTCAAAAAGATTACCTAAAGGTAAAGGTCCTCCTAGCAAAACATGAAAAAATCCTTGCAAGAGAGGAAGTATACTAGAGATCCAAGTCAAGAGAAATTTGGTTAGTGGAAGGAGACTCAAACTCAAAAAAAAATTCACAACTCAATCAAGGTCCAAAAATGCAGGAATCGGGTCTCTACAATCAAGGTTGATGATGGGTCCACCATCTCCAACCACAAACCAATTCAAACAATGGCAACCTTGCACTTCCAAAGTCTTCTTGTTGGGGATGGTGCTTGCAATACACAAGGCATGAGCCATCTCCTTGGCAATACCCCAAAATTGGTTAGTGAAGTAGACAATAGCATGTTGATGGCACTTCTAAAAGTGGTGGAAGTGAGATGTGCAGTTTTCCAGATGTACCTAGATAAGGCACCAAGCCCATATGGCTTCCCTGCTTGATTCTATCAAAAATGCTAGGATATTGTGGGGCAAGATGTTTAGGCTGTAGTGGAGGATTCACACAAAGCAAAGAGAATCCTGACAGATTTGAACAAGAAAAAAATTGCTCTAATTCCAAAAAATCCTAATAGTCCTTCCTTCTCTGCCTACCATCCCATCTCACTATGCAATAATACCAAAAAATCCTAATAGTCTTTCCTTCTCTGCCTTCCATCCCATCTCACTATGCAATAAAATCTACAAGATCATCTCAAAGGTGATGGCCAATCGCTTGAAGTTGATCATCCCCAATATCATATCCATTGAACAAAGCAGCTTCACTCCTAGCAAATCGATCACTAATGGAATCAAAATGGCACATGAAGCAATCCATTATGTCACAAACTCAAATGAAAAAAGCATAGTCATCAAACTTGATGTAAGGTCTATGATCATGCTAGTTGGCTTTTCTTGATGTGCATCCTCAAATCTTTTGGATTTCACTCAAAGTGATTGGAATCAATATATGGTTGCATTTCCTTGACAAGATACTCAATCTTAGTCAATGGGATGCTGTGTGAGCTTTTCGAGTCTGCAAGAAGATTAAGGCAAGGGGGACCCTATCTTACCTTTCCTATGTGTAATAATGGCAAAAGGCTTTGGCAGAACAATTAAAAATATAGCATTGATTGGGGAATTGAAAGATGTTCAAGTTGCTAAGGGATTGAACCCTTTAACACACCAACAATTTGCAGACGACATCATTTTGTATGGTGAGGTGAAGATGGCTCTAGCTGCCACAATAAAAACAACATTGGAATCCTATTCGCACTCTTCTAGCTAGAGCATCAATCATGATAAATCCATAGTTCCACAAGGACACATTCCCCCTAAAAAACATGGAGTTTCTAAAAGGGGGACGTCCCCGAGACGTGGAGACGCCAAGGGAGCATCCGTCCACTGCCCCACCACCTCCACCACAACTCTTTGTTGCCCCCAAGACATTTTCCTCTAAGAGGGGAAGTCTTTGGGGCATTTCCCTTGAAAATGCATGAAATGGGGACTCTAGGTCCCTAAAACGACCAGGGGATTCCTAGACATCCCTCAACCCTAAAAGAAATGCACAGGTGTCTCCTATGGCATAAAGTGCCATAAAATTGTCCTTTATTTTAAATAAAAAAATGTTTTAAAAGTGCAAGCCGTAACCCTAATTGGCAATGGGCCCAACCCCCACACCCACAGCCTCCCAAAAAGCTTATAAAGAGACATATAGTCTCATTCCAAATCACACATAATCTCAGTGAAGCAAAGCACTTTGGTTGGAAGGAGAGCGAGCAAGCTAAGGGGGAGATTCTTGCAAGAGGAAGAGGGCATCAGCCATCAAGATTCAAGATTACAAGGTAGGCATTCAAAACTTCATTTGTTCATTGTTCATTTGTTCACTGTCTTCATAATAGTCTCAAAACATTTGCAAATCATTGTTCAACATTGGAATAGTCTAATACACATTTGTAGTTCACTTTGAGTTTGAAGTTTGATATTGAGTTTGCAGCCTTCTAAGGTTTACTCCCTACCATCCCAATGCATTGGCACCCCAAAAACACTAGAAATTCATCAATTTGCATTGCTACAATCATACAAGTGTCTATAACTCATTGTGCTATTAGTTTGCAGCCTCCCAAAGTTTATTGTTTGCTGTCCTAGTGCCATTACAGCCTTCTAAGGCTTGCTTGTTGCTTATTTATTGCAACTTTTCTTGGCTCTTGTTTGACTGTCCCCTTCATTGCCCCAGCAGTAGCACTTAATCAACAGCTTTATGCTTTTCTTTATGTACTTGCAGATTGCTAAATCAATACAATTCATTGGAAATTTTTAATTAATCACAATTCACTAGCAATACATTGGACACCTTAAGCATTTAGACTTGCATGCTACAAAAAATTAAAATATTTTTAATTTGACAAATTATGACAGCAGCATATAGGTTTTCTAATTTATTTTTTTAATCATTGTTTCTTGCAGCATCATTATCATTATGAGTTCTCACAGCATGAGTGAGGATGAGGGTCAGAAACAAGGGGTTGAAGTAGAAATTGAAAGTGAAAATGAATCATCTAATGATCCTAGTACAGAAGCAGAGAGGGGTGACACTGACACTCAAACAAATTCTATTGGGAGTCAAAAATATAGTTGCCCTTCCCAAATCCTACAAAAATGGGCCAAGGGCCCCTTTGATCCAAAGTCCCCTTTTAAACAATTTGCATGTAAGGTACCAGCAAAGCCTGCGACAGCTGGGGGGGCACTAGGTTGTGGAAATGCAACCTATGTAAACTTGAATGGTTTGGTAGCATGACTAGAACTAATGCTCACTTCCTTCTTATCCAAGGAAAAGGTGTAGATGTATGTAAAAAGGTGGAAGGGAACCTGAAATGTAGGGCTGAAATATTAAAATTATGGGGTTGTAATGAAGAAAAAGTACCTACGTCTGCTACTTTGCCACGAAGGGATAGGGTTCATCAGAGTTCTACTTCTACTTTGCAGAGTCTAAGGTCATCTAATCAATCCAGTTCAAGGGCAGCAAAGCCCAAGGGGAAACGTAAAATGACTAGTCTTGCAACTTCATAACCATTGGCAAATTTATTCAACATGCAAGCAAAGGATGAGGCAGATGATGCCCTTGGCAAATTCTTCTTTGCCAATGGCATTCCATTCCATGTGGCTCACTCTCCTTACTATAAGGAAGTTGTGCGAAAGATAATAAGGGCGGGACCATCATATGTGCCACCAGTGGAGACTAAATTGAGGAAAACAATCTTGATAAGAACTATTCCAAGATTAATATTATGATGGAGAAAATGAAGAGTACCTGGGTCACAAGTGGATGCAGCATTATCATGGATGGGTGGACGAACATTAGGCATCATCCACTCTTCAATATCATGGTTACAAGTACAGAGGGCCCTTATTTCTTTAGGGTTGTTGATTGTTCGGGGCATCACAAGGAAGCTCATTTTCAATTCCAGATATTCAAAGATGCTATAGAGGAGGTTGGGCCACAAAATGTGGTGCAGGTAATGACAAATACGGCCCATGTGTGCAAAGTTGCAGGGAAGTTAATTGAGGCAGCCTATAGACATATTTGGTGGACTCCTTGTTGTGTGCATGCCATGAATAATGCACTCAAGGACATGGGAAAAATCAATTGAGTCAAAACAATTGTTAGTGATGCTAGAGATATGCAGATGCAAATGCTTATCTACAAACACCACACTTCACATGTACTCTTCAGGTCTTTCTCCAAGAAGGAATTCTTGAAACCTATAGAGACTCAATATGCATCATACTTTATTCTCTTGGAGAGGATGCTTGAGTTGCAAGAGGCATTGGAACTAATGGTTATGACAGAAAAACAGAATTGGTGGCCAAATCGAAGACATAACAAGGGAAGAGGACGAAGGAGGTCGTGAAGAATGATGTCTTTTGGGCTGATGCCAAATATATTGTCTCCATTATTACTCCAATCTTTAGAGCTATTAGATATGGGGATGCTAATGCACCTACCCTTCGAGAGGTGTATGAGTGGATTGATTCAATGCTTGATAAAATGAAGGTTGTTGTACAAGTGGATCCCGCATTGCAATTCTACACCGAACATATTCAGCCAATCATTCATTACAAATGGGAGAAGCTCAACACTCCCTTACACATGGCTGCTTGTGCATTGAACCTGAAGTGATATGTGCAAAGGCCCCACAGAGTTACACCTCTACAGGATGCTAAGGTGAAGGAAGTGATAAAATGAAGGTTGTTGTACAAGTGGATCCCGCATTGCAATTCTACACCGAACATATTCAGCCAATCATTCATTACAAATGGGAGAAGCTCAACACTCCCTTACTCATGGCTGCTTGTGCATTGAACCTGAAGTGATATGTGCAAAGGCCCCACAGAGTTACACCTCTACAAGATGCTAAGGTGAAGGAAGGGTTCATGAAGACCATTGAGAAAATGTATGATTCTATAGAGGCTAGCATCATTTGTACTAAGTGGACAAAATTTACCACTCTTTGGGGATATTCAGAGGCGGCCAAGATAGATCTAGAGACTATGGCACAGGAGGACCCCAAGTTGTGGTGAACTATGCATGGGCCTAATTCTTTGACTACTACTCTAGCCGTTTGTTTTATGTCCTAGGTTTCTAGTCCTTATGCTACTGAGAGGAAGTAGTCTACATATAGACTCATCCACTTCGTTAAGAGGAACAAACTTACTTCTAGGAGGGCAAAGAAGCTTGTGGTTGTACATAGTTCCTTGCATCTCATTGACCGCAACACACTTCCATACAAGGAGAGACCTGCAGCCAGATGGGACGTAGAGCCAAAAGAGCCAACATAGGCTGATGATGATGCTACACAAACAGGGCTGGTTGGTATTGGTGTAGATGCAGGAGTATGATATTGGCAAGGAAACGTAATAGGGAGATGCGGGAGTATGGGTTCCCTAAATTAAGTAGACCACCCATTGAGTTGGACTGCTTGTGGGCCAAGGGGTCGGATAGACTTGGTTGGCTGTTCAGCACTCCTGGGCTTAGTTGTGGAGGACAGTCTCCCGGAGCCCCATTGTGCTTTTCCCCTCAAGTTCCTAATATGGTTGGCTATAGTGTGCATGTTACATTATCATTTTGTTTGATGATTATTTTCCTAAATTCAATTGATATTGTGTAATTTTGTGAAAGAATCCTCTAGAAAATAAATTGTATTATTGGATTTGTTAATTTTGGACAAAAATCAGGTACTCCCTCAATAGGGGGCATTTCATATTGTGTGCAGGACCTAAACCAAGATTAATATCTTATGAAAGGGCATTTTAATTGATAAATTTACAATCTTAAATGTATTAAATTTCTTATTTTGGATTCTAATTGTGCTTTTAGGGCAAAATCTAGGAATATCCCAAGTAGGGGACATTACAAAAGATGTCGTAATAAATGAAATCAAATAACAATCAGATTCTAGGTGTCATAAAATTCCAAGATCGTAAAATTTGTCAAATTCCAAAATTGCCATTGGATTGCATCTTTCCATTGACACAACACGTATAAAAGAATTTACATATTGTACACAAGAAATGAACAACATGCTGCAGAAACCAGAAACTAAAACAAACCTCAATATACGAATTTGAATATGGTGCTTGACTGGGCTCAGCTCTTGCAGGTGCAGATGATGGCCTCACTAAAACAACAGCAGAAAACAAATATAGTGCATTGTGTCTTATTAGTAAGACAAACATCAAAACTTGCATTTAGAACCAATTTATTGTCAAAAGAAATAAACCAAGCATAACTACATCACCCACCTAGGCCTTGATCAGCAGTTGACATACTAGCATCTGCCGTGAAATTCTGAAAGTAACGTAACACAGAATCAGTAGTATCACAAAAACAAGAAACATGCCAACTATAAACCATCACTAACATATCCAAAATCATTTGAAAACTTTACTACAATATCTGTTCGTAACAGCCAAATCCACCTTGGAAATTGTTTGAGAAACTCCTCTGTGCTCTAATTGATTTATAGATGAAACAGGTCCCCAAGCACCATTACTTTTGGCTGCAGACATCAATTTATTATCATCCAATTAAAAACAGTTCTCTTCAAAATAAATTATGGATAACAGTCAGGGATGAATAAGTATTTTTGGAGCACTGTTTTGTCTCTACAAAATTTGTTCATAGATAAATCATCTTTATTTAAAGCTCATAATAAAGCTTTGGTATGAAAAATAATTAAGAAATTTACATCAACTTGGAGATAATGGTTGGATGTAAGGAGAATAAAGATGCATCCCAAAATGACCCAGTCTAGTACCATGTCAACTCACCTAGCATTTCAACCCACAACTTACCAAGTGGCAAACAATCGATTATCAAAGTTCTAAGTTTACTCAAGAAATAAAACTTTGAAAGGCCTATGCCAAATCTAGATCATTTTAAGGCCTCAAATTAAGATCTGCTCAAAGGAAGAATTAAAACAGTAACCATCATGAAAAGACATAGCAGTCAACAGATAATCCTTAAGAAGACTGACAAGCACACCTCTATATAAATACTTGAAAAAGCCTGGTCCTTGAAAAACTTTTATTTCTAACATTTTATCATCAGAAAGGCCAAATTATAGCATTTTCATTTCTTGGAAAAATTTGTTCTACCAATTCATTGTACAAATTTCAGAGACTGCACTAATTTATTTGTTCTTTATATCTCTATGCTATGGAAATGCCCTTAAATTTCTTTAAAAAATATAGCTTTTGTCTCTTTTTCTACAATTTTTTACATTTTTTTAAATCCGATTTTTACCCGATTTTTTCTCAGTTTTTTCCCGATTTTTTCAAAAAATCTTAAACTTTTGGTTTAATGATCTTTTCCCCAAACGATTTTTGCTGCTATGATCTATACTATACCACCTGTGGTCTTTCATTGCACATCCACTCAAACCATTTGTATAGTAAAAGTTTCATTTGGAGTGATGCAACATTCACTTGTCTACACAAAGAGTTACTGTAGAGTTGGAAGAATTGTTCCATCATTGTCATCAAACTTTAAAGGTTCGATCATTGGAGTATTGTTCCAAGGGAGATCATAGTCAAAATTCTTGTTATTGGTTTTCAAGCTTTGCCCTCCTTCCTACGATGTACCAAATTCAGTCCCAAATTAGTCCTGGTTGAAATTTTTGCCTCCTCTAGAGAAGACTTTGGTTATATTTCCCATGTTGTTTTGACTGAAATTTGATCCTCCAAAAGATCAAAGCAAAACCAAGGGTGGCTTTGTTTCCAACTTTCCAAAACCAAAACTTTCTCCTCTGTCAAAAGCTAGATTGGATTCCTTGCCAAAATTAATGGCTGACCAATTCCCTTCACCAGAGGATATACTGTTTTTGACACCAAAGGTGAATGTTTGTTGTTGCTTCCTCCAATGGGTATGCCTGAATCATTTGTAAGAAAATTTGTACCATGAGATTGCATTTGCATGTGAACAAAGTTGCACCGTGTAATCAAACTGGATAGCAAGGCTTGCCATTAATATTTTATATGCTTGATACCTCTTCTTGCAATGATTGTATGCAAATCTTCTACACTCTCATAAACCCCCTCTAAATTGCCTGCTCCAGCAATTGCAGCTGCTTATCTTCAGTTTCTTGCACATAGAATTTTTCCAATCCTCCATGGCAATGTTCTACAATCTTTTCCAACATTTACTGTCTTGCATGTTGACAGGGAGATCTATAAGACTTTTTTTTTTGTTGAAGGGTTAAAAGGGTTAAGGGAAGCCTTCACCTTCTGACCATACTTTGTGTTGTTATTGGATTTGTCACATGTCTTGTTGATCTCCTTGTTGTAGTTAAAAGAAGGTTTCCTTTTGGAGTATCATATATCTTCTCATATTTTATTACAGGTGGATAATGATGGTCAGAATGACAAAAGAGTTCTATACAGATAAAGGTGTGATAAGGGAATAGTCAAAACCTGTTAAAATGGCAGGGGATACAGGATCGGGATGGGTTACCAACTGCCTATACAAGTGCAATTATCTCATCAAGATAACCTAATGACAAATACCTTCAAGAACCCTAGTTTGGGATTATGTGATTCTTTGTTTTCCTAAACTGTCCTGGTGCACTGGAAACATCACAATCTTCCCTAGTTTGAGAGTAATATTTGACCCAAGAGTAAGTTTTGACCAATGATTTGATTATTGGTACCCTAAAAAAGCAAATGTGGTCATACAAAGTGTTCTGCCAAAAGCAGAAAAACTGGGTATTGAAAGACCAGAAAGCAAGTGGGGACATAACAAAATTTACTTATCTGGAGAAAAAATTGAGGAAAAAAATGTATCCAAAACATTTTCACTATGGATGTAGTTCTTTCCTTCCTTTACACTGCCAATTTGCTACCTAAATCATTGCTTTGATACTAGTAATAACAAATCTATATTTTGCAAGTGATAATAGGGATCCAATGACACATACGTAATAAATCCACACAAAAATAGAGCAAAGTAGCACATGTTCAAAATGATAGATGAAAGAAAAATGCCAAAATATGGAATTAATGAAACGGTGGTGCAAGTGCATCTAGGTTGTAAAAGCAATCTCGCATCAACCAAAAAAACTTTCTTTCATGTTTGTTTTATTTTGTAGGTACCTACTGTTGGAATATGAAGTCAATTTTATTGTTATTCCAGCAGTGATGAATAGTCGACATTGAGTACCTAGGTAGTGCTTCAGGTACGCACCTAATGTGGCCGAAGGCCTTTTATTCAACTGAAGGCTGAAATGATGGGGGGTCCCAAGCGGCTGTCATAGCTCCCCTGGACATTGAATGGCATTACCCCCCAAAGGCGTTTCGGGTGAAGGCGGAACTTATTTTTTTGGGACTCACTATTTATGTTAATTTTGACAAATGTTCGACATGTAGTTGCATGAATCGCACTTTCTATTTTTCGAATTTTTGTTCGACAAAGACTCTACAACTCAAATTTCTTATACTTTTTTCAAAGTCATGTTTTTTGCAACTTTTGAAGATTGTTGTAATTAAACAAAAATCCTGAGAAATAAAATACGAGAGATCTTTCCCCATGGTTTTTTGTTTGGTATAATTTACCAAGTTTTCCACGTAAATTTTGTGTTATTTGTGCTTATTGTTCTTCTCCATTTATTCTACACTGAAATTTTTTCTTACACCTACACGTACTATAGTCATTTAATTCTTGCCATGGCATATAGGTCAACATTTCAACACATCAACTTGTCAATGCCTAGATAGTATTTAATACAAATGCAAAGCATATGGATTTCAGAATAATCGAATGATTATTTACAAAAGGTAAATGAGTACATATAGATTACAAAGAGAGGGAAACGTAATGTTTTCATAATCAACGGAAGTAAGAAAATAGGAAATACTAAATACCACTAGGAGTAACAGAACGTTGCACCAATAAGTTGAGCATTAATTAAATAGTAAATATAATTCTAATACCCTCCCTTAATGCTCAATCTATCAACTACACCAAGATGCCCCCTAAATCTAACAAACTTATCCAGGCTCAAAGACTTGGTGAGAATATCCACAGTCTGATCCTCTGTCGAAACATACTGCAATGCTATGGATCCATCTTCAACAAGCTAGCGGATGAAGTGACAATGAAGATCAACATGCTTTGTCCGTTCATGGAAGACTGGATTCTTGGAGAGTTTCAGCACCCCTTGATTGACGCAATATAAGGGGGAAGGTCCTGCTTGAGACATTTGCATGTCCATGAGCATCCTTCGAAGCCAAACTACCTCACAAGTTGCTTTAACAGCTCCTCAAGACTCTGCTTCGGTCGAGGAGAGAGCCACTGCCTATTGCTTCTTGTTGGTCCATGTAACTGCACTTGTACCCAAACTGAAACATACCCTGAAGTAGACTTTTTGTCATCAACAGAACCTGCCCAATTCGAGTCTGTATAACCAAGCTTTGGATCTTTGCACCTCCCATATAAAATGCTAAGGTCAGAAGTGCCTTTCACATATCTCAGCACACGCTTTGTTGCAACCCAATGTTCAGCTTTAGGGGCTAACATGAAGCGAGAGATGTAGCTCACTACAAAGCTAAGGTCAGGTCTAGTGGCAACAAGATAGATGAGGCTGCCCACAAGTTGCCTGAATTCTGATTCGTTCTGCATAGGTGAATCCAATTAAGCTGATAATTTCAGCCCTCTCTCCATAGGTGTAGATGTTGGTTTGCAATCTATCATCCGGAACTTGTCCAACAAGCTCTTGGCATACTTCAACTGTGAAATGAAGGTACTGCCAGTAGACTGCCAAACCTCTATACCGAGGCAATAATGGAGGAGTCCCAAATCTATCATGTCAAATGATTGACTGAGATTATGTTTGATCTCCTCAATCAAATGATCTGAACTGCCAGTAGTGATTAAGTCATCAACATAGACAACTAGGAACAAGATATCATTACCAGTCCGATTGACATACATATTAGAGTCAAAAGGACTTTGCTGAAGGCCATGATCAATAAGGTACTGATCAATCTTCATGTACCAAGCCCGTGGTGCCTGCTTAAGGCCGTAGAGTGCTTTCACCAATTTGCATACCTGGTGTTCTTTACCAGCAACCTTGAAACCAGGAGGTTGTGTCATGTAAACTTCTTCCTACAAATTACCATTGAGGAAGGCACTCTTTACGTCCATTTGATGGACTTTCCATCCAAACTGAGCTGCTATCGAGAGGACAAGCCAAATGGTACTCATCTTGGCTATAGGAGCAAAAGTCTCCTCATAGTCTATGCCCTCTTGCTGTGAAAACCCCCTTGGCTACCAACCTAGCTTTGTATTTATCAAGGGTTCCATCAGCCTTATACTTAACCTTATAAACCCAATTGCAGCCTATGGGTTTCTTCCCATGTGGAAGATCTAAAAGCTCCCAAGTGTGATTCTGCATGAGACTATGATGTTTAGCTGTCATAGCCTGTTCCCACTCAGGTGTGCCTTTAGCCTCTGTATATGTCTGAGGCTCTGAAATGCTATGAAGGTTGGCCATAAGAGAAAAATTCACTGTATTATGATGTTTGCTCTTATTCCAAGCAGATCTACCCTCTAGTAACTCATCATCATGAAGAGCACCAATTGTCGAAGCCCACCATTTAGGCCAAAGAGTAGATGAACCAATATCAAAATCAGGAGGAACGACCTCTACTGGATCAGCTGGAACTAACATAGCTGGAAGAACATCCAGATCTTGCTGAATAGTGGTCGGTGGTGGAAGCGGCTGCTGAGGTGCCTGCACCTCTACAGAATCCCTCCCATAAAGTGGACCAAGTGGAAGATGAACACCCAAATCAGAATCTTTCTGAGGCTGAACCTCAGAACAAACAGGAGAAGACTGATAGAAGAGCCCACAATTCTCATCAACCACGACATCACGACTAAAGATTAGATGATCATTGTTTGCATCTATCAATCTGTATGCCTTATGGTTCTCACTATAACCTATAAACATGAGTTTCTGGCTCTTGGAATCCAAATTAGTGCACTGAGCATCAAGAATCCAAACATGAACAATGGAGCCAAAAACCTTCAGGTGACTAATGTTCGGCTTACGTCCAGACCAGGCTTCTTCAGGAGTCATCTTCTTCACAACATGAGTAGGAGATCTGTTCAGAAGATAAACAGCAGTATACACTGCTTCAGCCCAGAACTTCTTAGGAACATGTCTATGCTCCAACATAGAATGTGCCATTTCAGTAATGGTGCGATTGCGACACTCGACTACACCATTCTGCTGAGGGGTGTAAGGTGTGGTGAATTGGCGCTTTATGCCATGTGCAACATAGAATGTGGAGAAATCTTTGGAACAAAATTCCCACCCATTATCAGACCTGAGAGTAATAATAGAAGAACCAGACTCTTTTTCCACCAAGGCCTTAAACTACTGAAATATGCTAAACACCATTGATTTAAGCTTCAAAAAATACACCACATCTTTCTGCTGAAATATCAACAAAAAGCAAAAAATACCTGGATCCAGTAACGAAAGGCGTGTGCATTGAACCACGTACATCAGTGTGGACCAACTGTAAAACCCTGGAAGCCCGCCATGAGTCGCCATCAGAGAAAGGAGTTCGATGTTGCTTTCCAACCTGACAAGCCTCGCAAACTCCATGAGTTTGAGTCTAAATCGCAGGTAGACCACCAACGAGATCATCTTGTGATAACCAGTGTTCCACGGAGTTCCTTGACGGGGACGGGGGAACAGGGGGTCTAAGTTTGGGGACAGCGGGGGGATGGCGTCGGGGGGGCAATGGGGGGCCGGTGCTGATATACATATGGTACTTGAATAACTAGTTATAAAAAGATGTTTAAGAATAACATTTCAAATTAAACTTTGGCAAATTAATAAAATTGCAAATACTAATATTTTAAATACTTGAATACTATTACTAAAAGAATAAAAGTACATAAAATATTAAAATTTGACAAATGAAATTGTCAAATTTGAGATTTCTATTATATGAATATCGAAAATATGACATGTCACATCATAATATCATATCATAAAGATGATTACAATGAGTAGCATGATACATTGATATCAAAATAAGTACAAAATGTAGTGAAGGGAGGGTGGGAATTGGCACATTATGAAGCAACGGCTATCCTCCTGGGCCCCACCCTACATGCATGCACGGTGAGCCCTACTATTTGTGAGGTAGGAAACTAGCCGTTTGCAGGGATGGGTGGTAGAAGTGAAGCAGGTGATAAGGTGATAGTGGTCACCACCGTTTTCAAGCCCAGGCTGCATACTAATTCCCCGGAGCGAGAAGGAGGCCTCTAATCATCCCCAAACTCCTCGTCACTCGAACTACTGGAATCCTTGCAGTCAAGCTCTGCCACACTAACACCAACCAGCCTTGCATTTGAAGCCGAAACTGAAGCAGTTTGGCTTATGACTTTTAGAAGGGTCCCACAAGCTTTAGGGTTCGGCCCAAGGCTCACATTCCAAGAAAATTAAAAGAAATTTTTAAAAAATTGCTTTTTTGGACGTCCCAGTGCGGGGGACACCTGGGCATCTCCGAGACGCTCGAGGGACGGCCAGAAGCCCCCAAGACGTCTCAAAGACGTCCAGGCGTCCCCACCATTTCCTCAGAGTTTCCCAAGTCCCGATGGCGGTGGGGGGACGGCGGGGGGATGTTTCTCAGTCGTCCCCAAGTCTTTGAAACGTCTGAGTCAGGGGGATGGCTGAAATTTGGGGGGGGGACGCATCCCGGTGGAACACTGGTGATAATTGAGAGAGATAGTGCATGTTCAGGTGCCCATAACGCTGATGCCAGAGACTGTTGATAGAAGTGCTCCTGGCTGCCATAGCGTGCTCTTGAGAATCACCAGAATCAACAAGTCTATAAAGACCATGATCCTCAAGTCCCTAAATGACTGTAGTTCGTGTCTCTCTGTCAACAATACTGCATGTATGCATACTGAAGACGATGTCCAACTGAGTAGAGTGAGTCATAATATGACTTACAGAAAGTAAGTTCAACTCCATACCAGGTACAAAGTATACATCGAGAAATATCAAATTTCTCCCACCAGATTGAATCTGAACATTGCCCTTTGCCGACAATAGTATACTCTTCGCCTCCTCCAAAGATAACTGAATCTCTGAAAGGCGTGTACTGAATGAACCAATCCCGGCGATGCATGAAATGGCATGAAGCACCAAAGTTAATGTACCAAGCAGATGTGTTTACAGGATCTGTAGAACTCTTTGCCATGAATGCAAAGAAGGCAGACTCCTACTCAGTGTGCTCCGCCACATGTGGTTTCGGTCTAGACTCTCCTTGCTTGCCTTGTTCAGAGGCCAAGCATTTCCGGCAATCCTTCTTCATGTGGCCAAACTTGTGACAATAGTTGCATTGAATATTCTTTGACTTTGAAGAATCTGAAGACTACCCCTAATTGTGTTGCTGAAAGGACAAAGGCTTGGCCTTATTCTTCTGAAATGTCTTTGCAGGGAATGCCTGCACTAAAGAGGATGAAGTGGCACTTGTACCAAACTGTTGTTTCCAACGATCCTGCTGTAGAAGTTTGTTGCAGAGATCTGGAAACGTCAAGTCAACATTAGTCGCTATAATGTTGAGCATCTCAATAAAGTGCTCATACGGATGTGGTAAACTCTTCAGAGTGATCACCACCATATCTTCTTCCTCCATCTTCCGACCAATAGCCTCGAGCTGATCTCGAATGTCCTTGATCTTGGTCAAGTGTGCCTGCAAAGGTGTATTCTCATCCATGACGATGGAAAACATGTTCTTCAGAAAGAATGCACGACTCTTTTCGGAAGTCTCATGAAGATCTTTTAGAAGATCCCAAATCTCCTTTGCTAATTTACCTGAAGGAACCTGAGGTAGCTAGTCATCAGTGATTGATAACTTTATGAGCATAATGACTTCCCAATTCCGCTCATCAAACTTCACCTGATCCTTATCAACTATGAGAGGTCGTGTCGTGGTACCCAAAACAATCTAGTCAAGACATTGATACTCAAATATCGCCATCATACGCTACTTCCATGTGTTGTAGTTGTGACCGCTGAACTTCTGACTGTTGTCCAACATGATGTTGGTCAAAGAGGCCATGCTTCATGCTTTTCGAGGCACGAAAAATGAAGATGACGCAAGGAGATAGATGGCACAAAATTTGAGACAACACACCCTGAACTCAGGAAGAAATCCGAACATGGATTTCAAGGCACAAAGAGGAATTTCTGCAAATTGAAAAACACGAAACCCTAGGTACAAAAAAATACCTAAAATCAAGACAAATCCATCGGCACAAATTCCAAGGCACGGATTTCGAGACACCCAAAAAAACTTGATGACGATCCAGAAATCCTCTCGAAAAAACCAGAAAGAATCTATTGTCGAAAAAAAAAAAATCGACTGGAATCAAAGGTTTTATTGCCAAAACCCTAGTCGGATCTGAAATCACGATTTTTAGAAGATCATGCCTCAAAAAGACAAAAAATCGCGTCTAGATTCTTTGCAAAAATTCGAGCAAAGGCCAAAAGAAAGGCTCAGCATTTTCAAAGGTTTTCTAAAGTCGGGATTTTTGGGCGCGATTGTTGTTTCTTTCTAGCACGCGACTTCTGCATTTTTTTTTTCTGACCACGTGAGAAACATTTTGGACAAATGCAAAGCTTCGAAAAACACCCGATCGATTACACTTGCTTTGATACCATAATACAAATGCAGAGCATATGGATTTCAGAATAATCAAATGATTATTTTCAAAAGGTAAATGAGTACATATAGATTACAAAGAGAGGGAAACGTAACGTTTCCATAATCAACAGAAGCAAGAAAATAGGAACTACTAAATACCACTAGGAGTAACAGAACATTACACCGAGTTGAGCATTAATTAAATAGTACATATAACTCTAATAGTATTATCACTAACTGTAATGCATATTGCTCAGTAAGCCTCCAAATTGATATTTGTTAATGTTGTAATTTGCGCCTTTTCGTGCAACACAAAACGGAACAAATGTGCAATAGAACTGCTCTTCGAATTAAATGAGAAAGTTCACTGTAAAATAAACACTAATGACTAATCTACTATTAACAATATGTCCTTTCAATTTACAATGTTTACAATATTTTTTGAGGTGATTTTGTCTATGCAATACAAACTAACTAAATTAAAACCTATCTTTTTTGTTTTCTTAATCTAGAGGCACAAGGTGATTCAACACATCAACACTAGACAAGAGTCTTTTTGGGCTTTTGACAAAAAGAAATCCCTACAGATACATGCTAGTGTTGTTCAACTAAATGCAGAGACTAAACAATGCAAGCACACACACAGATTGAATATGCTAAAACACAAACACAAATGCTATGGTAAACCAAATGAAAGATTTGGTACGAAGCCACAATCTCCACCTTCGAGCCAACCTACAATACAAAGCTTGCAAATTTGCCAAAGCAATTTAACCCTCAACACACATAACAACACATCTCAATAAACATTTATAAGCAAGATAGATGTAATAAATTCCATTGAGTGAATAACAAATTCCGGATAACAACAACACTTGGTGAACAATAATTTCAACAATATGCAAGTGTGAGAATTAAACTACCAATCTAAGTGCAAAATGGCACTTATTTATACTATTTAATAATTTACAAAGCTATGAATGAGAAAATAATAAAAGTTAACTGCAAGTTCTGCTCTAAGACTAATTAATTGCATGAAATGCAATTTTTATCACAAAATATCTCATCCACTAATTCTAGAAACTAATCAATGCAATTACTAGTTCCACTCTTCTATTCTTGAAGTCATCTTTGTTTTCAACATGTCTTTAACCAAAATAAGATGACTAAAGACAATTGACTGATGGCATTTCTTTAATATATAGGCATCATTGACTTCACTTATTCCTCTAAACTAGCCGACCTAGCTCAAAATATCAATATCTTCCTTTTTTTTAAATATTTTCAAGGACTAAAATAGACGTCAACCTTTACATAGTCAGTTTATCTTAGAAAGGAGACTTAAAAAAGCAAAAGCTATTTTTATAAAGTGGCATCAAACTCTCTTAATAAATCAAAAGACTAAAAATTGCACTTCAATCAGCTTTTTCTCCTAGGCACAACTTTATTTTTCCGATCAACACTTTTGAAAGAAAACAGAAAATGTTAAAAAGTGTGATTTAATTCCTTTGCTAATCCCTTATGTTTGCCGCCGACTACAAGCCTCTTCAAAAAGTGTGCTTTCCTTTCTATAGTTTTCTAGAAAGTTATTTTCATTAGATGGCCGACTTTTTCAGAAAATTTAGAAAACCTTACAAATAATGTGTCTTTTTCATAGGTGGAGTTTATGTATATTGACCATTAGTTTGAAAAGGAGACAAACTAAGGTGAAAAGTGCACCTCTTTGAATGCTGACTAGGCAAAATATTAGCCTTTTCCTCTTTATTTTGTCTTTTTCCTGGATGCGAATTCCTTTTATTGAGTGATTTCCTTTGGAAAAACTGCACTAATTATGTCTTAGGAGATTTATCCATTTTAATGACATTACTTTTGCTGACTAGACATTTGCTTTGATCCTGTTCTGAACTGTCTTTTATAATCAAGTCTTTATTCTATGGCATAATTTTATAACACTGACCACCATCTTCAAGAAAAAAAGTGAAAAAAAAATTTCTAATAGCACACTTTACGAATATTTTCCCAAGCATGATTCTATCATCTGACTGCCACTTTCAGATAATGATAAAATTCATGTAAAAGTGTGGTTACTTTATTTTTGTCTTCAGAAGCGACTTTCATAGGGCATACTTGTCTTGTATTGGGTGTGGTTTTACTGAAATCACTAACTTCTCTCTTTGACCTCTTGAAACTCGGATTGGGCATTGTTCTTTGACTTGCAATGCAGTATAAAATATGCTTCAAAAACTTAACAGTTTCACATCATGATAAACTAGCCTGTCATCATAAAAAGACTCTTCTTTGGTGGTGTGAGTTGATGTTTGCAACATCACCTCTTACACAAACCTTCATGCTTTACAAAGCACCAACATTCTTATCCTTTCTTTGGCACGATTCCATCAGACAAACAATCCATGTTGGTGCCATCCTTTTATATTCTTTGTTTTCTTTTGTAACTTCTAACTTTCTTTATTTGGTTGCTATTTCATTTTAACAGACCAGTTGCAATCCTCTAATTCATATCATCATGTGCTGTTCTGGAAGATTGTGCGCCATCTTTGTTATTTCATTTCTAAATGCCAAAACTCGTGTCTTCATACCTTCATCACTCTTTGCTCAAATCAACTTGCTGGCTGAACTTGTTAGCACTCTAAAAGTGCACTGCTTAAGGCTCATTTCATTGTCCTTCACTTGCAGCTACCATAGCCAAGAACTTCATCTTTAACTTGGAATATTGCAACAACAGTCAATCTACAAGAATTCACTAGTAGAAATAATGTGGACTTTGACATAAAACCTTTATCACTTGATGGAAAATGATTTCAGTGAATCTTAACAAATCATTGGAAAATGGTATCAAGTTGTACAAACATTGAGTTTCAAATTGGGTGCAAAAACATCAAAACTTCTACACATCATATTCTACTAAGCCACATCATTGCCAAATGTTTAAATCATTGGTTAACACAATATGACTTGTCAAATTCTGTAAAGACCTAATTGTGCCATGTGTCAAACATTTAAGTCTTGTGCCAACATTTGAAGACATATATAAACTTATTGATCCCAAAGAGGTTCATGATTATGACCGTATTGAGTTCCATTAAAACATTTTGCCGCATTCATCTAAAACAATTTCCACATGCATTGAGCATCATACCACATTGTTGGTCATCACCATAACATCTTTACTTGCTTGCACTTGCTATAAAAGAAGAACAATTATACATCACAAAGGAGACAGAAATCAGAAGAAGTAAGTTAGATTAACACTAGCCCAAGTTCGGTCACAAAACAAGAGCAGAGAAGTTCCACACTGATTGTGCTTGTAATTCATTGTAAAGAAGACTGAGGTCTCATTCTATTGTAAGCCCTTGCAGCAAAGACTGTTGATGTAATTTAGAATGTAAATCAATAAAACCTTTGTTTGATTCATATCTTGTGCTATTATCATTTCACTGTGTGAAACTATTGAGTGTTTGTTGTGTTGGATGGATGGTCAGATAGTTCTTAACTGAACCATCCATCCGTGACTGCATCAAATAAGAAAGCAGAGCTGCTTTAAAGGGCAATCTCTGAATGCAATAAACCAAGAAATAGATTCTAATAAAGATGATTTCCAAATGGAGAATCACTACTTATTTATGGGAAAAATTAATTTCGGAGAGTAGTTAAGCCCCTAGTTAGACTGACTAACCAAAAACCAAAAACTAAGAAACTACTAGAAAAGAGTCATGCACACCACATGTCAGACACTCCCTAAGTATATCACACATACTGACACATGCTGAATTAGGAGCATATGGAAGTATGTTCATCCTACAGATACAAAGAGACAGGTTCTGAAGGCAGAAAATTGCTACATTCGAACAATGGAAAGCATGAATGTGTTTTTGTCTTCAACCTCAGCTGATCTAACCTCTTTACTTAAAAGAAAAATTTAAAAATAGAGCATAGTCCATTATGCCTTACAAGAATCTCAACTAATGTTAATGGGAAATAGTTTTCCTTGCTGATAGATTAATTAAAAATATATATTGATACAATTTTGAAGTACATTGGAAATCTAAATTATGGAAACTAACTTCTGAATTTCCAAATCAAAATCTGGTTGATGACCTCCAATATCCCAATTGAAGTATAAAACTCTGCAAACCAAAAGATCTGACAGATACATGAAATTCTAACTTTATAAATTATAAACAATAAAATTCTGCTCAGACACAACCAACACACAGAACAGCCAAAGCTCTCAGGTAAGCCGATTTCAATTATGAAGGTAAATCAATCTTCAACATATTAAGGGCTGATCTAGCTAAATACCAAAATTTTGGTTAAAGAAAACACCCCTTATTACAATGAACCTTGCCATGTTTATAGGCAAACAAGCCCTCTCTTGCAGATGACCCACTCCTAAAGATAGACTTCCTCCAAAAATAACCTTATCCATGCTTTATCCTCCTCAAGTAGTCATTTCAATGACTTTATATGCTTTGTTTTATTTTAGGAGAATAGACATGTATTAGCATCATTCTATTTTTTTAGAAAAGTCTTGTGCTTTATTCTTATTCTATCTTTGTTGAATAAACTTATCTTTAAATTCTTGTTCACATGTAAAACTTTCTTGTGTTAAAGAGTCCTCTTAGTGAAACGCTGCACTGAACTCATTACACATACCCCTGTTTGTCTCACTTGCGCTTTGACTGTCTGACCGGCTACCAGCAATATGTACTTCATGCCTGTGGTTTTCTATCTCCTGAAGAGCAATCTTCATGGACTTCATTTCTTTTGTTTGTTCTTCCAAAGAATGTATAAGCCCTTCCAAATGTTTGCTATCTGGCAGAGAATACTAAACAAGTGTAAATTGAAGCATAATATAGAATACATATTGTTATTCTCTTCTAATGTCCACGTAATCTAAAGAATGATTTTTATAGGAAACAATGCTCACGTGAGTTTTGAAAACCACAAAAGCATCAATGACTGACCTTCAAGTTTTGATTTAAGCATTTCTCTGCTAGCTTCAGCTACTTCAGCTGCTGCAGCAGCAGCAGCTTTAGCTGCAGCCACAGCTTCCTCAGCTGGACTAGGTACTATGGCCCTCTTTTCTTCAAATTCATCAGCTCCAGAAGCAATCTGACGAATCCAAGATTTGAATCTGGGAATAACTGCTTTCTGTCAAAAGACAAAAACATCACAAAGTGAAACGCCATCTACAACTACATGAATATTGATCAGAGTACATTCAATAGCCAAATAATATCAGCATAGATATATGTTAATAGGATAAAAGAGTTTCTTTGCAAATCCAAGATTACATTTACTGACAACTTAAAATATCACCAAGTGGTTATGCATATCTTATAATCATATTTTTTGTTGTATTACATAAGTATGGTGTTTCCTTCTTCCTTCTGGGACTCATTTTTGCAGACAATGTGTCAAGATTCATAAAAAAATATATCTACAATTCTACAAATATAAGTAAAAGCCAACCTTGAAAACCACACCCGTTCCAGCACCAGTTGCAGAAAGCAATCCCAAAGCCAAAAGCAGGTGTGTCCAATGAAAACGTGATGGTTGAACCGTTGGTGCTGTTGATGCTGTAACTAGTGGGCCAGCAGAATGCTGTAGAGTTTGAACAGGAGATTGAGATTGTAGAGTGGCAAGTGGTGTTGATTGCCTCTCTTTAAAAAGACAAAAAGAAAACAATGTCAGTGATTCATCTCCCCGTAATCCAGTATAATATAAAGCATTTTCAAATAGATTTAGTCTGAGGATAGAAAAAAAAATTAACCGTTGTAACTCATGTTTTCTAACAGCAGATTAATAATTTTATAAGCCAGAGACACTCGGTGGTTTGTCCTCAAAAAAGCAGCAAACCAATTTATAGCTACACAACTCAAGATTTTCAAGAAAAAGAACATCAGCAATTCCTTGCCTTGAGTTGGGACAGTTGTTCTTGCAGCCAATTCTTGAGAGGGGGTATCCTAGAATGCATCACAAAAAGTTAGTAAACCACAGAGTTCTTTGGGCACATATATCTCTGAAGTGCACATATGCAATCAAAACTGTAGCAATGTAATTGAGTACAAAACTTAATGGCAGAAGAGAAAAATGAAAAAAATAGCTGTCAAAGGGCCATGTAAGGAAAACAGACGACTTTCTTACTGGCACTCGGCAAAATGCTTCATCAATCTCCTCCTTTGTTAAGCCCTTCCTTTCCAGAAATGAGCGTCGATACATAACAGGAGAACCTCTGACTTTAGGATGAGATAAAAATTTGACTGCATTTTGCACTTGATCTTCTCTCATGGGCTCTGAATTTGCAAAAGGCCAACTTCCATCCTTTTCCTTTGTAATGTCTCCTTTGTCTTCTGGAACTCCGCCACCTTCGACCACTTTCACGGATTCACCTGACAAAATCGAAAAAAGGCAGTTTGCATGAAAAGTAATAATTGATAAAGGAGAGAGAAGTATAGATGTTATTTAGAGAACAATTTGGTCATTCTCAAATATACTGGCACCAAAATCCATACTGAAAAAGACAAAATGGATAAAATCTTGAGAATTTATTGAAGATTGAAAATGAGAAAATTTGATATATATATATGTATTTCAAAGCTTGGATTCGGCTACTTTACTTATGAATTAAGAACAGTGTTACAATGACAGCTGTGTACCAGACCTGATAATAGTTTCCCATCAACTTGATTTGGAGAAGAAGATTCTGTCGCCATCTATTCCTCCCTTCGCCCTCTACGCACAGTTGAGTAAATTTTAAGTAGTAGTTAAAGAAGGAAAAAAAGGAAACAATCAGAAACACACGGTGCTCTGAAGCTAGTTGCAGTTAGGTTGCTTGGATCACTGAATAGTAAACTCTAACACAATTGCCAACAAGAAAACAACAATATAAGACAGTTTTTATATAGGCACCATCTGATATTAGAGAAAATGTCATATGCTTGGATTGAGAACAAGATTTCTGATAATTGTTAAAGTCCAACACAGTTGTATCGAGAAACCCTTCTTGACACTTATGCACTGCAAAACATTGAGATCATTGATTTCATAAATTACTTTTTTTAGATTTTCTCCACAGGTTCTAAACTTAAAAACATGCATCCAGAAACTTCTATAGGTGAAGAAAAGTGGATGGAACACAGAAGTTTCCAGAAATAGGATTGGAAAAATTCATGGATTAATTGACTTAGTTATCTTTTCAATTTACTTTCTTTTAGTTCACAGTGAGATGAACATTATACTCTCGATCGATTAGGTGACTGTCTATATTAAGCATCTTCCAGAACTCAAAAATATGGTTTTTGATTGCTAGAAAAACAATCCACACTCTCCAATGGGAAGGAGCCCATAGCGTAGAGCACCTAGGCATCCTAATAGGATCTCCTGTGTTCAAGTCAAAGTTGGCCTACAGAAAATATGATGGTATCAGGGATGGGCTGCAAGCCCCGAGCAAAGAAGCATGACCTAGGAGGCAGTGTTGAAAGAACTATCACACTCCAAACAACAAGGCCACTGACATCTCAGAGATAAACCTCCTCAACATGCTAGCATACCGATGGAGGGTTCATAGGTTCGTCTTCTAGCTGGTCCATAGAAAACATCAGATTAATACTCAGAATTATGATTTAAATTGTTTATTCAAGTTAACAAACAAAACACTTTTTATTTTATAATTGTTTATATAATTTTAGACAAAAAATCATTTTTTTACTTTATTTTGATGCAAATATATCATGCAAATACTAAATATCTTCATGTCCATTGACACTGACTACAAATTCCAGTAGTCACAAAACAAGGGGCATATTCATATACAGGTACCAATTTTTTTCATTTCTTTCTACGAAGTGTTCTAACAATTGTCAAACCAAAAATGTATATATACTGCTAAGAGGGTGAAAAACCTGGCACTTTCTTCACCCCGAAGCCGAATCAAACCCTCTTCAAAAGCCTTCATACGCTTCTGCAATATAATATATTGTCCAGAATAACTAAAATTCTGCCAATGTAAGCCTTTCAGAGGTGAAACATCTATTTATAGTTGAGAAATGGACTCAGGGAAGATTATGGGGTTCGAACTCATGACCTCCTCACAAAATTAGTAGTAAGAACAAGACGATTATGACGATTATGTGTTGTGTGAGAAGCACAGCGTCGGTCAGAGGAATATTGGTATTTTAGTGAAAGAAAATCGATAAGTGGGCCCAGCCTTATGTCATTACCCTCGTATCATCAAAGGTAAATACAATTTCATAACTTCAATTATAAAATTTAATCAGGTTTTTTTTTAATTGGGAATTCATTCAATGAGCCCTCTTATAATCTCTGCAATATGTAATGGATCTTTATCTACCGCATGCAAATTAAGAGTTGAATCCATGATCTAGACTACCTAAAGCAACAGCCGAGATCAAATGAGCTAACCCAGAGATCAAAATTTAATCAAGGTTATTAGTAGTATAGTCTATAGAATATTTTTATTACAATATTTTATTGTTAACATTTATATGAGCATTGTATGTTAAATATAATTCAATAAAATAATAAAGTAGAAGGTTTATACTAAAAAGTCGTAGGTAGGTACATATAGTTCATTATTTGTTTTGAAGAAAAGTTCAATTTTATTTTAATAATTATTTAGTCATTAATCATGTCACTCATGCAATTGATGATTTAATTGAAAGTTGATATATATATGGGATCAACTTACGATTATATGATCTTCCTAAATGAACATAATGTCCTACATTAATGTATCAATGCCATAATCAATTTACAACTAGGGTATGCAAAAAAAGCAATTTGTTATGATAGGAATTCCTTTGGTCTAGGGAAAGGATAGGAAGTTAGTGACTATTACCAAATTCAATTAATTGGTCACAAATTTGATGAAGGTTACAAGTAGAAGTGTAGAAGATGGACAAGAAAAATAAGTGAAAATTATTTAACTACATGATGACCAAAAGAGCACAAACTAAAAGAATTATAGTTGTGAAAGAATATGCATAAAATGACATAAAAGCTTCCCTATAAAGCTCAAAATGATTTACACAAAGGTAGAGTATGGATGAATAGCATGCACTAGATTGATGAAGATCATGTTGTGTATCAGTAAGTGATGTTGATCAAGAAGGATTGAAATAAAATAATAAGGGTAGTTGGAGAATTAGAGTTGAAATAAAACTGAAGTTAGATTTTTAATGATTTTTGGTCTTTCTACTACTATTTTTGCAAACTGGTTTTATGAATAATTACCATAAACTTTCTTTGTGGGTGTGTGTTTTTTTAATAATTTTATTTGACATCAAAGAAGACTTGTTGCTGCACCTGGAGTGTAGACCGGTTGGTTAGTCTTGCCTGGTAACGGAAACTTAAGAGAATCCCATTCGGTCGTGGCGATACCACCTCCGAGATACAAAAAAAGAAGAAGAAGACTATGTTGCTATATTTTCTATCTTTTCTTATATTCATATAAATTTTAGCATCTTTTTTTGTGCAAATTACCTATGTTGCTACAAGTGAAATACTCTAATCTAGCTAGTAAAAAAACAAATAGAATAGCAAAAACAAAGCATTGTGAATCTAAATAGAATCTATAATTTGTATGTAGCATAATGACTCAAGAAAAATCTATGTTGATTCTCTACTAAATAATTCTTACATTCTCATGGATACAAAAACCAACATAGTCTAAAATTAGGGCAAATTGTTGAGCTCTTACAATCCTTTATTCTTGTTTTATTAACTAATAACACAATTAGCCCTCAAAATAATGCACACCTGTGAATAAATCAAGACTAAAATCTAGAAATTAGTAAAAGCAATAAATGACCCAAAATGGCTAACATGTCAACTACAAATAAAACCCCAAAAAATTATAAGGCAAAAATGAATGCAAATTAGGGGGAGCCCCAATATTTAAAGGGCAAAACATTATCCTCCCCATCTTTTAAAAAATCTTGAAGAGATGTACTTGATTTGGTAAACTTCACGAATTCTTATTTTGCAACCTAAGTGTTGTTGGAAAGAGGTAAACCAAGTCGTTTCACTAAATACACCTTATAATTCTTAGATCTTGTAGCAACAACCTTATTATCAACTATATTTTTTATTTTCTCTCTTTTTTGTGGCAATTGACTATGTAAATCTCCCAATGTTTTCTCAGCTTGAACTTCTCTCTACCTAGAAGATAGGGATAAAGATTCATGACATTAAATGTAGGACTATTTTCAAATTCAAGGCAAAAATATTAAATAAGCATTCTCGCTAATTTTCTTTAGTATTTTGTAAGGGTCAATTTTCTTTGGCTTCAATTTGTTATTAGTTCCTCAAGAAAATCTCTCTTTACACAAGTAAACCATGATTCTCTTTCCTTCTTGATACACCTTTTTTGTTGGAAATATTGTCCTTGATGTCAAAGGTGTATGGAAAAAATTGTTAGAATTATTCTCATTGATGTCAAAGGTGTATGGACAAAATTGTTAGAATTATTCTCATTGATGTCAAAGGAAGACTTTCATGATGAAAATTTTATTGATTGAAGACAAGAAATAATAAGAGTTTGATTTAATTTATTTATGGCCGACCTCCATCTACTTATGGCAGCGCTAGATTTAAAAGGTAGAAATTAAAATAGACTATTAATTAAAGGGGCCAACCCCTAAAGGAAGTTTTATCTCCCATGGATGGTTGACCTCACATTAAATTAATATTTATCAAAGATGGTCGACCTACTTTGGAAGGTATTTAAATATTAAAATAAATTTTATGTCAAATCTTGGCCAACCTACTTTTGATAAAGTGTGTGATTTGGATATAAATACAAGTTTTTTTGGAGGTTAGAAAGCAAGTTCTTCAATGCAAAATCATTCCTTTTAAGAGTAGAGATTAGGAGAAGAAGAGCATATTTAAGAATAAAATGAATAGATTTATAGCAAACATTGTGACTGACTTAGAGCATACCTTTAAGGCAGATTTATAGCAGACATTGTGCCTAATTTGGAGCAAACTTTTAAGGCATATTTATAGAAAACATTGTGCCTGATTTGGAGCAGACCTTTATGGGAGATTTATAGCAAACATTGTGCCTAATTTGGAGTATAATTTGGATCAAAAATTGCATCATTTTAGAGCAGAGATATAAATGTGAACTTGAGTAGAGATATAAGGGAGATTTGGAGCAAATATATAAGGTGAAATTGAGCAGAGATATAAGGGAGATTTAGAGCAAATATTAAGGCAGAATTGTAACAAAAATAAGTGAAGTTTTGGAGTAGACATTAGAGAGTTTGGTGCCTTCCAATTTAGAAGAGATTGGTGTCTCTTATTGAGTCGATGCTTGGTTGTGGGGATTAGTGTCCCTAGTAGGTTGGTGCCTACAAATCTTGTAAGTGGTGATTGGTGTCTCCAATGGGTTTGTGCCTATGAAGATTGTAAGAGAAGTTTCATATAAGAAATATTTTTTCATAATTTTCCCTTATAATGGTTTCCATGTAAATCATGCATTCTTTTTATGTTGCATAATTATTAGATCTTGTGTGATTGATATTGTTGTGGTTGTTAAGTTTTGAAAAAAGAAAAGATTGTCTTATACTAATTCACCCCCTCTCAGTATAAGTGTGTGTTTCATCAATTGGTATCAGAGCGATTTCCTTTGAAAAAGAGCTTAATTGCTCAAAGGTAGATCATGGAAGCACACATGGCCGAAGGATATGGATTTTCCTCAAATAGGGCACCACTATTTGATGGACCAAATAATGATTTTTGGAGCATAAGGATGGAGACTTATTTGAATTCTCTAGGATATGATATCTAGTGATCCATTGAATTTGGTTATACTCCTCCTACAACCCCAATAATGGATCAAGCCAAAAAGAGGGCAAGCGAGAATAATTCCAAAGCCAAAAATGCAATCTTGTGTGGATTATTTGAATCAGAGTTTGTGAAGGTTATACACTACAAATCAGCTAAGGATGTGTGGGATAAATTAAACAATATATATGAAGGAGATGACAAGGTTAAGAAGGCTAAGCTTCAAACCCACAAAAGACAATTTGAGAGTTTGAAGATGAAGGATGAAGAAAATATCGTTGCTTATCTACTTTGCATGGATGAAATTATCAACACTATTTGTGGTCTTGGAGAGAAGATTGAGGATGCAATCATTGTGAAAAATATTTTAAGATCTCTCTCTTTGTGATATTTTATGTGAAAGTTTCAACCATCAAGGAAATGAAAGATCTAGACACCTTGATGATGGATGAGTTGCATAGGATCCTCACGACATATGAAATGAGGATGAAGAAAGTGAAGCCATCAAAATAGGAAGAAACTTTCAAAGTATGTCCAAGAAGATGACAAACAAAGGATACATATCAAGTGAAATTTCAAGTGATGAAGAAACTTACATTGTGCAAGAAAGCACAAGAAAGGATTTAGGAAACATAAAGGTAAGTTTACTCTTAAATGTTTTAATTGTGGTATAATAGGTCATTTTGCTTCCAAATATCCACAAGCCAAGATTAAAGCAGTGAAGAGGAAGAAGAATACAACAAAAGGAAAGGAAGGAAATATTATCATAACAAGAAAAAGAATGCACAAGGGAAGCAAGAAAAGAATAACTTTTAAAGGAATAAAAGAGTCTTTAGATTCAAGAAAGAAGTAGCTCATATGAAGAAAGCAATGGAAGCTTCTCCAATAGTGATAGAGAAGAGATACTCTTTATGGTGATGGAGGTAAAGGACGACGAAGGAAAAAATAAAGAAGAAAGAGATTTAAAAGAACATACCAAAGATGATGAAGAAGAGGATCTTGAGAGGGAAATCCAATTTGCCTATAATAAGATCGAGAAGCTCAAGAAAAGGAATTCAAAACTAAAGTCACGACTTCAAGCGGATAGTGGAACTAAAGTGAAATCATCTGAAAGTCTTGAAGAATAAAAAATGATGATCATGGATCTGAAGATTCAAATTGAGGAAGCAAAACAAATTGAAGTTGTAAGAGATCGGTTGAAGGCGAAGGAATTGGATTGCAAGAATTTGGAGCTTGAAGTTGTTTCCTTAAGGAAGTAGTTGGAAAAATCAAATAATCAATTAAATCAAAGCATGAAGTTCGAAAAGAGCTCTGAAATTTTGGAAGATATTATAAGCTCCCAAAGATCGCCTTGTATCAAGACATGTCTTGGATTTGAGGAAAACCAAAAGACCACCAAGGAAGAGTCAAGTTTTAAGGCTATAGAGTTACCAAAGAAAACAAATGAAGAAAATCCTAAAGGATATGCTAATGCATTCAAGGAATCCATCAATAGTTGCATCAAAAAGGAGGGAAATAATATCCCACATAAGAACAACATTCCTCACAGGGACAACCATGAAAGATTCAAAGGATCATTCCCTTTGAGGAAAATGCCAATGACCAGGTTTAATGACTCTTTTTATGGGTATTGTTATTCATGTAATCATTTTGGTCATAAAGTAGTGAATTGTAGAGTACTTGCACAGAATGATTTTGGGTTCTCAAGTAGGGACTACAACGTATATGTTCCTTTCGTGGATTATAATGTTATATGTTACAAGTGAAAAAATTATGGTCACATTGCATACTTTTGTAGAAGTGGCTTTGTGAAACCACCTAGATTGAACAAAAAGGAGGAAACCATAGCTGAACAAAAGGGAGAATCTACAAAAGTTTGGAAAAGGAAATAAGAGAAAGAGAAAGAAAATCCATTCTTGTGCTCCATGCACAAGAAGCATCACTAAATTTGTAAGGAGAAGCATGATTTCAGGGGGATCTTACCATTGCATTGTCTTTTAGCCCTATAAAAAAGAAAGTTTTTTTTTCCATTGTTGTCAAAGAGGGAGAAGTAGAAAAAGTGGGAGCTAATCAATGCAATATCCCTTAGCTCTGAAGAAAAGACAATTCTAAGATAGAACAACTAATGCATATTCTATATGAATTTTTCCATGTTGTCAAAAGAGAAAATTTGCACAAAGGATGAGAGTTACAACAAGGAAGAGTTATAGGAAATAAAAAATTATGCCATTAACATCAAAAGGAAATACTACAATAAGTATTTCATTGTGAAGGAGAAAAGTATGTTACACTCCTTTAACATTGATGTCAAAGGGGGAGAGATAGAGAAAGGCGGGGCAGTGCAAAATGAGAGGATTATGTTTGAGTTGCCATCAATGACAAAAGGGGAGATTGTTGGAAATATTGTCATTGATGTCAAAGGAATATGGATAAAATTGTTAGAATTATTATTATTTTTGATGTCAAAGGAAGGCTTCTATGATGAAAAATTTGTTGATCAAGGACAAGGAATAATAAGAGTTTAATTTAATTTATTTATGGCTGACCTCCATCTACTTATGGTAGCATTAGATTTAAAAGGTAGAAATTAAAATAGAATATTAATTAAAGGGGTTGACCCCTTAAGGAAGTGTTATCTCCCATGGATGGCCAACCTCACATTAAATTAATGATGAAGGAGCACTCTCCGCTCTGCCCCCTTTCTAGCTCAAACTCACAATAACACCACAGGTTTGCATACAAAAATGCAAAAGTAAAGCAAAGTGTTCTTTTATTACCGAAATGACATTACATCAGCGCATGCCATTGAATGGGCTTTCATTACATCATCTGCAAATTTAAAACAAATTCGCTTTAGACTCTCACTAGTCTAACTTCTCTGGCTCCTCTCTCTCATTCTAGTCAGCTCTCTCTTCTTACCAACTTGCCTCTTCTCTATCTCTTGTTATCTCTTTATACTATAGTCCTCCTCCATGTTAGCCTTGTTGTTCTTCTCTCCTATTGTCGTAGTACCACCATATTGTCCAATGATCACATAGATTTTCCTGATAGTTGCATGGTTATCTATATCGTCAATTCTTATTTGTTTATGCCAGGTAATTTTCTCCATCCATTGGCTCATGTAGGGAACTGTTTGACCAATCATGTTGTTCCACAACAACGATGTGGAAACAACGAGTAACCTCTCTCCATGTGCCACCATAGTTGACCATCTCCGTGTATCTACTGCCATCAGATTGTTGCCAAGACTTCAGATCATCTCCCTCTAAAACCACTAAGTCACAACGATAAAGCCTTGTCAGAATATCAAACAAACTTTGAAGGATCTCACACCGAACCATGTTTGTCTCCTTGAAATTTCCACTACCATATCATTGATCATTATCCTCATCACCATTTGTAATTCGCAACAAGGATGTGAATTACCAACCATCCTATTGCCATCTGCCAACTATCCATACATGTCATTTCCCTATCTTCCCACCATGGTCATCTTCATTGTTGTATTTGTTCCCATCCATCACCTTGTCGAAGAGACCTCCAAACATCTCCCACTGAAACAACCAAGTCTCACCGATGAAATGTTGTTCTTCGTTACCATCACATGTCGGCCTGTTGAAGGGACTTCTCCAAAGTCACACTGAAACACTCTAGTCGTGCCGATATCGCCCCGTCAAAGGGACAAAGATTTTTGTCCTGCCAATGTGATAACCTCACACCGATGTCACCCCGTTGCAGGGACTTCCAAATGTTTCCCATCGAACACACGCAGTCACCTTGATGCAATGATCTCACAATATGTCGGAATGTCAAAGAGACATCCACGATTGTCTCGTCGATGACCATCACACACGTTGATAAGCCAATACATTGTACATCAAATGATGAAGAAGCTCCTCTCGCACCCTGATTGCTCTACAAGCCTGAACTCAACCCTTATTGAGTGAAATAACTCAAGTCGATGTGAGATCGCTCTCTAGCCCTGGATGCTCCTACATCAGACACCTAGTGTAGGAAAGAAATGTTTCACAAAAATTTGTGGATCCGATGCATATTCAGAATCCATCATGCTGCCTTATTCACCTGCACCTTCTTTCTCAATCAACCATGTAATTGGACGTCTCTGTCATCTTTCATCCTTCCTCTCTTCCTTCCTCTTTTCACGAATTCCAACTCCCACCAATCTACACTATGGAATGTTGGAAAAGCATATTCATCAATTTTATCTTCTTCATATGTATCTTCTTTCATTATCCTTTCAACCTTTTCTTCCTTCATTTGCATATAGTAAGGTAAATCAACTATTACCTCTTTCTCCTCTACTGCAACTTCTCCTTTTCCTGCAAATAAAACAAAGTCAACATGTTCATGGGACTTATCTTCCCCCACCTATATCTCCTCCATCCCTTCATCACATTCATCAGTTAATTTCCCTTCAAAGAAGATATCTATCTTCCTCATCTACTCTTTGAGTAGGAGATCTTCTTCACCTTCACCAAATTCTTCATCAAATATAGAATTTTCAGCTTCTGCTTCAGAAACTTCTTTTCACTCATTTTCTTCTTCTTCCTTAGTGTCACATGCATGACACTCTACTTCATCCTTTCTATCTTCAGTGACTTCTTTTGTCACAACATCTTTTTCCCCACTCCCGAATGCCATTGTCTTTGTTGTTACATTGAACAACTTCTCTCTCTCTGTGATCTCTTCTTCAAGAAGCTCTTGGTCTTCATTAGGTTCTTCATCGAACACTGGATCCCCATACATCACTGCATCATCCTCAACTGCTGCAATTATTCCTTCATTAGCACACTTTTCTTCAATCATTTCCACTTGGGTTTTCTCTTCTTCAAGTTCCTCCATTTCTCTCCACTTTTCAGTAGTTGCTACCACCTTTGGATCGTCATCCTTCATGTCTGCCAATAGATATCCTTCATTTTTAGCTTCTGGTTCCTCAACCTACACATCCTCTTCCTCTGTGTCATATGCATGACACTTTGTTGCATCTTCTTTCCTTTCTTCAATCAAAACATCATTAGAAGGATAAACATTACCTTAAGCTCTTGTCTTCTTTTGTTTCCACCCTCTTATCATGTCCTCTAATTCATTCAATTGTTGCTTCAACTCTATCAACTCTCTTTCCCGCAATCTCTTTATGATTTCCTCTAATCCGGGAATCCTTATAATCCATCTAATGATAATGCCCTTTCTCTTTTCCATTTTCCAATCCTCTCAAAGTTGTAATCAACACAAATATTCAACCCTCAGGTCACACAAATGCAAATTGCCTCTAGTTCGACGATTTGTTTACAGATCTTCAACACCTTTAGATGTTTCCCACACACTTTCAATGCTCTAATAAAGCTTCAAACCCTCAGGTTTTGCATATGTGAACTGCCTCATATTCGGCGATCTATTCAACTGCAAGAAATATCTCACTTGCACAACCATTCTCTACCCAACAAAGAATCTGGAAGATGCTTCCTCTACCCACTTTATCTCAATGGAGGAACTCTACACCTTCTACCCAGCTTTATCTTTGTTGGAGGATAATAGTTACAAGCCCTCTTTCATGTCTGCAACAAACATACTTTTCACAACTCTTTCTCTCGATCATCAACTGTAGATCCTGATGCATACTTTGCACTCTCAAGATCTTCTAGCTTTAACCCACACTCACAGGTCCTATTGCAATTGCATCATGTTCGGCGCTTTGTTATAGACTCAGGACAACCATGCACTCTCTCAAGATCTTTTGGATTCAACCCACACTCATAGGTCCTGCTACAATTGCCTCACATTTGACGCTTTGTTACAAACTCAGGAACTCCTACTCTAATACCACTGATGAAGGAGCACTCCCCGCTCTGCCCTCTTTCCAGCTCAAACTCATAGTAACACCATAGGTTTGCATACAAAAAATGCAAAAGTAAAGCAAAGTGTTCTTTTATTACTTAAATGACATTACATCAGCACATTCCATTGAATGGGCTTCCATTACATCATCTACAAATCTAAAATTGATTTACCTTAGACTCTCACTAGTCTAACTTCTTTAGCTCCTCTCTCTCATTCTGGTCAGCTCTCTCTTCTTACCAACCTTCCTCTTCTCTATCTCTCGCTATCTCTTTATACTGTATTCCTCCTCCATGTCGTCCTTGTCGTTCTTCTCTCCTATTGTCGTAGTACCACCATATTGTCCAATGGTCAAAAAAAATTTCCTAATAGTTACATGGTTATCTATATTGTCAATTCTTATTCGTTTATGCTAGGTAGTTGTCTCCATCCAATGGCTCATGTAGGGAATCATTTGACCAATCGCGTTGTTCCACAACAACGATGTGGAAACAACGAGTAACCTCTCGCCATGTGCCACCACAGTTGACCATCTTTGTGTATCTACCACCATTAGAATGTCACTGAGACTTCGACTCATCTCCCTCTGAAACCACCAAGTCACAACGATAAAGCCTTGTCAGAATATTGAACAGACTCTGAAGGATCTCACACCAAACCATGTGTGTCTCCTCGAAATCACCACCTCCATATCATCGATCACTATCCTCATCACCATTTGTAATTTGCAACAAGGATGTGAATTACCAACCATCCTATCGCCATATGCCAACTGTCCATACACGTCATTACATTCCATATTTGTCACTTCCTTGTCGATCCCACCATGGTCATCTTCATTGTTGTATTTGTTCCCGTCCATCATCTTGTCGAAGAGACCTCCAAACATCTCCCACTGAAACAACTAAGTCTCACTGATGAAATTTTGTTCCTCGTTACCATCACATGTCGGCCCGTTGAAGGGACTTCCTCCAAAGTCACACTAAAACACTCTAGTCGCGACAATATCGCCCCATCGAAGAGACAAAGATTGTCATCCCGCTGATGTGATAACCTTACACTGATATTGCCCCATTGCAGGGACTTCCAAATGTTTCCCATTAAACACACGAAGTCACCCTAATGAAATGATTTGACAATCTGTCGAAGTGTAAAAGAGACATCCATGATTGTCTCGTCGACAACCATCACACATGTTGATAAGCCAATACACTATATGTCGAATGACAAAGAAGCTCCTCACGCACATTGATTGCTCTACAAGCCCAAACTCAACCTTTATTGAGTGGAATAACTCAAATTGATGCAAGATCGCTCCCTGGCCCTGGATACTCTTGCATCAACTAATATTTATCAAATATGGTAAACCTACTTTGAAAATTGAATTTAAATATTTAAAATACATTTTATGTCAAATCTCGGCTAACCTAGTTTTCATAAAGTGCATGATTTGGATATAAATACAAGTTATTTTGGAGGTTAGAAAGCAAGTTATTCAATGCAAAATCATTCCTTTCAAGAGTAGAGATTAGGATAAGATCAAATTTAAGAAGAAAAGGAGGAAATTTGTAGAAAACATTGTGCCTGATTTGGAGCAAACCTTTAAGGCAGATTTATAGTAGACATTATGCCTAATTTGGAGCAGACCTTTAAGGAAAATTTATAGCAGACATTGTGCCTGATTTGGAATAGACCTTTATGGGAGATTTATAGCAAACATTGTGCCTGATTTGGAGTAGAATTTGGATCAAAAATTGCACATTTTGGAGCAAAGATATAAGGTGAACTTGAGCAGATATATAAGGAAAATTTGGAGCAAAGATATATGTGAACTTGAGCAGAGATATAAGGGATATTTAGAGAAAAGATTAAGGTAGAATTGGAGAAAAAATAAGTGAATTTTTAGAGCAGACATTGGAGAGGTTGGTGCCTTCCAATTTAGATGAGATTGGTGTCTCTTACTAATTTAATACTCATTTTTGGGGATTGGTGTCTCCAGTAGGTTGGTGCCTACAAAGCTTGTAAGTGGGGATTGGTGTATCTAGTGGTTTTTTCCAACGAATATTGTAAGAGAAGTTTTATATAAGAAATATTTTGTCATGGTTTTCTCTCATAAGGGTTTCCACATAAATAATGTGTTCTTGTGTTCCATAATTGTTATATCCAGTGTGATTGGTATTGTTGTGGTTGTTATGTTTTGAAAAAGGAAAAGATTATCTTATATTGATTCACCTCCCAGTATAAGTTTGTGCTTCATCATTTTCTCTTTGATGTAAGTTTGTATTTCTTTTATTTTGTTTGTTAGTTAGTTGCAATTAGTGTTTCACTTTCTTTGCACATTCTAGATATGCCTCACAAACTCCATTGCATCTTGGTTAACCCGTTCCCCTTTATCAAGGTTAATGAGATCAATCACCCCTTAGGATTGTTTCCAAAAATAAGCTAGAAGGGATACTTGTTAGTAGACCTATTATTGATATAATTAAAAGCAACCTCAAATTGTGCCAAAACTAGATCCCCTTGCCTTGGATTTTCACCAACTAGGCATCAAAGTAAATTACTAAGGCTTGTGTTTTCTACCTTTATTTGCCCATCCATATAAGGGTGATAGGATAACAGTATTGTAGTTTGATATTAATCTTTCCTCACAAATTCCTCCAAATTTTACCTAGAAACCTTGTATTCTAGATGCCACTAATGGTCTTCGGTAACCCATGCAAGTAGAAAATCTCTTTAAAAAATAATTAAACAATCTTACTTTCATCAGTGATCTTTTTACATGGAATGAAGTGAGCCATCTTAGAGAATTAGTCCACAAAAAAAAAAATAGAATCATTACCTCTCTAAGTATGAGGAAATACGAACATAAAAATCCATCGAAATTTTAATCCATTGCCCCTTAGACACTTGTAAGGGTTTACACAAACTCATGTTTTGTTGTCCACCTCTAGAAACTTGACAAACTCTACATGTAGAAATAAATTTTTTTACATATTTTTTAAGTTAAGGCCAAACTTTCCAAGATGTAAATTTTCTCCCTTCTGAAGTGTCCCCCCAAGCCATTTGAATATACTTCCTTGATCAATTTTCTCTCCTAAATCCTATGGGAATTCATAGCTGGATTTCTTTAAATGGAAATTCACATGCCAATAAGTATTTCTTAGAGAACTCATTACTTGCAATAGCAATATTATTAAGAGCATATATATATATATATATGTATGTATGTATATATATATATATATATATATTAAATAGAGATCAAGTATTTATTCTCCCTTCATTTCTTCAAATATAACAATCTCATTGGTCATTGAGACAAGTAGGTGAAGGATGCTACTTAAAGCATCAATGGCCATTTAAGTTTCCCCAACCGCATGTTGCACTTAAAATGTATAAATTTGTAGAAAGGAAAAATATTTAGCATGCTTATTGGATAATTTGACTTAAGATTTCATATATTACAATTCTTTTTTTTTGTTCGGTAAATCACTGCTAAGGGGTAGCACCCTAAACGATTTTGAATGGAGCTATGAACTGGTGAGGCCACATTCAGAGGACCTCATCCCCACCATTCCTCTTTCCCTCTTCCTATCCTCCCTCATCCTCCTCACTTCTCCTCTCCTTCTCCTCCTCTCTACCTCTCATTTGTTCACCACCGCCGATTACCCACCATATCCCTCATTTGTCCTCTTCGTCACCAAACACCACCTTCCCTGTATCACTGAGATAGTGGAGACTGCTTGACGACTATGCTTGCTTTCATTCCCGCCAACCTCCCTGCAAGACCCAACGCCATTCTTCTATCTGAGCACCTCCCACCAACTCCACCTCTCCATCATACCCTCCAACTTTGACCCTGCAGCAGCGCCTGATCTTCCTCCGTCCTCTAAGCATAGTCTTTGACCAGCGATCGATGAGCATTCGTCCCACCATCCACCAGTGGGATTCAAACACTAGACAATAGTTTTACTATTGCTTGCAACTTTCCATTGCACTATGGGGTCATCCCCCATATATTACAGTTCTTGATTATCATTCAACGAGATGAATTTCCCATACAATAAATAGTGTTTCCACAATTAAGAATAACATATAATTCTCTATCATATATGTCATACTTCTTATTTACATCATTTTGATTTTCACTAAAGTAGCAATTAGTTTTCCTTCTTGAATTTCCATGTCACCAATGGCTATTATGAAGCATCACACTTGATGGAAAATATCTTCTTAAATTTTGGTAGAGAAAGTATTGAGGCTTTCATCACCTTCCTTTTAAGCTACTTAAAACTTCTCTTAGTTACTTGAGTCAAATAAAATGACTTTCCTTTGGTGAAATCAATCAATGGAGAACATATCCCACTAAAATTTACAATGAATCTCTTATAAAAATTACTTACCCATGAGAACTCTTAACCTTCACATAATGTTTTAATGGATAGACCATTCAAGTATAGCCTTCATTCCAAGGAAAACCAACTTTTCTCTACAAAACTCACTTTCTCAAGATTTATAAACAACCTTTCCCTTATAAGCATGCCAAACACATTTTGCAAGAGTTTCAAATGTTCTTCCATATTCCTATTGAAAATTAAATGTCATCAAAATATATTATGACAATATTTCTAATATAGGGCCTAAATACCTAGTTCATTGTACACATAAAAGTGGTAAGAACATTAGACATTCCACATGGAATCACCAACCATTCATATGAACCATCATTATCCTTTAACATCATCTTTCATTCATCCCCTTCTCAAATCTAGATCTAATGGTAACCACTTCTCAAATCAACCCTAGGGAAATCTTAGCACTAGTTAAGCATTTTGGTATATCATCCATTCTAGGTAGTGGATATTAGTAATTTATGTAGTGATATTGTTGATTTCTCTAGATTCCACAAACATTCTCTATTTGCATCCTTTTTAAGGCGAGATCAAAACTATTAAGCCATAGGGGCTCAAAATTCCCCTTATGAACCCTTTTTCTTGTTGGTGTAAATAGGTAATTTAGCTAACTAGTTAATTAGTGGATCCTATTTACATGCTAATTCCACTTAGGTCCTCGATGTTGAAAGGTGCAAGACAACTGAGAGGGGGGGTGAATCAGTTGTCACCAATCACAAACATAAATCTCAAACACTTGTCAGCTTCACATCCACTTTGTTTTGTTATTAAGTATGAACATGAAATGCAAATAACAAAAAGCAATATCAACACAAGAGACACCAGATTTATGTGGAAAATCCAATAAAGGAAAAACCACGGTGAGGATTAACTCACAATATAAAGTAATTCCAAAACTGATTACAAAGAGGCTCACTGCCAGAGGGCTCACTGCCCAAAAGGACTCACTATCTGAATACAAGGCTCACTACCTACAAATAGGACTCACTGTCTAGAAGCGAGGATCACTGCCTACATATACAAAAGATAATAGAAAAAATCCACCACAACAGATTACACACATTTGCAGCCTTGATCAAAAGGTTGCAGACACCATCAGCTCACTACTTTCAGGAATCTGACACATTAAAGTACTGCTGCCTTAATTGACTTTCGCACACTCTTGCTTCTCACACTTGTGGCATGACTTGTACTTCAAACCATAACATCTCAACTTGTATTTATACCATCTTCAACCTTAGAAACTTTCTCCAAGGTCGGCTACACACGCTTCATTTTACAAATTCAAATTAGGTCAACAACTCAACATTTCCGCAGTGGAAGAGAATGAGAGTGGACCAAACCAACACTTAACCAAGACCCAAAACAACATCTTGGATCAATCACATGCTTCCTCAATTGATACTTATCCTTCACATGATGCGTAGACACTAGGTCGACCAAACCTAATGTAAACACAAATGAACTTTGAAGTACACACTTCCGCAACAAGAAGATAACATGCAAACCACATGACATCTTCACCATACACTAGAAAACATCTTAGATGCCTTCAGATTTATCCATAGTAAATGCAACAACCTTCACACACATAACACTTCCCATCAATCCATCCAGACTGTATAGACACACACAACTTTGAAATTAGTCTTCCTGAGCACCAAACCACGAACACTTTTGCTACAACATAGATGACATCATTACAAGCCTTCCACCAAATCTGCAAGACTAGAAACAAACCAACGAAGGGCTGCGAAGCAGAAACATTTCTCCTAGTCCACAAACAAACAACTCTGCCAGACCAGTTCACACAACTTTCACACTTCATCAACCCAAAAGCTAAAATCAAGGATATACCACCAACAAATGCCCATAAACAACACTTCAGATCTGCACAAGCATAGGATCAACACAGAAGAAATGTGGAGCACAAATCAGAGCACATTTTGAACACACACACAATTCTAACTTCACTATTTCTCAAAAGCACTTGGTAACTCATCATATCAACACACCTGCAACACCGTAAATATAGCTCCATGTACTCAAAAAAATCTACAACATCTCAAATATACATGCACAACCTACAATCACTTGTTTCCTTTGTCTGCAACAACCTATACTGTGTTGACATCAATGACAACACCACCATACTCACTCATACTTGCAACAATCTCCCCCTTTGTCATTGATGGAAACACATGATGTGAAAAACCACCAAAGACACAATGCACATTCTCCTTTATTTTTTAGATTAGACAACCTACACAACATTCCTGCACTCTCATTACTCTCTCTCCATCATCCAATTTCTTTCATTGTTTTTCACATGATTTTCTCTCCCCCTTTGACATCAATGGAAAAGAACAAAATTTTGATCACTTCCCCTTTGGAGTGCACCCACACATCTCATACTACAATAATGATACTTCCTACTCCCCTCGAGGAGTAGACCCATTCATCAGTCCAGACAAATGAAGAATCTATAGATCCACTGGGCTGATGCACCTCCATGTGCACCTAGTTCGAAGGAGGGGCAGTAACCCCCAACTTCTCCCTGAGATACTCAAAAGTATCCTTTAGAAGAGCCTTAGTAAATATATCAACAATTTAATCCTTTGTAGACACATACTCCTATCTGACTTCATTCTCCAATACCTTCTCTCTCAAGAAATGATATCTGATAGATATATGCTTTTCCTTGAATGCATTACTAGATTATTTGAAATGTTTATAGCACTTGTATTATCATAGTAGGGATAGGCTCATCACACATCACTCCTATGTCCTTCAATGTTTGCTTCATCCACAAAACCTGTGTGCAGCAAGATGTTGTAGCAATGTACTTAGATTTTGCAATGGATAAAGAAACTGAATCCTATTTCTTACTTAGCCATGAAACCAATCTTCCTCCAAGAAATAATGCACCACCACTTGTACTCTTCTGATCATCTACACAACCAACCCAATCTGCATCACTGTAAGCACTCAAAGTGAAATCCGTATCCTTAGGATACCACAGACCATAATTCAGAGAGCCTTTTAGATATTTGAATATCCTCTTCACAGCTTTTACATATGCTTCTTTAGGTTTTGCTTGAAATCTGGCAACCAAACATACTACATGCATGATATCTGGTCTAGTAGCAGTAAGATACACCAGTCCACCAATCATAGATCTATACATGCTCTGATCAACTTTAGGAGATTCATCATTCTTACTCAGTTTGCATCCAGCCACCATAGGGGTACTAACCGATTTGGAGTCATCCATTCCAAACATCTTCAACAACTCTTTGACATACTTTTATTGTGAAATGAATATGCTGTTATCATTTTGATTCACTTGAAGCCCAAGGAAGAAACTCAACTCACCAATCATAGACATTTCAAACTCTTTTTGCATCTCCTCTGCAAATATCTTACGCATACCTTAATTTCCTCCAAAAATGATATCATCAACATACACAACCACTATCAACATTCTATTTCCTTCAACTTTGAAATAGAGATTTCTGTCTGTGGAGCCTTTGTTGAACCTTTGTTGTGCCAAATATCTATCCAACCTTGCATACCATGCTTTGGGAGCTTGTTTAAGTCCATACAATGTCTTTTTCAACTTACATACCATATCTGGTTTATCTGATAACTGAAATCCTTTTGGTTGTTCCATGTGCACCTCTTCATCCAATTCTCCATTGAGGAATGCAGGCTTAACATCCATTTGATATGCCTTGAAATCCTTATGAGCAGAGAATGCCAAAAACATTCGAATAGCCTCCATTCTTGCCACCAAGGAAAATGTCTCCTTAAAGTCTATTCCTTCAACCTGTGAATAACCTTTGCATACAAGTCTTGCTTTGTTTCTTACAACTTCGCCATTCTCATTCAACTTATTCCTGAACACCCACTTTGAGCCAATTATGTTCTTGTTTACAGGTCTAGGAACCAATTCCCATGTTTGATTCTTCTCTATCTGTTGCAATTCCTCTTTCATTTCTCTAACCCAACTTTCATCTTTGCATGCTTCACACACTGTCTTAGGTTCTATCTTTGAAAGTAAACACAAGTTTACCTCAGCTGCCACCACTTTGCTTCTTGTCTTTACACCTTCACTCTTGTCTCCAATTATCCATTCTTCTGGATGATTCTTTTGTACATACTTTGGAGTCTTAAGAGCAGGTTTCAGAGCTTCTTCTTCTTCCTTATCCTCTTCTTGTACTTGTTCATAGATAGGTTCATCTGGTTCAACTTCACTTATCTCAACTGGTCTGTGCATATCTTCATCAAATTTTACATTTTCACTCTCAACAATCTTCCTCAATCTTTTATTGAAGATCTATAAGCTTTGCTACTAGTTGAATATCCAAGGAAAATACCTTCATCACATCTAGCATCAAACTTTCCAAGGTTCTCATCATCTCTTTTAATGTAACATTTTCTTCCAAACACCTTAAAGTACTTAATAGTGGGAATCTTGCCAGTCCACAGCTCATAAGGAGTCTTTGTGTTGTTAACTCTAATTTGAAATTTGTTAAGAATATAAACAATGGTGTGGATTGCCTCTCTCCGGTATACATCGAGTACATTTGCCTCTTTCATCGTAGTTCTTGTAGCATCTTGCATTGTTCGGTTCTTTCTCTCAACAACTCCATTTTGTTGAGGAATTCTAGGAGCAGAAAATTGTCTCTTTATGCCATGCTCTTCACAAAATGTATTAAGCTCATTGGAAGTGAATTCTCCACCTCTATCAAACCTTAAACATTTGATTCTCTGGTTCACTTCATTCTCTACCCTGGCCTTGAACACTTTGAATCTATCCAGAGCTTGAGCTTTCTCCTTAAGGAAAGTAACCCATGTCACTCTAGAATAATCATCAATAAGGAGCATGCAATACCTATCACCATTAATACTTCTTGTTCTCATGGGACCACAAAGGTCTGTATGAACCAATTCCAACATTTCGGTAGTAGATTGATCTTTTCCTTTAAAATTGCATCTTGTTTGTTTTCCCAACTAACAACTTCTACAAACAGTATTGGTAGGCTTTGTGATTTTAGGCAGATCCTAGACAAATTCTCTTGAACTAATCCTGATCATGTTATCAAAGTTCACATGTCCCATTTTTCGATGCCATAGCCAACTTTCATTAACTTGAGATACAACGCACTAACCATCAACACCCTTAAGCTAATAAATTTTTCCATATGTTCTTCTTCCTGCAACAACCATAGTCCCAGACCCTTTTCTGATCCTACAAGTATTATCCTGAAACACAAGCTTGAATCCTTTGCTACACATTTGTCCAACACTCAAAATATTATGCCTTAAGCCCTTAACATAATAAACATCATCAGTACTATGTTTTCCATCAAAACTAATTGTTCCTTTTCCAACAATCTTTGCACTAGAATCATCTCCAAACATGACTAATCCACCATCATAATTTTCAAGTTTAGTAAACTTACTTTTTTATTTGATCATGTGATTTGAGCATCCACTATCAATCACCCAATAGTCTTCATCTTGTCTAGCATGAAAGGCAATAACCAGAGTACCTTCCATCTCATCCTTCTTGTTATCTAGACCACTTTCCCTTGCACATCTTCCATGGTTAGTAGATACTGATTTATTCTCTAAGGCTAGAAACAAGAATTCATCATTACCACCCTCAAAATCAGATTCATCATCAGAAATTCCAACATCTTCTCTAACATAGTACAATCTCTTGAACTTCTTATCCTTCTTGTCTTTATTTTTTCTATTCTTCTTATGTACAACTCTATTTGGACATCTTGAAGCATAGTGACCAATATTTCCACAATTGAAACATTTAAAAGGTAGCATACCTTTGTACTTACCGGTACCTTTCTTCAACTTCCTTGTAAAGTTTGCTTCCAACTCCTCTGAATTATCACTATCCAGATCATCTTCTGTCTTTGTAGCTTTAAAGGTTGATTCTGTCTTCTCCTTTTCCTTTCCAAACTTCCTCATATCAAATGCAATCAAGGTGCCAAATAGTTGTTCTTTAGTAAAACTTCTTAGGATCATACACTTCCTCAATATCTGAAATATTATCACTATAACTCTCTGGTAGAGTCATCAAAATCTTCTCCATTACATCTTCATCTATTAGAGTACCACCTTGATTTTTCACTTCATTCACTGCAATATCAACCCTCTAAAAATAGCTTGCAATATCTTCACCTTCTTCCATTTTCAATTTCTCATATTTGTGCTTAGTTGTTAGTTTCTTTAACAATTTCACTCTATCATTTCCTTCATGGATATCTTCCAAATTTTTCCAAACTTCATAAGCAATTCCCAAAGAAATAACTTTTGTCCGCTCAGTCTTAGATAAAGCACTATAGATTGCATACATTTCTTTTTCATTTTCCTTATAGGAAGAAATATCATCTGCAGAAGAAGGACCACTTGCCGGTGCAACATATTTTGTGTCAACAACTTTCCAAGTGTTGTAACCAAGAGAGATCAAGTAACCTCTCATCTGCACTTTCCAATCACTGTAGTTAGATCCATCAAACATAGGGATTGACAATTTGTGCACCATCAGATCTACCTCAAGTGGTTAAGCTCTTCAACGAGGAACCAAAGCTCTAATACCAATTGTTGAAAGGTGTGAGACAACTAAGAGGGGGTGAATCAGTTGTCACCAATCACAAACACAAATCTCAAATACTTATCAACTTCACATCCACTTTATTCTATTATTAAGTATGAATATGAAATGCAAATAATAGAAAGAAATATCAATACAAGAGACACCAAATTTATGTGGAAAACCCAATAAGGGAAAAACCACGGTGAGGATTAACTCACAATATAAAGTAATTCCAAACTAATTACAAAGAGGCTCACTACCAAAGGGTTCACTGCCCAAAAGGACTCACTGTCCGGATACAAGGCTCACTACCTACAGATAGGACTCATTGTCTAGAAGGGAGGCTCACTACCTACAGATACAAAAGATAACTGAAAAAATCCACCACAATAGATTACACACATCTGCAACCTTGATCAGAAGATTGCAGACACCATTAACTCATTGCTTTCACGAATTTGACACATTAAAGTATTGTTGCCTCAATTCATTTTCACACTCTTGCTTCTCACACTTGTGGCATGTCTGGTACTTCAAACCATAACATCTCAACTTGTATTTATACCATCTTCAGCCTTAGAAACTTTCTCCAAGGTCGGCTACACATAGTTCATTTTACAAATTCAAATTAGGTCGACAACTCAACATTCCCGCAGTGAAAGAAAATGAGAGTGGACCAAACCAACACTTAACCAAGACCCAAAACAACATATTGGATCAATCACATGCTTCCTCAATTGATACTTATCCTTTGCATGACGTGTAGACACGAGGTCGACCAAACCTAATGAAAACACAAATGAACTTTGAAGTACATGCTTCTGCAACAAGAAGATAACATGCAAACCACATAACACGCTTCACCATAGATGGAACACGTATCATATTATTTCAGATTCATCTATAGTAAATGCAACAACCTTCACACATAGAACACTTCCCATTAGTCCATTCGGACTGTACAAACACACAACTTTGAAATTAGTCTTCTGGAGCACCAAACCACGAACACTTTTGCTACAACACAAATGACATCATTACAAGCATTCTACTAGATCCGCAAGACCAAAAACAAACCAATAGAGGATTTCAAAGTAGAAACATTTATCCCAATCCACAGACAAACAACTCTGCCAGACTAGTTCACACACTGGTGAACACAACTTTCACACTTCATCAACCTAGAAGCTACAATATAGGATATACCACCAACAGATGCCCATAAACAACACTTAATATCCGCACAAGCATAGGATCAACAAAAAATAAATGCGGAGCACAAATCGGAGCACATTTTGAACACACACACAATTCTAACTTCACTATTTCTCAAAAGCACTTGGCAACTCATCATATCAGCACACCTGCAACACCATAACAATAGCTCCATGTACTCACAACATGTCTACAACATCTCAACTATACATGCACAACCTACAATCACTTGTTTCCTTTCTCTGCAACAACCTATACTGTGTTCACATCAATGACAACATTAATGACAACACCACCATACTCACTCATACTCGCAACACAACATATTTCTAAAAGTCTTAGTTGTCATGTGATCTTGTCTTATCTTATCATGGCATTTAATTCTAGTCTCATAGGTCATTTATTAATGACACAAGTCATTTAATGTTTTACATCTGGTAGTTTATCACACCTTGTTTATATAAGCAAGGTCACTATACACTTTTATAATATACCTCATCATCATATTTGATAGATCTTAATATCAAGAAAGCTCGTTTCTTGCATACTCTCTTATGGAAGGTTTTCATTGTTTTTGCATACTCTCTTGTGGATGGTTTCCATTTGAGGGTAGAGATATTTCTAGTGAGAGATCTTGGTGGATTTTAGTAAGGTTGAGTATACTATTCTCTTACCATATGGTGATTTAGAGAATCAGAAGAAAAAAATTTAAAAACAGCAATTTTGGGCTTTCCTCTTTGTGGGTTTCCAATTCAAGTTAATTTTGGCACATGTTCGAGGTAATATAAGCTCACCATTAAGTCTAAGACATCTCATAAAGACAAGATTGGCTTTTGTTTCGTCAAAATATGACACATTTTCCCAGATCTACAAGGGTTTGAAGTTGTGATGTGGTTGCCAAATTTGGGAGGTAGCTGATTTTTTGGAGCACTTTGGGCAAAAAGAGACCCTTCTATTGCATTTAGAATGCCTAAAAACCCTAATACCACTTGTCAAATCATTGAAATAAAATATTTTTTCCTTGATCCCTTAGAGGTTATTTAGTTTGTCGTCATTATTTCATATGACACAGACGCGTACAATCCATATGATGTCGACAAGTCACAAGGTGTAGTCAAGGTAGAGTATAGAGAATATTCTTGGGAAAGTGTGCAATATATTTGTGGAATATTCTGTAGTATGTGTACATGATCTATGCCAGGTTTGTGTCATCATCGATGCCAAGTTGCCAATCATGCATCAGGTATGAACGGTATGAAGGTTTTAATATTATTTTAATTTATTTTTGTTGGTTATTTCTTGAAGTCGTAGGTTCCAGCCCCAGTTTCATGGTAAGTTCCTAAGAGTTTATGCCCAATAGGTGACGTGGGGCACCTACCACCCAACACAGGTAGTGCTACCAAGTTTCGCCACTCAGCCAACGCTTCACTGGTGGTGTGATTTTTTAATAAACTACAACGCTTACCTACCAACAACGGTCACATGGTGACTAGGAGCCAACCCCTAAGGGGCCATTTTTTTCCCCAGGAGCCCTAATTGGGCTATTTTTTTCTTCAATCCATACCTTGCAAAACAAGCATTGTTTTTTCACAAAAAGATATCGATAAAAAGTTGGTTCCGTGTACTTTGTAGTGGTGCAATTTATTTTGCCAAATTTTGCTATAGGTATATTTTATTGTTGATTGAAGTCATATTTCCCTTTTGGACCTTCAAGCTCATAAATTTATTGCTTGGATCTCTATTTTTTGTGATTTATGTGACATCGAAAAGGTATTGAGGAACACTATCATTATGCACATGCACTTTTTCCAGTTTCAACCCCTATACCATTTATTCAAATTTTGGCATATTTGCATTGTGGTTGATTACTTGGACATCCTAATTCTTGGAGAGGTTTTATCTTTTTGGAAAGGCTTCATTTGTAGTATTCATCATGTTTGGGGGTTTCTAATTGTTGTTGAAGGTTTCAGTCATTGTGATTTTGGAGATTTCTCATAGTTCTTTATGGGTTTTTCATTTCATCCTTCTTTGATCATCTTGAAAAGGGTACCTATAAACAATGGAGATATGCCATCATAAATCATCTCTATTGGCTTCACATATTGTCACATTTGTATGGTCTTGTTCCCCCTCTAGGTACTAATAGTAAGAAATTTGCTTGGAATTGCAATAGGGATAATATCTTAGGAGTTATTGATATGCATGTTGATGTTGACATTTTGAATTCTATTGTTCATTTTGAGTGTCCTCATGCTCTTTCGACTAAAATTTAGGATATATATGGAGATCCAGATACCCAACCATTCCTAGATGATCTTATTTCAGACAGGATACCCTATGATTGTGATACTATTCGGGAGGATGATCATTTGGAGTAGTTTGAATCTTCAGAAGATGAGAATGAGGTTTCTTCATATGATCCTTTTTCTCCTTCAGAGGCAGGTGTGATACCTTCGTCTTCAACGATTCCTTATGTAGAATCATTGATTGAGGCTCCCATCAATCTTGTTCAACAAGACAATTCATCTTATGTTGGTGATTCATTGAGAAATTCTATTGATTTATTGCAACAAGTATCTAATTGTCTTCTTGATTGGGAATCATATTTATCATACATTGCATCTTTGTTTGTGGAGTCACACATTTCAGATTTGGAAGACATATTTGAGGGGTTATCTCTCCTCTTTGATGACAATAATTACACTACTATTTTCAAACCATCTTTGGCTTAGGAGATTTTTCAACATCAGTTTCCACATAGTTCTGGTTTTTTACCTTCTTCATTGATTGGGCATGTGCCTGATTTGATTGTGGCATCTTCATCTTTAGTGGACAAGTAGACACATGTGCAAATTTCAGAGACATCATCATACATATTTAGGCTTCTTCCTTTCAATTCCTATCTAGAATGGGAATAATTCCTACATTTGTACTTGGTTTTGTTTCTTTTGAAAGGGAGACAAGTTGTTTGTAGGCATTGGATCATGTTTTGTCTTCAGGAACTTGTACCTTTTTTGTAGCAAATTATTCATTGAGGGGCTATATAATCTCTCTTTCCCTCTCATGGGAGGGTTATCAAATGTATATGTGTGATGGATGTAGTCCTTGGGGGCTATCATGAAGTCCTCCATCTTTCATCACTTGATTGCATATTTTCTCTCTATTGGAGGGGTTTTTTCTCTTGTGTTTGGTAGTGTAGCATAGAAAAATGGATCTTCGAATATTTTCACACTTGATATGGGAATAATTAATGATAAATTGGACTTAATGTCGCCTTGATCTAGTGTTGTGAGGTGTTTTACACATCCAAATTAGGTCTTGGGCCCATTTTAAGCTAAATTAACTTAAATTTTCCCTAATTCAATGTTGTAAAATGTATTTAATTGCATTCTCACATTAATCTAGAAGGCTTGTAAATTAAACCTGGCCTTAATCTAGTGTTGCAATTTTTTTTACACATTCACATTGGATCTTGTGCCTTTCTAGGCTATGTGGACCTCATTTTAATGTTGTAGAGTGTATCTAACCACACTTTCACATTGAACTTTGTATCCCTAGCCCTAATCACCCTTTATACCATCATTAATAGGCCCCTATGACCCCATATTGTGCATCCCAAGGCATATTTTGATCAAAAACCTGACTAGTTCAACATAAAACCTTAAATTTTCCATTCTCGACATTTTGGCAAGCAATTGTGGGACCCATTCGCCACTTTGGGCGAATGAGTCCCATTTGAGCTATTTTTGAGGTTTGAATGGGAAAAATTAGGTTTTAAGTTTAAATTTCTTCAATGTCGGCCTTGGGGATCAAATTAATGACCATTTGAGTGCCTTGCTTATATAAACAAGCTTCCAAACCCTCATTTCATACAAGTAACATCCAAGTAACATCCAAGTAACATCCAAGCAACATCATGCTTTCATGTTATCAAGTCAAGCACTCAAAGGTTAGGCATTTCAAGACTTCACAAGATCATTTCTAAGGCATTCAAGGGTAGATTCTTCATCAATTATTGCAACAATTCAAGATCCATCACCATGGAAAGTTTCTAATTGCATTACTTTGTATTCATGCTTCATCATCTTGTTTCATCATTTTGGTTTAATTACCTAAAAGGGGTTTGACCAAGGCAAACCCCTATTCCCTAACAATCAACATTTTCTCTCTCTCTCTCTCTCTCTCTCTCTCTCTCTCTCTCTCTGTGATTGTAGATCTAGGTGCATTAAAGGCTTGAAGATCATTGAAGATTAGGTTTCAAACTTGTTGGAGTTGTCTCCCTATAGGAAAGGTCAAAATATTCACAAAGAGTCACTTATAGTTCTGAAAATCAGGGTTTCAGATTTGAACACCTGAAGGAATAGAAAGAGCAATCCAAGAGCTACAGATTCCACTTCTGAGTTTCCAAAAAATTCAAAGTGGACTCATTTGCCATCAGTGGCGAATGAGTCCCACTATACCTGTTTTTCAAATATTTTTGTGGATTTGGATACCCATTTGGCTAAAACAGGCTCCAGTGTAGTTTTCCAAAAGTAGGACTAATTTGCAATGGTGAATGAGTCCCACTCGGCTTAAAAATCAGTATTTCCAAAATTTCATAGTTGTTTCCAATCTTCAATACATTTCCAAGTGCACACTTTCTATTTCATAGCTTTCTATTTTGCATTATTTGCATTTCTAAGTCATTTTCTAGGCCATTTTGCATATCATGTTGTGTTTTCAAACATCTTGCATTTTCCAAGTTTACACTTGGTGGTCAACCCTCATTTGCTGTCATCTTTTCCCTAGAACTCTCCCTTCATCAGATTTCAATCTCCTTTGCATTGAAATCTCAAGGGTTTGTTCTTGAGTGAAAGATTGAAAATAGCCTCTCTCCTTTCAGGTCCTAAAACCCTAGAAGCGAAAGGAGAGTACCCTATTTTCTATGTTTCAGGTAGTTCATCATACCTTGTCTATATAAGCAAGGTCATTGCACACTTTTGTAATATACTTCATCATCATATTTGATAGATTTTAATATCAAGTAAACTCATTTTTTGCATACTCTCTTATGGAAGGTTTCTATTGTTTTTGCAAGTGGTCTTGGGTATTGAGTTGATCATCGTCTCTTATGTTTCTAAAAATTCATCAATCTACCTTTCCATTTCCTCATCTTCTTTCACAAATAATATATATGTAGTTTGGTTAGGAATCTCTATTCCTAGCACCAAATCAATATGGTGTGTAATACCTCATGAAGGAGGTAAACTAATAGGTAGTTTTGCTAGAGTCACACCAAAATAATCTACCAACATTTTTTGTTCCTTGGGTGGGGATTAGATCCTACTAATTTATTTTGCTTCTCTCAAGCATAATAGATAACATGCTACTCCCTTGCTTTCGCTATAGAATTTTTTTATAGCTCATTGGTACAATCGACAACACTAACATTTTAGATGTCTCTTTTATTTTCCATGGTTCTAAGAGATGTTTCTTTTATAATGTTATACCTCATATGAATTCTCTCTACCATGGTGGGTTACATTCTATTCATATTACAAGGGTCTACCTAATATCAAATAATAAGCAGTCATTAACACCATGTCACACGACACTTCATCCATACAAGGACCAATTTTGAAAATAATAAGATGAGTGTTATCCATAAGTACTCTATGATCCTTCAACCAATAAATCTTATAAGGATTGGGTTTTAGATGCAAGCAAGTTGTAATTTATCAAGCATTTTTTACTTACTAGATTTGTTGGTGTGAATAGGGGTATTATCTAACTAGTTCCACTATTAGGTCCCTTTCACATCTTTTCACTGAAGTTTACTTGAGATACACATATGATCTTATCATGTTATGTCTCATATTATAAGATTAAGAAAATTATCATAATCTTATGCTAACTTTTGTCATTGTTGAACCGTAGATTTTTGGCTTGCTATAGACTCTCTAGCGCTTGTAGGGTTTTTCACCTAAAAGGAGAGAGATAGGAGCAAAAATGCTAATGGTTCATTCAAATTATGTTATGTGCAATGTTGTCTAATCTAAATGAAGTAACTAAATGCAATTGACTGATTTAACGAGTGAATATGAATGCAAAAGTGAGATTTAAGCTATGTTTGAAAACACATTGTGATATGCAAAAAATGAAGTAAATGAAGAAATAATGCAAAACTAAAAGAAATAGGATGACTCTGAGTGCGCCTGGATAATGTTTGATGAATCTAGAATGTTGTGGATGTTGACTAAGATTACTGAATTTTCACAGTGGGACTCATTCGCCCAGGGTGGCGAATCAGTCCTCCTCTTAGTGAAAAAGTGTCGAAAATAGGCTTCTGATTGTCGGGATCCAGAATCTGACAAAATTCAGATTTTTAGTCCTAAGGTGGGACTCATTCACCACTGGTGGCGAATCAATCCTCTCCCAAATTTCTAAAAAAATAGGAGACAACTCTATAACACCAGATCTAGAAATCACTGATTGTCGGGTTGTCGAAGTCAATTATGCAGGAAACGGACATAAAACCTTCTTCAAGCTTGAAATAGACTTGAGTTGACTTGAAGCACCTAGTTGACTTGTAAACCAATCTTCAACACCAAAAATCTTGTTAAATATGCACACAAAAGGCTGCAAATACACATGCAATAGGGGAAAAATGGTGGAGGGTTAGCAAATAAGGGTTTGCCTTGGTCAAACCCCACTTTTGGTAATCAAACCCTTAATGAAATAATGAAATGCAAGAGAAAGATAAACTAATAACATGCAATTGCTATCAACTTACCAAACCCTTGATGATGCAAGTTTGAAGTAATGCCAATGGATGCTCCAAAGTGCTTGAATATTGCTTGAATTGATGTTGTAAAATGCTTGAATGCTTGAATGAATGAAAGAATTGCTTGAATGACTTAAGAGATTATAGGAGATGTAAAATGAGGTGAAAATCACTTATTTATACAATCTTGTGCCTTAGTTACCCATTCATACCTCATCACAGGTCGACATCAAGTGTTTTTGAATAAAAACCCAAAAGGAAATTTAAAAAAAAATGAATTTGGGGGAAAGGGGAACTCATTCGCCACCCATGGTGAATGGGTCCCACCTAGGACCTAAAAATGTGTGTCAGGAAATATGTTGTATTTAATGTTGTTTATCAGGATAATATTCAAAAATACACTTAATTAAGTCATATGAGGGCATAAAGGGACCAAATAAAGCATGAGAAAGGGATAAATAGTGAAGATATGCCTAGAAAAGAGTGAAAGCTTATTACAATACTTTACAACACTTTAAAATAGGACTTGTTTAGTGATGAAAAGGTGATTTTTAGGTGAATTGTAATGAATGGAGTCTAGAAGAATGTAGAAATGTCTTACAACAATTCACAACACCTTCACAAGACATCGTTCTTTGAATTTTAGTACTTAAATATGCATGTTCAAGCCATGTTACAACATGAAAATTAGAGAAAAATAGTTCCAACACCATGAAACAAGACCTAAAAGGCCATGAAAATGACAAGGGGCCATTTTTCTACGACACAATTGTATTCTAGGTGATTAATATTAGTTGTCTCATGTCATAGAATTAAGGCACTTGTCATGATATTGTTTAATCATATTTCTCACCTTGGCTATATAACGAAGGGACTCTCATACAGTGTATATCCAATTTATCTATCAAAATTTATTGATAGGAATATAATTTATTCTTGTCAAGTTGATTTTTTGAGTATTTTGTGCTTTTTACAGGCCTTTAGATCTTGGGTGGCTATCTCCATAGCCAAATCTTACATGGTGGCAAAGAAACTTGAGTATCTTTAGTTATTATTTTAGGAGATATTGAATGCATATCTTGTATTTTCTTGAAGCATTGAGTATGCTCTTCTCTTGCATCCTTGGATGATTTGGAGAATCAAAAAGGTGTGATATAAATACCATATTTTGGGGGGTTCCTCTTTTGGATTTGTATTGAAAGTGCATTTTGGGAGCTTGTTGCATCATATTTGAGCTCACCATTATGTCTCAAGTGCCCAAGAAAGTTAAATCTACCTTTAGTTTTATCTTAGTTAGACATTGGAGGCCAAATTTGTAAGGGTTTGAAGTTGGGTGTTAGTTGCCATATTCATAAGGTAGCCATGTTTTCATAGCATTTTTAGTCAAATCCAACCCTATTATCACACTCAAAAGGTCTAAGAACTGATAGATCGACTGTCAAATCATTGAAACCGAAGCACTTTATAACGAGCCATTAGAGAAAATTTTTGCTCCTCAACTATACGGATTTATTGCGTGGAATATTCCACAAAATATTCCTTGACGTCAACAACTGTGTAGGTCAAATCCACAGTACAGATAGGGTAAATTTATTTTTTAATTAAAAAAATAAAAAGTTATATAAAAAAAAGTGCAGTACCTATGTAGGCCTGCACAACGAGTACGCAGGTATCCCATAGGACCCTACACCCCATAAGGTTGCAAGAGCTCACAGAGCCTTGCACCCTCTTTAAAATGACCACTAGCCTTTTTTAAAGGCTCTTAAACACTTCATGGGGTGTTTTTTATTTAAATAAATAAAACTCTTTTAAATTTTTTTCTTTAATTAGTTTTTTTAATTTTTAATAAATAAAATTTTTAATAATGCTTTTATTAAAGTTTTTTAATTTTAATAATGCTTTTATTAAAGTTTTTTAATTTTAATAAAACTTTTAATTTAAGTTTTTATTTAATAAATAATCTTTGTTAATTAATTTTAGTAAAGTTTTTTAAACTAGTATATATAGCTTAAATACTAATCTATTTAATATATGTCAAGATTTATCATTTTTGAGGCATATTTTCTATTAGTTCTTGCCAATAGGCAGGTTACTATTGCAATTGTTTGATATGCAATTGATATACTAGGTTGGCCAATCACATTGTATAATTTAAATATATTTATTTGTACTTCTATAATATGAATTTAAAAACATATTTTTTATATTTAAAAATTATTATTTATCTGTTTTCTTATTGGTAAGAGTAGTTGTATAATTCATTTTTTTAAGGAAATTGAAAAATTAGGATGACATAGATAAATGTGGGTGAATATTTGATATTAAATGCAAATCGTGAGAGCTTTGTTGGCAGGTTGTTGATTCAGTATAATGTATAGTTAATGTATTAAATGTCATCCATGTTTTGGAGAGCGATGGTGTTATTACAGGTAAGCTAATGCATACTATGCAACAAACACACTAGACCCAACAATCTCCCAGTTTGAGAACATGCACAACACCACCATTGCCAGGGTCTATGCTTAATACCCAAGCATTTGTTACACCATTACCATTTCCCATCTCTTTGACTTGTAACAAATTACCTGCAAAAACACAAAGCTCAAGTCTAGTGGAAAATTCTTTTGCTCGTACGCCTATTTGCCAGAGGAGAGCAAAGATAGACAGTTTTGGGAAGCTTCTTGGCATGGGACCTTTTGTGTAAGGGGATTAAGGAGCTTTTTTTCTTGATTTGAAATGGGTTTGTGATGACAATTATCTAACACCTTTAGAACAAATTGACTACTACCAAGTATTTGTTTTTTGAGCTATTATTGGTTAATATTTGAAATGAGATTCTTAAATTTTAATGGGTTTGACATGGGTTTCATATTACCATTCTCCATCACCTATGGAACAAGTTTATTTATAATTATGTCATATCAATCTAATTTGTCTTTTCTTTTTATGGAAAATTGTAGGTAGTTATCTCAAATGATTCTCTCCTTTTCCTATCAATTTATTGAAAGGGAAAAATAAAAAAATTTGCCTTTTGATCATTGTGCTATGCACGAAAGAGTGTATTCGCAACTAGCGATGACAGTTACAAGAACTATGAAGGTATTGTCAAGAGGTGGGTTGAAAAATCATTGCTAGAAGAAAAGAGGAGGATAATTTGGAGTTAAAGGACTTGTTTTTTCATGTTCCAAGAATCAAGGGGAGAAACTATTTCAATTAGTAATTTTATTTACTCATTTTTTGGTTTTTTCGAGATGGGAGCATTTTCAGAAGGTACTAATGGGAAAAAAGAAGCCTTTGATTGCATTTGGTATTAGGGTATTTTTATGACATATTTGCCAACTGACTAATATTTCACAAATTTTTTTGAAATCATTTTTACCTATTTTTGTTACTTGCTCAATTTGATTGAGCTAAAGAATTTACAAAACTGAAAGAGAGGTACATTTCATATTTATCTTTCCTTTATTGCATTCAATTGTATAAACAAAAAAATCAAAAATATTACAAGATTATAGTGACAGATCATTGCATTTATACAAATGCATGCAACATAGAAAGGATTTATACAAATCTTTTTGAAAAAGTAATCTTTATTGATACAAAAGTGCATATTTGTGTCACACAAGCCGTGAGACTAACTTATTCAATGAAATGAAGAACAATTTATACATTGATGGATAAAAAAACATAATGCACATATAAGGGAAGAGACCAGTCATTGCCTGATGACTGGTTCGGTGTCTGTTGCCTTGCTTTGTCTCTTGCCTTGAGCTTCCTTGTTTCTTCCTTAGCTCCCTGCTCCCAGTCCCTGCATCTAGCAATAGCAATGATGTTAGAGTAGTGCTCCAAGCAATGAAGGTCTCTCACATTACATCTGCATCCACCCATGAACATATAAACTGATCTCCAAATACATTAAACAAGCATGTAAATTGTAAATGTCCAAAAAAGCATTAGGAATATCAAGCACATCAGTCATGTGCACATGTTTTTCTAATTGTTTGCTTCTTGTGCAGGTATAGGAAAAGTAATGATGTTGTTTTGTCAAATTTCAACATGTGGGTTAAAACATGGCTCCCACAAGGGTTGAGCTTGGCATGCTGCTTTGTTGTGATTTTAAGAGGCATTGAAAGACACTCATCAGATAATTCATCTCTTTCTGACCTACTCAATCAAGCATACATCAGTTATGATAGTGAGTTATTTGTCACTGTCTTAAGTGACATACTTGCTCAGGAAAATCAGAAGAGAGGATGAATTTAATCACAAGTGAATGAATTAGATTGTAGGGATTCATTGATCAACTTAATCCAAGAAATCACAGAATATCTGAATAAGGAAACTAGTTGGTACAAGGCCCAATGTAAAGTGAAGCTATAAGTCTGCAAAAATACAGTGCCCTTAGTGGATAGCCAATATCTATTAAGTGGGTTTAATGTCAGGATAGTGAAGTTTCATTTTCATTAATAAAATGGAATCATGACAGTGCATACAATTATCAGAGTACAGGATATAGAGTGTATCTAATTCTCTACATATAGGATTTAAATAAAAAAGGTGCTCTCAAGAGAGTACAATTAGTTTGCAAAGTAAAAGGACTTCAGATAAAAAAAATTGCTACAACAACCAAGTATAATGAAAGCATTAAATGGTTATTGAGTAATTAAGCAATCCATATGTATGAGGTCACTGTAGATTTTTGTGCACAATAAACAAGCTTCCCAAGAGAACTAAAACTCACCATGCACAGATGAAGATAGACGTCAAAATATAGTCTATATCATAAGATTATGAAAACTGAAACAGTACAGGAAGAAGGTGGGTGAAAAGGAAATAGTGAGGTAATCTCAATCTTAATATGATTATGACTCCATGATAGAGAGATGATACAACCATTTATACTCCTTCTATAATATAAACAAAGAGCACACATATGGAACCATTTACAGAAAGAACAAGTACAACTGTAGAAAGGCCAAGTTTAAGTCAATACAAGAATATAACCTTGTTTCTCAATAAAAAGAAAACTTTTATAGGAGCATACTATAGTGGTTTACAAAGGTGCATATTATATTGTTGATAGTGTTCATTGAGATGGGGCAGTGAGCTACTAGGGATGCAGTCCCATAATAAGAAATAGAGCAGAATGAACAAATGATGGTAATAATCAATAATGGTAGCTCATTTTACAAATACTATATGCAATCCTAAAGCTTTGCTATAGGATGATAGTATGGAGGTGTTCAAGTCATCATGGGATTACCCGAGCTAATATACAGGTGGGTATCTTTTCTTTGCAAAGTTATGCATGGGAATGTCAGAAAATGTAGCTCTAAACAAAGGAAATTGTGCAGAAATTACAATGAAGAGCTCTAAATGTGCCAGTGAATGAAGGTAATGATATCATGTGCAATAAGACTATAATATATTGTGAGCCACATAATCAAAAAGTATGAAGTTACAACCTGTAAAGAATTAAGAATATCAATGCACAGGAAAATCACATAAAAGCACTCTCATTTTTTCAACATAGGAGAGCTTGAAGCAAGCTTATTGACAAGGAATACAAGAAGATGGAGCAAATTACAGGCAACATTATTTTTTCATGGATACTTTTCACTTCAGAAAGTTTGCAAAAGATTAAAATCAATACCAAGAAGTGTATATGGCCGCAACCTAGAATAATGTTTTCTTGCCAATATATGAAAACCCTTTTACGTTTTGGTTTTAGAAGTCAAAAATAGAGGGTTTAATCAAAATGAGGAAGCAATCATCTCAAGGGTTTGTTGTTCACAACATTCACAAATCCACTTGTTTTTTCAGAAAAATCATCTCAAGGGTCGGCCATTCTAGTGAAGGATGTTTTTATGTTTGCAGTGAAGGATATGGCCATGGCTTGTTTTAATTTGTGATTTATTTTCCTGTTAAGAATGTCACATATTCTTCAAGATCAAAGTCTCAAAAATGCCATGAGAATGCTTCCTCAGGGCTCAAAGAGAATCTTTGTGATAGACAAATTAAAGGAGGAAGCAATAGGAGATAAAACATGTACAAATGTATTAGTAGAAGAGCTATAGGACTGTGACCTTTTTGGCCAGGAAATCATCTGATAACAGTTTATTATTCATTTTTTGTTTGAAGATAGCTCTTACCAGTGTGATTCTGGAAAAAATTGACAGAAAAATGCTTTTGATTGACAAGAGATCTTCAAAAAATGGCGTCCACAACTTAGCTCTAGAAACTCCAAAAAACCCTAGGGTGGCAGCTTAGCTTCTTCCAAAAGCTTAGAAGCATGAAATGAAAAGTAAATAATGCTTTGCTCATGTTTTTGTTCTTCAGGGTTTCAATCCCTAAAAGAGGCCAATGGTTTAAGTGATTTTTTTCACTTTCTTTTAAAATATGCAATGCAACTATTATCACCGTAGGCTAATACTTCATGTCTTATGCCTTATCTATGCTTTTGCCTTGTATATCTTAGGCGCGTTAATGTGTATTTTTACTTGGTAAAGCCTTTGTTGTAGCCTATGACTGAATACATGGTCTTTTTATTTTATTTTTGCATTTTATTACATTGTAAAATGCTTAAGTTAAGTGATGCTTTATAAATCACTTAATTTAAGTCATTATTTTTAAAATGCGAAAATAGGAAACATGTGTTTATATGACCAAGCCATGAGAGAAATGTGGATTAAATTTGTGACATGCCAAGAATATGGGGAAGGTTATTTTTAGTTTGGAGACATGTACCCACATATATAGGAGCATTTATGCATCTTGTTGGAGGTTTTGCAAGAATATAGGGGTGGTTTTGCATGCCTAGATTGTTGGCATGGTCAAACACACTTTCCCCACATGTTGGAGGCAGTTTTGGGAAGAATCTAGTGGCTATTTTTTAGGCCATTTTGATGGATCCAACCCAAGTTAGTTGATTTCTCCTATTTTGGTGCAACTACTTGGAGTTGAGTGATATATTCACTTTTGTAACTCATTTTGGAGTTAGTTCTTTTGATGCAGATTGAGACTTAGTGACTTTTTGAGTCCTTTGTCAAACTTCTTGCAAGCTTTTGTAACTCATTTGGGAATGAATTCAAAAAAGACCTTGAATATCAAATCTTGAAGTTTGTGCCTTCTTTTTCTTGTAGTATAGTGGTTATCAAGTGGTTGATCAGATTACATGTGAGGTATTTTCACTTCCTTGTAGTTTTGTCTCACATTATTCCACCCTTTCTTCAAAAGTATGTCTATTTAGGTTGAAAATTGTATTTTAAGTTGCATGTAGCTTTTAAACTATGAAGGTGTCCTTTCTTTTTGAAAGTTAAATGTATTCAAGCCTTTTTTCAAAAAAATTATGCATAAGCCTATAGGAAAAAAGTTGTACAAGTGTTCATTTTCAATCATTGAAAAATAAGTGTTTGTTTTCTGGATTTTCAGGTCCTTAGTATAATCTGGTGTATCACCTTTAGCTTTCATTATCAGTCTCTTAGTTTATGTTATCTATTTCTACCCTTTTCCTTTGCAAATTTAGTAGAGTAGTTTAGGTGATATCCAATAAAGAACTAGCTTTCTCTAGAGGTCCTTTTCTACTATAGGTGACCCATAGCCTTAGAAAATTTCCCATGTTTCACATGATTAACTGTGTTAAGATTCAGCTAGGGTGCAAATCATAGTGATAACAGTTTTGGCACGTCCGATGGGATTGTCGAATCAAATAGTTTAGAAAAAATATAAATCATTGCTGGTTCTTATATGCTGCCAACATTTTCAAGCCTTTGAGAGGTAGTTTTGCATATCTGGTGACTTCCATTGAGAGTAGAATTTAAAGACCAGTGTTGTGTAGTTTTAGATGAAAAGGATCTAAACAAAGAGTTCAAAATATTTTGAGTACCTACAATTGTCTCCACCTAGAAGGAAGAGTAGGTATGTAAAAAGAACTCCTATTTCAAAGAGGGTTCAATCAACCCCACCAAGTTTTAGACCAACTTTAATAGCCAATTTAATTGTACTTGCAACTTCAATCCTTGTTGTTCCATTTCAAGTTAATCAACCTCGGCCACCCCAGATGGCTAGAAATCAACCTTTTGTGCCATTTAATGGAGGTAGTCCATTGAATCTGGCCCAACATGATGACATTCTTGTAGCTGCCTTGAAAAGTTTTCCTTTCTTCACAGGAGAAGATCAAACAACCCCTATTGAACATATTAGAGATGTAGCATCTCTGTGTGGGGTTCATTATATAACTCAGGAAAATGTAGCTGTTAGATTACTTGCAGCCTCATTGAAAGGTAAGGCTTTGCAATGGTTCAGAGGTTTGCAAGTTGGGTCTATTGCAACTTGGGATGAGTTAGGGGATAAATTACACAAGCAATTTCTAGATAAGTCAAACCACTTGTCACTGGTTAAACAACTTACAACCATCAAAAGGGCTCCTCAGGAGCAAATGACTGATTTTAATTTTCATTTTCAGAAGACATGGTTTAGAATACTTGAAACAGTAAGGCCTTCTCCTGATTATTCTTTTCTATACTATTTAAGGGATTTACACAATGAAATTGTTGTCATGATCCAGTCTATGGGTGGAAACACATTGCCTCAAGCATATGACATAACTATTAGGGCCGAAAATAGTCTTATTTAGGTTGGAAGGATAGCTCCCAAACCCCCAATGCCAACTTTTCTAGACATTCAGCCTTCCATGCCTTTACAAATACCACCTTTTGCACCTTTACCAGCTATACCAACATTGCCAGATGCTACCCAACCTGTTGTCAATCAAGGAACTGCTGCTCCAAGCTCATCTCAAGATCTGCAAGAGATCAAAAGCCTATTACAGACTTTTGGTAACAAGCTAGTGAACATAGAGAAGCAACAACAACAAAGTAGACATCCTTTTCAGCATAATCAAGGTCAAGGGCAGCAATATCAGGGAAATAGGCAGCCTTATCAAGGCAATTATCAGGGTCAAAGACAAAATGTGAATCCAAGACCTTTCCAACCATATAACCCAAGCCCAATTAGTGTTGTTAAGGAGCTTGTTCCTGTTCAGAACAATCTTGTAGCTGATTATGAATGGTGCTCTCCTTGCAATCAGCCCCACAACCAAGCCACTTGTTCAAATGGGGTCATTAACCAAGCATTAATGGTGAAAAATGCTTCAAGTTCACAGCCTAATGAACCCAATGATGGATCCCTACAACAACAAGGTCAATCTACAAGTGATGCTACCTTTCTAAATTGGCAGGGTGAAGAATTTTGTGGAGTATATAATGATGATTCTCCAATTGTAGCAAACACAAGATCCAAGAAAAGGGATTTTGAACTTGAGTAGTCAGCTAATAAAGGAAAAGGAGTTGTAGAATCATCTACATCACAAGTACCCCACATTTTTCAAAGGAATACACAAGTTGCTGCCAAGGAGCAACCCCACTTGCAAACATAACCTGTTGCTGCAAAGATACAATAGAAGGTAAATTTTGCTACTCCCTTCAATATTGTTGAAAACATGAAAAAAATGAATGTGACAATGTCTATGTGGGACTCATTGTCAATCCCAGGCCAAAAAGAGTTGTTACAATCCGCTTTGACTGAAAAGACAGTGTCTAGTGAAGCCTCAGTTGATACAGTTAAGGGTGTTTTCACAAATATACCCCAGGATAATGATAAAAAAAAAGTAAACAACCAAGTAAAGAGTCTGAAAAAGGTGTCAAGCCCCCATGTTTCTATGTGACATTGATTGTAGGAGACAAATTAGTGCATAATTGTATGGTTTATAGTGAAGCCAGTAGTTCAGTCATGCCAAAAAAGATTGCAGATCAATTAGGACTGAAGTACCAGCCCCTTGAGAAAGGAGTACTCCAGTTAGATGGGACAACAGTTAATACTGTGGGTGTTATTAAAGACTTGAGTCTCACATTACATGCTTTCCCAAAAATGTCAATTCCTCAAGATGTCTTTATCATTGATTTACCTCCATTCTTTGCCCTGTGTTTATCAAGGAACTTCACTGCAAAAATTGGAGGTTATCTATCCTCTGATTGGTCTCATATGCTTTTAGGACTAGGTATGGAATGAAAGTGACAATAAAATTAGAGTCACTTGCAAAGGATCACATTGAGCCTTATGTACCAAGTGTAGTTAATGCTAACTATGTTGTTTTTGAAGATAGTGAGCTTGCTGCAGGTCAAGAGCTACAAGTTGAAAGTATACCAGAGGTGTTGCTGAATGAGTGGGTAGCAGAAAACATTGTGGATAATCCAAATGAACTCATTCAGGAGGCTGGTTTGGGTGTTTATGTGTTGCATGAATCAGAAACAAAGATGCCAAACCTTGAAAAGAAGGCAGAACAACAATTACTACAACAAGATGAGTTATGGCAGATGTATTTTGATGGCTCCAGAAGTAGAAATGGAGCTGGTGGAGGTGCTATGTTGGTCTCTCCACAAGGTGATAAATATTATGCTACTTTTAGATTTGATTTTTCCTATTCTAACAATATTGCTGAGTATGAAGGTCTGATCCAGGGCTTAGAATGGCCAAGGAGAAGAGGAATAAGTTGCTTGCAAGTATTTGGGGACAACGAACTAATTGTTAATCAAGTGAGAGGGTTAAAGGTGACAAAAAATAATGCTTTGAAATATTATTAGCATAGGGTATGGGATATGATAAAAGAGTTTGATGCCTTTAATCTTATTTCAATTCCTAGGAGTCAAAATAAGCACGCAGACAGATTGGCTACAATTGGTGCTCAGTTTGACATACCCAATGAGATTAGAAAAGAGAAGGTACATCAATATGTTAAGGTAGTTATTAGGCCCTCTATTCTTGACAACAATGTTCACTGGCAAGTCTTTGAAAGTGATGAGCAGATTTTAAGTTTTCTGCTTGAGGAAGATCAATTTTTTGTTGTAAATCAAGAGAAACTTAAATAGTAACATGAGGATCAGATTATCCAGTTGAGGAAAAATAAGTTGCCCAAGGGTCTGGTTACATTAGAATCCATCTTCAACATTGATGACTAGCTGAAAAAGGAATAAAACCAACATTCAGATTAAAGAGGAGCATTATGAAGAGCTGGAGATTTTTAAAGGTAAGCTTCTTAAGATAGGAAAAATCTGTTCACAATCAGATAGACAGGCTTTTGTTGCTTTATGCCAAGAGTTTCAAGATGTTTTTGCTTGAGATTATTCTGATTTGAAAGGATTTGATCCTAGAATTGCTCAATATACGATAGAACTAGAACCCAACACAAAGCTTGTAAGACAAAAACAAAGACCTTTAAACCCGAAACTGGAACCTCTTATGATTAAGGAATTAACCAAGCTAATTGAAGGAGGAATTATATTTCCAATTAAACACACCTCTTGTATTTCTAACTTGGTTCTGGTTAGAAAGAAAAATGGGGAAATTAGGCTTTGTGTGGATTTTAGAGATCTTAATAGGGCTTCTTTGAAGGATCATTACCCGTTGCCCTCTATGGAGCAGATCCTTCAAGTTGTTGTTGGTTCAGAGAGATTTTCCTTGCTTGATGGATATTCTGGTTATAACCAGGTATTGGTAAAAGAAGAAGACCAATACAAGACTACATTTACAATAAAATGGGGCACTATGGCCTACAAGAGAATGCCTTTTGGCCTGTCCAACGTTGGAGCCACTTTCCAAAGGGCTATGGACATGGCGTTTCAAGGTTTAATTAACAAAATTGTGATCATTTATCTAGATGATGTAACAATATTCTCAAAAGATATTGATGAACATCTGTTGCATTTAAAACAAGTGTTTGAAAGATGTAGGGAATATAGAATATCCCTTAATCCCAAGAAAAGTATCTTTGTTGTCCATGAGGGTAAGCTATTAGGACACATAGTGTCAAAACAAGAAATTACTATTGATCCTGAGAGAGTCAAATTCATATTGGAGCTGCCTTTGCCCAATCACAAAAAGGGGCTGCAAAGCTTCCTTGGCAGAATTAATTTTCTGAGAAGATTTATTCCAGATGTTGCAAACCTTTTGAGACCATTGACTGCTATGTTAAAAAAGAATGCATCTTTCAGGTGGACTAGAGAAGCTAAACATAGTTTTGAAGCTATTAAGGAGGCTTTAGCATCAGCTCCCACACTAGTAAACCCAAATTTTTCAAAAGACTTTATTCTATATGCTTTTGGTAGTGTAGATTTTGTTTCTACAATACTAGTACAACAAAATAATGAAGGCTTAGAACAACCCATTGCCTTTTTCAGCCAAGGTTTGGAAGATTATGAACAGAGGTATTCATTTGTGGAGAAACATGTTCTAGCTATAATCAGATGTTTGAAAAATTTTAAACCTTTGATTTCCAACAATAAGGTACATTTGATGGTTTCCCAACCAAGTGTGAAGGAATTTTTGCTAAGAAAGGATCTGAATGAGAAGAGGATTGGTTGGATCATGAAGGTAATGGAATATGATATAGATAGTAAGGTCACTAAACTTGTAAGAGGGAAGTGATTGTGTGAGCAGTTGGATACAGATTTGAAAATGAAGGGAAAATAGAAACAAAGGCTGTTTTAGTCACTAACAATTACGATCATAATGTTGCACCTGCATTGGTTGCAAGTTGGGTACATGATATGACTCACTTCTTGCAGACTGGTGAGTGTCCACTAGGTTTTGATAAGGAAAAGAGGAGATACTTCAGACTATAGTCCATCCCTTATGTGTTGATTGACAATGTTTTATTCAGAAAAGACCTTAATGGTGTGTGGTTAAGATGTATTGATCAGGATCAAGTTGATAAAGTGCTTCATGAGTTCCATGATAGACCTATAGGGGGTCATTTTTCCCCAAGAACAACTGCATGGAAAATTATGAGAGCTAGCTATTATTGGCCAAGCATGTTTAAGGATGCCCATGCACGGGCTAGAAAATGTGTAAAGTGTGCAATTTTTGCAAGAAAAGAAAGGTTGCCAACATTACCTTTGCAGCCAATTCAAGTGGAACAACCCTTTATGAGATGGGGCATTGACTTTATTGGACCCATAAACCCACCTTCCAGTGTAGGTCACAAGTGGGTACTCACTGCTACCGATTATTTCACAAGGTGGATTGAGGTAGTGACTTTGAAAGAAGTCAATGAGTCATCTATTTTGAAATTTTATGATGATATAGTAACCAGGTTTGGTGTTTCAGAATCAATAATTTCAAATAATGCCTTAGCATTTGTAGGGCTCAGAGTGAGTGATTGGGCAGTTAAGAATGGCATATACTTGAACACTTCATCAAACTATTACCCTCAAGGTAATGGCTTGGCTGAATCAACAAATAAGAACTTGATCAAAATCATTAAAAGAATGATGGAGGATAATCAGAGAGCTTGGCACACCAAGCTAAAATCTACCTTATGGGCAGATAGAATAACTCCCAAACGGTCTATTGGAAATTCTCCATATGTATTGGTTTATGGCAAGGAAGCCAAATTGCCTTTGTTTGTAGAGTTACCAACTCTTGATATTATGCATTAGTTGGAAATGTTTGAAGAACAAGACCCATTGGCAGTTAGATACACTCAAATCATGGAGCTGGAAGAGACAAGAAACAAAGCTATGAAGTCTTTGGAGTATCATCAACTCCAAACTAAAAGAGTTTTTGATAAGAGGGCAACTTCCAGAGTTTTCAGAGAGGGTGATGTTGTACTCAAATGGGATGAGTTGAAAAGCAGGCCAGGAAAGCACACGAAGTTTGATAACTTCTGGAGTGGCCCATTTATTATCATAGAATGCAAGGAGCACAATGCATTCCAGTTATCAAAGATGGATGGAGAGATTCTACCTATCCCAGTCAATGGGATACACCTCAAGCGTTGCTTTGAGGTTTGATCTATGTCACATTTGCTAGTTTAGAATTTTTGCTTTCAATAAGTGTTGTTGCTCCTTAGTTTAGTTCTTGTTTTCAAATTCCCTAAGTGCTTTCAGCACAGTTAAATAGTTTCCTTCTGTAGTTTTGTTTTCAATAAGTTTCCAAGGTGTTCTAAATCATTTCTGCTGAGTTACAACATTGAATTGAGTTGTTTTCAGATTTGTTTTGAGTTTCTGAGTGACCCTGTGCCCAATGGATAGCCTAGGCAACTGGTCTTAATGTTTAGCAGAAAAACATATAGTAGATGTTTCCAGAAATGTTACCCATTTTTGTTACTTGCTCAAGTTGATTGATCTAAAGAATTTGCAAAACTGAAAGAGAGGTACATTTCATATTTATCTTTCCTTTATTGCATTCAATTGTATAAACAAAAAATCAAAAAGATTACAAGATTATAGTGATAGATCATTGCATTTATACAAATGCATGCAACATAGAAAATATTTGTACAAATATTTCTGAAAAAGTAATCTTTATTGATACAAAAGTGCATATTTGTCTCACACAAGCCGTGAGACTAACTTATTCAATGAAATGAAGAACAGTTTATACATTGATGGATAAAAAAACATAATGCACATATAAGGGAAGAGGCCAGTCATTGCCTGATGACTGGTTTGGTGTATGTTGTCTTGCTTTGTCTCCTGCCTTGAGCTACCTTGTGTCCTCCTTAGCTCCCTGCTCCTAGTTCCTGCATCTGGCAATAGACATGATGTTAGAGAAATGCTCTAAGCAATGAAGGTCTCTCACATTACATCTGCATGAACCCATGAACATATAAATTGATCTCCAAATACATTAAACAAGCATGTAAACTATAAATGTCCAAGAAAGAATTAGGACTATCAAGCACATCAGTCATGTGCACATGTTTTTCTAACTGTTTGCTTCTTGTGCAGGTATAGGAAAAGTAATGATGTTGTTTTGTAAAATTTCAGCACATGGGCTAAAACGTGGCTCCCACAAGGGTTGAGCTCATTGATGAGCTTGAAATATGCTCATAATTTGAGTATTATGATGTATTTTTAATACCCTTACTCTTATTTCTAATGGTTGTTTTAACTCTTTGATTAAAGAATTTTTATCTGAAATTGGGTAGTATCCTGTAGCAATACATTCCTATATTCCTGCAGCTTAACATCTCTATGTGTCTTATTAATTACCCTGTTTGACCTCCCAAATGACTGATATAATGCATGTGGTTTTTAAATAATGAAATAGATTTAATATGTGATTAATGAATGTATCATGTTGTTGCCATGCGTGCTTTCTTTCGCTTATGTCGCCTTGTGTATCGCAGGTTGTTGAAGGAAGCATGAACGAGTCAAGCGCAACAGATCTCAGTCCTGCAGTAAAGTCCATTTCCTGCACGACGTTGAGGAAGTTATTCTAGCGAAGACTCTCTGACTGGGTCATTGGGAAGAAATCTAAATGATCATTAATCTGGGAAGAGTGGAATGCTAAATTATCTCTGGATCGTGTTGAACGGATATGCTTTCATTTATGAGAAGTCTGTTCCTCGGTTTCAGGATGCACTTATGTCCACGTCTTTCTCTGTTAGAGTTAGGTAGGTAGTTGCTTTTCTGATATAAATAAGTGTTCCTCCTGTGCGAGTGAGCAAGCATAGCATGTAAAAGTTAGTATTATAATGAGAGATAGTGTTTTGTATTAGTTTTCTTGTGAGCAGAACAATCAATGTATATGGTTTCAAGTTTATGAATAAAAGCTGATAAAGTTTTGAGTTCAATTCTTGCATAACTGGTTGATGCTTGCTAAGGGGGCCCACTTAGTAAGTATCTGTAGTTAGTTAGTTAGTTGTTTATTTCCTGTTGATCATAAGTTAGATTTCATTCTGGAAAGTTTCAGTGCAAACTCAGTCTTATATTGTTCCTGTAGCATCGAGAATCCATCCCTGTGTTTGTTCCAGCAGCATAAGGCCAATTCATAGTTTGTCTCTTAGTAACAGTTGTCATGCTTTCTACTTTGATTAAGTTTAGAAGGCTTTACATTGCATTCCTGTAGCATAAGTAGAATTCCTTTCACGCATTTATTTCTGGTAAATCATGACTGAAATTGGTTCTTAGTGCACATACAGTGCCGCTCCATTTCAAGTATACGTTCCCTGGTTTGACAATGTAAATGAACGACCATAAGAAGATGTTCACCTACTGGAATGCCCAATTCCCAGGTTAGGATTTGTCGTGAATTGTATATCCTTTTATGGACGCGACCACTCATCATGTTGCTTTGTTGTGATTTTAAGAGGCATTGAAAGGCACTCATCGGATAATTCATCTCTTTCTGACCTACTCAATCAAGCATACATCAATTATGATAGTGAGTTATTTGTCATTGTCTTAAGTGACATATACTTGCTCAGGAAAATCAGAAGAGAGGATGAATTTAATCACAAGTGATTGAAGCAGATTGCAGGGATTCATTGATCAACTTAATCCAAGAAAGCACCAAATATGTGAATAAGGAAAGCAGTTGGTACAAGGCCCAATGTAAAGTGAAGCTATAAGTCTGTGAAAATACAATGCCCTCAGTGGACAACTAATATCTATTAAGTGGGTTTAATGTCAAGATAGTGAAGGTTCATTTTCATTAATAAAATGGAATCATGACAATGCATACAATTATCAGAGTACAAGATACAAAGTGTATCTAATTCTCTACATATAGGATTTAAATAAAAAATGTGCTCTCAGGAGAGTACAATTAGTTTGCAAAGTAAAAGGACTTCAAATAAAAAACTTTGCTACAACAACCAAGTATAATGAAAGCATTAAATGGTTATTGAGTAATTAAGCAATCCATATGTATGAGGTCACTATAGATTTGTGTGCACAATAAACAAGCTTCCCAAGAGACAACTAAAACTCACTATGCACAGATGAAGATAGACACCAAAATACAATCTATATCATAAGATTATGAAAAATGAAACAGTACAGGAAGAGGGTGGGTGAAAATGAAATAGTGAGGTCATCTCAATCTTAATATGATTATGACTCCATGATAGAGAGATGATACAACCATTTATACTCCTTCTATAATATAAAAAAAGAGCACATAGATGGAACCATTTACAGAAAGAACAAATACAGCTGTAGAAAGGCCAAGTTTAAGTCAATACAAGAATATAATTTTGTTTCTCAATAAAAAGAAAACTTTTACAGGAGCATACTACAGTGGTTTACAAAGGTGCATATTATATTGTTGATAGTGTTCATTGAGAAGGGGCAATGAGCTACTAGGGATGCAATCCCATAATAAGAAATAGAGCAGAATGAACAAATGATGGTGATAATCAATAATGGTAGCTCATTTTATAGATACTATATGCAATCCTGAAGCTTTGCTATTTTGAGATAGTATGGAGGTGTTCAAGTCATCATGGGATTACCCGAGCTAATATACAGGTAGGTATCCTTTCTTTGCAAAGGTATGCATGGGAATGTCAGAAAATGTAGCTCTAAACAAAGGAAATTGTGCAAAAATTACAATGAAGAGCTCCAAATATGCCAATGAATGAAGGTAATGATATCATGTGCAATAGGACCATAATATATCGTGAGCCACAAAATCAAAAAGTATGAAGTTACAACCTATAAAGAATTAAGAATATCAATGCACAGGAAAATCACATAAAAGCACTCTCATTTTTTCAACATAGGAGAGCTTGAAGCAAGCTTATTGATAGGAAATGCAAGAAGATGGAGCAAATTATAGGAAAAAATATTTTTGCATGGATATTTTTCACTTCAGAAATTTTGCAAAAGATTAAAATCAATACCAAGAAGTGTATATGGCCGCAACCTAGAATAATGTTCTCTTGCTAATATATGAAAACCATTTTGAGTTTTGGTTTCAGATGTAAAAAATAGAGCGTTTAAGCAAAATGAGGAAGCAATCATCTCAAGGATTTGTTGTTCACAACATTCACAAATCCACTTGTTTTTTTAGAAAAATCATCTCAAGGGTCGGCCGTTCCAGAGAAGGATGTTTTTATGTTTGCAGTTTAGGATATGGCCGCGACCTATTTTAATTTATGCTTCATTTTTCTGTTAGGAATGTCACATATTCTTCAAGATTGAAGTCTCAAAAATGCCATGAGAATGCTTCCTCAGGGCTCAAAGAGAATCTTGCAGATAGACAAATTAAAGAAGGAAGTGATAGGAGACAAAACATGTACAAATGTATTAGTAGAAGAGCTACAGGACTGCAGCCTTTTTGGCCAGGAAATCAATTGATAACAATTTATTATTCATTTTTTGTTTGAAGATAGCTCTTACCAGTGTGGATCTGGAAAAAATTGATAGAAAAATGCTTCTGATTGACAAGAGATCTTCAAAAAATGGCATCCACAAAGCTCCAAAAACTCCAAAAAACCCTAGGGCAATGGATTAGCTTCTTCTAGAAGCTTAGAAGCACGAAATGAAAAGTAAATAATGCTTTTCTCATGTTTTTGTTCTTTAGGGTTTCAATCCCCAAAAGAGGCTGATGGTTTAAGTGATTTTTTTTCACTTTCTTTTAAAATATGCAATGCAACTATTATCACCGTAGGCTAATACTTCATGTCTTATGCCTTATCTATGCTTTTGCCTTGTATATCTTAGGCATGTTAATGTGTATTTTTACTTGGTAAAGCCTTTGCTATAACCTATGACTGAATACATGGTCTTTTTATTTTATTTTTGCATTTTATTACATTGTAAAATGCTTAAGTTAAGTGATGTTTTATAAATCACTTAATTTAATTCATTATTTTTAAAATGCAAAAATAGGAAACATGTGTTTATATGACCAAGTCATGAGAAAAATTTGGATTAAATTTATGACATGCCAAGAATATGGGGAAGGTTATTTTTAGTTTGGAGACATGTACCCACATATATAGGAGCATTTATGCATCTTGTTGGAGGTTTTGTAAGAATCTAGGGGTGGTTTTGCATGCCTAGATGCTTGGCATGGTCAAACCCACTTTCCCCACATGTTGGAGGCAGTTTTGGGAAGAATCTAGTGGCTGTTTTTTAGGCTATTTTGATGGATCCGACCCAAGTTAGTTGATTGCTCCTATTTTGGTGCAACTACTTGGAGTTGAGTGATATATTCACTTTTGTAACTCATTTTGGAGTTAGTTCTTTTGATGCAGATTGAGACTTAGTGACTTTTTGAGTCCTTTGTCAAACTTCTTGCAAGCTTTTGTAACTCATTTGGGAATGAATTCAAAAAATACCTTGAATATCAAATCTTGAAGTTTGTGCCTTCTTTTTCTTGTAGTATAGTGGTTATCAAGTGGTTGATGAGATTACATGTGAGGTATTTTCACTTCCTTGTAGTTTTGTCTCACATTATTCTGCCCTTTCTGCAAAAGTATGTCTATGCAGGTTAAAAATTGTGTTTTAAGTTGATTGTAGCTTCTAAACTGTGAAGGTGTCCTTTCTTTTTGAAAGTTAAATGCATTCAAGTCTTTTTTCAAAACATTTATGCATAAGCCTACAGGAAAAAAATTGTGCAAGTGTTCATTTTTAGTCATTGAAAAACAAGTGTCTGTTTTTTGGATTTTCAGGTCCTTAGTATAATCTGGTGTATCATCTTTAGTTTTCATTATTAGTCTTTTAGTTTATGTTATCTATTTCTACCCTTTTCCTCGCAAATTCAATAGAGTAGTTTAGGTGATATCCAATAAAGAAGCAATTTTCTCTAGAGGTCCTTTTCTACTATAGGTGACCCACAACCTTAGAAAAGTTCCCATGTTTCACATTATTAGTTGTGTTAAGATTCAACTAGGGTGCAAATCATAGTGATAACAATCATATTTACTTCATTACAAGAATTTTCAAAAAGAAATAAGTTGATTCTATTTGCAAGAAGATAAATATTAAACTCTTTGATTTTTATTTAGAAGCAGTTTATGATACATATATTTCTTATATATTAACCTAGAAAGATTCCTCAACAATTTTATTCTTCTAAAAGAGATTTCAGTTCCTCAAAATTTTGCTTGCTTGGACATTAGAGAACCCAAAATTTAGGAATTCTAGGATACTATGATATGCCACCACAATCAAACCTTGTGGGTTCGGTCATTCAGTCTACTAATAGAAGTTGGTGTTGTTTTCCTTGATAAAATGTAGTATCTAGCATTATACCGTTGTTTTCTAAATTCAAAATGTGTTGTTTATTTGTTACTTTTCTCTTTTTTTCATCCCGCCTGGGTAAGCAAACTGTAGCTTTCCCTAAAATCCTAACCCCACATGTCTCTTGAGTTAATTTATTGCACAATTCGATTCTTACCCAACTCCTATTCCTCCAATATGCAAGCATATATGGATGTATGCATACATTTCTTTGTTATAAATTGAAATAAAAACCATATTGCTACAATAATAAAAAATAAAATTATTGGCTCACTGGAAAACATCAAACTAGGTATTACAATGCTATTATAGTGTTTTACAACAATGTTGCTGAAAATATCATTTGTTTCCTAAATACAAAAACACAAATATAGGTACATGTAGAGCAGTAAATTGGAAAAAATGCATCAAACTTGTATTATATTGAAATAAACTTCATCTTATACAACCTAAGAAAAACATCACCACTCAGAAGTCTGAATAGAATAACTATTACATAGGAGGAAAGATAGTGTTGGCAGCTTGCAAAAAGATACCACAATGTATAGAGCCTTCTTAACAAAATACCTGCATGAAGGAGAACATATCCCTCCTAAGGAGAGAATTTTCTTGCAATAAAAACTAAAGTTTTTCTTGTACATAGACACATGGAGATGGAAAAGAATATTTTTAACAACTGTCTTTAAAATTTTAAATTCATAGGTGTCAAACACATGCAAATAAAACCAACATGCAACCCCAAAAGGGAGAACTTTTTTATAATATGAAAAGGTACAAAAATGTTGCTAGTGTAGGTTAATCATGCAACCACGTGTAGAAGGAGCTATTTTAAAAGATAAGTGTTATATTGATTGTAAAACAACTGTTAAAAAGCATTAATGAACAATGAATAGTGGAGGATGCTACAAGTCAAAAATGATGTGGTGGTTGATTAAGCATTAGCACTTTCATTTTTGTATTTAAATAGCAGTCTCTACCTTGATCCTCATGATTATCTTCTTAGAATCAGACGAGAGCCCTTTTGTGTCGATTAATGTATCAAAAAAAGTTTGAAGTAGTATTTTACACAAATTAGAGTTATGTAATTCGTTATATATTTATAGTCTGATACAAGCATAAAATTTATGTGTTTTCTTTAATGTTAGAGAATGATGCCAAATGGAATAGAAATTGCAGTAAAGAAACTTTTTGTGCAATCATTACAAGGAAAAGAGCAGTTGCTAAATGAGGTTAAGCTGGTGGCAAAGATTAAATGTCATAATCTTGTGAAGCTACTTGGATGTTGCACAGAGGAATCAAAACAGTTATTGTTTTATGAGTTCTTACCTAACAATAGCATTGACAAACTACTATTTCATAAGTTTATTGCATCTAAATTTAAAAATGAGGATCTTATAATACTTTTCCTTCTCTAGGATAATCAAGTGAAGGCCATAGAATAATTTTTATTTGGAGTAATTTTATGAACACATGGAGATAGATCCACAAAGGAGCATAGAGCTTGATTGGCATAGGCATTTGAATATCATACTTGGAGTAGCTCGTGGGATTCTATACCTACACAAATATTCTCAGCTACCCATTATTCATCAAGACATTAAAGCAAACAATATTTTGCTTGATGAGAAAATGGAGCCAAAGATATTAGAGTTTTGTTTAGCAATACTATTTTCTCCAGATGATATTTTGCATTTTAGTTTCTTTCATGATGCAAATATTCTTAATCCAACAAATGAAAAGAATATAGAATTACCAAAAATAGTATGACAAGCTTTGGTTTGACCCACATTAATGTTTTGTATGCTTATTTCAACCTAACTTAAAATAGCAGAATTTTTAGGTGAGTTGCTTGCCATGTTTTCAGTAAATTTTATTTGTTGGAATCTTTACGCTACTAGATCATTTTTCTTGTGTTTTATTTCATTTGAACACAATTATGTTGGTATCTGTTAAATGAAGGGATTGGTTCTCTGGAAAGTTGTCTCATGCTAGGAAAAACAAATTTCAGGTAGTTGAAACATTCCTCACCCCATGCCTGAAAACAAACTTTAACTCGCAACCAATATTTTTGTTTAAAAGCCTACAAATTTTTTGTCTTCAACTCACAAATTGAGTAGTGTTAAAACCTTGATATTTTCAAATGCTTAACAAGTGTGCATACAAAACTTGGGTGCATTGAAATGTACTCCCCTATTTTTTAGGGTTTGGTTTTGTTAGGGTTTGAAATCGTATGGTTTCAAATTTTGTGATTTCATTTTTTCTTGGTGTGAACTTGTACCCTGGATTGATCCCTTTTGTTCAGGTTACTCTCTATTTATCACAAGTTCTTAGAGAATCTCTCTTTAAGTTTTTTCATAGATTATTTTTGCTCCACATTCTACATCCCAAAGAATCACTGTATTATGTATTGCAAATTGTTGTATGATCTGTCATAGTTGTATTCATGGAAATTACTTTGGCATGTTGCTGAAATAGAAAATTGTTGTTTCATAATGATAGGTTTTTGTTTCTCATGTAATTTCCAACATTTTATATCCTAAAATTTGTTAAAATGTTTTGGATATGCTCATGTGAAGTAGGGCAAGGATAAACATAAGGAATTTGTAAGTTTCTTGCTTTAAAGAACTAAATTTTTGATGTTTGATCTATTTGATACACAATAAATTTCTAAACATTATTTTTGCTGATGCATTGCACAAGCTACATATTAAATTATTCTTTAGCTTTTGAAGGCAATAGAGGATTTTCCCTTCAGTTTCTTTTTATTTATCTTGGTTGAAGAATTCTATAAATAAACATGCATTCGTTCTCCTTGTGTTATTGACAATATTGAAGACAAAAGAGTAGAGATGGTTATAAATATATTTCAAAGATCTAGCCTTATCCAACCTGCAAGAATATCAATGTCTGTTAAATATAGGGCAGTAGTGGTTAGTTTCTCAACAAACTCAGTGAATGATTGTTCACATGAATTAGTAGAAGATTGAGTAAGAATTTTAATGTAATATGCCAATCGTACACTGAAGTAAATTTTCCTAAGTTTTCATTGTGTGAGTAAATAAACTATGTAATAAACCATTGCAATAAAAAAATTCCTTTCTTTATTGAGAATATATGAACAAAGATGCTATAACAAAATACAATAAGGATTTCCATTTCAATACAGTAATTCACAAAGTGCAATATTCCAAGAATGTACACATTTATATACACAACTCCTCCAAGCTTCATAACATAAGATATAGATGGTCTAGGAATCTACCTTTGAAAACCTTGGTCTTTTGTCGCCTGTTGAGGAGGAGAAGCATCACTCAAGCGCTTTTCCACCAACCATAGACTCATATGCGGTCCCCCGCACATCTATCAATGATAGATGGCCCTACCCTTTGATGAAGGTATTGGTTGGGTAACCTCATATGACATACCGCATTGAGCTTAGTGTTGTGCCCTATATGACTAGGATTTATAACCCTACACTAGATAACCCTCATGCAGTTAAATAGACACGGTGAACTGACAGTGGAGCCCCAGGCAATCACACTACTTTGGCCAAAGTGATCTCGCTCATTGCTTCGAGTGAAGATCTACCATTCACTTACACTATAGCAAGCTCATTTTGACTTAAGGCCATTATATCTATGCTTAGGTAATCCCTCTCCATGGGTAAGCTTAATCCCCAGGATAATCTATCTCTTTAACAAAAACCTAAGGTAACACAACTCATTAAGCCAAGTACTAGTTCCCTCCCTTCATTGGACAACAATCCCAAGAGTAACCTACTAGCCATCTAGCATAATCAAATATCTAGCTATGAGTATCCCTTAAGCTGCCCATGTTTAATCATATCTAGTATAATAATAATACATATGACAAACAATCTCTCCTATCATGGAGTAGCTACAAGCAATTCACAAATAAAGTAAACATCTTCTACTTTTCTTTCAAAGCAAACATTACTTTTCCCTAATTGCAAGTAACCATAATAGACTTAAAAAAAAGAAGAAATAACTCTTTCAAAACTAATACAAACAAAAGAAGATTATTGTCATGCCTGTGATAAGCTTTCCAATCGACTAGCTACAAACATAACACTTCCAGATCAACAACTAGCTTGGTATCTATCCCTTCAATAATGTCACATTAACTGCTAACTCACAAGTTGGAAAATAGTTCTCTCGAAATAACAATAAACTCTTTCTAATTCTCAAACACTCACTGTATTAAGCAAAATAATGCAGATATGAATTTAAATAGAATGCATAAACTTGCTCAAGGAATGCATCCCAAACAAGTGAACTAGCTCCACTATTTATGCAACAGTTTGGAGACTACCTAGCCTATAGTTTAGGCATGAGTTCTGACAACAATTAGCATGCACAACAACACACATACCATAGCTAAAAGGTGGTGCACATATAAGCACATACTAAGCTAAAACAAGCTATAGATTGACCTTGTTGATTGACAACAATAAGAGACTAATTCAAATCAACACACGATTGAATTTGGTTTGCACTCATAATGGACATCTACAGGTAATAAGATTCAAATGTGGCACCAAAGCATCAATATTTACTTACATAGTTGGTGCTGTTTCCATCATATCTAAAACAGTCAATATCAAATATGCAACACCAAACTTGCATCAAATAAGTCTTGGTATGAGTTGATTCACATAATTATTCAATTTAACAAAGTTGTCGACTTATTATACATTATCATACATGCCTTTTATAGATGTTGGTCTATGCTTAATAACATGGCATTTAGAGTTTACTAAGTCTGCGATGTTTCCACAAAAAGGCATCAAATTAGTATTTCACCACACATCAACTTAATGGTTGCTCATTGTTTTGTAGATTACAAACTCTTCATTTGCAAGCAACAAGAGAAATATGATGTTGAAGAATATAGTCATAATTATATCATACTTCAGCCTTGATTTAGTTTACTAAATCATCCTCTAAGATGTTTATGATAATGGACTTCAAGCTATATATAGTATTTTTTATATATATATATGTTAGTATATATATCCATATTTATCATATGTCAATAAAGCATGTATATATAATCGATACATAAACGAATACAATCAAGATAACTATCACATTGTTATATTAATATATTGATTGTGTATACATATATATATTTATATATATATGCCTCTATGTACATGTATACATATGTATACATGTATCAATACATTCGTATGGGCATGTCCATTTGCCACCATACACGTATATTGATACATATATACATATGAATATATGTATATACACACACATTCAATTCTTACACCAAAATCATACACAATTACTATGGTATTGATAAGAGCCTACGAGCGATATATCTATACGTATATATATACATGTCATTAGATCCATCAGATAGTTCCATGTGCATAAGTAACTCGTGCATGAGTGTGCATAGGTATGCCTACATATGTACCCTCGTGTACACATTCCTTCTTGTGTATGGTCTATCATCAACATGCATGTGTGTGCATATACATATTCCTTGTATGTCCCACATATCAATACAAGCATAGTATTAAGGAAAGAACTCACAAGCTCAAATAGCTAACATCACCCAATAATGCACCCAAAAGTAAAAAAAACTCTTACTAATGCAAACATATCAACTAAGGATGACTTACCAATTTTCCACTTAATAACTTGACTCAATTATACTACTATGGTGTGTGTAAGCTCAGATAGGTTATGTTACGGGTTACCCGACCAAGACCTTCTCCTGAGTGATACTTCCCCTCTGCTTGGAGGAATTGAACATATACCTGCAACCACTAACACATGTACACAACAGTCAATTGTTCACAAAATATGCAATATATGTAATACATCTCCAAAGTTAGAATATCAATTCAATATTCATCCAATCACATAAATGCATTCCTTCATATGATATTAAATGAGATAACATTCATTCATAAAGTAGTGATAACAAAGTGCAAGTACAATTTATTTATCCTTTGAATTCACATTACATTCACATTTACCCTACATAGTAATAGTAAATAGTAATTACACAATTGGGGTGTAACATACTCCCCCCCTTGTGAATCATCATCCCCGATGATTTTATGTAGCAACATAAAATAAAACAAACAATCAACATATTGTTTCAAGCATTCTCAAAAGCATCTAAAACATGAGGAAACTTTTGTTGAATCTCAACATAATCCTCCCAAGTGGTTGAGTCTTTTGCATACTAGTTCCACTGGACTTTGCATTGTAGAACCTCCTTGTTACACAAGTGAAGCTTATGCATTCCGAGTGCCTTGACAGGATCGAGTGTTACCACTTTGGGGTCTTGTACCTATAAAGCAATCCAATCAATAGCGTGATTATTACTGGGTATATACCTCTTTAGGTAGGACACATGGAAGACATTACACATTTTGGAAAGAGCTGGTGGCAATGCTATTCGATAGGCTATCAAATTCACTTCCTATAGAATCTCAAAAGGTCCAACATAATGCAGGGCTAACTTGGAAGACTTTCCAAATTTAATGGAGCTTAAATTGTGAGGTTTCACTCTCAACAACTCTTTGTCACCTATGAAAAAATTTTGGGGAACTCTCTTAGCATCGACATAGCTTTTTTGTCGGTCGTTAGCTTTAGCCAACCTTTGCTTAACATTCTTAACTTTCTCTTCCATTTCAACCAACATTTCAAGTCTATCCCAACTTATAGGATTTCGACACTTTCGACCATATAATGTTTCAAAAGGAGCCATTTTTATTGCAGAATGATAAGAATTGTTGTAAGAAAATTCTACTAAGGGTAAGTAGTCTTCCCACTTATATTGTTGATCCATGCAATACATTCTTAGTAGGTCTTCCAATACTTGATTCACACTTTTAGTTTGTCCATCCGTTTTCAGATGATATGCTAAGCTAATATTCAACTGAGTCCCTAGTGCAAAAAACAAGGTTTGCCAAAACCTAGAAGTCACTCGTGCATCCCTGTCTAAGATAATATTCTCAAGAATTCCATGCAACCTAAACACTTCTTGCACAAAATTTCTTGTTATGACAGGTGCTCCATCAGTTATATTCTCGAGTATGAAATATGCAACTTTGGTAAGCTTATCTACTACCACAAGAATGGCATTGTGCTTATTTCTTGACATAGGCAATCCTTGCACAAAGTCCATACTTATGACTTGCCACTTCCTCTTTGGTATGTCATGTAGATATAACAAGACTACAGGATGATGATGTTCTTCTTTCACCCTTTGACATTCAAGACATCTAGCCACAAATCTAGTAGCATCTCCTTTCATTCCCTTCCAAAAATATAGAGGCTTCACATTTTCCATCATTTTGGTCACTCCAGGGTGTCTAGAGTATGGTGCTTCATGTACTTCCTTCCATACCAGATTCCTTAATTCTTCTACATCAGATACATACATCCTCCCTTTATATCTAAGTAATCCATTAGGTTCAAAATGAAAACCCTCATACCTAGAATCTTGTGGATTGTTAGTGAGTGCTTGCTTGACTTGCAAGGAGTACTCATCCTCTTTGCACTTTTGCAACACTTGTCCCTTAAAGTTGATTTGAATCGTCACTATTGAAGCAATATGACGTCTTTGACTTAAGGCATCGACAACCCGATTTTCTTTCCCTTTTATATAACTGATATTGAATTCATAGTCAGCTATTAACTCTAACCTTCTTCTCTGCCTAGCATTCATATTAGGTTGAGTGAAAAGGTACTTTAACACATTATGATCTGTTTTCAATTCAAAGGGTTTTCTCAACAAGTAGTGCCTCCACATTTTTAATGTGTGAACCACAACTGCTAACTCCAAATCATCCAATGCATAATTTTGCTTATAAGGTTTCAAATTTCTAGATTCGTAAGCAATCACTTGCCTATCTTGCATTAACACACCTCCTAACCCTTCCCCGGATGCATATGTGATAACCGTAAAGTTACCCTCAAGATATGGTACTTTTAAGATCGTCATAGTGGTCAACTTCTCTTTGAGTAGGTCAAAGGCTTCTTGAAACTTCTCAGTCCACTCAAATTTATTCCCTTTCCTCTATAAAGAAGTAATTGGAAAAGCAATCTGGGAGAATTTTGCAACAAAATTTCTATAGTACCTTGCTAGACCCATAAAACTTCTTACCTTAGACACATTCTTGGGTACTGGCCACTCTAGTACTGCCTTGATCTTAGCTGGATCTACGGAGATTCCATCCACCAAGATCACATGCCCTAGATAATGCACTCTTCTCTAAAATAAGGTACACTTAGAGAGTTTACCATACAAATGATGCTCTCTTAATTGTTGTAAGATTGTCTCTAAATGTCTATAGTGATCTTCCTCATAGAATAAATCAGGATGTCATCTAGAAAAACTAAGAAAAATTTATCTAGGCAATCCCTAAAGACACTATTCATTAGATTCATAAATGCAACAAGTGAATTTGTTAACCCAAAAGGTAAAATTGTGAACTCATAGTGTCCATATCTGGTTCTGAATGCAGTCTTAAAGATATCTTCATCCTCAATTCTTACTGGTCCTTCTCATTCTTTATAGGACAAATTTCTCATTTGTATTGATAATTGAAAAGTATTTGGAGAAGAGATTAAATCTATTCATATAAATTATTTTGGGACATTTTTCCCTAATCACCATTTGAAAATATTTATTTTATTTTTTATTGATTTTTTACCCACTTCAATTGAATATAAGAGATGTTAAAACTATCTTGCTCTCCTCCATGTGATGCAATGAATTGATCTAGTACAATGATGGCTTACTCAAACTCTAAACTAACACATGCATCCTACTTCAAATGATCAATCAATAAAATATATTGTTTCCTTATGACTCAACTTGAAGCACATCCCAATTGATAGATACCAAATTTAGAGTAAATAAGAACATGCTCATTTATATTATGTGTCTACCTATTTAATTCAATGATCCTTTTGCACTACTTATCCATCCTTTAGACTTTAATTTAGTTTTGAAAGATGGAATATTTAATCCCCCTTTGGTGAGAACCATTATTGTGATACTATGCTTGATGTCAAATCCTCCTCAGATGGATCAATATTTATTAGATAATAATGCCTAGGGGCATTGTTGAGTACAATATCTAGACTTAAGATAATAGTTCATAAACCCCCTACAATAGATAGGCCCTAATCAAGGAATGATTATGGTTAAAAAGACCTAAAATTTCTTTAGACTAATGAACAGGAGGCTTGGTCATGGAGAGAAAAGGAGGCTTGGACTCCCTAGTAATCAACTTTATCACTCCATGATGGTAGGGGATTACATCATGGTGAAGTTGCACTATGGTAGAAGAAAGACAAGTTATGCAGTGTTAGAGCTTCACTAAGGTAGGGGTATCTATGAAAGCAAAACTTTACATTGTAGTCTATGTACATAATATACCTATAATCCTTACAAAAATAGAGCACAAAGTGGACATTATTCCAATAGACTATAGAAAGGTGAGAACACCCCGTCATTGGAAACAAAACCTATCATTATAGAAAAAGGCATCCAACAAAAACTACAACATAAAATTCTAGCTTAGTGATTCATATTTGGAACCTAATCTATAAAGTAGTACTAATTTGTAAAAAAAAAAAAAATTACTTGTGTGAGGGCTAATTATTTAAAGTGCACTTAGACTTGTGTAACTAGGATAGATTCTAAATATGGGTGTGATCATCTAGAGTAGAACTACTACATTTCATTTGAGCATATATATATCCTCAAACCCACCCTAGCCCAATTTGATTAGTATGGTTTTCCGAAGAGCTATTGACCTAGTTGGATACTTCTCATTAATTCCCCAGGCTATCCCTTAGAAAATGAACTAGAAAAAAAATCATATCCATATTTTTATCATAATATTAGGCATTAATACATTAACTTTTGAATTTTCGTTACTTTACCTTCCTATTATTGTGTCTTCTCAAGATGTGCACTTCCACCTTAGGTGATAAGGATGATTGATTCTAGGTGCAAAAAATAAGTGATTTCTCCCCTCTTACAATATATAAGGTATGTATTATAATAGGGATCAAAAACATATTTCATAGGCCAACAATGAAGTTGGAGATATATCATATAGGTAGGACATCTCATCACTCACTTTGCCTGCATATGGGTAGGGTGCATAAAATAAGTACGCTCACCTTGGGGTTCCTTCCTCTCCCTTTCTAGTTAGGTTTTTTTTCTTAATAGTATGAAATAATATTAATTTGAAAAACCTACCACTCTTATAAATTATTACTATTCCCCTACATAAAGAGTATAGTGAAAAAATTGTCTTTAAGATAATGTACCTAAACCAACCTACCATCTAGCGAATAATTGAAACTAACATTACTCCTAACCATACACCTAGACCTTGAGAAACATGGAAAAGTGAGGTAGGGAGGTAGGGATCCTATAGAGATTAGGGTTATTTTAGATATATAACAATAAAACACTCATTTACCATCTTACAAGACTAAGTATGTTATCTTACTTGATAGGGAGTTGTAAAATAAAAAATTATGCTTCAATACACATTGAAATATTAAGGTCTTTAATTTGAGATCCAATTAATTGAAAGGCTAGTATTTTGACTCTAAAGATCTAGTAACTCAACCTCAAGATGATGGATACTATTGATAATGGCCCTTATAATAGCTAATTTTTTTTTTGCTACTAACTAGGCATCTATCATTTCTACACCCAAACCACCTCTTTGTACTATAGCTATCAAAATCCATTATTACATAGATATAGAGTTGCTCAATCAAAATCTGAAGGGTGAGATCATCTCACTAGACCACTTGAATCAATAAAAATGAATCTCTTTTTAAGGTCAATGTTGACTAATGAAACAATATTTATTTCCCTAATCATTTAATAGGTAATTGGGATTTTAGTTCTTTCCCTTTCGCACTACTACTATAAAGGCATATTAATTTCATCTTGGGTGCTTACCTATTATTTTAATTTTAATTTTTTAATTTCAAAGGGTTGATCAAGGAATAACTACATCATAGGCCAATCATATGATAATATAACAAATGTATTTATCAATATTTCTATCATAAACTCTCAAGAAAGGCATAGAAGAATATTATGTATTTAGTGATGTTACAAGATATAACTATAAAATATCAAGATGAATTTGTAGCACATGAATAGATCCATTGTTGTGATTCATCTCATACCCACAAACTTTTCCTCTATTAAAGGAAGACATCTAGCAAAAAATTCTAGGCAATTTCATTAAAAAAGACACTTAATTTTCATATGTAATAGTAGACAAATTCCATAATCTTAAATCCATTTAGCGTCATTCTTTATTTGTTGAATTAAGTATTGCATTCCATTTTGTTCAATTTCTAGAGTATATTGTCTAGTTTATATCTACCACACGTAATTAATCTAGGTTGATTGTACTTGTTTGCTTACATTTATTTAACTAGCATATATATAGTTAATAATATAAAAAATACATCCAGAGATATCCTTCTCGAGGTTGCCTATTTTTTTAATCAACTTCTCACATAAAGTGCAATCTAGGCGCCTCGAGAAGGAAATACCTTGATGTATTTTATATATTATTAAAAATATATACTAGTTACATTTGTGGTGCAACATGTAAGATATTAAATGAATTATGGCTAGGTTAGGGTTAGGGTTGTGGCTAGGGTTGGATATAGAATTAGGGTTAGAGTTGGGTTATAGTTAGAGATCAAATTGAGGTTAGGGTTAGGATTAAATTAAGGTTATGATTAGGGATAGAGATATAATTAGGGTTCAAGTTAGGATTAGTGTTAGGGTTAAAGTTAGAATTACAGTTAGGGTTGGGAATAAGGTTAGGGCTCCAATTAGGATTATGTTAGAGATAGAATTATGTTTAGGGATAAGTTTAGGGTTAGGGTTAGAATTAAAGTTAGGGTTATCGTTAGGGTTAAGGTTAAAATTATGATTAGGGTTTACATTAAAGTTAGGGTTAGGGTTAGGTTAGGATTAGGATTATGGTTTGTATTACGATTAGAGATAAAATTAAGGTCAGGGTTAGGTTTATGGTTAGCGTTAGGGTTAGGGTTAAGGTTATGATTAGGGTTATGGTTAGGATTATGGTTACGGTTAAGGTTAGGATTAGGGTTAGGGTTACAATTTGAATTAGTGTCAGTTTTAAAATTAGGGCAAGGGTTACTGTTAGAATTAGGGTTAGTGTTAGGTTTACAAAAATAATTAGCATTAGTGTTAGGGTTAGAGTTGGGGATAGGGTTAGGGTCAGGGTTAAGGTTAGGGTTAGAGCTATATTTGAGAAAGGGCTAGGGTTACAATTATAATTAGTGTTAGTTTTAAAATTAGGGTTAGGGTTATAATTAGCATTAGTATTAGAGTTACAAAAATAATTAATGCTATTTTTAGGGTTAGATTTAGGGTTAGAATTAGGGTTAGGGTTAGATGCAGATCTAGAGTTAGGGTTGGGGTTAAAAAGAGTGTTAATGTTAGTTTTAGGGTTAGGGTTAAGATTAGAGTTATAGTGAAAATTAGTGTTGAAATTGAATCCTAACCTTTATCTAACCTTAACCCTAACCCTAATTTAACCCTAACCATGGTTAAATCTTAACCTAACCATAATTGAACCCTAACTCTAACCCAATCCTAACCCTAACCTTGACCCCAAGCTTTATCCTAAAACCCTAACCTTAATTGAACGATAACCATGACCTAACCCTAAACCTAACCCCAACCCTAACTCTAACTATAATTCTAACCTTAACCATTATCCCATTTCTAACCCTGACCCTAACTATAATCTTAATTCTAGTTCTAACCCAACCATAACTCTAATGTTATTCATAATCCTAATTCTAATAATAAACCTAATTTTAATGGAAACCTTAATTCTAACTATAAACCTAATTAAACCCTACTTTAACCCTAAATAAAACTATCCCTAATTGAACCTAACCCTAATCCTAATCAAACACTAACCCTAAATAAAATCAAACCCTAACTACAATCCTAATTAAATTATAACCCTAATTAAACCATAACCCTAATTGAACCCTACCGGGCTAATTGATTCCTAATCATAACCCTAACCCTAATTCTAACCCTAACCCTTATCCTAATTATAAACCTAACCCTAATTCATATTCTAACCCTAACCATACTTTAAACCTTATTTATAATTATAATTGTAATGGAAACCCTAATTCTAATAGTATCCCCAATTGAACCATAACCCTAACCTTAATTAAACCCTAACCCCAACCTAACCTTAACAATAACACTAATTTAACCCTAATCCTAACCCTATTTGAACATTAACCATAACCCTTGTTGAAACCTAACCCTAACCTTGAACTGAAGCTTTATCTTATAACCCTAACCTTAACCCTAACCCTAATTAAACCCTAACCCTAACCATAATTGAACCATAACCATAATTTAATGTTAACCCTCACCTAACCTCAGCCCTAACCCTAATTGAACTTGAAGCCTAACCCTAACCCTAACCCTTACCCCAACCCTAACTCTAATTCTAACCCTAACCCTTATTGTAATTCTAACCCTAACCCTAACTATAACCTTAATTCTAATTCTAACTCTAACCTTAATTCTGACCCTATTTGTAATCTTAATTCTAATACTAACCATAATTCTAATGAAAACCCTAATTAAACCCTTACCCAATTGAACCTAACCCTTACCCTAATTGAACGTTAACCCTAACCTAAACTCAACTTAATTGTAATTGAACACTAAGCCTAATTGAATGCTAATTATAGCCTTGATTAAACCTTAAGCATAATTGAACACTAACCCTAACCCTAACCTTAATTGAACTCCAACCCTAATTGTATGGAAACTCGAACCTTAATTGAATTGTAACCCTAACCATTACCCTTATTAAACCTTAACCTTAAACCTAATTGGAACCCTAATCCCAACCCTAGCCCTTATTAACCCAAAGCTAAATTGGAGCTTAACCCTAACCCTAATTGAACACTAACCCTAATTTCTAAAACCTAGCCCAAATTGAACCTTAACCATAACTCCAAACCCAAATTGAATCCTAACCCTAATCTTGATTAAATCCTAACCTAACCCTAATTGAACCTTAACCTTAACCCTAACTCTAATTAAACCCTGATTGCAACCCTAAGCTTTATCCTAGAACCATAAGCATTACCCTTTCTAAACCCTAACCCTAACTATAATTGAAAACTAACCCTAATTGAAGCTGTAGACACTAAAAATTGTCCTAAGGCTCGCGACTCTTATTTTTTCTGTTATTACCCTTTTCATTCTTCATAATTAAATAATTTTAATTATCTAATTATTTTCTAATGTCATGAGTCTTCTATTAATTAAATAATTTTAATTATTTAATTAATTCATTTCTATCTTTATTTCTTCCTGATTAATTAAATAAATTTTATTTATTTAATTACGTCACTAATTAAGTCATCTTCTTTCTAAAATTAAATAAATTCTTATTTATTTATTTTTTGTCCACTTTCCACTATAATTAAATAATTATTTTAATTATTTAATTATTCATTAGCCTCTTCTCTCATAAATTAAATAAATTTTATTTATTTAATTTGGTCCACTCTCTTGAATTTTGAATTAAATCATTATTTAATTCAAAATGATTCCTTTTGTCACATTCCTCTATAATTAAATAATTATTTTAATTATTTAATTATTCATTACCACCTAAATTAAATAATTTTTATTATTTAATTTCTCCTATCACCTCTTTATCCGTGCCAATCTTATCTTCCACATCAAATCTTATCTTTTGACATCTCATTTAATCCTAGCCCTTGATTGAATTATTTCATAATTCAATCTCAACCCTTCATCCTTATCATTGCCCTAATTTAGCCCTAACCCTATTTCATACTACAACTTTCAATCTTGGCCATTGATTAAGACATCTTATTGGCATCCAATCTCAACCATTCATTCAAATTTGTCTTTTCTATAAAAGACCTTACCCTTGTCATTTTCATGATCTACACATATTATGCAAGTACATGCTGCTAGTGTGAGACAACAATCTTCAATATTTTGCTAGTCACTTGTTATAGGCTTACTATTGCACACTCAAATCCAAGGGCAATTATCATATTCAAGCAAAATGGAGAAGTGCAATGGAGGTGAATCAATGGTGGCATGAAGATTTGGTAATATTGTTTTATGCTTTATGTCTTTATGCTCATTTGTGCTTCATTGTTTATTAGGGTTTGATTTATATGCTTTATTGCATTAACCTTAATGTTTTAGCCCTAATTATAGAAGCCTAACCCTAAACTTGATTTAACCCTAACCCTAATTAAACCTTAACCCTCACCTTAACCCTTATTAAACCCTAGCATAAATTGAACCATAATTGTAAGAAAGATTAAACCCTAACCCTAATTAACCCTCAATATAACCCTAAGCTTTATCCTAGAAATCTATCCCCAATCCTTACTAAACCCTAACCCAAATTGAATTATAACCCTAACCATAATTAAAGACTAAGCCTAATTGTATTCTAATATTAAATTATAAATTTGGTATTAATGGTAAATATTTTAAATAAAATTAAATATTTTAGACAAAAATAAGTATTTTAATCTATAACTACATTTCTATGTGAAATCAAGTATTATTAGGGTTAAAATATTAATGTCTCAATATTAATTTAACCCTAACCCTAACCCCAAGCTCTATTCTAGAACGATAATAATAACTCTAACCCTAACATTAACCCTAATTCAACCTAATTGAACCCTAACCTTGATTGAATAGTAATAGATAATTGAATCCTAATTAAACCCTAGCCCTAACCCTAATTGAATCTTATTTTAACCCTAACCCTTAATGAACACTAACCCTAATTGAACCCTAACATAATTGAACCCTAACCCTAACCCTAACACTAACTGTAACCCTAATACTAATTTAACCCTAACCCTAACCCTAATTTGACCCTAAAAATAACCTAATTGTAATATTAACCCTAACCATAACCCTAACATTAATCCTAGCCCTAATTGAACCCTGATAATAACCCTAACCGTAATTGAACCCTAGTCATAACCTAACCCTAATTGAGCAATAACTCTAATTAAAACCTAACCCTAACCTTAATTAAACCCTATTAATAGGGTTACATTAGGGTTAGGTCTAGGGTTCAATTAGGATTGTGGGATAAATCTTGGGGTTAGGCTTAGGGTTATTAATGTCTTAATATTAGTGTATTAATTTGACATTAATAAAATATTTTAAACAAAAATAAATATTTAAGTCTAGATTTATATTTTTATGTGGCATAACATATTATTAGGGTTATAATTATTAGTTCCTGCCGATAGGCAGGTTTACTATTGCAATCGTTGCATTTGCTTTTTAATTAGACGCTTGGCCAATGAGATCGTGTTGTTTAATTTTTTTTTGTCTTTTTCCTATAGTTGGGATTTTTGCTCAAATTTTTTGAGCTTGAAAAATATGGTTTATCCCTTTTTCTATTGGTTTGAGAAGGGTGATTTTTCATTTTCCATTAAGTAAATTAGGGAAATAAGGGGACATTTGAAACATTATATATTGTGGCAAATATTTATTCAGGAGATGCATATAGCACGAGTTTTGGCGGCGGGTTGGTGTGTACTGAAGCAGTGAATGCATGTTTAATGCATTAAATGCAAACTTTGCGGTATGTGTTGGATAGCTAGTTTGTACACAAGTAGACGATGCATAGTTAATCCATGAAATATGAGGCAAGTGCTTGTTTTTTGCTTATTGTTTGTTTATTGTTTGTTGAGAAGCTTGTGTTGCCATTTCGGACGCTAGTGATTCTGTGCATTGCTTGAAGGAGGGAGGAGCTGAAGGAACAGTGTGCAACTGGTGAGTGGGCCATCTGTTTCTTTTCTTACTTGAAATCTTAGGTGAGTGTTGGGTTTTGTTTGTGTTTATTATCATTTCCTTATTGTTCGTTCAAAAGCTTGTGGGTTTTCTAGCTGTTGGTTGTGGTTTTGCATGTTCGTTATTTTGTAATAGTGCAGTGGTCGTGAATGGATTTGTTGTGTGTTTATGATACTTGATAGCTAGAAGAATTACTTGTTTTTGGAAGGGCTAATGGGCCAAGTGGGTACATTAAATTACATGTGCTTTGAGCAAGGACTGCTGGACTGTGGAGGTAGAGAATACGTTAATTATGTGTTTTTTGCTTGAGTTGCTAGCACGCTATCAAGAAAGCTCAGAAAGCAGAATATGCGAGATGTGTTTGAGGATTGATGGGTACAAAAGCAGTAAATGCATAGTTAATTCATGAAATATGAGGCGAGCGCTGGGTTTTTGTTGTGCTTATTTTTGTTTGTTTCTTGTTTGTTAAAAAGCTTGTGTGTTTTTAGCTTTTAGTTTTGTTCTTCGATGTTTGTTATTCTATGGCAGTGTACTATTTGTTAGTGGCTTCTTTCTATGTTTATGATGCTTGGTTGGTGTTGCAAAGGTTAACAGGGAGTGTTTGGTAAAATTTATGATGGTGTATTTTTTTGTAATATTTATTATCATTTGTTTATCGTTTGTTGAAAAGCTTGTGGGTTTTTTAGCTATTGGTTGCGATTTTGCATGTTCGTTATTCTTTAAAAGTGCAGTGGTTGTCAATGGCTTTACTATGTGTTTATGATACTTGATAACTAGAAGTATTGCTTGTTGTTAGAAGGGCTAGTGGGGGAAGTGGGTACATTAAATTACATGTGCTTTGAACAAGGTCTTGTGGATTGTGGGGGCAGTGAAAGCGTTAATTATGTCTTTATTGCTTGAAAGGTTAGTATGGTATGTGGAAGTCTCATAAAGAAAAATGTGCGAGATGTGTTGTAGGGCTAGTCGGTGCAGAAGCAATGAGTACATAGTTAATTCTTGAAATGTGAGGTGAGAGCTGGGTTTTATTTGTGCTTATTCTTGTTTGCTTGATGTTTGTTAAAAATCTTGTGTGTTTTTAGCTTGGTCTATTTTTTTGCAAAATTTATTATCGTTTGTTTATTGTTCATTGAAAAGCTTGTGGGTCTTTTAGTTGTTGGTTACGGTTTTGCATGTTCATTATTTTGTAGAACTGCAGTGGCTGTCAATGGCTTTGTTGTGTGTTATGATACTTGTTAACTAGAAGTATTGGTTGTTCTTACAAGGGCTAACGGGCCAAGTGGGTACATTAAATTACATGTGCTTTGAACAAGTTCTTGTGGACCACGGGGGAAGTAAACGTGTTTACTATGTGTTTATGATGCTTGGTTGCTATTACAAGGGCTAATGTGAAATACTTGGAAATATTTATCATGTTGGTCTATTTTTTTGCAATAAAATTATTGTTTGTGTGGTTGAGGTTTATGAATAGTGTATTATTTCTCATGGTTTGTGGTCATTTGTTTAATTTGTCCCTGTAACAAGAACAATTACTTGCAATTGGAGTTAGACGCAGAGTTGTATATCAGCGCAAATATACTTGGTTGTTGAACAAGGGACTAGGAGGTCAGATTCTTGTATCATTCGTTGCATTTGTTGAATTTGGTTTTTAAATAGTTGCTTGTTGTTCTTAAATTTCTTTCTTGTTTGTTTATTTCTTGTTCAAGAGCTTGTGTGTTTTTAGCTTTCAATGTTCTTATTGTTAGAAGGGCTGTAATTGTCAAATTTTCTTTTGAATTAGTTGCTATGCCAGCAAAATTGCATTCTTTAAAGCATTGTTGTCTTTTTCCTATAGTTGGAATTTAAGGACATATTTTGGATAATGGGTCTAAAGCAGTGAATGCATAGTTAATTCATGAAAACTTAGGTGACTGTTGGGTTTTGTTTATGCTCATTATCGTTTGATTATCGTTTGTTGAAAAGCTTGTGGGTTTTTTAACTTTTGGTTGCGCTTTTGCATGTTTTTTATTTTGTAAAGGTGTGGTGGTCATGAATGGCTTGACTATTTGTTTACGATACTTGATAACTAGAAGTATTGGTTGTTGTTAAAAGGGCTAATGGGGCAAGTGGGCACATGTGGTTTTGCATGTTCATTATTTTGTAGTAGTGCAGTGGTCGTGAATAGCCTTATTGTGTGTTTAGGATACTTGATAGCTAGAAGAATTGCTTGTTGCTAGAAGGGCTAACGGGGCAAGTGGGTACATTAAATTACATGTGCTTTGAGTAAGGTTTGCTGGACTATGGAGGCAGAGAATGCGTTAATTATGTGTTTTTTGCTTGAGTTGTACAATTTTGCATGTTTGTTATTCTGAAAAAGTGCAATGGCCGTCAATTGCTTTGTTGTGTGTTTATGATACTTGATAACTAGAAGCATTGCTTGTTGTTAGGACTAGTGAGGGAAGTGGGTACATTAAATTACATGTGCTTTGAGCAAGGTCTTATGGACTGTGGGGGCAGTGAATGTGCTACTTATGTCTTTATTGCTTGAATGGTTAGTACAGTATGTGGAAGTATCAAAAAGAAAAATGTGTGAGATATGTTGGAGGGCTAGTGGGTGCAGAAGCAACGAGTACATAGTTAATTCATGAAATGTGAGGTGAAAGTTGGGTTTTATTTGTGCTTATTCTTGTTTGTTTGTTGTTTATTAAAAAGCTTATGTGTTTTTAGCTTGGTCTATTTTTTTGCAAAATTTATTATCGTTTGTTTATCGTTCATTGAAAATCCTATGGGTTTTTTAGCTGATGGTTGCGGTTTTACATGTCTGTTATTCTGTAGAACTGCAGTATTTGCCAATGGATTTGTTGTGTGTTTATGATACTTGTTAACTAGAAGTATTGGTTGTTGTTACAAGGGCTAACAGGCCAAATGGGTACATTAAATTACATGTGCTTTGAACAAGTTCTTGTGGTCCGTGGGGTGGTAAATGCGTTAATTATGTGTTTATGATGCTTGGTTGTTGTTACAAGGGCTAATGTGAAATGCTTGGAAATATTTATCATGTTGGTCTATTTTTTTGCAATAAAATTGTTGTTTGTGTGGTTGAGGTTTATGAATAGCGTATTATTTCTCATTTTCTGTGGTCATTTGTTTAATTTGTCCCTATAATAGGAACAATTACTTGCAATTGGAGTTGGAGGAAGAGTTGTATATGAGCGCAAATATACTTGGTTGTTGAATGAGGGACTGGAAGTTCAGATTCTTGTATCATTCTTCCCCTTTGTTTCCAATGAATTTGAAGTCTTCAAATGTACATAAAATTTATGCTTTGGAAGAGTTGTGAATGATAAAGGAGAAGCTTGGTTTAGGAATTTGACTTACTAAATAGACAAATGAGCATAGTGGATGGCATGTCATGCGATTCATAAACATGAAACTTTGGTCATTGAAAAGCAGGTTTCTATTACAATTGCTAGTTTGTGTCGATAGGAAGTTTTACAGTTGCATTTGTTGAAATTGGTTTTCAAATAGTTACTTGTTCTTAAATTTCTTTCTTGTTTGTTTATTGCTTGTTGAAGAGCTTGTGTGTTTTTTAGATTTCTATGTCCTTATTGTTAGAAGGGTTGCAATTGTTGAATTTGCTTTTGAATTAGTTGCTATGCTAGCCAAATTGCATTGTTTAAAGTGTTGTTGTCTTTTTCCTATAGTTGTGATTTAAGGACATATTTTGGATAATGGGTTCTGAAGCAGTGAATGCATGTTTAGTCCATTGGATGCAAATTGTGCGAGGTGTGTTGGAGAGCTGGTGGGTATGGAAGCAATGAATGGATAGTTAATTCATGGAAACTTAGGCGATTGTTGGGTTTTGTTTGTGCTCATTATCGTTTGTTGAAAATCTTGTGGGTTTTTTAGCTTTTGGTTGCGCTTCTGCATGTTTGTTATTTTGTAAAAGTGTAGTGGCCGTGAATGGCTTGACTATTTGTTTCTAATACTTGATAAATAGAAGTATTGGTTGTTGTTAAAAGGGCTAACGGGGCAAGTGGGCACATTAAATTACATATGCTTTGAGCAAGGTCTTGTAGGCTGTAGGGGTAGACATGCAAAAGGCTAAAAAACCCACAAGCTTTTCATGAGTCAAATGACAATAAGCAGAAACAAAACCCACCACTCACCTAAAATTTCATGAATTAACTATACATTCACTACATGTGTACACAAAGTCCAGAAAATATTGCTCAAGCTGTTCACTTTTCCCTATAACACTTCTACTTATCAAATATAAAAATAAACAAACTAGCCACTCACCAGTTGCACACCGTTTGTACAGCTTGTCCCTCGATCAAGCACTACACAAAATGAAAAACATCGAAGATGGAAACCAACAATGAATACCATGCAATCTTTTCAACAAACAAACAAAAAAAGAAGCGAAAACCAGCCCTGCAACACATGTCGCACAATTTGTTTTCCAACCTTTGCTCATCAGCTACCAGCGCAATAAACACATAGTCAATGCATTCACCTTTTACAAAATAACAAACATGCAAAAGTGCAACCGAGAGCCAAAAAACCCACAAGAACATGATGGTTGGTTGTTGTTGGAAGGGCTAATGGGAAATGCTTGCAGAAATTTATAATGTTTGTGTATTATTTTGCAAATTTTATTGTTGTTTCTCTGGTTCAAGTTTATGAACAGTGTATTATTTCTCATGCATTGTAAAAAGTGTAGTGATCATTAATGGCTTGGCTGCTTGTTTACAATACTTGATAACTAGAAGTATTGGTTGTTAAAAGGGCTAACGGGGCAAGTGGGCACATTAAATTACATATGCTTTGAGCAAGGTCTTGTATGCTATGGGGGCAGTCAATGCGTTAATTATGTGTTTATTGCTTAAGTGGATATTACCCTATCAGTAAGCATGATGGTTGGTTATGATATTGCTATTAGGATTCAACTGTGTATTTTTCGAGTCAAACTCATTGACCCATGCTGGTTGGTTGCTATTAGAAGGGATAATGGGAAATGCTTGCAAAAGTTTATAATGTTTGTGTATTGTTGTGCAAATTTTATTGTTGTTTTTGTGGTCTAGGTTTATGAATAGTGTATTATTTGTCATGGATTATGCTCATTTCTTTAGTTCTGTCATGTGTCTCTAGTATTCATTTGCTTGTAAGCAAAATAGCAAAGTAGAAGTAGATGAATTTTTTTGCAGATATGTGTAATGCATTGTAGAGCAATGAATGCATAGCCAATGCATTAAGTACTATGACAACAGTGACACAACTGCTATGTTTTATAGGTCTAAGGTTACATTGTACAGTTGTTATGTTAGGTGGGATATGATCTGCAAATACTGTAGAGAAAATTTTGTACATTGATTTTTATAGCTCAGTAGAGTTTGTCAGCTATCAAATATTTGCGAAAATACATAGAGTTCTATTTTGCTAATTTACTTAAACAAAAATGAGTAGTAGACTTGTTAGCATTTAATGCATTAGCTATAGGTTGATTGACAAGCCTACCATTTGCAATGTGCATTATACAATTGCAATAGTGAACTGGTTTGATCCCAACAGTGAATTGCCTTTGAGCAAAATGCCATGCACATTAAATGCATGATGGAAGAATACTTGCTTGGCCAATGAAATTTGATTGTCTTGCAGTAGGTCTACTATTGATTTTAGATTCAGTATATTAGAAAAATATGGGAATACTATATACTCGACATTTATGAACATATTTTTGGTGTTTGAAAAGCATTATTTATCTATTTTGCTAGTGATATGGGGCAATCAAAATAACTTGTAGTATGTGAATTGTGAACAAGTGTAAACGGTAATGCTCATGTATGCTTTGTTGTGTTGCACACGTTGTGAATGTTAAATGAGTGCATGGATGGTGAAAATGGAAAAGGTGTTACATGTGACCATGTGAGAAAATAGACTTGGAACACATTTTTCCATTGATTGATGCATTAGAATAGTAGTATGTTGTTGCTATATAGAGCAATATTGTTTAAGATATTTGTCAATGTAAAGACTTACAATGGATTAACCATGGCTTGATTGCTTCGATGGGAACTAGCCTAATAGAAAAGCTTGTAAAATTTGGATTTAATGACTGAATGTTTGCAAAAATCCATGGCGTTGTTCTATTTCGCTTTAGTATGTATCATTTTGTTGGAAAAGCTGGCACAATTTGCATGTAGACATTAAATATTTGGGGCAATCCGGTCTTCTCTTTTTTGTTAAGCTTTTGTTGCTGGCTCTTTTGTCTATATTACTTTATTTCCTTATGTTTCAGTTTAAATGGATTAAATTTTGGTGTTGCATCTTTTCAGTATGCGATGTATTAGCAGTACAAAACATACATGCTTTTAAAGTACAACTTGCTATTGCATATATTGCATTTTAATTTGTCATACTTAGTTGGCCTATACTTAGTTTCTATGTCGCTTATTTTCCTATACAAAGAGGAATGACAGAGCTACTATATGCAATAGAGAGAGATAGATAATATATTTAAGACATCAAACATTAGGTTGATACATGATTGAGTTCTATTTGACCTGCTTTACTAGTTGCCTGGTTTGTGTGGATAAGTCAAAAAACAATAGCATCCACTTTATAAAAAAACATAGTGAATGCAGACAACTTGTTTACTATTGCATTTGTTGAATTTGATTTTGAAATAGCTACTTGATCAATGAAATTGAAGTGCTCAAAATATTCTAGACTCTTTCTTAGAGTTGGGATTTAAGGACACATTTTCTGTGTTTGAAAATTATAATTTACTTCCTTTTCTATTGGTTGCACTAGGCCTGAATTCAAAGTAAATGCACTATATGCTTGTAGAAGGAGGAATACCTAGGTCAAAGATCTAAAAGATTATTGCTTTATCTGGTAACAATAGACTATGAGACATTGGGATTGGTCCCTATCGCTAGTATTATAGTGACGCCTTTCATGCAATGTTCAAATTATAGAATTTGATTATAAAATTTGATTATAGAAATGTTTAGTTCATTGCTTATTGTTACAAGGGCTAACATGCCAAGTGGGTACAGTAAATTACATATGCTATAAGAAAGGTCTTGTTGACAATGGGGGAAATGAACATGCTAATTTTCTGTATTCTTCACTGAATTCATTGTAAACAAAGGGAAAGAATGATACAAGAATATGATCTTCCACTTCCTTGTTCAAGAATTAACTATATTTGCAGTTACATAGATCTTTGCCTTCCTCTTCAATTTCACAAAAACATGTTACTTTTGCAATCAAGAATATGCATAATTACAATCACCAGATATGCAATTCATTGCTTAAGTATTTGCGAAAATCCCTCTCGCAAAAGTTGCTCAATTTGCATTTAGCAATTAAATATTTGCAAAAATATATAATGTCGTATTCTCCTAATTTACTTAAACAAAATTGAATAGTAGACATAGTAGCATTTAATGCAGTAGCTATAGATTGATAAACAAGTGTCCCGTATCCAACACATATTATATAATTGCAAAGTTGACCTACTCCAACATGCAGTGAACGTATAGTTAATTCATGAAATTTTAGGCGAGTGATGGGTTTTGTTTCTGCTTATTTTCATTTAACCTATGAAATCTTAGGCGAGTGTTGGGTTTTGTTTTTGCTTATTCTTGTTTATTTATCGTTTGTTGGAAAGCTTGTGGATACTTTAGCCTTTTGCATGTTCGTTACTGTATAAAATTTGACTGCAGATGAATGGCTTCATTGTGTCTTTACTGTACTTGATAACTACAGGTATTGCTTGTTGTCCTTAAATCCTGACTATAGCAATAAGGCAAAAATATTTTAAACACTACAATTTCAATGGCGAACCGACTATTTGAAAAGCAAGTGCAATTGATGCAGTAGTAAACTTGCCATTCAGTAGGAGCTAATAAAAGAAGAAATGTTTACATTATACAATTTGATACATTGCCAAAGGTTGTGTATCATTAATTTTTATTAAAGCAAATCAACAAATTAGGAACCCATTATATTTTTTGCAAATAGTCAATTATTGCATGCAAATTATGCTGCCCTTAGCAACAAGGTACTGGATATAGAAGCATTCAATGCATGTTTAATGCACTAAATGGTATAACTATTGCATCATAAAAAATAGTGTATTAAATGCAAGTTCTGCAAGATAGATTTTCTAAAACATTTAGACATTAAATAGAAATCTTGCAAACTTAGCCAATAGGCTGATAGCTACTTTTGTTCTGTTGCAACTAGAAATATAATTCATTGTTGTAAGGCTCAATTGTACAAATAAGTACAGTAGATAACAAATGACATGAAACACTTGAAGCCAACAAGTAGGTTACAATTGCAACAATCTCATTTGCAATTGAGCGATAATAAATATTTATTTTGTCTCTCTATTGCTTCATGTAAGCATATTACTTTTTCCTGTTGAAGAAAATTGCGAAGATAAGAGCATATTATATATTTTTCAAATATTCAATTCCTAAATGCAAATTATGCCACCTTTTGTAGCAAGATAGCAAATGTTGAAGCAGTCAATGCATGTTTGATGCATTAAACAGTATGGCTTACATATCAGAAACAATAGTCTGTTGAATGCATGTTGTGCAAGATAATATGTTACCCATAAACATGAAACACAAAAGCATATGTATAGGAACAATGTAATATTGATGTCTAGTTAGTGTGTCTGTTTATCATACTTGATAACTAGATGTATTGCTCACTGTTACAAATAAAACTTAGCATAAATAAAACCCAACACTATCATAAGATTTCATGAATTAGTACCCATCAACTCTCCAATACATGTCGTACAATTTGCATTTAATGGATTAAACATGTATTCACTGCTTCATGATCAAATATTTCTGAGAATATATAATGTCCCCTTATTTTGCTAATTTAGTTAAACAAAAATGAATAAACTGTAATTTTCAAGGACAAAAAATATGAGCATAAATCCTGACTATAGGAAAAAGACAAAAAAAATTTAAACAACATGATGTCATTGGCCAAGCGACTAATTAGAAAGAAAATACAACAGATGCAATATTAAATTCATGGACTGTATGCATTTGTTTCCTTGGACCTTGTAACAACAAGCAATAGCTTTGGTTAAAAGGTTTCACATACAAACAAATAACATGGAGATCTTAAAACATACAACCTTTTGAACAAGCAATAAACAAACAAGAATTAAGTATGCATTTTCTGCTTGCATACTTGCCAGCTTTCAAATACATCTTGGACATTTTTCATTTAATGGATATAAAACCAGAATTGTCTAGATTATAGAATTTGATTCGTCATCAATTGCATCAACTGCATTTTGTGCAATAAAGCTCCCACATATTGCATTTAATTTTAAAATATTTTCCAAAATTTATTGTGTGCTTTTATGTTTTATGTTTATGGATAGCATGTTCTATGTCATGGACTATGCTCATCTATCCATTTTGTAATTGTGACAGGGACCATTGGTTGTAACCAGAGTGGGTGACAAGGATTTGTATTGCTACAAATAGACTTGGTTCTACAACAAGTTGTAAGGTTAGAGTCTTGTATCATTCTCTCGCTTTGTTTGCAATGAAGTTTAATTATCTCAAGAAACTGGCTTTACGGATAGGCACATGAGCATAGTAAATGACATGTCGTGTGATTCATAAACATGCAACTATTTTTTCTTGATGAGCATGTTGCTTTTGCAAAGAGAAATCTGTATAATTTTAATCATGGGATGTGCAGTTCATTAGTTAAATATTTGTGAACCATGTATTGCTTCTAAGATTGCAAGGAAGAGGAAACAAAGGAGCTATTTTGGTTTGTAGAGAATGCAGGGAAGTGCTATAAAATTTCTGGCACTTGTCATGACTTTAACATTCATGACATTTGTAAAGAAATTACAAGTCATGGTGTTTGCCATGAAATTTATAGCACTTCTTACTGCATGCACTGGAGGGCAAGAGTGTTTGATGCATGTGCCTCAGATTTTTGACATGATGATTATTTGCATAACATGTTGTGTAATCGTCTACTTCAGCACGGGTGATCCAAAAAATGTGTTCATCACTCCCAACTGTATAATGTTCACATGTTTTGCTAATTTGCGTATGCTTAAATAAATAGTAATCGTGGTGCAAAAAAAAAAGATTGGCCAAGTAAATATTAGAAATGCAAGTGTAAAAATTAAGAACTAAAGTATTGTCTATAGAAATGAAACCATGTGTATCTAGATCATAGAATTTGATTCGTTTGCGAGTGTTACGTATCAACTCCATTGACCGCAATTTGCACGTGAAAGTTCACACAGTTTTGATTTAATGCTTAAGGCAAAAATTATTGTGTGCTTTTTGGTTTCATGTTTATGGATAGCATGTTATATGTGATGAACTATGCTCATTTGTCTAAATTGTAGCTGTGATAGGGACCATTGGTTGCAAACAAATTGAGGATCAAAGATTCATATTGTTGCAAGTGGACTTGGTTTTTCAACAACATGCTCCAAGGTCAAATTCTTGTATCATTCTCCTGCTCTCTTTGCAATGAAATTTAAACCTTGCAATGCATCTAAGTATTATCTATTAGGAGAGTTTTGAACAATAAAGGACAATGCTTGTTCAAGAAATTGATTTGCGAAATAGACACATGGGCATAGTTAGCAACATCTTATGTAATTCATAAACATGAAACTATTTTCCCTTAATGAGCATGTTACTTTTGCAAACAAGGATATGCATAATTGTAATCATGGATTATGGAGTCCATTGGTTAAATATTTATGAAGAACTATGATTTGTTTCTGGTGTCATAATTTTTTTAAACAAAAACCAATAATAGACGTAGTGTGCTAATGATGCATTAATTGCTACAGTGTGAAAGAGTCCATTGGCAAAGTTAACACAATTTGCATTAGTGATTAAACATTTGTTAGCATATATAATGTTCTACTTTCCTAATTTACTTAATCAAACATGAATAGTATACATGCTACAACCAATAGCCAAACAGATAAAACATGGTTCTTAAACATGAAAAATATGTCCATGAGCCTCAAGTACACAATGCTTCCATATTTTACTAATTTTCTAAGACTATGATTATTAATATACTTATTGCAAGACAATCAAATTTGGTTAAGTAGGTGAACATTACAAATGCAAATGAGTAATTGAGTGGAAAAGCTCATACAGTTTAGATTCAATTCTTCAATATTTGGCAAAATTTATTGCCTGTTGCATGTTTATCAATGGCATGTTCTATGTTGTGCAGTGTGCTTATCTCTTTGAATTGTACATGTCACAGGAACCATCGCTAGCAATTGAAGTGTAGGGAAAAGATCTATATTGCTGCTATTAGACTTGGTTCTTCAATAATAATCTGTAAGGTTAGATTCTTGTATCATGCTCTTGCTTTGTTTGCAATGAAATTTAATTCTTCCAATGTGTGTGACAATTATGAATTGGAAGAGCTGTGAACAATAAAGGAGAATGCTAGTTCAAGAATTTGGCTTTCCAAAGAAACAAATGGGCATATTATATGACATGCTATTCAATTCATAAACATGAAACTATTTTTTTCTCTAAAGCATGTTACTTTTGCAATAAAAAATATGCATAATTGCAATCATGGGATATGCAATTTATTTATTAAATATTTTGCACAATTTATCTTGTTTTTCTATTTTTCTATTTTTCTTAAACGAATACTAATAATAGACCTACTGCATTAATGACGCACTTGTTGTTGTAGTTCCAAGTAGTGCATTGGCCAATGTTATGCAATTTGCATTCAATGATTAAATGTTTTCCAAAATATATAGTATCCTATTCTCTTGAATTAGTTAAACAAAAATGTATAATAGGGCTAGCGCAAGACAATTAAATTTGATTGGACAAGCAAATATTATAATTACAAATAACAAAATTAAGAATTAAATGCATATTGCATGTGAACCCACAAAATTTGCAAAAATATATAAGGTTGTATTCTCCCAATTCACTTAAACAAAATTGAATATTAGACATAATAACATCTAATGCAATAGCTATACATTGATAGACAAGCGTTCCATATCCAACACATATGATACAATTGCAAAGTTGACCTACTCCAACATGCAGTGAACATATGGTTAATTCATGAAATGTTAGGCATACTTGAAAATCACGGTTTCTCTCATTTTCTATTAGTTTTAGTAGGTCCATTATCCATTTTCCTTTAACCAAATTACGAAGATAGGGCGACATTATATACTATGGCAAATATTTAATCAGGGGATACATATTGTGTGAATTTTTGTGGCGTGCTACTGAGTACTAAAATAGAGAATGCATGTTTAATGCACTAAATGCAAATTCATGATATGTGTTGAATAGCTAGGACAAACAAAAGCAAACTATGCATAATTAATTCATGGAATATGAGACATGTGTTGTTTTTTGCTTATTGTTTGTTGAAAAGCTTTTGTGTTTTTAGCTGTGAATTATTGTCTTCGACGTTTGTTGCTCTGTACAATGCTTGAACAAGGCAAGAGCTCTATGAACAATGTGTAACTGCTGAGTGGCTTGTCCATTTAGCACAAATTAAAAGCAATAGTTACCTGAGATTTCATGAATAAACTTTGTATTTAATGCTTGTGTACTTATCACTTCTTAAACACTGCTCGCATAAGTCGCATTGAGTGGATTAAACATTTATTCACTGGTTCATGATTAAATATTTCCCGCAACATATAGTGTATGCTTAGTTTTCTAATTTATCTAAAAAAAAATGAATAATAGACCTATTCCAACTAACACAATAAGCAACTATTTCAAAAGAAAATTCAACAAATGCAAATGTAAGATTTCCTTTCGACATAAACTAATAATTGCAATTGTGAACCATGAACCATAGAGACAATGATAAAATTTGCAAAAAAATGGACCACTATCATAAATTTATGCAAAGATTCATATGTCAAATGAAAATTTTCCATGCTTTGTTGATAGGCTACTGGCCATCCAGGCAGTAAACACATAATTAATGCATTCAACATGTCCATGGTCAACAAGACTCTGCTCAAAGCATATGTCATATACTATTCCCATTTGCCTTGTTGGCTTTTGTAACAATAAGCAATATTACTGGTTATCAAGTTTCACAAACACATAGACAAACCAGTCACTAGGGAAGCTTAAAAGTATGTTGCCCGATTAAACATTTTCCACAATATATAATGTTCCCCACCATATATAAAGTTCCCCTATTTTCCTATTTTACTTAAAGCAAAATGAAAAATCGACCTAGTCAAACCAATAGAAAAAGAGATAAACCGTAATTTTCCAACACAAAAAATATGCGCTTAAATCCCAACTATAGGAAAAAGACAAAAATATTTTAAACAAAACAATCTCATTGGCCAAGCGACTAATTCAAAAGGAAATGCATTACTTGCAATAGTTATTTTTTTTATTGGTTGGAGCATGTTTACTATTCATTTTTGTTAAAGTAAATTATGAAAATAGGAGAACATTATATATTTTGCAATTATTTAATCACTGAATGCAAACATGTTTAATGCATTAAACAATATGACTGGTGATTCAAAACAAGTGCAAAAACTTAGAAACTGTGTTTTTAGGTCTACATTCCCCTGTTGCATGTTTCATAAGTCTGTCAGGCTCTAGAATTGTGCAAAGGCTACACAGTTTTCTTTGAATGACTTTCACAAATAGCTTAGTTTTTTGTGGATAAATCAATAAGCATTAAAACTAGATACATTGGTCAGCGTGATTTAAATTGTGTAAGCATTTGATGCATTGACTATGTATTCAGTGTTCCAATGGCTATCAGCCTATTTGCAAAGTTTACGAAAACTGTATTTAATGGCTTGATGTTCATGAAAAAATATTGTAATGGTCTATATTTTTGCAAATTTTATCATTAGCTTCTATGTTTGATGCTTACAGACAACACATAATGCATTTAAAATGTGTTGTCTACATCAATAATAGTGCCTTCATATTCTATCAATTTACTTTAACAAAAATGAATAAAAGGTGTACTCCAAGCAATAGAAAAAGAGATAAATTCCTTATTGTCTTTTAGTTGCAAATGAAACCATTGAAATATGACATTCAATTCGTGCATTTTGTGGTTATTTGTTGCATTATTAAACTGCTCACATTTGTCGTATAGCAATCTTTTTTTTGCAAATGTTCTTTGTCTTGTAAACAATAGAACATTTATGTCTGCTTCAACATTCTTTACAGAATTTGTAGATCATATTCTTGTGGATTAATCAAAGGAAATATTTGTCTCCACTCTATAATGTTACGCATTCACATGCAATACTTTTTCCATTCTCATTATTTACGCACTTAGTCAAGCAAGACATGGAGAAGCATTTTTTTATACACCTTTTCACTATTAACATATTAGAAGGTATTGAGATTGATACATACCACTAGGCTGAGTTTATTGTTTTGTTTGTACTTTTCAATACTGTAAACATATTATAATTTTAGTCATTTGCTTGTACAAAGAAGAGTAGCACATGTACTTTACACAATAGAAAAAGAAATCAATGATAGAATTCACACATGAAAGATTCATTTCATAGTTGATTAGGTTTTCTTTGATTCTCCAAATTCCATAAACAAGATTTTGCCAATCAATTGTTAAAAACTAGAAATACTTTGTTATCTGTTATTAAATATACTGTTCACTCTTACAATACAACTCTTATTAATTACAATATTCATTAAGCATTAATTTCTTTATGTTTATGGGTTGCATATAACATGTCATCAAGTATGCTCATTTGTCTCATTTTTCCCTCTAACAGGACCCGTTGGTTACAATTTGAGCATGAGACAAAAATCTACATTGTTGCAATTACAATTGATTGTTAAACAAGGAAATATAAGGTCAACATCTCATAACACTATTATTTTTTTGTTTTTAGTGCAAAAGTTAACATTTGTACAAAAGAACAACTTTCATGCGCTCTATTCACATGCATACTACATAAGGTTCAACATATATGCATATTAAGGCTTATTAGCATTTCCAACGATCTAGTACTATATTCTTTCTGAATAGAAACAAGATATCAAAGTATGGAAACAATAAACGTTGATAGATATGAATATGCAAAGTGCTCACAAGTCTGTAATATAGACAATGTACTAAAAGAAAATGGACTATGTAGAGTAGGTACATTTAAGTACAATGTCAGACTGCTTGTTTGATTCATTACAAACACTATTAAACAATTAGAATATATCAGTTGAGCTACAGAGAGGAGCAATAGATTACTTTTTGGCTTCTTTAGAAAAAAAAGATAAAGATGCAATTAGATCACATGACCTTGCACTAGAACCCAAAAGTCTCTATAGATTGCACAAAGTGCATGACCGAAACACATATTTATGTAGTATGCGACTCCCCGCAAGGCCACAAGCTGCAAATGATGAAAGCGGCCCATGGGGAGACGTATTCTGTATTAAGTGGCTATCGAAGTGGCTGAATATATAAATATATGTTTGGTCAACAACATCATGGATAAAGTACTTGCACTTTAACAATGTGCCTAGTTTACCAAAATATTCTATTATGTTCCATGATATAACCCCCCAAAGTGGGCATTTCAAACCGCTAATAAGAATTCAGCTGCAAAATCCAAATGTGCAACAACTAGTTGGGTTAAATCAACTTAAAAAAATAATTAGAAACAATATACAATATGAAACTACAAATGCTAACAAAAAGCAAAAGTTAGAGAGTGGCAAGATCAATTCTATTTATACACTCAAACATGATAATCTCAATCACAACTCTATTGTAAGACTGCAACACCTTAAGCACTTTATCATAAATAAAAATAAAGAAAACCAACCTATGCCTATTAGATCAAATAAGGGTAAAAAATTTCGGCAGTAGAGCTTTACGAAAGAACAATTCAAGATACACCAAAATACACATGCACAATTTGCCAAATGCTATGTTTTAGCAAAGATACTAGAAAATTCAAAGACAAGCAAAAGGAAATATATTATGAACTAGTACAGTCAAGATCCATAACATTAAAAAATTGCATATGCCATATATGTTATTCTGCACTAAAACAACTCATTATACCAAAGTACACTGTACCACAAAAAATCCAAACTAATAAACCATTGCCATATGTCCAACTTTTGTCCGAACTAGAGGAATGACTTGTATCACTTAGAATTGGATTTGCACAAATCTAGGAACTAGGGTACAAAATATCTCAAATTGGTCTAACAGGATTTATCATTAATGTCCCTATCAACATTAGCATTATACGAAGGGCATTACCACAATCAACCAATAACACACAAACAATTGTTGTATCACTCAAAAGATGATTGGAATACAAAAATGCATTTCAAAAGGGCATGGTACGACCCAACCATGTCACATAATCTTTGGCCCAATTGTAAAAAAAAACACTATACAAAATGCAAAATGTCCAAATAAACAAAGACTGGGAACATTTTCTACATACCAATGACGAACTTGAAGAAAGTAATGGGCCTGTCACAATTGAAATTGAGTCAGGCAGTGACATGGAACATGAGAATCCATCTGAATCTTTGGTCCATGGATTCATAGAATCTAGAAGTATACATAACATGCAAGACAAAATCATTGAAGTTGCACCTGCAGAACAAAACTATCTTGTTGGTATCTTTAAAGACAAAATTGCTGAGGAAATGAATTTCCCAACATTATTCTTTGGAAAGCCACGTGATGATGACATACTAAAAAACTTCATATCACAAAATCGCACAGTGGGAATTTTTACAATCAAACAAAAAATTTGCATATCACACAACAAATATATTTTTCAAAACTATCAAGATACTAATACTACAAGTCTTGTCTACAATGTCCATAAGAATACGAAAGGGCCAACTAAAGGACTTAAGCTAGTTGCAAAGGATGTGAAACACAAATCAAATCTTGAAAGAATTCTAAAATCAAATATTGGATATGTTGACTTCAAAAGCATAAGAATATCTCCAGATTATACACAACTTAAGAAAAATGTCTTTGCAATGATATGCCAACTAGGACCACCAACATTCTTCTGTACTTTTAGTAGTGTTGAACAAAATTGGGATCCTTTAATAAACACACTAGAAGAATTACACAAACAACATAAATTAGATCAAAACCAACAAGAACTGATTGCTGAAATGACATTGACAAATTTGAACTGATCAAGAAGGATCATATTACTTGTGTACAATACTATAGACACAAAATAAATGCAATGAAAAAGTTGATGCTTACAAATGGCTCCATGTTTGGAAATGTTACCGATTACTTTTCAGTGACTAAGTTTCAAAATTGAGGAAATGAACATGATCATATGCTAATATGGGTAAAAAATGCACCAATCTATACAAAAAATAATAACACAGACATCATAGCTTTCATTGAAAACATTACTTGTAGCATTGATCATTTGCAAGCTGACTTGGCTAGTTTACAAAGGAATTACCACACAAAGAGATGCAGAAGACCAAGGATAACAATTTGTAGATACAATTTCCCTTTACCACCAATGCGAAAGTGTGTCGTAGAAAATTGGATCCTCTTGAGAAAAGAGATAATTTTACACATAATTGGACCCACTTTTGAGTCCCTTTACATCATTTACCCTTCAAAACAATAATTATAGGCCCCTTAGATCCATTAATTTTGATCTAGAGGCTCGTTTTACCTGAGAAATCACATAAAACCCGACAAACAACATTTAATTATCTCATACCCCAAAAACCCACCTTCAAACAGTAGTAGTGGGACCCATTCGCGACCTTGGGTGAATGAGTCCCCTTTGAGGGAAAATTCAAATTTAAGCAGGAATTTAATCAATTTAACTTTAATTTCTGGTGAATGTCGGCCTCTTAGGTCTAATTAACGGGAAAATAAGGTGTTGTTGCTTATAAATACTCATTTCAAGTCATTTCACACATCTTTTTATCATCTTTTCTTATCTTTTTGTCATTTTTTAAAGAGCAATTCATAAAGTCAATTCTTCCACAACAAGTTTGATTAGCAAAAGTTGAAGTTTTAGGGTAGCAAACTAAGGTTTTTGCAGGCCTTGAAGCTCACTTCTCTTGTCAAGATCCAAAATTGCAAAGGGTTGATGCTGGATGCCTATGGTGAATCATTAAGAAATCTAGGGTGAAGAGGTGCAACTAGCCACCAAATCACACCTAAGGACTTGGTTTCTTATTGATTCCATCTTCCATTTTCACTATATCTTCAGATTAAGGTTTACATCTTTTTTGTTTATCATTTGCATTTCATTTCATTCCTATTTTTCATGTGTTGTAAGGTTTCTAGGGTTGAGATCTTGCATCATATAAATCATTCTTGCATGTCTTATTCTAGAGCAATATAATAGGATCCTTGTCACACCTCAACTTTTCCTAGTCTTTAACACATCTAAGGCTAGGGTTTATGCAGATTTTTCTCCATTCAAGGTTTAATTACCCAACTAGGGGTTTGACTAAGGCAAACCCCCCATTAGAAAAACAATTTTGAGCTATTTTGTAGGAATTTTCTGAGATTTTGAATTGGGTTTCCATCAGAAATTGTTGTGCAAGTGTCAAGGTGCAGGACAAAACTTTGAAATTGTAGAAATTTGAAAGTGGACTGATTCGCCATGCATGGCGAATGAGTCCCTCCTGAGGTGTAGATTTGGAGTCAGATGCAGATCTAGGTCCTCGATTGTCAGAAAACAACTTTGTGTAGAAAAGTCCTGACTTGGGATTGATTCGCCCAAGGTGGCGAATGAGTCCCAGTCAGCTCAAATTCAAGTTTCATCAGTTTTCTAGATTGTTTTCCAATCTTCTCCAGTTTTCCAGGTGCACTCATTTTGAGAAATAGCCTTCTGTTTAGTTTAATTTACATTTTTATTCATTCTTTAAAGCTTCTTTGCAAACAACATTATGTTTTCAAACATAGCATAGATCTTAGTTTTGCATTCATAATCTGTTATATAAACCATTTAATTGCATTTAGTTTACTTCATTTGGCTTAGACAACGTCATACATAACATAATTTGAATGAACCCTTGGCATTTTTGGCCTAACTCTCTCCTTTTAGGTGAAAAACCCTAGAAGAGTAAGAGAAGTCCTAAGAGCCAAAAATTGACGGTTCAGAAAGACAAATACTTTCACCAATACTAGAAAAGACTGAAACAATAACTTTAAATGATGTCAACGTGTACTCAACATTACAAAAAGCAAACTATGACAATAAATACACCTTAGACATATTTTAAAATGACATAAACATGTCTGAAACTGATTATATAATAGCTTTGAGCTCTACAATAAATAGGCCAACACTTTTTTTACAAAGAAAACCATCAGAAATATGGAACAATAGTTTCTCAAGGACAATGCCATACCTTTGGAAGGCTCATACAGACACCCAGTTTGTGCTCAATGCATATGCCACAACAATGTACTACAACTCTTACATTGCAAAAGTAGAAAAATCAATGACATATGCATTCAAAAGAATATGTAAAGACCACCAACAAACAAATATTGATGCAATAAAAATGATTGATAAACTTGGAAATGCATTGTTGAACTTGCAACAAATGTCAGCACAGCAAGCTGCGCACATTGTTTTATCACTTCCACTAAACTTCAGCTCAAGAAAATGCATTTTCATTGACACGCAATCCCATAATGACTGTACATTCATTATAAAATCTATCAAATAGTTAAACAGTGAACCAGATGATTCAAAAGATATTCTCTCAAAATCCATAGTGGACTATTATTTAATACATCCTCAAACATTGATAGACATATGTCTTGCAGAATTTGTTTCAAGCTACAATAAAAATAGAACTACAGTTAATCCAAGAACTAAAACAAGAGTAGTACACTTTATTAACTTTAGCAAGCACTTGGACTTGTAGAATCATTGTAGAGAGCAATTGATGCTTTATGTACCATTTACAATAAACGAGAGTACACTGAAACATAACTTTGGCACATGGGAACATGCATACATGCATCATGAAAAAAACATTATAAAAAACTATGCAAACAATATCAATGTTATTATCTAGCACAAGAGCAAGAACAAGAAATGGAGGAAGACACAAGCAAATAGTAAACAACCTATCCTATTTGCCTATGATATGCATTTTTGCATTGTCCAAATATAAATTTTACATCTCTCTTGTTGTTTGTCATTATCTAGCACAAGAGCAAGAACAAAACTAGCACAATATTACACTAATCTCATTGACAAGGAATGGGTTCCTATATTGAAAATTACTAGAGCTATTCAAAAGATTTCAACGAACAAGAAAATTATAGTTAGAAAACAATTTCCAATACAACTAGCATGTGCAAGAACCATTCACTGATCACAAGGACTAACAATGCAAGTTGTGGCTTTTGACCCAACAGGCATAAGACAACATGGATTAACTTACACAACATTATCATAGACAAGGACAATAGACTCATTATTTTTGCTAAAACCTTTAACCATCAAAAACTCCAAAGTTAAGTGCAAGGTACATGAAGAGATGCATTGCTTGCAGTCAAGTGCATAGTGGCAGCTCGATATCCAAACTACATGTACACATGATGCACCGCAATTGCTTCTATGCACATTGAACACTCGTTCATTACATCCACATGTTCATGACATTGTCAATACTACAACACAATGCAATCAAACATTTTGTGTTTGCAAGAAGTACATGTGCAAGCTTTCCAGCCTAGTATATTATCGTAATATTTTAATATCTTTGGTATGAACATAATACATGGCATAACAACGTTTACCAAAAAACATTTGTTCGTATCAAAAACAAAACAACACAACTCTACGAATATTGAAGCTATCACAATCACAATACTACAGAGCATTAATGAGCTTAATATCTATAATATTTATGCAAGGCCCAATACTTCTATTCAAGAAATAATCACAATTCTACAATCTATAGTTGCATACATAGGTACAAAAAACATACTGTACATTGTGGGTGACTTTAATGTCGACATGTGCTCGCAAAACATAAGCAAAACAACACTTGAAAATTTCATGCAAACTAACACAATTCATTTTTTGGTAAACAAATCACATAGTCTACAAAAGCCGCTGATTGACCACATCTGGTCAAATTCAATGACAACTGTATGCAATATTTACAGATCAGAGGCATATTGGACTGATCACTTTCCTATTTTCCTAAAATTCCACTACGCTAGTTAAATCAGTTCAACATTATAGCATACACAAGCATTTATCGCTAAATTTTTTTCCAATAAATTTTGCAATACTAAATCAGTAGCTTGCAGGAAAATCATGGAACAAACAAAAAGACCACAAGAGCAAGAACAAGAAATGGAGGAAGACACAAGCAAACGGTAAACAACCTATCCTATTTGCCTATGATATGCATTTTTTCATTATCCAAATATAACTTTTACATCTCTCTTGCTGTTTGTAGAACAAAAGTCAAGAAGACTATATCCATTGAAGAGTTGAATGCAAAAACAGTTGGAAAAACATTCCAGGGTGACGTCCTTGTTGTTTATAAAGCAACATTGGACAAAGTCAATAGAACACGTGAAGTTTTGCGTGCATATCTCATAGACCTCAAAGCAGAAATGACGATTACACTAAATATCAGTGGATACCTTGTACAAGAACATGAACAAAAAATAGTTCCAAGAATGGGGGTTTCAATATCAGGCTTTCAAATTGCTCCTAGGATAGATTATGATAGAGGGGACTGTGATTGTATACTGATATTGATAGACACAAGCATAGTTGAAAGCCTGCCTCGCTTTTCATCAGACTACCACTTAATTTTGGATACTACTATTGGCCAGCTACTAGCAGCAACAAATTAGTATCCAATTGGAACAATAGGTGCTCTAGTTGTTGGTGCTAAAAAATTAGGAAGCCAATATGCAAACAAAATCAAACAAAGCACAAGTAAGAAAGTCCAACGAGCATATGCCAATAATCCATTGTAACATTTTTTTTATGCCATTGTTTGCTTTAATAAAATTTCTTTGTAAGAGACACTAACTTTGTCATTAGCATGCAGTTGCAACTACGTCCAACTCATGAAAAAAATATATTTGTAATTAGAGGAACTACTACATAAGAACAAAACCCTAGCCTTTCTTTTCAAAAATATCTTAAAAAGCATCAATCAAAAAAACATGTTTCACATGGGTCGATCAACGTTTATCTGCAAATTGAATAACAAAAGAACATTGGACAAGTTAGTTTCTTTGCTGCAATAAACATTTAAGGCCACTCTTTAAAAATCTTTATGCAATTTCATTTAAAATTTATGAAACTACTGCTACTAACTATCTATGTTCAAATGTTTCAGGTTTTAGGGACATTCAAAGCAACAAACACACTGTCAAATCCATTTGAAGCTTTCTACCCAGGTTGCAAATATAAATTCAATACTTATGGTGCACTCCAATAGGAAAATTCTCATTGCAACCATTGTGACAAGGAGGTGAGCTATGTATATGTACTTCATCCTAAGGCAATCATCACAACAAACGACAAGCAAACAGTCCATTGCTCAATCCAAAGCAATGGGCTACGACAACTCTTGCCTATCCTTCAGGACATTAAATATCAAAACTACATCAAGGACAAGTCAACAATGATATTTGCACTATGAGACTTTGTCACCAAAGGGTATTGCACTCTCAATCAAAACAATGTTATCTTAGAGGCCATATGCCTAGCTGAGTAAAGAGTATATGCCACAACAAGGTATAAAGCAATACTGATTCAAATAGTCTTGTTACTTTCAAACTCCTCATATTGTTTACAATTATATTAAAAAACTACCTTTCATACTAACTATAATAATGATATTGCAGGTGACAAAGAAGCAGAAGCAAGTGAAAGACTACCTGCCATTGGACGAACCTGCATTCCTGCTTTTCTTTATGCTTTTCTTTATGCTTTTCTTGTTGGTTCTTCTGCCTATATTACTATATTTCATGTTCTCTGACTCAAAACTTCTTTCTATTTTTATTTTATAGCTCACATGTCTCTCCATTATATGGAAGACAATACTTTACTTTCTTATGTTATCATTAAAATAGATAAAACTCTATTGTTACATGTTCACATTATGCAATACATCGTATGCTACACAATACTTTACCTTCTTATATTATTGTTTAAATAGATTAAACTCTATTGTTACATGTTTATAATACACAACATGTTCACAATTGCATTTGCTAGATTTTCTTGTCAAGATTTTACCCAAGCTTTCTTGCCTGTTATTAAGTATGTTATTACCTTTGTTATCTATTACCTATTAAAAATTTGCCAAAAACATTGAGCTCTATCCTGCTAATTTACTTAAACAAAAATGAGTAGTACACTTGTTGGCACGTAATGCATTTCCTATAGACTGATTAACCAACATGCCATCTCCAATGTACATTATACAATTGCAACACTAGACTCCTTTGATCCCAGAAGTCACTTGCCTTTCACCAAAATACCATGCAGATGAAGTGCATGATAGCATAAAGGCTGACATAATTTGCATTCAATTATTAATTTTAGCATGTACATTTCTGATACTTGCTTTCCCAATGAATTTTGATTCTCTTGCAATAGGTCTACTATTGGTTTTTGTTTCAATAAATTACAAAACTATTAGAACATTTTATACTAGGCATTTATGAGCATATTTTTGATGTCTATAAAGCATTATTTATCTATTTTGCTACTCGCATGGACCAATCCCAATACCTTGTACTATGTGAATTGTGAACAAATGCATATGATAATGCTTGTGTATGCTTTGATGTGCTGCCCACATTGTGAACATCAAATGAATGCACAGATGGTGACAATGGAAAATTTTTTACATGTGAACATGTCAGAATATAGACTTGGAACAAATTTGTCTATTGATTGATGCATTAGAATACTAGTATGTGGTTCCTATATAGAGCAATATTGTTTTAGATCCACTCCATTGTAGAGACTTACAATGCATTAACAGTGGCTTGATTGATTTGATAGGCAATAGCTTACTAGCAAAGCCTGGAAAATTTGGATTTAATGACCACATGTTTGCAAAAATCCATTGCTTAATTCTGTTTTATTTTAGAATGTCTCGTTTTGCTGGGAAAGCTACCGCAATTTGGCACAATTTTTTTTTGTCTTTTCTTTGTTACTACCTCTTTCATCTACATAACTATATATTATGTTATGGGAACATTACATACTTGGTATTTATGAGCATATTTTTGATGTTTCTAAACCATTAATTATTTGTTTGGCTACTCCTATGGAGCAATCCCAATGCCTTGTACTATATGAATTGTCAACAACTGCAAATCATAATACTTGTGTATGCTTTGTTGTGTTGTGCACGTTGCCAATGTCAAATGAGTGCACAAATGGTCAAAATGGAAAGAGTGTTATGTGTGAACATGTCATAATATAGACTTGGAACAAATTTATCTGTTGATTAATGCATTAGAATACTAGTATATTGTTGCTATATAGAGCAATATTGTTTTAGATCCACTCCACTGTAGAGACTTAGAATGCATTAACAGTGGCTTGATTGCTTTGATAAGCAATAGAAGAAAAACCTTGAAAATTGGGATTTAATGACTAGATGTTTGCAAAGAACCATTGTGTAATTCTATTTCCCTTCACAATGTCTTATTCTACTGGAAAAGTTGCCACAATTACGCACAATTATTTTTTCTTATGCTTTCTTACTAGCTCTTTCATCTACATAACTATATCTCATGTTTTCTGACTTTCAACTTTCTACTATTTTTGTTTTGCAGTTGACATCTTTTCCCTTTATATGATACACAATAGTCTACTTTCTTATGTACAAGTTGCTATTACATGCATTGCATTTCAATTTGTCATACTTAATTGACCAATGAAATTTATTTCACAAATCTTATAATGTGTTTCTATTTCCCTTATTTTCTTGTACAAAAAGGAATAGCAGAACTGCTTTATGTAATATAGAGGGGCATAGATGATATATTTGATACATAAAAAAATAAGTTGATACTTGATACAATTTTGTTTGACCTACTCTATCACATATTGGTATAGGCATACCTAATTCATGAAATCTTAGACGAGAGTTGGCTTTTGTTTGTGCTTAATCTCGTTTGCTAAAAACATTATGGATTTTTTTAGCTCTTCCTTGCTTTTTTCCATATTCGTTACTCTGAAAAACTGCACTGCTGGTGAATGGCTTGGGTGTTTGTTTATAAAAATTTATATCTCTCTCACTACACATTCAATGAACGCATAGCTAGTTCATGAAATCTTATGCAATTACTGGGTTTTGTTTGTGCTTGTTCTCATTTCATTATAGTTTGTTGAAAAGCTTGTGGGTTTTTTTACCTATTTCTAGCAGTTTTCCATATGGGTCCATGTAGACTTTGACTACGAAATTTTTTCCAGGGCCAAAATTTAGACAAAATCAAACAATTTACACAATTTTAACAAACATTTCAACAATCAGAGTTCCTTGCAAACAAATCTGCAAAAACATCTCATACTCTAACCTTCCACTCCCTGCTTCAATAACCAGATGTCTTTGCAGCTCTACAGATCTTTGTCTTCACTTCAATCCCAAAAAATGGTTCTTGTTGCAAACACAATGTCCACACCAATTACTTTTCCACATCTTCTCTGTTTCTATAAGCTTCTAAATTAGGTTTTACAAAATAGTCTAAGTTCTTCTACATTCAATTTCTAATACTTCACAATCCAATAACAACTCACCTCTATCGCATTCTTTTTGCCTCAACTTTGGTCACAAAACTTGCAGACCATAACCTTATGCATTTACCAAAGACCAAAATTATCCCTCATCTATATTCTTACACATATACATGTAACACCCTTGCCATTTTCACTATCCAGGCACACATATGACACCTGGAACCTATCCACTGCACCAAGGCATAGAAAACCATTCCCATTTACAATTGTTCATCATTTACACATCACGAGGTATTGGAAATGCTGCAAACCACTAGCCTCAGTGTACTATTTTTGTGTTACAGGGTAAACCTAACCCTTTGAGCAAGGTCTTCTACACTATGCGCACAAGATGTGTTCAAGGGCTGGTGGGTACACACGCATTGACTACATAGTTAATTCATGAAATCGTAGCACACTGCTGACTTTTCTTTCTGCCTAAAATCCATTAATATTTTCCTAAAGTTGATTTTTTATGGCCTTTCTGTCATTGATTAATATTTGCATAAAATTGATTTTTTATGGCCTATTTGTCATTGATTAATATTTAACAAATTTTAAGTTACAAAAAATATACTATTTGCAAAAGAAATTTACCTTTCAACACTTTCAATTAATTTAACTCATTAATGTTGGTCAAATTATAACATACTTTTTGATTACTACAAAATAATTTATCTTATTCACAAATTATTTCTCAACACTCTTTCAATTTGTAATTATAAAAAACTAATTGAAACCATTTATTCATGTTAACTAAAATTTGTACACATTTACAAAAATTATCATCCTCTAACATTTCTTCCTAAATAATTAGTAATAATTTAGTTTATATTCTAAAGAAAATTAGTAATTTTATTTAAAAGATTATTGCAAAACTATATTGTGAAACAATTAGTTAATTTTATTTAATATAATCAACAAAAACTTATTTTCTAAATTATTTACTACTACTTAATATAGTCTAAAAAAATTGGTTTATTTTATTCAATATCAATAATTAATTTTCTACCACTACAAAATCAATTTTCTATTTTCAAAATGCATCTAATATTTAACCATGGTTTATAAATTATTTTGCAAAACGCAATGTTCATTTCCTAGTTATACAAATTAGTATTACAAATTCAATTTAATTTATATTCAAAAAGAAAATTGATATTAATCAACATGTTTTCCGAAAGTAATTGACACTTATTTTCTAAATTATTTACCCATACTTAGTATTTCTTGAAAATAACTTCATTTTATTTAATTTAAATAACTAGTTTCGTTCCACTGCTTCCATAATTTACTAATTTGATAACGCATTTAATATTTACCCATGCACTAAATTACTTTACGAAACATAATGCTTAGTAACTACAAATACTAATTACTATTACCTTACTAAAGTAATCTACAATTACTACAAAGGTAATTATATTCATTGTCAAGCGATTGATTCTATTTTAGCTTAATTTGAATTAAGGTTACTAAAAAATTAAATTCATTTAAAAACAATTACATATACTATTAATTTTTTAACAATGTTTAGTACCATATTTGGTTAATTTTATTCGACACTAAATCCAAACTCTACCCTAATCGTTTTAGCTTCCATAAATAACTATCTTTTACAACTAATAATTTGAATTAAGCTTCCTAAGAAATTAGATTCATTTACAAACAATTACATATACTATTAATTTTTTAACAATGTTTAGTACCATATTTTTTTAATTTTATTGAACATTTAATCCAAACTCTACCCTTTATATTTGGATTCTATAATCAAATACTCTTGCATTCCACTTTAGTCTTCTTTGCTGCACTCAATACAAAACTTCAAACAACTCTTTGCTAGGCGACAGGAACACGACGCACTACGTCACTTGTTAATGTCTTAATATTAGTTCATAAATGCAACAGTAATGATAAATATTTTAAACAAAAACAAGTATTTGAATCTAAAATTTAAATATTAGTTTATAAATTTGACATTACAACAAAATTAAGTATTTTAATTTAGAATTATTGATCATATAGAAAATAATTAATCAAATCACCACAATATTTTTAAAGCTTAGATTTAATTATAAGCTTAGATTTATAATTGTTGAGGGTTGAGGTTATAGGTTTTAGTGTTAATTATTAATGTAAATAATTAGGGTTTAGTGTATAGGGTTCAAGGTGTGTTTCCTACTATTTAAAGTTTAGGGTGTATGGTTTATGGTTGATGATAGAGGGTCGAGGGTCTACCTACCTCTTTATATATCATCTCACATCTCTCCCCTCTCTACCTCTCCTCCCCCTCTCTAATGTTATCTATCTCACTTCTCTCTTTGCCCTGGATCTACCTCTCTATATCTAACCCCTCTCTCTCCACTATCTACCTCTCTCTCTCTCTCAGCTTTCTATCTATCTCCCCTTCCTACCACTCTCTCATCCCTCCTTATCTACCTCTCCCTCCCTCCCTATGTATATATCCTCTATATCTCACATCTCTCTCTTCTCTCTATCTCTCTCTCCTATCTCTCTCCTCTCTCTCTTTAATATCTCTAATTTATTCATGATTTAGGGTGTAGGGTCTATGGTTTATGGGTTTAGGGTTGATAGTTTATGATGGAGAGTTGAGAGTTGAGGGTTTAGGGATTAAATTTAATTATGTAGGTTTTAGTGTTAAATTATTAATGTTGGGTTTTAGGGTTTAACATAGAGGGTATAAGGTTTATGCATTAGGTTTTAGGTCATAGGGTGTAGGGTTTACGGTTGACGATATATGGTATAGGGTTTAGGGTTGAAGGTATAAGATTGAGTGATAAGGTTTAGGTTTGAGGGTATAGGAACCTTGAGGGTTGAAGGTATAAGGTTTAGGGTAGAGTGTATAGGCTTTAGGGCCTAGGACTGAGTGTAGGGTTTAGGGTTGAGGGTTAGGTTATAGGGTATAGGTTTGAGGGTATAACATTTAGGATCAAGTGTATAGGATCGAGGGTTCATCCTATAGGCTTTAGAGCCCAGGGTTGAGGTATATGGTTTAGTGTTGAGGGTATATGATTTATGGTTTAGGGTTGAGTTTATAGGGTTGAGGGTTTAGTATATAGGCCTTAGGGCCCAGGATTGAGGGATAGGGTTTAGGGTTAAGAGGGTATATGGTATAGGGTTGAGGGTTTAGCCTATAGGCTTTAGAGCTTGGGGTTGAAGGTATAGGGTATAGTGTTTAGGGTTTAGGTTTTAGGGTATTAGGTATAGGGTTGAGTATATGGTTAAGGTTTTAACCTATTGGATTTAGTTCCTAGGGTTGAGGGATAAGGTTTAGGGTTGACAATATAGGGTATAGGGTTTAGGGTTATGGGTAAAGAGATTAGGGTTAAGTGTATAGGTTTGAGGGTTTAGCATATAACCTTTAGGACCTAGGGTTGAGGGAAAGGGTTTAGAGTTGAGGGTATGGGGTGTAGTGCATAGGGTTGAGGGTTTATCTTATAGGCTTGAGAACCTAGGGTTGAGGGATAGGATTTATTGTTGAGGGTATAAGGTTTAGGGTTGAGTGTATAGGGTTGATATTTTAGCCTCTAAGCTTTAAGGCCTAGGGTTGAGATATAGGGTATAGGGTTTAGGGTTTAGTGTTTAGGATTTAGGGTTGAGTGTATAGGGTTGAGGGTTTAGCCTATAAGCTTTAGGGCTTAGGGTTGAGGGATAGGATTTATGGTTTAGGGTATAGGGTATAGGGTTGGGCCCGTATATGGTATAGGGTTTAGGATTGGGGGTATAGGGTATATGATTCAGTGTCTAGGTTATAGGGTCTAGGGTTGAGGAATAGGATTTAGGGTTGATGACATATGATATATGGTTAAGGTTTGATGGCATAGGGTTTAGGGTTAATTGTATACATGGTTGAGGGTTTATTATATAGGCCTTAGCACCAAGGGTTGAGGGATAGGGTTTAGGATTGAGGGTATAAGTTATAGGGTTTAGGTTTGAGGGTATAGAGTTTAGGGTTGAGTATATATAGTTATAAGGTTAAGGTTTATTGGTATATGGTATATGGTATAGGGTTAAGAGTTATGGGTATAGATTTTAGGGTTAATTCATAATATTGAGGGTTTAGCATATAAGATTTAGGACCTAGGATTGGCGGAATGGATTTAGGGTTGATGATATAGGGTGTAGTGTATATGGTTGAGTTTTTAGTGTAGGAGTTAATGGTGACTTCTCAACACCCCTAGGAATAGTTTCTAGACCAAAATATCTTCCACAAGAGAGAAAATGACAAGAAAGCTTGCTTCAATAATGCAAAATTGAATATGATTGAATAATGGTTGAATATACAAATGTACATAAGATTCCTTTCTTCTAAAGGCAAGATGATAGATAGGATTAGACAATAGTATGACAAGTGTATTAATCCTATAACATGTGACAACTAACAACCTGACTACCTAGGAATCAAGCATTACGAGCTAGATAAGATATGTTCTAGAAAATCCAACTAAGACTTCTAGAAGGAATCTTATATCCTAAGTAAACTTAACACGTGAATATGTCCCCTAATTCCCTAGTGAGTGAATTAGCTAGGTACAAGATATTTATTCACACCAACACCCCCCTTAAGTGCAACTTAGGGAGAAGATTAGTATGCAAAATGACTATGAGGATGGGTCATCGCTACGAGGCCATGTTAGGTACCCATTTACAAATGCAAATGAAATAAATGCAATATCTCACAAATGGAGAAAAGGAGAACACCTAGTGGGAAAAAACTCCTCTCCAAAAGAGAAAACAAAACAAGACAACATGATCTATGGAGGACTCAATGATACCCCCAAGGAATACATCCATAATGCATATAAAATCAATGACCCCCCATAAGAGGGAAAAAGAGAGACAAGATATCCCCCCCATAATGAAGAAGTTCCAATGCCAATGAAGAATTGAAAACAAAAGATGATTCAATGTCTATAGGCAACACATCTCCCCTTAGGAAGAAACAAATCCATAGGTTGATGAAGAAGCCACTCCATATCCAACTGAAAGGAGGAAGAATGAAGTATCAACATTTATGCCTCTTAAAACTTATTAGGAATGTCCAAGCTTGAATAAGTCACAACATAATCATGGTCAAAACCAACCACGAAACATGACATATCAAGAGAATGAGGAGACTCATGAATGTCAATCTCTAAAGACAAAGAAGATGGGATAACAGTTGTGTTGAAACTGTCATGAAAGAGGAGAGAAACCCCTTCAAGTGTGTCCTCCAAATTTGTAGTATGAGACTCCACAAAAGATTTAGAAATCCCTATCAAATACTCATCCAACAAAGAAAGATCTGAAAAACTATGATCATCCTACTGAATAGAAGCACTAATGGTTAAAGAAGTAGAAGGTGGAGGAGTAGGAAGCTCAACATTGGTCTCTAGAATACCAAGGTTTAGATGACCAAACTTCTCCTCACAAACATGGTTCACACTCGATGAAGGATTAGGAGATGCAGTCAAAGGAACATTATCTTCTTTTGAAGAAAAACATGAAAGGGAACACAAATGGGATGAATGATCAACCATCCTGATAGCAACAATATCCCTAGACTCCAAGTCCCTTATGTACACTCTACCAGGAGTGAACTCAACTGTTTTACCTTGACCACCATGGATAATTTGATAAACAAAAATGAGATTAGTGGACAAAGAAGGAACACAAAGTACATCACTAAAAGTTCCATCCCTATTTCAATAGAACCCTTCCCACTTACCTTCATATAATTATTGTTACCCATCAAAATATGAGGTGAATTACAAGTATCAAAAGAAGAGAAAATTCCCATAGATGATGTCATATGATGAGATGCCCTTGAATCAAAAATCCATATATTATATTCAAGACTTGTAGAGGCCAAGAGTTCTTGTCCTTTCATTTTGTGTAGCCCAGTTGTAGATCATGTATTCTATAACTGAGATGATGATGGTGATGTCGATTGAGATGCTAAAGAAGAAGGAGACACTGATGAGGGTAGTTGAATGTTATTCTTTTGAAGAAAGTGTGTAAGTTCATAAATATTCTTATTAAAACATCTATGCTCATCATGTCCTAACCTTTTGCAATATGCACATTTTAAATTCTTCTTTCTAGATGATTCCTCTTTAGAAGAGGGAATGGACTTAGGAGTACTATGTGAAGGAGAATCTTTACCTTGCTCATGAGACTTTGGTTCCTTTTTCTACTTCTTACCTTTGTCACTTGAAGCCTTTGAATCCTTTCCAAAAAGAGCATGAGGGGTGGAAGACTTAAATGTGCCCATGTGTACTAGCTTTGCTTGTTCCCTTGTGAGCTGAGCTACTGAAACATCAAAAAATAGGTTCACCAAAATGAAACAAAATGATTCACCTATTTCTCCCAGTTTCATTCAATATGAGGCTATAATGTGTAAATGAGTTACAAAAATCAATCCTAACCCAAATACCAGTAAAAAGGAAAGTTTTAAGAGGGTCAAATGTTGTGTACCTATTGCAAAAAGTGTTGTTTTGGACCTCACTGAGGACTCATTCGCCCTATGGTGAATGGGTCCTAGCTAGGGTTCTGGAAAATCAATTTCTGGGTTTTGTTTCTCAATGTCTGTACTCCTAGATCCTAGTCGAAAACTGTCAAAAACCTGAAAATAAATGTTGTAGCTCAGTTTCTGTGATTTTGCAAGAAAGGTGACAAATTTGACAACTTTGCAACTTTTACAATTTTTCTCTCCAAATGATCTTCAACCTAAAACCTGCAATCAAACATCAAATGAGAGAAAAATGTTTTTTTGTTAGGGAATAGGGGTTTTCCTTGGTCAAACCCCATTTTGGTAATTAAACCTTGAAATAAAATAATGCATAAAGGAATGATGAATGAAATTTTTTTATGTTCCAACTCACCAATCCTCAATTGAAACCTTGGAGTACAAATCAACAATCTAGCATGAAGTGGCCTCAATGAATGTAGATCTTAATCACAAAACTTGATTAGAAACAATGCTTGAATAGGATCTCCAATGCTACAACAACACATTAGCTCAACAACATGCATGTGCACTATGCCTTTGACATGATGAATGAATCTTGATTATTGAAATATTCCTTCAATAATTTTGCCCTTGAATGCCTTAGAAATGCTCTTCAATGCTCTTGTGAAATCACTCTTGATTGCTCATTACAACACTAAATCAAGGCAACATTAAGCTCATTTTAATATTAATCATTCCCAAATTAAGTGTGAAAAAGGGATACTTTTTTCTACACTATAGCTGCTAATTCATCAAGAGAATGCATTTTGTATGCATTGCCAAGGGCATCCATTGTAGCATAGAATTTAGAAACAAACATTGAATAATCATGACTAAGCTTAACAAGAATATAAAGAATCAACTCTTCATCTTCTTTTGTGACCCCACAATTAGATAACTACAATCTAAGAGAATTGAGATTAGAGAAGAAGTCTTGGATATTGACAAAATTTGAAGGATTTAGACTCATTAGTTCATTCTCCAACTTAAATTTCCTCGTTTTATTTGGCTTACCAAAGAGACCCTCTAAAGTAGTCTAAAATTGATTAGGATGTGTGCAAGATGCAACATGATATCTAAGATCTAGAGAAATGGATAAAACAAGAGTACCAAGTGCTTCATCCCTTCTATCAAACTCTTTTCTTCTTTTTGTAGCTATGTGGGTTCTAGATCTTGGCCAAATGTGATTTTTTGCAACTTCAATTTTAACAATAACATCCCCATTTGTGATTTCCATTCATGATAGTTATATGGGGATAGAAGTACAAATTTTGGAAAATCCATGATAAAATCAGAAAGTACAAGAGAGGAACAACAAATTTCCCTCACAGTACAAGCAATTAACCCCTTTGTCCTAAAAAAATTGACTTTTTTTTGTAAATTTACAACAATGTAAATCATTTCTAAACAAAAATTCTAAAACTCTAGAAATAAATCTACAAAAAGTGCATGGATAGACTTGTAGTGCTCCTGAATACCTTCTTGATACTATAAATTTTGGGAATAATGGAGTTTAGAGCAAAAAGATATGAGCTCGGAGGCTGGAAAGTAATATTTGGCTTCAACCCTTAAAAAATGGCACAAAACTACAAAATCTCTACAAAACACCTGCACCACTGAAAAATTGAGATCGTTAGCTTTTCGTCAATATTTCATTTGAAAAAAATATCCTTTGTTTGTGAAAGTTATGAAATTTGAAAAAAAATCCCTATTTAGGGAATATGGGGGCAAATCTAGCACGGGGCAGACTAAGTCGGTGCAAAAAATTGGCACTGGGGGCTTACCATATGACCGCGACTATAAGTTTGAGCAAAATAAAAAATGTTTCCACCACCTTGGGTGACTTCTGCACACCACTCACTTTCCAAATAACTGGTAGGTCTTTCCTTTTGTTTAAACAAAGTTTTCAAAAAACCTTTAAAGCAATAATTATTAACTATTGATATAACAATTAATATGACAGTGGTTGGCGTAAAAACTTTTAAAAAAATTATTTAATTAATAATCTTTGTCGACATGAAATCAAACTGACATGACATGTACGATTGTTGATGCAGTTCCTGTGTAGGGGGTGATGCTTGTAGAGAGAATATGTCAGATTCTAGTGGAATATTTTGCCTAACAATTATTTTCAAAAGCCCCAAAATATAAAAAATGCCACTAACTTTTCTAGCCTAAAACTATTAAAATATTTAGCCAAAAAAATTTCCCGAAATATAATAACTTTAGCTTGATACAATAATAAAAATGCAGAAATATTTTTTTTATATTTTATATTCTATGAAATTGTACCTACTCGGGGCATTGTACGCCCTGCCTAGGCAAAAAATTTGCCCCAAAAATAATTTTTTAGAATATAGTCAAATTTTATATCAAAATTCATCTCTCGAGCCTTCTAATCTCAATGGTGAGGTTGATTTGTGCTCAAAGTGCCCCAAAACTTCAGCTACCTCCAAATCTTGCAATTGAAACCCTCAAATTGAAAACCTCATAGATCAGGAAAAACATAACCAAATTTGATGAAATGAAAGGTAAACCTAACTTTCTTTGATGCCCTAGATTCAATCATGGGGTCCTTGAAACCCCAAAATGCACCAATCAAAATATTTAAGCCAACATGAAACCCTCAAATCTAGGAAGGAATCTGCAACACTAGAGCTTTGATACCATGTAGGAGTTAATGGTGACTCCTCAACACCCCCAAGAATAGTTGCTAGACCAAAATATCTTCCACAAGAGAGAAAATGACAAGAAAGATTCCTTCAACAATGCAATATTGAATATGATTGAATAATGGTTGAATATACAAATGTACATAAGATGCCTTGCTTATAAAGGCAAGATGATAGATAGGATTAGACAAGATTATGACAAGCATGTCCTAATCCCATAATATGTGACAACTTGATGCAGGGACATCCTTGATACACCTTTTGATGCAAATTTTTGTCATGTTGCAAAACTTTGGTTTTTGGTTTGGTTGGAGTCAATAAGGTCATGTAAGACCATTTGGAGTCATGTAAGTCCATTTTATAATATTTTGGGTTCATGTTGTAAAAAATTGCAAATGTTGCAAAATGTTGTCAAAACTTGCAAATGTTGGCATTAGTGTTAACAAGGGAGTTGGTGGTCAGTTTTTTCAATTTCTAATGGTTGTAACATGTTAAATGTGTCATGAATCATCGATCCCAAAGGTTGGAGGAGGTTGGAGGAATATTTGGAAGGAGAATACTTCATTTTGCCATGTTTTTACTTGCATTTTCTGTGTGAGCCAGCCTTTAACTTGATGATACAAATTTGTATGGTATAGTAAAAACATGAAATCAATTGGAAAGGTTGAAGATGCGTATTAAGATTATAATATTTTTTCTTTGAATCAATTTCATTAAGTTTTGAGTGAGATATGGTAATTTCATCGAGGGCACGTTTGTAAAGTTTATTTTTCTGAAAGTTGTAGTCTGAAACACGCTTTGTATGGACTGGTACAGTTTGGTACAGTCCTAAAACCACTTGGAGAAGTTGAAGGTAATTCTTATCTTTTTTAAGCTTTTTATTTGGTAGAATTTCATCAAGTTTTGTGCAAGATATTGCAATTTTGGTGAGTGCAGGTCCTAACCCTGCCTAGGGTTTCCAGTAAACTAGAAAATTTAATATATTTGTTTCCCACCATCAAAAAGTCTTGAAAATTGGTAGAAAGTTATGTTTTTAGGATATCTAAAAACCATCTAAAGGAGAGTTCATATTTTTCAATTTTGATGGAATTATTAATGACATTGTTCTCTCATTTGCTTGGAGAACAGTCTAAAACCCTAGGTTCTTTGTTGCTTTGATTAGTCTAAGCATCGTTTGTTAATGGAAAGGTGAAGAATCATGGTGGTATGTTGTTAGAGGCCGAAACCTTGAAAATGGGAAGAGGATTTCTATCTTTGAAGAGATAAGGCTCCTCCTATTTCACTATCTTGTTTCACTCAAGGAAACCTTAGAGATCTTTGCCCAAGGATGGAATGAAGGGAAGAGATCTGCTAAAGGTTGTCCTAGGGTCTGATTAATGACTAAAGAGGGGTTCACCACCAAGCTAGGGCTTGGAAATACAAATGACATGTAAGATCAAATGTGAAACCTAATGATATGCAAAGATTCACTAAATGGCCTAGAAATGAATGCAAAATAGAACAATAAACTGAAAGATTAGAGAAGTGCACCTGGAAACTTGTAGTGGCTTGAATGAAGTCTTGAAATTTTGAAAACACTAAAATTAACGTAGACTAGGACTCATACACCAGTATATGCATTTTAGTCCCAAATTAGGGTTTCTGGGTAGGAACATAGATCTAGAAGAGATATGTCTAGAACACCTAAGAATTTGGAAAATTCAGTGAACTGGGACTCATACGCCAGAAATGGCATATCAATCCAGTTTGGCCTTTTCAGAGAATCGGGATTTGAATCTTCTCTTCATCCTCTGCTCTATCATCTTAACTCTATTTCTGGATCTGCTTTGCAGATGTCTTGTCATGATCTCCTAGACAAGGTGACAACTTTGATGACTTTGCACACTTGACAACTTCTTTCCAATCTTACTCTTCAATATGTCTTCAACCTAGATCTGCAAATCACACACTAAAGAGAGGGAAAAATGTTGTTTTGTTAGTGGAAAGGGGTTTGCCTTGGTCAAACCTTATTTTGGTAATCAAACCTTGTAATGAAATCAAATGTAAAGGATGAATGATGATGAACAAAATGATGGGTTGTAACTCACCAAACCCTAACAATAAAGTGATACAAACATGTATGAAGTGGCTCCAATGGATTTAGATCTTGACTCTTGCTTGAATGATATGGATCTTGAATTGAAAGCTTGCTTGAATCATGAAACCCTACATCATAATTGTTAGCTCAAAAACAAAGATGATGCATGATGACTTTGACATCATGCTTGATACTTGAATGATGCTCTAAAGCACTTGATAACTAGCTCTTGAAGACTCTTGAAAGCTCTTTTAAACACTTGAATGCTCTTGTGATCTCCAATTTGCTATTATGCATGAATACTCAAGTTGCTAGGTGAAAAATGAATGAAATAACCTTGTATTTATACTTGTTTATGCCCAATTTCAAGAAATTACAACACTACAAGCTGACATCGGATCTAGGAAGATAAATTCCCGCCAAGAATTTGAATTAAATTTAATTTTAAGCCACATGGAGGTCATACGCTAGAAGTGGCATATGAGTCCCATTAGGCTAGGCTATGGGACACATTTTTCAAGAAATGCTTAGATTAATGTAAAATCAAGATTGGGGCCCTGAAACTTAGGTTAGACCCATACACCCAAGGTGGCATATGAGTCCCAGATCACTAAATCTGGGCCATACAATCCAAAAACACCTGAATCAAGATTAGATGTCAGTTTATGTTAGGAATATCCTTGGAAAGATGCATTAATTAAGGTTTGTGGATACAAAATAAGATCAAATAAGGCATAAAGAAGCCCAATTAATAATGAAAACCATAGATTAGTGTGAAAGTGTGGTACAACACTTTACAACACCTTAAATAAGGCACAATTAAGTTCGTTTAGTTTACAAGGGCCCAAGACCTAATGTGAATGTGTTAAACACATTACAACACTAAATCAAGGCAACATTATGCTTAATTTAACAAGGAGGGCCCAAACAAGCATGAAAATGTAAAGGGATACAATTTTTTGTTGCCACATTTAGTCCCCACTTTAGTGAGAGGAGGAACTTGCTTCAAACTCACACTAAAGTAGACAAACTTGCATCAAGAGTGGTCCAAGTGCACCAATACTGATAAGATAGGATGACGATGATCAAGAGGGATGATGAAGCTCCCAGAAATAAGATCCTATGAAAAACCAACATAAGCACAAAAGAACACACATGAAAATGATATGAGAAAAAACAAGGCACAAGCATACACTACCAAAGAGAAAGAAAAAAACAAAAACAAAAACAAAAGGGGTGGATCAAGCTTCGATTGTTTGTCCTACATGTTGTGGATTAGATTTGGGCTATTTTTCCAAAAATGCATGCTCACTTTGAGGCAACTAAACTCTAGGTTGTCCACTGGGTGAGTATCCAAAAGGTGAGACACATACACACGCGACTTGTATGCACTCACACAAATAAGTGAGTGGCTATGGGAAAGGCATGCCTCGGTTTTGCTTCCCATCCAACCAAACCAAAGTTATACCTCTTGATAAATTTGATAAGACGCCACACAACAATGAACTTCGAGCTTCATGAGGCAAGCAAATATTCGTATGCTTGATACTAATGAACAAACGAGATGGCTCCATAGGCATGCAAGGTGTATTATAGAAGGTGGCAATATAACTAAAATTGTAAATGAAAAATAGTGTAAAGAACATTCAAAGGATCTTGCTTAGTTCATGTAAGGTCTTAGCTTAGGGAACATTGTGCCTAATCTCTCCAAGAGAGGACTAGTCAAAGAATAGAAGATTCCCAACTTAGGGGATGCAGTGTGTCCCATCAAGACACCAAGAGGAATATAATATGCTAAGAGAGATCATGCTCTAGAAGGACATCACACCCATCACCACAGGGAGAAAGATGCATCACATGAAGTAAGAAGACTACACCATCAAACATGAAATGCAAAAGACTAATGTCGATGTATTTCCCCATTGTAAAGAAATTGCTAAACACCCTACTGTGAGAAATTAATTTAAAGTAGCAAATGATAAATGCTAACAATAAAGAATATATGAGAGCTTATTTGGAAAGTCCTTTTCCAATTCATATGTTTCCAAATAAAGCTATGTCATGCAAAGGAAAAAAGGGGCTGCCCCCAAAATTAAATTCCAAACACACGATGGATCCATGGATTTGGGGTTAGTATGTTCTTGCAACAATGTTTTAAGAGAGCTCAGAATTGTCACCATTCCCCAAATACTCATAGAACTAGAAGAATGACACAAAGAGAGTGAAAACAAAGAAAAAAATTTCAAGTCAACATGGAAGAGACACAAATGTCTCAACGCCTTGCGTCATCCCCAAAAGGAAAACACAAGACAAATGAAAAGATAAAGAAAAAGCTTTTGGGTCAACATGGAAGAGACATGAATGTCTTGATGCCTTGCGTCATTCCCAAAAGGAAAACACAAGAAAAATGAAAAGATAAAGAAAAATATTTTGGGTCAACATTGAAGAGACATGAATGTCTCGATGCCTTGCATCATCCCCAAAAGGAAAACACAAGACAAATGAAAAGATAAAGGAAAAGGTAAAAGATTTATGACATAGAGAAGAATGTAGGTACAAATAGAGGAATTTCACAAAGAGAGAGAGATACATCAAATAGAATAGCATGGGGAATCACATTATGCACATGCAATCACACAAATAATATGCAAAAGAAAATAATGCAAAATACTAGTTAGGAACATATGAGTCAACCTATTAGTAAGTCATCTACATCCCAATCATGTTCATGGTATGCAAAAGGCAGACAACTAGCCAAGGGACAATAGCAAGTGCCGAACTAGGGTCATTACCAAATTCAACACTCTTCTTAGGAGAATTATTGTTTAAGCTCATTAAAGAGGAAAATAATGTATTCAATTCATTATGCACCTCTTCGTCAATCTTAGCAACCTCATCATTGTCATCTAAGTTGATCACAATAGGAGGTCTAATGATAATATCTAAAGAAGGATTTAACTCCTGTTATGATATAGGACCTTGTTGTTGTGGCGAAGGGGGAAACTCATCGTGCATTTCTTCAATAAATTTTGGATCTTGATTTTGTTTGTTTGTATCTTCATTTAACCTTCAAGAAATGGCAGGACATCTATGCCTACACTCTCTAGCATTTTTTTTCTTTTTGTATGACTTTCAAGTTGCATTTGTGTAGTAGCGGGTTTATCAACCATAGGTTTCTTATCTTCCCTAAGGGGAGGAATGAAAGGAACCATGGAAGGTTGTTCAACCACTTTCTCTTTAGCTTTGTAAACTTGTTTTAATTTAGGAGACATAACGAGATTGCTTGCATTATCTCTTGGTCTTTTGTAGGAAATAAGCAAAGAATCTTTCTTAGGTTTGTTTGGAAAGTCTTTAGGTTCAATCATGGTTTCACCATAGATGGTAGGCTTGGTCATAGGTTGAGGCATGTTTTTAAGGGATAGTTTTGCTATGCATTTCACTTTGAACTTTTGGTAGGATTTGAAAAATAAGTATTCTCAAGGTTTCATAGGTTTGATAGGCTCTGGCCAAAAGAAATCTAAGGAAAAGTTTCCACGGAAAGACAAAGGGTTAAAGCCACTATGATGTACAGTAAAGATTTCATTGTCAAAGGGAAACTTTAAGCATTTATGCATGAACAATGGGACAGATTCCATGGAGCATAGCCATGGGTGACAAAGCTTCACACAAAATTGATTCGACGTTGATATGATGGAGAATGAGACATCTAATGTTTTCTGTCCTATTTGTAAAGGTAAGGTGATCGATCCAATCGTAGGGAAAGTGACACTGTTATGCGTCTTTATCCATGCTTTCAGTTTATCATATGTTTCTTGATAGAGCTCATGCACAAGTAATAATTCCTTGGTGATCACATTCTCTCCACAAATGGGAGCAATTAATATCCCATTAGTGGGATTGTCATTGACTCAACCAGCTATGTAAAGAGAACCATTAGGTGCATGTTTAAGTATATCTTTAGAGGAGAAAGCAATGTCAAGAGGCTTTTTAGTTCAGCCCTTACGAGGTTGAGTTTCAATCAAAAAAATCAAACCTTTTTCAATATTATCCATAGGACCTTGTTCACTAGTATCCATAGGAATTTGTTGAATTGTATCCATGTTCTCATCATTCGTGTCAACATTCATCACATAATTCTTTGTAGTTTCACTAGCTTTGACAAATGAAATATTATTTTTTGGCATAGGGTTGATAAATATTTTCAAATTTTGGTTGGGACGGGAAATGGACTTATTTCCTTGATCATTAACACTTGCAACTGAAAGACAACCGAAATCAATGAGGTCTTGCACAAGATGCTTAAGACGCTTACAATGTTTCGGGTCATGTCCATTTTTTCAATGATAATGGAAATAGGAATTGGATCTAAAGTTCAGAGGTAAAGGTTTATTAGGATCGAGAGTCTTAATGGGAGGCAAGGTGATCATATTTTGTTCTAAAAGTTGTGACATTGTGTTATGGAGGGTATCAGGTAAGGGAGTAAATTGCCTAGCTGGATCCCCAAATGCAAAAGGAGTTGTCTTCCTTATAGCAGGTACTTGGGTATCAACATGTTGTTTTGTTTGTTGAGGGGGATTAAGTTGAAGGAAGCCTTTATTATACTTTCTAAAAGGTTGGTAATTTTTTTGATTTGCATATTCGAACTTCTCAAGATGGCTAGAGGTGGGTTTTGTTTCACGACTACTAATTGAATTTTGATAATCACGAAGGCCAGTACACAAGTGCATGAAGGAGGGAAACTTCATCATGGTAAGCTTATCTTGTATCTTACTTGCAAGTTCTCAATGAACATCCTTTGAAGGTGAGGGTCAAGAATCTTTACATCAATTTGGGAGTAAACCGATTGATAGCGTGAAATAAAGTTGGTAATATTTTCCTCTTCTTTTTGCTTACATCTCATCAAATCGACTAAGGTCATCTTAGGAGTCATATGCACTTGGAAATGGTTTATAAAGGCCTCAACCAGTTCATTGAATGAACGAATTGAGTTGTTCGGTAATGAAGAAAACCATTCTAAGGAAATATCCTTCAAGGATCTAGGGAAAAGCTTAGCCAAGAGCTTATCCTCAAGAATAAAGTCACTACATAGGGCGGTGTAAGAGAAAACATGGTTAGAAGGATCTCATTTCCCCCCATATTTCTTGAATATAGCCACCTCTATACCTTGTAGCATCAGTGTTCTCAATATCTCAAGGGATAAGGGATTGCTTTTGACATAATATGTTGGTTGGCCATTTTGATAGTGGTTGATAGTGGAAACTTGTTTTTGAAGGGATGAAACGGTTTGTAAAAGTTGGTTTATGAGAGGACCATTGTTTGCATTTTGAGATGGAGGTTAATATGGTGGAGGTGTGTATGTGTCCAAGGGGAAAATGAATGGAATTATTATAGGTGGTAAAGTGGTACATGAGATATGATGTGTGATGCCACAAAGGTACTACAGATGCTAGTGGGAATACCTAAGGAAGGAATCACATTACTAGTAGGTTGTATTGTTTTTGTAACTTGAGGGTTAGTATAGGTAGGAATAGAGGTAATTGTTGTGGGAGGAGGAATTGGAATTCCTCCTTGGCTTGTGACATTGTTTAATGGTAAAGCACAACTAGTAGTTGAAGTAAGATGTTTTCCAAAAATCTGAACTATGTTACACACAAGGTCAACTCCATCTTCACTTTCGAGCATGCGATGAATGTTATCTATGGTAGGGATAGCAATGGTTGAAATGTTCTCAGTACTTATTTGATTTTGTAGGTTTTCTAGTTATTCATGGATTTGGATTATGTTTTCTTTCAGAATACTAGCAACCATTGTTTCAACATGTGTCACACTACTTGAAGGCAAAGAGTTGTTAAGGGTATGGTCCATACCTAGTGAACTAGTATGAACGCTAGTAGTGAAAGAGCTAGATAACCCAAGATCCACAATGATTGTGCTATTGCGGGATGACATGAGTCTTGAACTTTGTCTCACTATAGTATTAGCAATAAGACACCAAGTAGAAAAGATCATACAAGGGACAATCAAGGAAATGCAAGATGCGATGAACACAAGATAAATGCTATGATCTAATTTTTATTTAAATGAAATTAAGCTAGATGCAATGAAATGAATGTAACGTAAAATTTGTAAATGGAAACTGATAACTAACAACAACAAACAAAAACACAAAAATATAGACTAAATTGCTTAGAGGGGTGTATGAGTCCCAATTAGGGTTTCATAGAGGTTTGAATTTTGAATGAAAATCACCACAAAATACCCATAAATTAGGAAAAATAACCTCTACTGGGACTAAATTGCCCAGAGGGATGTATGAGTTCCAATTTAGGGTTTTTACAAAGATTTTAGAAAATTATGAGTGAAAGTTATGCTTTTTGCTTTGTATGGTGTCTAAACTAAGTGCAAATACAAATTTCAAATGATTTTCAATGATGTAAGAGACAAAATGCATCCTATATGCACTTTCACTAATGCATGATTTAGAAACCCTAAAATTCTAATTAACTAATGCAAATCCTAATGCAATGTTAATGCAAGCTAGATCTAGGATGATGATGCACTCCAAATCAGAAATAAGATGTTCTAAATTTAGGTTCACCAAAATGAAACCTCAAAAATGGGAAGAGGGTTTCTATCTTTGAAGTGATAGGGCTGCTCCTATTTCACTATCTTGTTTCACTCAAGGAAACCCTAAAGATATCAATCCAAGGATGCAATGGAGGGAAGACATCTGCTAAAGGTTGTCCTAGGGTCTGATTAATGACTAAAGAGGGGTTCATCACCAAGCTAGGGCTTGAAAAGAAAAATGACATGTAAGATCAAATATGAAACCTAATGATATGCAAAGCTTCACTAAATGGCCTAGAAATGAATACAAAACATAATAGTAAACTAAAAGATCAGAGATGTGCACTTGGAAACTTGTAGTGGCTTGAATGAAGACTTGGAATGCTAAAAAAGTTGAAATTGATGTAGACTCAGACTCATACGTTAGTCTGGGTGATTTAGTCCTAGATTAGGGTTTCTGGGTAGAAACAAAAATTTGGCAGAGATATGTTTGGAACACCTAAAAGTTGGAAAATTCACTGAATTGGGACTCATTTGCCAGAAGTGGTGTATCAGTCTAGTTTGGATTTTTTGAAGAATCAGGATCTGAATCTACTCTTCAGTCTCTGCTCTGTCTTCTCAACCCAGTTTCTAGATTTGCATTGTCAAATTTTGCTCTGTAGATGTCTTTTAATGATCTCCTAGACAAGGTGACAACTTTGATGACTTTGCACACTTGACAACTTCTTTCCAATCTTACTCTTCAATATTTCTTCAACCTAGATCTAAAAATCACACACTAAAGAGAGGGAAAATGTTGTTTTGTTAGTGGAAAGGGGTTTTCCTTGGTCAAACCCCTTTTTGGTAATTAAACCTTGTAATGAAATCAAATGTAAAGGAGGAATGATGAATGAACAAAATGATGTGTTGCAACTCACCAAACCTTAGCAATAAAGTGTTGCAAACATGTATGAAATGGCTCCGATGGATGTAGATCTTGAATCTTGCTTGAATGATATGGATCTTGAATTGAAAGCTTGCTTGAATCATGAAACCCTACATCACAATTGTTAACTCAAAAACAAACATGATGCATGATGACTTTGACAACATGCTTGATACTTGAATAATGCTCCAAAACACTTGATAATCAACTCTTGAAAAATCTTGAATGCTCTTGTGATCTCCAATTTTCTATTATGCATGAATACTCAAGTTGCTAGGTGAAAAATGAATGAAACAACCTTGTATTTATACTTGTTTATGCCAAATTTCTCGAAATTACAATACTACAAGACGACATCAGATCTAGGAAGATAAAGGCCCACCAAGAATTTGAATTAAATTTAATTTTAAGCCGCACGAGACTCATACGCAAGAAGTGGCATATGAGTCCCATTAGGCTAGGCTATGGGACACATTTTTCAAGAAATGTTTAGATTCATGTAAAATTAAGATCGGGGCCCCAAAAATTAGGTGGGACCCATACACCCAAGGTGGCGTATGAGTCCTAGATAACTAAATCTATGCCATACAATTTAAAAACACCTAAATCATGTTTAGATGTTGGTTTATGTTGGGATTATCCTCAGAAAGATTCATTAATTAAGGCTTGTGGATACAAAATAAGGCCAAATAAGGCATAAAGAAGCCCAATTAATAATTATCATCATAGATTAGTGTGAAAGTGTGGTATAACACTTTACAACACCTTAAATAAGGCACAATTAAGTTCATTTAGTTTACAAGGGCCTGAGACCTAATGTGGATGTGTTAAACACATTACAACACTAAATTAAGGCAACATTATGCTTAATTTAACAAGGAGGGTTCAAACGAGTGCAAAAATGTAAAGGGATACATTTTTCATTGCCAAAGAGGTTTTCACAAGTTAATAACCTCATGTTACATGCTATTTTTATTATTGAATGCCTTTATGTTGTAGTTTCAATGTCTCAAGATGCACTTGGTTGCTTGGTGATTAAACACATATATACATTCCCTACCTGTGAATGTATGGAAAACCATTGAATAGTGTTTCATGTTCCCTCTTTTTTGAGTTTCATTAGGCCATTATAGATATGTTTCCAAGGTAAAATAGGTGTATTTGTCATTGTTGATGATGGATCATTGTTTCACTTGTTTCAAGTTGTGTTAAGTGAAGGATTCTTCTGCATCACAACCAACAACCTAACTACCTAGGAATCAAGCATTACAAGCTAGATAAGATAAGTTCTAGAAAAGCCAATTGATACTTCTAGAAGGAATATTATATCCTAAGTAAACTTAACATGTGAATATGTCCCCTAATTCCCTAGCAAGTAAATTAGCTAGGTACAAGACATTTATTCACACCAATATTTAGTGTATAGGCTTGAGGCCCTAGGGTTGAGGTATAGGGTTTAGAGTTGAGGGTACAAGGTTGGGGGTTTAGGGTTGAGTGCATAGGGCTAAGGTTTTAGCCTATAGGATTTTGGGCCTAGGACTTTTCTCTAGGGTTTAGGATTTAGGGTTTATTATATATGGTTGATGGTTTATCATATATTTCTTAGGGATTGGGGTTGATGATAGGGTTTAGGGTTGAGGGTATAGAGTTAGTGGTTTAGGGTCGAGTGTATAGGGTTGAGGGTTTAGCTTATAAGCTTTTGGGCCTATGACCTCCCTTAGGGTTTAAGGTTGAGGGTATAAGGTTTAGGGTTTAGGATTGAGGGTATAGGGTTGATGGTTTAGCATATAGCCTCTAGGGCCTAGGTTTCATGGATAGGGTTTATAGTTGAGGATATAGAGTTGGTGGTTTAGGGTTGAGTGTATAGGGTTGAGGGTATAGTTTATAGGGTATAGGATTGAAGGTATAGGGTATAGGGTTGAATGTATAGGGTTGAGGGTATAGGGCATATGGTTTAGGATTGGGGGTATAGGGTATAGGGTTGAATGTATAGGATGGAGGGTATAGGGCACAAGGTTTAACATTTAGGGTATAGGGTATAGGGTTGAGGGTTTATCGTATAGCCTCTAGGTCCTAGGTTTGATGGATAGGGTTTATGGTTGATGGTATAGAGTTGGGGGTTTATGGTTGAGTGTATAGGTTTGAGGGTTTAGGCTATAGGATTTTGTGCCTATGACCTCTCTATAGGGTTTAGGATTGAGGGTATAGGGTTTAGGATTCAAGGTATAGGGTATAGGGTATAGAGTTGAATATATAGGGTTAAGGGTTTAGCGTATAGCCTCTAGGGCCTAGGTTTGAGGGATATGGTTCATTGTTGAGGGTATAGAGTTAGGGGTTTAGGTTTGAGTGTATAGGGTTGAGGTTTTAGCCTATATGATTTTGGGCCTATGACCTCTCTATAGGGTTTAGGGTTGAGGGTATAGGGTATAGGGTTTATGATTAAGGGTATAGGGTATAAGGTTGAATGTATAGGGTTGAAGGTTTAGCATATAGACTCTAGGGCCTAGGTTTGAGTGAAAGGGTTTGTGGGTGATGTTATAGGGTTTAGGGTTAAGTTTATAGGTTTAAGGGTTTATCATATAGACCTTAGTGCATAAGGTTGAGGGACAAGGTTTCTAGTGTTGAGGGTTGAGGGTATAGGGTTTAGGGTTAACTGTATATGGTTGAGGGTTTAGCATATAGGCCGCAAGGAAAAGGGTTGAGGGTATATGGTTGGGGGTTTAGGATTGAGTGTATATGGTTTTGGGACTATTAATTCTCTATAGGGTTTAGGGTTGAAGGTATACAGTATAGGGTTTAACCTATTGGCTTTAGGGAATAGGGTTGAGGGATAGGGTTTACGGTTGATGATATAGAGTTTAGGGCTGAGGGTTTAGGGTATAGTATTTAGGGTTTAACCTATTGGATTTAGGGTGAATGGTTGAGGGATAAGGTTTAGGGTTGATGGTTTAGGGTTATGGGTACAAAGGTTAGGGTTAAGAGTATAGGTGTTAGGGTTAAGCATGTATGGTTGAGGGTTTAGCATTGAGGGGTTATGGGTATAGCATTTAGGGTTAAGTATACAGGTTGAGGATTTATCCTATAGGCTTTAGGGTTTATGACAGGGTCTAGGGTTGAGGATTTCTATCTCTCTCTACCTAACTCTCACTACCTACCTCTCCCTCCCTCTTTACTTATCTTTGTCACCCACCTTTACATCTACCTCTCCTTCATCCCCTATCTAGAGCCCTCTCTAACACCTGCACTATCCCTCTCCCTACTTCTAACCTTCTCTCTCTATCTCCAGCTAACTCTCTTTCCCCCTTGCCTACCATATTACTCCCTCCCTCTACTTCCATCACTCTTTAAATCCATAGTAAGCCCAAAACTAAGAAAAACACATACATGTTTTGATAAGTTAAAAGCACATACATCTTTTTGAAATTATAGGTGGTTTTAAGTGGAGGCGTAAGTGCAAAGACTTAATTTTAGGGACCAATAACACATATGTTTTTGGAAAAACAACACGTATTTTTTTTGGAAAAATAACACGTATGTTTTTGGAAAAATAACACGTATGTTTTTTGGAAAAATAACACGTATGTTTTTTGGAAAAATAACACGTATGTTTTTTGACATTATAGGTGTTTTTAAGTGGAGGCCAAAGTGAAAACACTTCAATTTTAGGGAACAATAACATGTAAGTGTTATGGAGTGTTATGGAAACGTAACACTGTTGCAAGTATGAAGGTGTTGTCATTGATGTCAACAAGCCTATGTTGTCATTGATGATAGTTGTGCAGTGGTTGAGAATAGATTGTTTTCTTTGATTAGTTGCATTATATTTTCATTAGTTAAGTTGTTTATGTTAACCTATGGTGTTGCTTTGATAATATTTTATTTATGGATAAGATGTCAAGGATACTTAGAAAATTGATAAAATAAGGAAACAAAGTGTTGTAGAGATGTTCTAGTTTGCAGATGTGTTATGGTTTTGCTTCACATTTCTTCTAGGTTGAAGATCTGCTTGTGTGACTTGGATATGTTGGATAGAGGTGTTCAAAATTTCTATATCTATAATTTTGTCTTCTGGATTGAAGGCTAGAGGAAGTTATGTTCACTAGTGTGTGAACTGGCTTTGCAGTGTTGTTTACAGTGGTGTTTGAGAGAAATGTATTTTCTCTATGTTTCTCCATAGTTGTTCTTCAGGTCTTGTGATTTCGAAGGTATGTTGATGGTGTTGATTTATTTCCTGTGTCTAGAGGATTTTCATTTTGGTACTACGGAATTTGGATTGTAGAGTTGCAGTGTCTGGCAGTGTAGTTTGAGTGTACTAGGCGTGTACATTCTGATGATACGAATTGTTGCGAAGGAGTTTGATGGATTTCAGGAGGATAGAGGAATACTCTAGATCATGATGAAGCATGGTATGTGGTTCACAAGTCATCCTTAGGTTTGAGGAAGCATGTAATTCAAAGTTTAATGGTATTTACACGGGTAATAGCCGACTTGGTGTTTGCACTACATTCAAAGATTTTCAAGCATTAATGAAGGTGTAGTGTGGCATGTGAGAGTTGATTTGGGTCCTAGCTAAGTTTTTTTTTGGTCTTCATTTCATTCCTATCCACTGCAGGAATGATTAGTGCTAACCTAAATTGAATTTGTAAAGTGCAAGAAGAGTGTAGTCGACTTAAAGATGTTTTCCAAGTTGCAGATGGTATAAATGCAAGGTGAATTGATGTGAGATTAAGTGTGGAATAGAGTTGAGTGTTGTGATGTGAAATTAAGTGCATAAGTGTGAATCACAGAGTGAGCTATAATGCAAGACTGTTGAATGTAGTAAGTTGAGGTATCTTGATCTCTTGAAGCCTGCTAGTGTTGGTGGAGTTGATGTGGTGGAATCTATGTTGCATTGAGATAATATTCTTTGTGTAACATTTTTATCTTCTTTCTTCTTTCTATTCTAGTAGTGAGCCTGGGCTGTGAGACTTTCTGGACAGTGTGTCCTATTTTGGTAATGAGCCTCCTTGTATCGGTTTTTCTATTACTTATATTGTGAGCTAATCCTCACTGTGGTTTTTCCCTCATTTGGTTTTCCACGTAAATGTAGTGTTATCTTGTGTATGGTGTTGGTTGTTCCATTTTTTTTAATTTGCTTTTCATGTTTAAACATTATAACAGATTAAGGGTTTAAAGAATGCATGTGGATTTGTTTACTGTTGAGGGTTTTGATGTGTTAATTTGGTACAATTGATTCACCCCCCTCTCAGTTTTCTTGTTCATTCAACAATTTGTATCATAGCAAGGTTCCTTAAAGTAAGATTAATCACTTGAGGTAGATTCAAATGGCAAACAAGAAGGAGATCCCTATGTTTGATGGTACAAACTATGCATTCTAAAAGGTGAAGATGGAAGGTTATCTAGTTTATCTTGGATATGAAGTTGCAAAGGTAGTAAAGACTACATACACCATACCTACAAATGGTTTGTGCATGAGTGATGACATCAAGGCCTATGAAATAGATGGTAAGGAAAGGTTTGTTCTTTTGACCAGCCTTGCACATACTGAATTAGTGAAAGTTATGGATCTGAAAACTGCTAAAGAAGTTTGGGATAAGCTAGAAAGCATTTATGAAGGAGATGATAAGGTTAAACAAGCTAAGTTACAGAATCTGAAGGCACGATTTGAAACCTTGTGGATGTATGATGATGAAACAATCACAAGTTACATGTAGAGGGTTAATGAATTGGTAAGTGCTATGAGAGATCTTGGTGCGCAAGTCAAAGAACCTAAATTGGTAAAGAAAATTCTCAGATCTCTTCTTGATTCTTGTAGTGAAAAAGTTTCTTCTATTGAGGAATTTACTAATTTTAATACATACACTAGAGATCAGTTGTATGGAACACTAATCACATTTGAAATGAGAAAAATTAGTCCAATAAATGGTGCAAAAGTGGAGTTTGCTTTCAAGACCAGAAAATTAGAAAAAAAACTGAAGATTCAGATGGAGATGATCTTGATGATGTGGAAGCTAACTTTGTAAGAAGGATGAAAAAAGGGAATGGGTAAGTACAAAGGTAAATTACCTTTCAAATTCTTTAGTTGTGGAAACATAGGTCACTATGCTTCAAGATGTCCAAACACAACTAAGAACAAAAAGAAAAAGGAAAACAAAGGTAAGATGATCAAGAAAAGCTGCTATATTAGAGAAGATGTTGGTATTTCTAATGAGTTTGATTATGGAGATGTTGATGACAATGAATGCTTGTTTTTGGCTTTAAAGGATGAATTTGGTTCTACTAACTCTAAGAGTTGTATGAAGGAAAGTGTCCCAGAGAAAAAGGATAAAGTTGGAGGTGCCTTGGTATCTTCTTATCATGTTAGACAAGACAAGAACTACTGGGTTGTTGGTATTGGTTATTCAAATCATATGACTAGAGACAAGAGTAAGTTTGTTAAACTTGAAAAATATGATGGAGGACTTGTTAAATTTGGAGATGATTCAGGTGCTAAGATTCGTGGAATAGGTTCAATCAGTTTTGATGGAAAGCATAATATTGAAGATGTTTATTATGTTAAAGGTTTAAGGCATAACCTCTTGAGTGTTGGAAAAATGTGTAGCAAAGGATACAATCTTAGGTTTCAGGATGATGGATGTGAGATCAGAAAAGGGTCTGAAACTATAATTACTATTGGAAAGAGGATAGATGGAAATATCTATCAGCTCGAGGGTGTTGATGGTCACTGTTTTATGAATCAAATTAATGATAGCCGAATATGGCACAAGAGAATGTGTCACATCAATTTTGATAACTTGGTTAGGATCAATTCAGTTCAAGCAGTGAGAGATCTGCCAAGGATTAGAAAACCTATCAATGTTGTTTGCAAAGATTGTCAATTTGGAAAACAAACCAGAAGTAGTTTCAAGGGAAAAGAATAGTCTTCTACCAAATTGTTGGAATTGGTACACACAGATCTTTGTGGTCCAACAAGAGTGAGAAGTCTTCAAGGTGACTGGTATTTTATGCTTTTGATTGATGATTATTCTAGAATGACATGGGTTACTTTTCTTCGAGAAAAATTTGAAGCCCTAGATAGATTTAAAGCATTTAAAGCTATGGTGGAGAATGAAATGGATTTGAAGATCAAATGTTTGAGATATGAAAGAGGTGGAGAATTCACCTCCAATGAATTTAACATTTCTGTGAGAATCATGGCATAAAGAGGTACTTGTCTACCCCTAGGACTCCTCAACAGAATGGAGTAGTTGAAAGGAAAAACAAAATAGTTCAAGAAGCTGCAAGGACTATGATGAGAGAAGCTAATCTACCTAAACTCTACCGGAGAGAAAAAATTCTTACTATTGTTTACATACTTAATAGAGTTCAAGCAAGAGCTAATAGCACAAAGACTCCCCATGAGTTGTGGTACAAAAGGATTCATACTGTCAAGTACTTTAGAGTGTTTGTCCAAGCAAATGCTATATCAGAAGAGATGATGAAAACTTGGGAAAGTTTGATGCAAGGTCTAATGAAGGTATCTTCCTTGGATATTCTACTAAAATCAAAGCTTATGGATGTTACAATAAAAGACAAAGAAGAATTGTTGAAAGTGCAAGTGTCAAGGTTGATGAAGATATGCAAAATTCAGTTGTAATAGATGGATATGAGTTAGATGAGCCTGCTTACGGAGAAGAAGAAGAAAAATCTAAGGAAAAATATGTGCAAAATGAAGAGGAAGAATCTCTAGAAAAGACCCCTAAGACCCATAAGTATGTGGAACCTCTTAAAATGGGATGGTTATTAAGTGTTATTGTATGGTTTAGAACATAGAACACACCCACTTTCAAGATATTCTACTCAAGGATAACCCTAGAGATCTCAATGCAAAAGAGAAAGAAATCTTGCAATAGGGTTGTCTTAGGAGTTGAATGTAAACTAATAAGGGGTTCACCACCAAGTTTAGACTTGGAAAAGATAATGAAATGCAAGATGCAACACTAAACCCTAATTGAATGTGATGCACTACAAAATGACCTAGAAAAGTAAATGAAATGAAATAGAAAGCTACAGAAAGGAAGATGTGCACCTAGAAATCTGGAGATGGCTGGAAGGAGGTCTAAAACACTAGAAATTCTGACTTTAAGTCTTCCTGGGAATCATTCGAAAAGTTGGGAAAATAATCCAAAAATTAGGTTTCTGTGTGGGAATATGAATCTACCAAATAGGTATTTGAATCTGCAAAAACCTAAAATTTGATTGGAACTGTGACTCATTCGCCAAAAGTGTTGAATCAGTCTAGTTAGCCTTTTCTAAAGCTTCAAAGTTTGATCCTACTCTTCCCAGTCTGCTTTGTCCTTCCTAATTGATTTATGGATTTGAAACCCTAATTTGCAACCTGTAGGTCTTCTCCAAGGTTCTCCAAGGCTTGATGATAACTTTGACAACTTTGAATGACTTGACAACTTTTCTCCAATCTTGCTCCTTAGGAAATTTGCAACCTATATCTGCAAATCACACATAAAGGAGATGGAAAAATGTTGTTGGGTTAATGAATAGGGGTTTGCCTTGGTCAAACCCCTTTTTGGTAATTAAACCTTGAAATAGAATGAAATATGAATGGAGAATGATGAATGAAAAAAATGAGATGTTGCAACTCACCAAACCCTAGCATTAAGAGGCTACAAACATGTATGAAATGGATCCAATGGATATAGATCTTGACTCTTGCTTGAATTGGATAGATCTTGAATGAAATGCTTGCTTGAATCATAAAAACCTACATCACAATTGTTAGCTCAAAATCAAATATGATGCATGAAGTCCTTGACATGATGATTGATGCTTGAATTCTATAAAATGCTTGATAATATACCCTTGAATGTTCTTGAATGCTCTTGTGAACTCAAACTTGCTATAAGAATGCTCATTCAACTTGTTAGGTGAAAAATGAATGAAAGAACCTTGTATTTATACTCAATTATGCAAGAATTCCCAAAATTACAACACTACAATCCGACATCAGATCTAGGAGAATAAAATACCACCAAAAATTTGAATTAATTTTGATTTTGGGCCACACAGGACTCATTCGCCCAAGTTGGCGAATGAGTCCCACTAGGCTTAATTTTTTGGACCATTTTTAAAAATGCTTAGAAATATGTGAAATCAGGTTTGGGACCAAAATATCTCAGTGGGACTCATTTTCCCAAGGTGGCGAATGAGTCCCATATCACTAAATTTGGGCCATTCAAACCTGAAACACTTGAATTATGATTGGGTATTGATTTGTGTCGGGATTATCCTCAAAAAGATGCAATAAATGGGGCTTGTAGATGCAAAATAGGGCCAATTAAAGCATAAGAAAGACCAATTATTAATGAAAATCCTAGAAAAGTGTGAAAGTGTGTTACAAAACTTTACAACACTCCAAATAAGGCATGATTAAGGTTTGTTTTGATTAAAAAGAGATTTATTAGCCTCAATTATTTGATAAAACCTTAGAAAAGTGTGAAAGTGAGTTACAACACTTCACAACACTTTAGCAAGGTACCACTTAAATTCATTAGTTCATAAGGGCCCAAGACTTAATGTGAATGTGTCAACCACATTACAACACTAAATCAAGGCAACATTAAGCTTAATTCACAAGGAGGGCCCAAACAAGGAAGGAAAGTAGAAGGGATACTTTTTCCATTGCCACATCTAGCCCCCACTTTAGTGAGAGGATGAACTTGCTTCAAACTCACACTAAAGTAGAAAAACACACATTAAGAGGGGTCCAAGTGTACCAATGCCGGTAAGATAGGATGACAATGATCAAGAGGGGTGATCAAGCCCCCACGATCAAGATCACATAGTGAACCAACGTAGGCATAAAAGAACACACATGAGAATTATATGTGAGCAAGAACAAAGCATAAGCATTCACTACCAGAGATGAAAAAGAGAAAAGGTAAAAGTTAAAATATTCAGATCAAGCTTCGACTGTTTCTCCATCGTGATGTTGATCAAATCTAGGTTGTTTTTCCAAAAAATGCATATTCACTTCAAGGCAACGAAACTTCGAGTTGTTTGCTAGGTGAGAAGTCCAAGAAGATGAGAAACATACACTCATGGCTAGTATGTAATCAACAAATGTGAGTGGCTATGGGGAAATTCATGCCTCAGTCGAGCTTCCCACTCAAACCATACCAAATTTATACCTCTTGATAACTTTAATAAGGCACCACACAAAAATGACTTTCGAGCTTCATGAGACAAGAAAAACTTTGCATGCTTGGAGCTCATGAATAAATAAGATGGCTCTACAGGCATGCAAGTTGTGTTATGCAAGGTGGCCATATAACTGTAAAATGCAAAATGCAAAATAGGGAACGTTCAAAGGAGTCTTGATTAGTTCGTGTGAGGTATTTAACCTACAAAACATTGTGCCTAAAGTCTCCAAGAGAGGACCAATCAAAGAATGGAAGATTCACAACTTAGGGGATGTAGTGTTTCACATCAAGCCAATAAGAGGAATGTAATATGATAAGAGATATCACACTCTTGAGGGACATCACACCCAATGTCATCCACTAAGTGAAAAACACATTGTATGAAGTATGAAAACTACACCATGAACCATGAAAAAGAAAAATGTAAAAGAATAATGCCAATGTATGCCCCCACTTTAAAGAAATTGCTAAACACCATGCTATGAGCAATTACTTTAAAGTAGCAAATGATAAATGCTAAAGAAGACATGAGAGCCAACCTAGAAATCCCTATGCCAAGTCATATGTTTCCAAGTAAAGCCACGCCATGTACAAGAAAAGAGAAAAGAGAGGGGTTTCCCCCAAAATGAAAACACTAAATACATAAGGGATCTATGGATTTGGGGTCAGTATGTTCTTACTACAATGTTTTTAAGAGAGCTCAGAACTATCATCATTCCCCAAATACACATAGAACTAGAAGAATGACACAAAAAGAGTGAAAACAAAGAAAAAAGTTTCGGGTCAACATGGAAGATACACGAATGTCTCGATGCCTTGTGTCATCCCCAAAAAGAAAAAAACAAGAAAAATGAAAAATATAAAGGAAAAGAGAAGCTTTTGGATCAACATGGAAGAGACAAGAATGTCTCGACACCTTGCATCATCCCTAAAAGGAAAAAACAAGACAAATGAAAAATATAAAAAGTGAAAAGTAAAAGATTTACGACATAGAGAAGAATGAAGGTACAAATAAAGGAATGTCATAAAGAGAGAGAGAACATCAAATAGAACATCATGGGGGATCACATCACGCACATGCAATCACAAAAAATAAAATGAAAATGAAATAATGAAAAAAGACTAGTAAGGCACAGGTGAGTCAACCTAAAGAAGGTCATTTGCCTCCCAATCTCAGTTTGTATAAGCAGAAGGCAGGCAATGAACCTAAGGGACAACAAAAAATGCATTACTAGGACATGACTATCTACTTCTTGCTCCCACCTAGTGTGAAACAAGAATGAGCTAAGGTAGGTGATAGGAAAGGTCATGTAATAGTGAGAATAGAATGTTCTACAACTATTACATGAAAAGGGGTGGAAAAAGGGGTACATTATGTAATTACTCGATGGCACTCATTGCCATCGAAGTGAAAGTTGTTTAATACTAATTTGAATGCATGACACTCGTCAATACTATGTCCAAGGGTTTTGTGGTATCGACAATGTGGAACATTGGCATCTTTAGGATATAGTATTAGCATGTCTTTCATTGGTGGTAATGTTATTAGTTCTTTTTTTAAAAGAAATTGTAGTTTCCTTTCACTCTCAGGTGGCAAGCAAGGAAACTTTAGTTTGTAAGGCCTCTTGCGCTTGCTAGATTCACCAACTTCTCTAGTTGAAGGTTGAGGAGGAAAACCGAAGATGATCTCTTTTTCTTTAAGAAGCACCCATTCTTATTTAGGAAGGATGATATTCATATTCGAAGGAGAATTGAAGACTACCGTACCATCATTACGAAGCCTTAGGTATTTTTTAGGAGCACTTATGTTGAGAGGAGGATCTTGATATCCTAACCCCTTTATGTTTTCATTAGTTGGTATTTTCTCTAGGAGTTGATGGATCTCATGTTCACTTGTTATATCACATCCTTGTTTACTCAAGATTGTGAATCCTTTTCCATATGTTTCTTCTAGATTGATGGGAGTGTTTGTTACTTTGCTATCATAAAATGGTTGAGTATTTGCTTGTTTAGAGGAACCGGGTTCACCTGTTGTAGGGAACTTGGGTTCAACTTTTGTTTCAGGATGTAAGTAACCAAACATCTCAAGAGGTGGTATCATAGGGGGTTTGGTTGTTTCATGGATGGGTAAAAGGATACATTAGCTTCAAGGTTGTTAAGACAATCATTTAGGAACTTATTCATGTTGTCATCATCTTCTCCAATGATGTCAACATCACAATTAGGAGTTGAGTGAGCATGAGTAAGGCCAATGTCATTAGGATCATGTCCAAAAGCACAACTTGACACATCCACTAAGGACTTTAAGGAAATCCAAAGCTTACTAAAGCACATATCCATGATGCAAATTTCAGATTCTAAACTATGTAAGAATGTGAATTGAAATATTGTAGATGCAATTTTGAATTTAAGAAATGCACAAGATGTACTAGTTTAAACTAAATGCAATGAATTGGATGAAATAGAAAATTTGTAAACTAAAATAGAAAGGCAATAATAACAAACAAAAACTCAGAAACAGGAATCTAAATGCCAGAAATTGTAATTCAGAATGTGCAGAGGGATTGATTCGCCCAAGGTGGCGAATGGGTCCCAGTAGGGATTTTTCTCAAAATTTTCAAAAAATTTTAATTAGATTTTATGCTTTTTATGTTTTATGATTTGTATCTTAGATGCTAATGCAGATTTTGTTTCATTTTCAATGAAATAAGATGGAAAATTTTAAGCTATATGAACTTTTAGTAATGCAAAATTAGAAACCCTAGAATGCAAATTAACCAATGCAAATCCAAATGCAATGTTAATGCAAGCAAGATCTAGGATAATGCACTCCAAATCAAAATTTTAATGTTCTAAAAGCAGGTTCACCAAAATGGAGCCTCTTAAAATGGGATGGTTATTAAGTGCTATCATATGGTTTAGAACATAGAGCACACCCACTTTCAAGATATTCCACTCAAGGATAACCCTAGAGATCTCAATGCAAAAGAGAAATAAATCTTGCAATAGGGTTGTCCTAGGGGTTGAATGTAAGCTAATAAGGGGTTCACCACCAAGTTTAGACTTGGAAAAGATAATGAAATGTAAGATGCAACATGAAACCCTAATTGAATGTAATGCACTACAAATGACCTAGAAAAGTAAATGAAATGAAATAAAAAGCTTCAAAAAGGAAGATGTGCACCTAGAAATCTAGAGACAGCTGGAAGGAAGTCTAAAACACTGGAAATTTTGACTTTAAGGCTGATTGGGACTCATTCGCCAAGCTAGGCGAATCAGTCCAAAAACTAGATTTTTTTGCGGGAATAAGAATCTGCCAAGTGGGTATCTGAATCTACAAACACTTGAAATTTGACTGGAACTTGGACTCATTCGGAAGAAGTGGTGAATCAGTCTAGTTAGGCTTTTCTGAAGCTTCAAAGTCTGATCCTACTCTTCCCAGTCTGCTCTGTCCTTCCTGATTGATTTCCATATCTGAAACCTTGATTTGCAACCTGTAGGTCTTCTCGAAGGTTCTCCAAGGCTTGATGACAACTTTGACAACTTTTCTCCAATCTTGCTCCTTAGGAAATATGCAACCTAGACCTACAAATCACAAAAAAAAGGAGAGGAAAAAATGTTGTTGGGTTAGTGAATAGTGGTTTTCCTTGGTCAAACCCCTTGTTGGTAGTTAAACCTTGAAATAGAATGAAATATGAATGGAGAATGATGAATGAAAAAAATGAGATGTTGCAACTCACCAAACCCTAGCAATAAGAAGTTGAAAACATGTATGAAATGACTCCACTGGATGTAGATCTTGACTCTTGCTTGAATTGGATAGATCTTGAATGAAATGCTTGCTTGAATCATAAAACCCTACATCACAATTGTTAGCTCAAAACCAAACATGATGCATGAAGTCCTTGACATGATGACTGATGCTTGAATGCTCTAAAATTCTTGATAATCTACCCTTGAATGTTCTTGAATTCTCTTGTGAACTCATACTTGCTATAAGAATGCTCATTCAGCTTGCTAAGTGAAAAATGAATGAAAGAACCTTGCATTTATTCTCAATCATGCAAGAATTCCCAAAATTACAACACTACAAGCCAACATCAGATCTAGGAAAATAAAATCCCACTATAAATTGTAATTAATTTTGATTTTGGGCCACACAAGACTCATTTTCCCAAGGTGGCGAATGAATTCCACTAGGCTTTATTTTTTGGACCATTTTTAAAAATGCTTAGAAGTATGTGAAATCAGGTTTGGGACCGAAAGATCTAGGTGGGACTCATTCACCCAAGGTGGTGAATGAGTCCCAAATCACTAAATCTAGGCCATTCAAACCCGAAACACCTAAATTATGATTGGGTATTGATTTGTGTCGGGATTATCCTCGAAAAGATGCAATAAATGGGGCTTGTGAATGCAAAATAGGGCCAATTAAAGCATAAGAAAGCCCAATTATTAATGAAAAGCCTAGAAAAGTGTGAAAGTGTGTAACAACACTTTACAACACTCCAAATAAGGCATGATTAAGGTTTATTTTGATTAGAAAGAGATTTATTAGGTTCAATTATTTGATAAAACCTTAGAAAAGTGTGAAAGTGAGTTACAACACTTCACAACACTTTAGCAAGGTACCACTTAAATTCATTAGTTCATAAGGGCCCAAGACTTAATGTGAATATGTCAACCACATTACAACACTAAATCAAGGCAACATTAAGCTTAATTCACAAGGAGGGCCCAAACAAGGAAGGAAAAGTAGAAGGGATCATTTTTCTATTGCCATATACTATACAAAGAAATCATTCCAAAGAAAAAATCATTGGAAACAAAAAAAAGGAGTGTTGACAAGAAGAAGAGTTGTTGAAGCAAAAATAAATTTGTGTTTACTTTCTAAAATTGAATCGAAGACAGTAAATGAAGCATGCAAAGATGAACATTGGATGAAGGAAATGAAAGAACTTATGCATATTGAGAAGAATCAAACTTTTGAACTAGTTCCTAGACCTTAAAACAAAAACATTTTTGGAACTAAGTGGGTATTCAAAAACAAGGCAAGGCTTGTATGTAAGGGCTATGCACAAGTTTAAGGAATAGACTTTTAGGATGCATTTGCTCCAGTGGCTAGAATGGAAGCAATTAGAATGTTCTTGGATTGTGCAACACATAAAGACTTTAAAGTTTATCAGATGGATGTGAAGCCTGCTTTCTTGAATGGAGAATTGGAAGAAGAATTTTACATGGAACAACCGAAAGGATTTTAGGTGTCAGATAAACTTGATATGGTTTGCAGATTGAAAAAGGCATTGTATGGATTGAAGCAAGCTCTCAGAGCTTGGTATGCAAGGTTGGAAATATATTTGATACAAGGATTCAATAAGGGTACCATAGACAATAATCTTTACTTTAAATTTGAGGAAGATCGAATCTTGATAGTGGTTGTGTATGTTGATGACATAATATTTGGAGGCAATGAAGCTATGTGCAGAAAATTTGCTAAAGAGATGCAGAAAGAGTTTGAAATGTCTATGTTTGGGGAGATGAATTTCTTCCTTACGCTACAATTCAATCAAATAGATAAAGGCATATTCATTTCACAATCAAAGTATGTTAAAGATATGTTGAAGAAGTTTGGAATGGATGACTCCAAACCAGTATGTACTCCTATGGTTGCTAGTTGCAAACTGAGTAAGGATGAGGAATCACCTAAGGTTGATCAGAGCAAGTATAGATCTATGATTGGTGGATTGTTATACCTAACTGCTACTAGACCGAATATCATGCATACAATTTGTCTTGTGGCTAGATTTCAAGAAGATCCTAAAGAGACACATGTAGCATCAGTGAAGAGGATATTCAAGTATTTGAAGGGTACTTTGGATTATGGCTTATGGTATCCTAGGGATACTAATTTCACATTGAGTGCTTACATAGATGTATATTGGATTGGTTGTGTTGATGACAGGAAAAGTACTAGTGGTGGTGCATTCTTTCTCAGATGTAGATTGGTATCATGGCTTAGCAAGAAACAAGATTATGTTTCTTTATCTACTACAAAGGCTAAGTATATTGCAACACCATCTTGTTGTACATAGGTATTATGGATGAGATAGACTTTGACGGATATTAGAGTGGTGTATGATAAGCCTATTTCTATCTTTTGTGATAACACAAGTGCAATCAACATTTCAAAGAACCTAGTGATGCATTCAAGAAAAAAACATATATCAATTAGGTATCACTTTTTGAGAGAGAAGGTTGTGGAGAATGAAGTAAAGTTTGAATATGTGCCTATAAAGGATTAGATTTCCAACATATTTACTAAGGATCTTCTTAAGAATACTTTTGAGTATCTTAGAGAAAATTTGGGGGTTATTTCCCCTCCTTTGAACTAGATGCATATGGAGATGCATTAGTCCAGTGGATCTATGGATTCATTTTCTATCTAGATTGATGTTGGTGGCTACCTCTCAAGGGGAGTATGTAGTGATATTGTTGCAGTGTGAAATATATGATGCAAAGTTTGTTAAGTTGATTGGTGTGTACTCCTAAGGGGGAGTATTCAGAGTAGTTGCAATTTTCTTGGTTCTATGTCAAAAGGGGAGAACAATGAAAAATATCTTATCCTTTTCCATTGATGTCAAAGGGGGAGAGAAAGAGAAGTCATGTGAAAGATGAAAGTATCAAAGGGAGAGAGTTTATAATGAGCTAGTTACACAAAATGGGAAAAAAGAGAAAAGGAAATAAGTATGTTTAAAACTATTGTCTTTCATGGTTTTTCACATCTTGTGTTTCCATCAATGACAAAGGGGGAGATTGTTGCAAGTATGAAGGTGTTGTCATTGATGATAGTTGTGCCATGGTTGAGAAGAGATTGTTTTCTTTGATTAGTTGCATTATGTTGTCATCAATTAAGTTGTTGTTGTTAACCTTTGGTGTTTCTTTGATAAGCTTCTATTTATGCATCAAATGTTGAGGATACTGAGAAAACTGATAAAATAAGGAAACAAGGTGTTGCAAAGATGTTATAGTTTGCAGATGTGTTCTGGTTTTGCTTCACATTTCTTCTAGGTTGAATATCTACTTGTGTGGCTTAGAAGTGCTGGATAGAGGTGTTCATATTTTCTATATCTAGAATTTTGGATTTTGGATCGAAGGTTAGAGGAAGTTATGTTCACTAGTGTGTGAACTGGCTTTGCAATGTTGTTTACAGTGGTGTCTGGGAGAAATGTATTTGCTTCGTGTTTCTCTGTGGTTTTTCTTTGGGTCTTGCAATTCTGAAGGTATGTTGATGGTGTTGATTTCTTTCTTGTGTCAAGAGGATTTGTAGTTTGGTACTCTAGAAGTTGGATTGTAGAGTTGTAGTGTTTGGCAGTGTAGTTTGAGTGTACTAGGTGTGTACATTATGATGATACAAATTGTTGCGAAGGAGTTTGATGGATTTTAGGAGGATATAGGAATATACTAGATCATGATGAAACATGGTATGTGGTTCACAAGTCATCCTTGGGTTTGAGGAAGCGTGTAATTCAAAGTTTAATGGTGTTTGCATGGGTAACGACTGGCCTGGTGTTTACACCACATTCAAAGATGTTCAAGCATTAATGAAGGAATAGTGTGGCATGTGAGAGTTGATTTGGGTCACAATCAAGTTTTTTTTTGGTCTAATTTTCATTCCTATCCACCACGGGAATGATTAGTCCCAACTTAATTTGAATTTGTAAAGTGCAAGAAGCGTGTAGCTAACTTGAAGATGTTTTTCAAGTTGCAGATGGTATAAATGCAAGGTGAATTGATACGATATGAAGTGTGGAATAGAGTAGAGTGTTGTGATGTGATATTAAGTGCAGAAGTAAGAATTGCAATGTGAGCTATAATGCAATATTTTTGAATGCAATGAGTTGAGGTATCTTGATCTCTTGAAGACTGCTAGTGTTGGTGGAGTTTTTGTGGTGGAATCTCTATTGCATTGAGATAATGTTCTCTATGTAACATTCTTATCTTCTTTCTTCTTTCTATTCCAACAGTTTTCCTGGGCTATGAGCCTTTCTGGATAGTGTGTCCTATTATGGTAGCGAGCCTCCTTGTACCAATTTTGCTATTACTTATATTGCGATCTAATCCTCACTGTGTTTTTTCCCTCATTGGGTTTTCCACGTAAATTTGGTGTTCTCTTGTGTATGGTGTTGGTTGTTCCAGTTTCTATTACCTGCCTTTCATGTTCATTCAACAAACACGTTTTGCTATTGAGGGTTTTGATGTTTTAATTTGGATGTACAACTGATTCACCCCCTCTCAGTTTTCTTGTTCATTCAACAAACATGTACATGTTTTTGACATTATAGGCATTTTTAAGTGGAGGACAAAGGAAAACACTTCAAGTTAAGGGACCAATAACACGCACGTGTTATGGAAACAACACATACGTGTTTTGTTTAGTTTAAATGGATTCCTAATGGCCAAAAAATCACATGATAGTCATGATGAAGGTCCTACTGCAACTAGTTCCGCTTTCTATGCAAATTTTACCAATAGTGTAAGAGATATTTATTAACACCTGATAAGGCTCCAAGGATAAATGGGTTTACTGCTTTATTTTTTTAGAAATGTTGGGAATTTGTTGGTTTTGATATTCTTCTAGCTCTAGAGGAATCTAGGAAATCAAGCACTATGCTCAAGCAGTTTAACACAAATCACATTGCAATCATCCCAAAAGTTAAAGAGCCAAAAACTTTTGTGGAATTTAGGCCAATTTCCTTATGTAATACCATATACAAGATATTCACTAAGGCTATCTATCTCAGAATTCAACCTCTTATATCAAAAGTAATATCTCATGAGCAGGGAGGTTTTGTGCCTGGAAGAGAGACTCTTGAAGGGGAACTCATTGCCCATGAAGTGCTACATTCCATTAAAACTAATAAGATGTATTCATTCATAATCAAGCTGGATATGATGAAGGCATATGATAAAGCAGATTGGGATTTCCTAATTCAAGTTCTTGAAAATTTTGGTTTTTCTTCTAAATGGTGTAAATGGATTCATCTGTGCTTGTCAGGGGCTAAATTTTCAGTAATTTTCAATGGGTCTCCAGTTGGATTTTTTAGCTCTACTCAAGGGGTGAGGCAAGGTTCATATTCAAGAGTTATGGCAGGGAGTACCCATTCCAAAGACAAGTATTATAGCAACTCACTCTTTATTTGCAGATGATACCCTTTTATTTGGAAAATCCTCTTTGCTAGAGGCAAAGCAAGTCAAACAGGTACTTGAGAAATATTATTTTGCTTCAGGTCAAAAAGTAAATGCGTCTAAGTCCAAAATTTACATTTTTAATACAAAGCTATATATTTCAAAGAAGCTAGTAAATTTTTTTGGTTTTCAAGCAACAGTTCTCCCTTGTGCATATCTAGGTATTCCTTTCTTTGTAGGGGAAAATAAATTACAGTACTAACATAAAATCCTAGATAGAATAAAATCCAGAATACTTTTTTGGAAGGCCAGATGATTATCTTTTTCTGGTCGTATCTTAATGGTTAAATCAGTTTTAGCAGTCGTTCCAAATTATTTTATGGTTGTTTTGATGGCACCAAAAGGAATTGTGCAACAAATAGAAAAGCTAATTAAGAATTTCTTGTGGAGAGGAAATATGGATGAAAAAAAGAAGGTCCCCTTGGTATCTCTGGAAAATATGTGTATGAGTAAAAATAGTGGAGCAAGTATGCAAAATCTATCTGCAAGAAACTTGGCCCTTGGTGCAAAGTTAGTATGGCGAATGTATCAAAATCCAAATTTGAGATGGTGCAGTCTTATGCAAACTAAGTATCTAGATGTTGATAACCCAACTAGAATATTAACTATATCAAATCCTCAAAGGGGCTCGGTTATGTGGAATTTCTTAGTAGCTTGTAGGGAAGTTATTATCCCATTTTTATCTTGGGAGGTTAATAATGGGGAAAGTGTACAATTTTGGAAGGACTCGTGGAATGGATACCCTCCTTTGAATTCAATCCAAGAGCTATACCCATTAGAACAGGTCTTAATCAAAAGCATGCCTTACATAAAGTTCTACGAGAGAGGTTTGTGTTCCTTTTAGGAGCCTTAGATAAATTAATATGGGCACCTTCTAAGGATGGAAATTATACAGTAAAGCAAGGATACAAGTCCCTCACAACAAATGTACATCAAGATCAAACTTATAGAGCATATTCTTTCTGTTGGAGCCCAATGACCCTTCCTAAGGCAGGTAGTTTTGCATGGATTGCTCCATGGAAAAGAGTATTGACAAGTGATAGAATAAGCAAACTAGGATTTGCAGAGCCCTTCAAGTGTGTGCTTTGTCAAGAAGTAAATGAAACAATAGATCACTTATTTATAGGGTGTGAGGTGGCATAAGAATGTTGGCAGTTTGTTAGAATTAGGTTGCAATTTTCTTTTCCAATGCCTTTGTCTTTATGGGACTTGTTTTCATCCTAGCTAGTATTATTTAAATCTTCTTTTTTTGCTTGCATATGGAGAATTGATCCAGTTCTTGTAAATTGGAGTCTGTGATGGAAAAGAAATAAATGAATTTTTAGACAACAATCCCAATCAATTCAGAAGCTAAAGAAAAAAATTGAAAAATCAATTTCAAGAGTAGTTAATACATATGTTCAAGGTCACAAGAATGTATCTTCATTGTTTATTGCTTGGGATAATTGGATCTTGCAAAATTGGGATTTTATATCTTTACCATTCAAAGGTGTTCAATTTATAGCCCCACAGTCAAAGGTTGATACAAGTAAGGTTCAATGGCACCCTCCTTCAAAAGGGTTTTCTAGGCTCAATTTTGATGGATCATCAAGGGGGAATCTAGGTTTATCGGGTGCAGGATTAGTTATTAGGGATTGGAAAGGTTCTTTGTTAGTAGTCAAAGCAGTTCAATTGCCAAATAGTACTAATAATATTGCAGAAGTGCAAGCATTGCTTCAAGGTTTGCAAATAGCAAGAAGTATGGACATTGATAAGTTGCATGTTGAAGGAGATTCTCTTATCATTATCCATGCTTGTAAGGAGAGGAAAATGCATAACTGGAGATTGGGATACATATTGGAGAAATTTTGGAGGGTGATGGATTCCTTTCATGAAATTCAAATTTCACATACATACAGGGAGGGAAATAAACTGGCAGATAGACTTGCAAATATGGGGTGTGATGGCCAAGAACTTGAGGTAAAGGGGAAACATGAGATTAAAAGACTATATCCTCAATTTCTAGAATTCATGATTGACAAAGGAAACTAAAAGTTATACCTTAGCAACTTTACTCTCGTCATCAAATTGGTGGTTAGCTGGATTAAATTAACACATGATTTGTTTTGCTCTTTTGAATTGATGGTTCAAGTTCGAGCTCATGGTTAATTTACATCATGGGAGATTTGGTATAATATACTTGGCTAGCGGTGATTGTCTAGTAATGATTGCATTTTAAGCCTGGAAAGGTACCTCACCTTGATCGAGTTGTTATGATGGTTTGCTATTTTCATGCAAGCCTGTGTTCCTACCACCAAGGCTATTGTTAAATGAATATAGCATGTTAAATAATGTACCATGTGGTGGTTTGTGTTTACATCATTGGTACTTTTATCCTATCGTCAGATCCTATGGGCAGAGATGGGGATTTTCTTACGCCATAGGCTACTAAAAATGGACACTTGTGCATTAAATCATGATTTTTTCCTACTGTTTTATTTTGTAGGTACCCTTAGGAACTTTGAATGATACGATTATTTATTAATCCTTGTAGAGGAGGTGGGCTTTCATAATTTCGCATGCTTCAGTGGTGTTTTCTTGGCTCAACGAAAATCATGATAATGAATGTCTTTACAAAGCATCTATTGGCTTTAAAAGGCGGTCTTTGTTAGATGGCATTTTAACTGGAGACATTGCTAGCTAGTGAGAGAAGAGTCTTTGAAGTGGCAGTATGGCATTCCGACCGTGGAATTTTAGGGATAGCTGTCCAATGTAGCCATGGGAGCATCCCTTTGAGGAATATCTCACTCATGAAAGCCTCAGTTTAGTTTTTAAGGTGGAATGCCCTAGGGTGGAAGACTCTGTGTGGTCGGTGCTTAGAGTTGAGGTCGCAAGCCCCATGGCTAGGCGCTTAATATTTCCTTCCCAGGTGTTTTCTATTTTCTTGTCAAATATCATGGACCTTCTTCAATCTTTAGGGGAATTGGAAACATTGCAGGAAAATTTGTTAACCCTCAATTTCTTCAAAATGATGCTCTTTAATTTGTTGTTCAAGGTTATAATGTTTTTAGTGGTGATGGGTATTTAGGAGGTCTGTTTCCTAGAGAGTTTTTAAAACAACATCTTGGTTTTGAAGATATTTATGAAGCAATTAGATTGGCCTTGCAGTATAGGAATGATACTTTTGAAGGCACTAAGGAAGAATTGCAGGAGGGTTTGTGTGTCAATGGATATTGATATCAAGGAGAAATACTATGTAGTTTCCTTTATTCCTGATCATACTCCTCATCCTCCCCTTAATTCCTATCTTTCTAGCTCAAAAGAAAGAGTGTTGTTGTCTGCACCAGTTGAAGAAAATGTGGAGGTGATGTCAGGGAAAAATATTGATGAAAGTTAAAATGGTGGGCATCAGGGTTTCATAGCATAGGCTCACATTACTCAAACTGTGTAAAAAGAGAAGGAGCCAATAATTGGCTTTAATTTCTTTGCTCAAGATATGCGAATTCAAGAGATTTCTAAAGGCCAAGATGAGAATTTGGTATAGTTCGAGTGTATGGAAGAGTAGTAGCTCAACGTCCCAGTCCTCAGATAAATTTTGCTAATGTTTTGATACAGTGCCAAGTTTCTCTTTAGCCTTGTTAAGTAGCAATGGACGTCGATGGTGTTTGTATGAAGGAAGTTTCTCTTTCCTTTGGTGAAATAGTCATGGAAAATGATGTTTTGGGTATTCAATAATAGTTTATAGTCGATGCATGTACAAGAAATTTTAAAATTTTGTTTTATTTGCAATCCTCAAAGTTGTATTTCTAAAGATGCAGATAAGTTGTAAAGCTTCTTGGGAAAAATTTTCCAATCCGATGCAAACATAGATGTAACCCTTTATTATTTAATATATTAATATATAGGCTTCCATGCCTTTTACTTTTAAAAAAAACTTGAGGGAAAAAAGTAAAAATGAAGGGAGCACATGAAAAGACTATATCAAATGAAAAAAATTGGAGAAGGTACGCCATGTATACCAACTAATATTAATGTAGAATCAAATACTGAAACACCTATTGAGGATAGAAATGATGGATCGAATTTACCAAATACAAACCAAGAAACACACAAATCATCACACCTATTGAGACAAGGAATGATCAATAAAATGTACCAAATGCAAACCAAGAATACACACCAATCACAACACCTCCTAGAACTATTTTTAAAAGACCAAAGTATCTAATTGACATAGATAAAAATATTTTGAAACCAATGCCTAACAAAATTCTCGTTGCACTTATAGAAGAATGGCTAATAAAATATAGAAAAAAATATTTTGAGAGCTTAAGTGAAACTGGAAGGTGCAAATTGTTTGTTGAAATGATTAAAAATATTAATTTAAGAGACACTATGAAGATCCCTGGCTTAATATCATCTAATACCAATGGTGAAAGAACTATTGTAAAAAATCTAACTAGTGTGTATCAATCAATAGGTTCAATGTAATGAAATAAATTGCACAATAGAAGAATATGATAGAAAATATGTTACAAATATAGAATAATAGCTAAGAATAACAAGCCACTTCGAGGGGGAAAACCTCCAAATATCTCCAATGAGAACACAATTCACCATATGATAATGAAATAAGACTCACAACCTCCTATATATACCTATTTTATGCCTAGGATACCACCTAGGCTAACTTAGATAGCCCTATATAAGCCCTAGGCCGACCTAAACAACTAAGTGACAATACAATAATGATAATATGACTTAATTAGGAGTTAAGATAGCCACAAGCCGACTATTCATAACCCAATGTACTCTAATATTAAGGGCATAGCATGCCCCCCTCTTTAGATAAGCATTGTCCTCAATGTTAGGCAATTTTGGATGCTTTTGAATGAACTCCTCATCCTCCCATGTGGCATCTTCAATTAGTAAGTTCTTCCATTGGATGAAATACTTAGTAAGTTTTCTAGTCCTCAGCTTCCTTGTGCATCTCTAAAGAATACATTCCGGTTCCAATATGATTCTTCCTTCTTCATCAAGCTCAAGTAATATTGTTTGAGTAGGGATATTATTCCCAATTACCTTCTTCAAACAAGAAACATGAAAAAATGGATGTATCTTTGTTGTTGATGGCAACTCAAGCTTGTAGGAAACACTACCTATCTTCTGCATGATTTGATATGGTCCATAATATTTTGGAGACAACTTGTCATTCTTTGACTATTCCTTCAGTGACAATTTCTTGTAAGGCTACAATCTCACGAAAACCCAATCCCCAACCTCAAAACTTCTTTCACTACGATGCTGATCTACTTGATACTTCATTCGATTTTGTGCCATGGATATATTATCTTTAATTCTTGAAAGTACTTGTTGTTGATGAATCATGTGGTCCTCCACCACATGAAATATTGGTGACACCTTCAATGATGATGTGATGGAAGGAGAATGATATCCATACAATGCCATAAATGGAGACATTTTTTATGAACTATGCAAGGAAGTTTTATACCACCATTCTGCTAGTGGTAGCCAATATACCCATTGAGACTGTTTATCTGAAGTGAAACAACGTAGATATCCTTCCAAACACTTATTAACCACCTATGTTTTCCCATCAGATTGTGGATGGTATGAAGAACTATGAGCCAATTGAGTACCCAAACACTTGAATAAATCTATCCAAAAGTTACTAATAAAGATAGGATCATGGTCACTAACAATAGCCTTAGGTATACCATGTAGCTTTTGAATATTCTCCAAAAATTATTTTTCCACTGTACTTGTAAAAAGATGTGATAGTACAATAAAATGTGCATATTTAGTGAGGCGATCCACCACTGCCATGATGAAATTCTTACAATTAGATCTTGGAATCCCTATGATGAAGTCCATGGAGACCTCTTCCCAATGTTGGCTAGGAATAACTAAGTGTTGCAAGAGACTAGGTGTCTTAATTGTCTACCCTTTATTTCATTGACAAACCAAACATTCTGCCACAAATTTTTGAACAACCCCTTTTATCCCTTCCCAAAAGAAGTCTTTCTTGACCCGATGATATGTCTTCAAAAATCTTGAATGACCACCCATAGGAGACTCATGTAGTTCTATGAGAATCTTTTGTTTGAGGGAGGAATTCTTGCAAAGATACAATGCTCTTTATACCACAAAGTATCTCCCTTCCAATTTTTTTTATCTAAACTGCTAGGGTCACTTTGTAATTGTTGAATGAGATTACTAGTAGCCACATCATTTTTCCACTCTTCTTTGGCTTCTTCTATCCAATCTTCTTGTAACATTGAAAGGTCACACAATAAATCTTCATCCTTCCTTGATAGTGCATCTGCCACAACATTTTCCTTCCCTTTCTTATATACAATCTCAAAATCATATCCCAACATCTTAGTAACCCATTTTTTTGTTCTTTTGAAGAAAATATTTGTTCCAAAAAATATTTTAGGCTGTCATGATTTGTCTTAACCTTGAAGTGTCTACCCATTAGATAAGGCCTCCATTATTTTACTGCATGAAGAATATCGAGCATTTCCTTTTCATAAATAGGTTTGAGTTTATTCTTCCCCTTTGATTGACGGCTCTCAAAAGCAATGGACCGACCCTCCTACATGAGAACTGCACCTATACCATTTCTAGAAGCATCACATTCCATGATAAAATACTTAGTGAAATCAAGAGTGAAGGCAAGTACTGGATTTGTGCACATAGCCTCCTTTAACATTGCAAATGTTGAATTAGCAGATTCATTCCAATGAAAAGAATCCTTCTTCAATAAATCTGAGGGGTGCTACTATACGACCATAATTCTTCACAAATCTACGATAGTATCCATTCAATGCTAAGAAACCCCTCAATTTCTTAATGGTTTTGGGAATAGGCCATTCCATAATCGCCTTCATTTTGTTAGGATCCACCTTTACTCCTTCATGTGAAACTATGTGTCCCAAGTACTCCACCTCATTGAGACCAAAAGCACACTTGGATGGCTTAGCATAGATTTGATGCTCTTCGAGATGCACCAAGTATCATCCTTCTTCCGCACCATCACCACTGGTGAGGAGTAAGCACTTTGACTATGCCTGATAATTCCCGCCTCTAACATCTCCTCAACAATCTTTTCTATCTCACTTTTTTGTATATGTGGATACTAATAAGGCCTGATGTTGGGGGGTTGGCTCCCTAGAACTAGTTGTATGGCATGATCATGATCTCTCTTGAGAGGAATTACATTAGGCATATCTCCAAAAACCACTGAGTGATGCTCAAATATTGTTTGTAAATCTGGATGGGTAGGATCATTAGATTGAGAGACTTCTAATGAACATAATTGGGCCACAAATCCATCAACTCCTTTCTTGAGTAGCTTCTGCATTTGATGAGAGCTAACTATTTGTGGGTACTTTTACTTCAACCCTCTTAGTTGTATTGTATTTCCTTTTGATTGGAACCTCATAAACAATTCTTGGAAGTTCATCTCAATTGTTCCCAAGGTAGTAAGCCATTTTACTCCCAAAACAATATCTACTGCACCCATGGATATAACATACATTGGGCTATCAAGGTGATAATCTCTTGTGGATAATTTAATGCTATGACACTTTCCAGAACAACTGATGGTACCACCATCTGCAATCAAGACCTAAAATTTTGGAGTTGGATATATAAAACAATTTAGATGAGTAGCCAACTTTTTGTTGATGAAATTGTGAGTACTACCTAAGTTGATCAACATAGTTACTTTTTGATTCTTTGAGAATCCAATTACCTTGAGAGTTTGAGGGGCACTAAACCCAGAGAGTGCATGACAAGAGATGATTGGTTGGGAATCATGTGATTGATCATCTAGATCCCTATCACCCTCTAATATTGGTTACTCCTCCTTTTCCTCATTTGGTCCTTCAATATAAAAAAAATTCTTTTCACTACATCTATGCCCTCAACTATAGTTGTCATAATTGAAACATAACCCTTTTACTCTTTTCTCCTCAATTTGTTGTGGAATCAACCTAGTAGGTTGTGGTAGTGAATGTGTAGATCTCCTTTTTCTAAAATTAAAATTCCCTTGTCTCTTACTAGCCAAAAACTTGTCCTCCAGTTGTCTTTCCATTACTATTGCTTGCGATAAGGATTATGGTTGGAACAATCATACTTCATATTTTATGTATCCTTTAAACCGCATAGAAATAGTTCATATTTTCTTCTGACACATTCTCTAATCTTAGAGAAAGGGTTTGAAATTGCTGAATATAATCCTTGACCATGCCCATTTTCTTTAATTGGGTAAGTTGGTAGAAGTTTCTATCCATAAAGTTATCTCCATAATGAGTAGCAAGTTCCTCTTGAAAAATTGACCATGTGACCACATAACCCTTTTTTCTCTTCTCATGACATAACCAACGATACCAAATAAATTGATCTGGTTCTAGGTATAATGATGCCATAGCCACCTTTTTTTGACTAAGAACATGATGAATATCAAAGAACTACTCCATTTGGCATAGCCAATTGGTTGGATCCTTGCCATCAAACTTTCTCATATCCAACTTAGGTATGAATTTCCTTGGCATATGATTATTAAATGAAGGATCCTTCTTGAAACCAAATTCAAGTCTAAGGAATTCATTTCCAACAAAAGTATTATCTTCCACCTTATGAGGTGAATCTTCACCCTTACACCACATACCTTGAATAAATGATTTCAATTCACCCATTTCTTCCATAATATTCTTCTCTAATGATGAAATATCACCCTTGACTTTGTTTATTTCATCCTTAGGGTTAAAATCCTCATTTTTAACTCCCTCATTATCTGAAGATTTCCCCGATGTGGTGGCATTCTTTTTGCCTCTTGTTGCAGGCCCCATCATGATGGTGGAAAATAATTTTGCAATAAATCACACAAATGAAACTTAAATTATCTAAAAAAATTATTGTAACTTACTAGGGTCAAGGTACCACTTACCTAGAAAAAAATCCAAGAAATTAGAAGATTTGCAACCTTGACAGCGAATTTGTTGGAAACCTTAATTTTTCAATAACTCACTTATTTCAACTTCAATTTCTTCAAATTTAGGACTGTATACTCCTCTATGATTTCTTCAAAAACCCAATAAAAATAAGGCTCCAATTTTTCACAATGTGAGAGATATTCAACTTCCAAATAAATTGTGAAAAAACCCTAATTTTGCAATAATTCACTCAAATCTACTCCAATTACTTTGAAATCTAGAATGTAGCTTCTTTAATATGGTCTTCACAAACCCTTTAAAAATCAGATAAAAATTCACCAAAATTTGGGATAAATGGGCTTCACAAATGACCTCCAAAATTGAAAAAGATGTCTTATCATAACAATGCCAAGATCATGCTCTAAGGCCACTTGTAATGAAATAACTTGCACAATAGAAGAATATTATAGAAAATATGCTACAAATATTGAATAATATTTGAGAATAACAAGCCACTTCGAAGGGGAAAGCCTCCAAATATCTCCACTGAGAACACAATTCACCATATGATGATGAAATAAGACTCACAACCTCCTATATATACCTCTTTTATGCCTAGGATACCACCCAAGCCAACTTAGATAACCCTATATAAGCCCTAGGCCGGCCTAAACAACTAAATAACAATAAAATAATGATAATATGACTTAATTAGGAGTTAATATAGCCACAAGCCGACTATTCATAACCTAATGTACTATAATATTGGGCGTAGCATTCAACCTCATGCATTAAAGATAGAAATGTTACCCGACGTGTTCTTACATCAACTATAGTAAGCAATAAAACAAAAAAGTCTCATTTGATTAGAAAAAAAGTAGATCACTAAAAATAAGTAGAACACTATTAAATGTCAATGGGAGACGTGAAACAATTTCACACTATGTTTGCATCCCCTTAATTATTTGGACTTAATTAAGCCTCTAATTGACTCAATTATGCATTTAAAATCCTAATTAATCCCATTTTCCAAAAGGGGAACCTATATTAAGCAATTGCAAACATCAAATTACACATCTTGGAAAATGTGTGTCCTAGGTTTACGGCCTAGGACCCATTCACCCAAGGGCGAATGCGTCCTTAAGTTTAGGAACCCATTTTTTAAAATGTTTTTGGCGGTATTTTTATGATTCAAATTCAAATTGCAATTGTCGATCTTTGATGTTTAATTTTCGGGAAATTAGAAAATCACCTATAAATAAAAGGTATTTTTATCATTTCAAATGCTAGAATTTTTATGAGAGCATTCCTATAGAAAATATTATTGTCAAGAGAATTCAAGAGCAGATTTATCAGTCATCTACAATAGTAATCAAGATCAAGGTCATCATGTCAAATTTATTTGCATTCATGCATGTTTTCGGAGCTAACAATGTGATGTAGGTTTCAAGCATTCAAGCATCAAATCAAGTGTCAAATCAAGCATCCAATCAAGCCATTTCATGCAAAATCCAATCCTTGGAGTGATGTATTAGAATTCAGTGCTCCAAGGACAACCATTAAAGTGTTTGGTGAGTTGCAACAAGCTTATGCTCATTCATCATTCCTTCCTTTCATTATTACTTCATTTCAAGGTTTAATTACCAAACTAGGGTTTGACCAAGGCAAACCCTTATACACCAAAAAAAACAATTTTCTCCTCTCTTTGTGTGTACAGCTTCATAGGTGAAGGAGGAGTGAAATTGGATCAAAAGTGCAATTTTGCAAAGTTGTCAAAGTTGTCACCAAAGTTGTCAAGACACGAAATCTTACTTGCAAAATTTATTTCCAACTTTCTAACAGTGAGATCCAGAGAAATCAAGAGTGAAAATCTAGGAGCAGAGGACTATGAAAGAAGATTTTGGACCCCTATAGCAAGCCCCATTCTCCCTAGGGTGAATCTATCATAGGAGGACACTCAACAAAAAAATTTGGTGATAGGTGCATGGTGTCTTACCCTTCTCAGATATGCCAAAACGACGTTGTTTTTTATTTTGTTATGCTTTAAATTGATGATTCAAGTTTCACATTGCATAATTGAGTTCATTTAGTATTTATTTTCTCCCAAAAGTGCATTTCAAGCATATTTCCCTGCCTTATCATAAGGAAAAATAGAAAAAATATCTCCAATAGGGTTGACTCACCTAAGGGTTGAAATTCAATCCTACCTTTGGGGATCTCTTTTTCCTAATGAAACAAGGAAGATATGTGCATCATATATCCAATCATCTCATTTTGATAAACCTATTTTCCTTCATTTCACAAGCGTATCATGTAAAAGAGATGATGGCCAATTTTTTATAAGAAATCATGTTTGAAAGGATCATGTGTTACTTGTGGTGGTTTGCAACATTTTTTAAAATGTGTACATTTAGAGAGCACACATGAAATTGGGAAAAAACTAGTTACTTTCGAAAAATACAAGTCAATAACATATGGGGTTAAAGATGGAAAAGAGTTGAAGAGATGTGAGTTAGTGAATATAGATATTTTTGTAGCTGAATTTATGAGGATTTTTCAAGAGAATATAGTTTATAAGTACACAATGCATACACATAGAGATCAATGGTTGGATAAGCAATGCAAGTTATGTAAGGATACATTTCCTCTCGGTACCATTGTTTCTATTGTAGATTTTGTTGAGAATTATACATTACAACTACAAAATGAAGTACAATATTAGTATTACAAATCTATTTAGGTTACTATTTTTATACACATAGCATTCATGCATGCACATGATAGCATGGAGGAATATAGAAATATATTAAGAGAGTATCACTTCTACATTGAAGAGATGATTGTACTCATCCCATAGAGTTTGTGCAAAGTTGCTTTCAATTGTTTTATGATAATTTAAGGGAAAGAAATATCAAATACAATCAACACATCATACGGTTAGATAACTACACATCACAATTCAAGAATTCAAGGATGTTCTATTGTTTGACTAGGATGCATGTGACGAGTGGTGTTTGAATTTTTTGGAGTTTCATTGAGGCTAGACATGGAAAGGGAGAGAATGATGGTGCAAGAGCATATGTAAAAATAATCCTAGCTTGAGAAGAGTTGAAGTACCAAGGTGGTGCTAAGTTGAATGTTGTAACAACAATTATGCAATGGTGTAACTCCACAATGGGACCAATTAATCAAGGTAATTCTACCCGGGTTTCTAGATATTTTTGGTTGGTAAATGAATCTAATATTGCAAACTACCAAGATTGTTGTATAGTTATAGGATGGAATGAGTTGCACTGATTTAGAAGTTCAAATGCAAGTTCATTGATTATTTATACGAGAGAGATTGCATGTTTTTTTTCTTTATGTATGGATTTTGAATGGGAAGTTTGTGAGTCAAAAGAGTGGGTTGGTGAATGGTCTTGTAGACCTTTACTTCCCGTTAACACATATAAAGTTCCATAAGCATTACAATTGAACCAAATGGAAGTATCAGTGGACTTTGACCATGTATCTAACCTAGTGCAACCAAGTATTGTGATTTATTAATTATTTGAAATCAAAATTTTAACTCATTTTATTACATTTTACATGGTTTCTTGAATTAAATTATTCATTCAATAAAATGCAAGTCATGTGTATGTAGTTATTGCTGATGAGAATAATGAAGAAGGAATAGATTTTTTTTCATTGTATAGAGGGGAAAAAATTGACTACCACAATCACTAATGGAGAGGGTATTGAGTATCCAATAGGGTTTGTTGTTGTCATAGGAACACGGCTTAGAAGGTACCCTATTAAGAAATCAAATGTCTATTTGTTCGAGGACTTTGAAACACATAGATGGATTCTTCATTACTCTAACCTTATTGATGTAACAAGTATTCAATTGATTAAATGTCATGGTAGACCACTTAATAAGAATTTATGGAAAGTTTTTGAAGTTGACCACAAGGCAATACTTGACACTATAAGGGTTAGAGTTGATCTGGAAGGTTCAATAGATTGAATTTGGGCCAACTACAGGCATTCATTGTGTTGGAGCATTGGATCAAATTGATTCTACAAAAGGGTAAAATAATTTTGAAAATTTTGTACATATCATTGGTTGATTGACATATCATCTAGATTCATTATACCAATTGTTAGAAATGCAAAAATTTTGTAAATATTTTCAATTGATTTGTATCTACGTATAACTAAAATTTTGTATATATAAACTAACATAATTCTACCAATTGATTGTAAATGTGCAACTTTTGTACATTTTTTCAATTGGTTTGAATCTATGTATAGCTAAAATTTTATATCTCATGTGATCCTGGTATAGTGTGGCCTGGAATGTTTAGGCAAGTTGTGGAGTGAAACATGAGCATTCGTAGAATAAACCTGCCCACTTGGATGTGTTGGCATTGATGGTTCAAATCCACAATGAATAGAATGAAAGTTATGCAATATTACAACTTTTGATTAAATGCATTTGACGATTTTTGCATCACCAAAAAAATTGTTTCCACGAGCAACTAGATTAGAGTATTGAAAAGTGAGATAGGTTATTTTATAGGACATCACATGACCCATAGGTTCAAACAAAACATTCTTATGTACCAAGGATCCCATGAAACAATCTGTCAAAGTTTGGCAATTTCTTGCACTTAGCGCTCTTAAGAGAATGTGTTGGTACAGTGTGGCCTAGAATGTTTGGGTGGGTTGGGGAGTGAAATAGGAGCATTCCTGGCATAAACCCACCCACCCAGATGTGTTGGAATTGACGAATTGAGCCCACAAAAAACAAAATGAAATTTATGCAACATTGCAACTTTCATTGAATGCATTTGACAGTTTTTGCAACACCAGAAAAATTGATGCCACAAGCAACTAGATTGGATTATTGAAAAAGTGAGAATTAATTGTAGAGAGACCTTATGTGACCTTGTGGGTTTAGAGGAAATGTTCATATGTGCCACAAATTCTAAGAAACATTTCATCAAAGTTTGGCACTTTTTTGCACTTATGACGCTTAAGAGAATGTGTTAGTACGGTGTGGCTTGGAATGTTCAGGAAAGTTGGGGAGAAAAAGAGGAGCATTCCTAGCATAAACCCACCCGCTCTGACACATTGGAACTAATATTTTGGGTCCATGATGAATAGAATGAAATTTATGCAACATTGTAACTTTTCTTTGATTTCAATTGATGGTTTTTGCATCAACAGAAAAATTGCTACCATGAGAAATGAGATTGGATTCTTGAAAAAGAGAGATTTTATTGTATAGGGGCCCCACATGATCCTATTTTCTCAAGAAAAATATTTGTATGTGTCGTGCAAATTCTAAGAAACAACTCGTCAAAGTTTGGCAGTTTTTTGCACTTAAGGAACTTAAGAGAATGTGTGGGTACGGTGTGGCCTGGAATGTTCATGCAATTTGGGGAGAAAAATAGGAGAACTCTTAGCATAAAACCACCCACTCAAATTTTTTGGCACTAACGGTTTAGTCCCAAGACAAATAGAAAGAAATTTATGTAACAATGTAACTTTTCTTTGATTGTACTTCATAGTTTTTGCAACACCAAAAAATTGCTTCCAGGAGCAATTGGATTGGAGTATTGAAAAATTGAGAGAGGTTATTGTAGAGGGGCCCCACATGACCCTATAGGTTTAGATATAATGTTTGTATCTATCATGGGATCTAAGAAATAACTTGTCAAAGTTTGGTAGTTTTTTCACTTAGGGAACTTGAGAGAATGTGCCAATATGGTGTGGGTTGGACATCCAGGTGAGTTGGGTAGAAAAATGGGAGCATTCCCAACATAAACCTACCCACCTAGATGTGTTGGTGCTAACGGTTTAGGCCCATGACGAACATAACAAAAGTTATGCAACATTGTAATTTTTCATTGAATGCATTTACGATTTTTGCAACATCAAAAAAAATTCTACCACGAGCAACTAGATTGGAGTCTTGAAAAAGTGAGAGAGGTTGTTCATACGTGCCATAGATTCCAAGAAACAACCTATCAAAGTTTGATAGTTTTTTGCACTTAGGGAACTTAAGAGAATGCAAACTGGTACGATGGGGCCCGCATCGGGACATCACATGTTCAGGCGAGTTGGGGAGAGAAACAAGAGTATGCCTAGCATAAACCCACTCAGTCAAACTTGTTGGTGTTGATGGTTTGGCCCCACAATGAATAGAACAAAAGTTATGCAACATTGCAACTTTTAATTGAACAAAATTGACACTTTTTGTAACATTTGAAAACTTGTTGCCATGAGCATCTAGATGGGATTCTTAAAAAAGTGAGAGAGATTATTGTAGAGGGGGCCTACATGAACCTGTAGGCTTAGAAAAATATTTCCTAGGTTTCATGAATTCTAAGAAACATCCCATCAAAGTTTGGTAGTTTTTTGCATTTAAGGCACTTAAGAGAATGTGTTGATATGATGTGGCTTGGAATGTTTAAGTGAGTTGGGGTGAGAAAAATGAGCATGTATAACATAAACCAACCCACTAGGACCTGTTGGTGCTGGCAGTTTGATCCCACAATGAACAAAATGAAAGTTATGCAACAATGCAACATTTTATGGAATGCATTTGATGGTTTTTGCAACACTAGAAAAATTGTTTCCATGAGCAATTGGATTAGGTTCTTGAAAAAGTGAGAGAGGTTATTGTATAGGTGCCTCATATGACCTTGTATGTTTAGATGAAATGTTCATATGTGCCCTGGATTTTGAGAAACATCTCTTCAAATTTTGGTAACTTTTTACACTTAGGGAAATTAAGAGAATGCATCGGTATGGTGTGGCTTGGAATGTTCAGTCTAGTTAGGGAGTGAAATAGGATAAGTCCTAGCATAAAACCACCACTTGGACATGTTAGCACTAATGGTTCAACCCCATGATTAACAAATCAAAATTTATGCAATATTGCATCTTTTCATTACACAAAATTGACACTTTTTGCAACATTTGAAAACTTGCCACCACGAGCAATTGGACCAAAGTATTCAAAAAGTAAGAGAGGTTATTGTAGAGGGGACCTACATGACCCTTTATTTTTATACAAAAAATTTCTAGGTTCCACAAATTTTGAGAAACAAACCATCAATGTTTTGGTAGTTTTTGCACTTAGGGCACTCAAGAGAACATGTTGATATAGTGTGGCTTGGAATGCCCGAGAAAGTTGGGGAGTGAAACAGGAGCATTCATAGCATAAAACTACTTACAAAAATGCATTGGAATTGATGGTTTTGCCCCATGACGAACAAAACAAAATTTATTCAATATTGCAACTTTTCATTAAACAAAATTGATAATTTTTGAAACATTTGAAAACTTTTCACCATGATCAAATGGATTAGAGTCTTCAAAAACTTAGAGAGGTTATTGTGGATTTATCCTACATGACCCTGTAGGTTTATAAAAAAACTAAGGGTCATGAATGCGTTGATAATGAATGTAGGACTGTCCTACTAAACCTAGGAGCTCGTCCTAATGAATCTAGGATAATTCTAATGAACCTAGGTAAGTTTTAATGAACCTAGGCCAATCCTAATGATCGTAGGATAGTTCTAAAGAATGTAGGATAGTCCTAATGAACCTAGGACAATCCTAATGAGCCTAAAACAATCCTAATAAGCCTAGGACAATCCTAATGAGCCTAAAACAATCCTAATAAGCCTAGGACAATCCTACTAAACCTAGGATAGTCTAATGAACCTAGGATAATCCTAATGAATTTAGGCTAGTCCTAATGAATGTAGGATAGTCCTAATGAACCTAGGGAAATCCTAATGAACCTAGGACAATCCTAATGAGCCTGGGACAGTGCAAGAAAAATAATTTATAGATTGGATTTAGATTACATAAGGTTGATGATGCATGAAAATGCTTTGATAGATTGAGAAAAGCTAGAAGGGGCAATAGAATAATTAAAAAAAATATTGTCTTTAAAATGTGCACGAGGTTTGTAGTTGAAATCATATTCAATTGTGTGTAATATTACAATGTTAACATGTTATTCATTAATTTTAAATTGGTACATGTATTACTTGAAGTTATTTGAGAACGTTGAGGAGTCCTAATAAACATAGGATGAACCTAGTATAGTCCTAACAAACCTAAGACAATCATAGTGAACGTATGGTAGTCCTAATGAATGTAGGACAATCCTAATGAATGCAGGACAATCCTAATAAATCTAGGACAACCCTAATGAACATAGGACAATCATAATCAAACTAGGATAGTCCTAATAATTCTAATGAACCCAGGACAATCCTAATGAACTTAGAACAGTGCAAATGATCATAGGAAAATGCATGAAAAAATAACTACAACAAAGACTAAAAAGTGTTTGTAGGACAATGATACTCTAATTTTGAGAAAATATATTTGAAACAAAAATTGAAGATAAGCCAAGAAGCAAAGGAAGTTGAAAAAGCAAAGAGCATTAGGGTGATCATAGACTTAGTAAGTAATCTTTTTGATAACTTAATGAAATTTGGGGAAGAGAAAATGAGGTAGAACATGAAATTGAATCTAATTTTGAGTACTTGTTACCATGCACTTATCACATCAATAATTTAAGCAAGGTAGACCAAATTTAAGTAAAGCTAACCAAATTTGATTATTGTTCAAGATTGATAATATTTGATTTGTATAACCCTTTCTAAGGGGATATTAAGGAGATAATTAATATCACATTTGGGTTTAAAATACATATGAGACTAAGAAAGGAAACATGGAAATCAAACATGATCTCATTATTTTGCTACAAGTAATTAATTTTTTTTTAAATAGTGTATTAATGTAGCAAGTGGTTCCAATAAAAAGATATAAGTACTGCTACAACTTTTGGGTCCTCATACATACACTGCTTGGGGTTAAGTAAATTATGAGAACATTTTAAACCATTTAAGCTATCAATTTATGCGTAAAATATTTATATAAATTGATTTCCATAAGGCCATGAAGAGGTACAAAATCTCATCAAAATGTCATACAATTCTATCATGAGGGCGCACAAAATGTCATCAAAATGTCATACAATTCCATGAGGCCAATGTATTATCTATCAGTCTACAAAATATCATCGATACATATAGCCACACAAAAAATGTTATCTATGTGTCATGTACATGCATACAAAATGTGTTCACTTATGAATATTGAACACTATTCCTTGAGCATTAGGCCACTTTTTTCTCAACTATACATTAAGCCTCAATCCCTTGTAACAATTGGTGTCTTGTGTTGTTTTGATCTCCTACGCTCATCACTATTCTTCACCTCAACCTATACATATAAAATATAAAATTAGATACTATGCCAAATTCAAAAACTATAAAAATTATTTAAAATAATGTATATTATAAACACACTTACAACATAGTGGTAGTTTATCTCTTCTTGTCTACAATGATCGACATCATCAAGAGATGTTTGTCCTTGCACAGGGGTGTTTACATCCATCTATAACATAACAAAGACATATTTATCAATTATTTTTGATAGGTCTACTAATATCAATTGACACAAATAAACATTATTAAACATATATATTCATACTCATACCTAAGTTAAGCACATTGATGATGAAATTGTTGTACTAATGCCAACTTCCAAATTTTTGCTTATGCTAGGAGGTGTGACTATTGTATTCATCAACTAAATAAACAATAATAGATTAAAGTTAAAAACACAAATATATATAAACAAAAAAATGAAATTTATAAAAACAAACTTAAATGTGTTATAGTGTACCTGTGTAAATCAAATTTCATAAGCATCCATGGCAACATGTGTAATAGATGGTGATGTTATGCCCACCTATTCAATAAAATTTTTATTTTAAAATATTAAACATTATTTTGAATACAAAGTATTATTTTATTTTGATATATTATACAAATTTTACCTTTGATACAGATGCAGGTGTACAATTTGTTGCAAGAAAGGTAGAAAATGTACCACCCTTTGGAATTACACCCTAAAATGTATAATGTTTGCATCGATTTAATTCAATTCTATAATTAAAAATATATTTAAATTTACAAATTTTAAGTATTTAATAGATAAAATGTTATAAATTCAAATCAATGTACCTACATTTAACCAAAATACACCTCGTTCAACAACTCGTCTGCCATCACCACATTATCTTATGCACCACCTTGATGACCCCCTCTACTTCCATAACATTTATACTGACAATGAGAACACACATGGGAGGTGGAACCGTCTGCACCCTTTGCATCTCTATCTCTCCCAAAGCATATATTATAATAGTTTGAGCATGTGTGAGAGATAGGAGCAATAGAGTTAGATGATCGAGTTGTTGTATCATCATGTGAGGCAAGGTTGGGATATATCTAGATGTGCCATGCTCTATAATGGTGTATAGAAATCTAGCAACTACATGGAGAGTCTGCACCTCCATACTCTACTTGATGGCTACAAGAACCATCACATGATGAATAGGTTTTGTGCTAGTGTTCTTCGATGTTCACGGTTATACTACCCAATGAGATCTTGGTCTATGTTGGGCAGAGCCTCCACCTCTACCCTGGAATTCCCTCATATCAAAATAATTGGAGATTTGATGAAGGATAAAATTGAATAGTATAGTTCTCTAAGAAAATAGAGTGGCACATCATAATTATTACATGGAAGTTGGTCAAAGACCATCCACCACTTATCCCAAAAAATATTTCTTATCTCATCATGATTACACAAATTTATTGGAAACCTCTTTGAATTTAGAGAAATAAGTTCATTGGTTCTAGGATCCGTAAAAAGAACATGTATATTTTTTCTTTGCTTATGTCTTTCCTTTTCACTTGATCATAAGATAATTTTGTTGCATAAAATTGACGACATGAATCTCTATAAGTTTTCCATTGATTTATTTGATTTGTAACTGTTTCAACATTCGTCATCATTACTTCCAATGCTGAGGCACGAGATAGGTGATGTTGGTTTGATGTTGAACCCCTCAATTTTTAAACTAGAATTCAAAAATTACAACTTTGTTTTGTTCTAGATACCCTAACAAATCCTTTTGGCTTTATTTAGGGTTTATTGGAAGGGTTGGAGGAGGGTCAGGCATCCTAGGGTTTTCCTTAGGCATTTCATCATTTAAATTTGGTTTTGGCTTAGGTTTTATATGATCATGTATTATAAAATTTCAAAAAAAACATGAAATTGATAAAAAAAAACAATCCATGTAAATTCAAATGCAAACAAAATTTAAATCTAATGCACAAAAAAAGAGCACTTACCTCTTCTCAGACATGGCATTGTGAAGATAGGTTGTAAATTTCAAAACCACATTTGTGTTATGTTGGGTTGAGGATGAGAAAATCACTATAGAAAATGTGGTCCGCGAGTGAGGAAAATGAGCAAGTTTTTTTAATAAAATTATTAAAAAAACACGTACATTTTTTTCTCTCCTAAAAAAATGTACATTTTTTTAATGCTAAAAACACAAGCATGTTTTTTATTCAAATAACACGCTTGTGTTATGACTTCAAAAATTTGAGCCATAACATGAGTGTGTTATTTGAATTTCTTCATAACACGAGCATTTTTTGCTCATTTTTGGGCATTTGGCCGCTTTTTGTGCCTCATCTTGGTGTACATGCCTGCCCATAATTCCACATTTTGTAGAAATTATATAGCCATTTGGGATCACAACACAAATTGCATGTTGTCTAACACCAACCATGTAAAAGCTATGCAAAATTTAGAAACTGCTATAATTGGAGAGCCAACTATGTAAAATCTAGATGTAGAATTTAGAAATTGAAATGATTATAATTGTATCAAAACATGTAAAATTTGTACATAATAAATAAATTTAAATGATTATAATTGTAACAAAATATGTAAAATCTATGTCGAATTTTATAACTAAAATGATCATATAATTGTAAAAAAAGGTAAAAATTAAGCCTCTTGTTATCAGTTTTGTGAAATGCAAATGAACCAAAAATGAGAACACAAAAGAAATAGTTTCAAAGTAAAATAATCAATTGTTAAAACATTTCCAATTGTGAAAAGAAATGGTTTCAACACCATTTTGATTTTGTCTCACCATTGTAGAGCCTATAAAAATCAACATCAAAAAAGAGATTTATAACATAATTTAATAAACAAAGCTTTGAATTGAAAGAAAAGATAGGGAAGAGCAGAAAAAAGTCATAAACCATCATGTTATTAGGCAAGTAGTGTCAAAATTTTGAGATCCAATGAAACATGTGGTCTTGTTACTCCCTAGATGAAAAAATGTGGCATGATCCAATGGCTCTCCTTGTCAACCCACTAGATTTGATTGTCACAATTCATACAAGCTAAACATGCACTTTGAATTTTAATAATTTTTTCAGCAAAGAATTTGTTGGACAATTATTCATTGCATGTAGTGATAACAATGTTAATGTTTGTAGAGGATATTAATGCCTTATGTAACCCTTATTCTAACCCTAACCTTAATGCTAACCCTAACACTAACCCTAATTATAACTTTAATCCTAACCCTAATTTTAAAACTAACACTAATTCTAATTTTAACCCTAATCCTAACTGGGCTGATGCAAGAAGTTGGGTCCACAAAAAGCTCAAAAAGTGGAAGTGTTTTTGTTGTTTTTCAGAATTTGTCACACTTGGAATGAAAATTTGAGGCACTTATATAATGAATCTTAAAAAAATTAAGTAATATGAAATTTAGCATTTTGAATCTAGTTTCCAAATATGTAATTTATTCAAATACCTAGATGATAGAAATTGAATTTTGATAGGGATGTATAAAAACCACTTTTTAAAAGTCATTTTTTTTTACCATACCATGCACGTGTACAGACACCACTTTTTGACCCAAATAAAAGTATTTTGCTAATTCCTTTTGGGAAAAGATAGCTAACAACATGAAGATTGATGAGGATATTTTTTTGTATTTTTTTTATTGAATTTTTATTGGCCATAATTGCTATTTTTAAAAATCAACATGTACGAACAACATAATTGGACCTAAACTAAACATTTTTTGAATTTTTTTTTCATTTTGTAGAGAATTGTCTGAAGATTGATGCCATATATTTTTTTACAAGAAAACTAACCAAAAAAATTTATTAAAAAACAAAAAAAGTCTGATATTTCAAGTTTATGGATTAGTTTGCTTAGAAATTAACTAAAAAATAACAAATATAATCCAATCTTGAAAAAAAAAAGTATTTGGAAACTAGACATCGTGTTCTCTAATGGGTTTTAATTTCATAGATTGATTAAAAAAAAATGTCCATCAACCATATTGTCAAAGTTGGACATTTCTCTTGAACCTGCCTTAGTTTTTTAGTTGGGGGTCAAAGGCTAAGGGTCGAGTTGCCAAGCCTTTCCCGAGCCTAAAACCAAGGCAACATGTGGGTTGGGGATTCAAAATTTAAAAACACATACGCGTTCTTTATTTGCTTGATTATTTAAAAAATTAAATACTTTTTAGGAACACGTACGTGTATGTGTTTTGCGTTACAAAACACGTATGTGTTTCTAAAAGGTTTTTATTTTTTAAAATAAATGACTTGTACATGTTATAAAACGCGTATGCATTTTTTAGTGCATACACATTTTTTTAGGCTCGGGTACCTGAAGCATAACACATACGCATTTTTTAATAATGTGTACGCGTTTCTTGCACGTTTTTTTTGCCGAAACTTCCCCTCTTCGTGGACCCAACTTTTTTGTTTTTACCCAACTCTAAATCTATCTCTAATTCTAACTCTAATTTTAAAACTAACACTAATTATAATTGTAACCATAACCCTAACCCTTAAATCTAACTCTAACCCTAACCCTAACCCTATCCCTAACTCTAACCCTAACACTGATGCTAATTATTTTTGTAACCCTAACACTAACCCTAATTCTAACAATAATCTTTGTCTTAATCCTAAAACTAACACCAATTCTAATTGTAACCCTAGTTCCCTAATCCTAATCTTAATCTTAACCATAATTCTAACCCTAAATCTAGCCTTAATTTTATATCTAAATGTAACCTTAATCATAACCTTAACTCTTAACCTAACTATAACCCTAATTCTAACCCTAATCTTAACACTAATCAACTCTAACCTTAAAACTAACACTAATTATTTTTGTAACCCTAACACTAACCCTAATTATAACCTTAACCCTAACCCTAATTTTAAAACTAACATTAATTCTAATTGTAATCTTAACCCTAATTCTAAATCTATCTCTAGTCCTAACCTTACTTCTAAAACTAACACTAATTATAATTGTAACCATAAACCTAATCCTAACCCTTGCTCTAATCTAACTCTAACCCTAACCTTAACCTTAACCCTAACCCTAATCTTATCCCTAAATCTAACCCTAGCACTAATGCTAATTATTTTTGTAAAATTTCCTAACACTAGCCCTAATTCTAACAATAACCCTTACCCTAATTCTGAAACTAACACTAATTCTAATTGTAACCCTAACCTTAACTCTAACCATAATCCTAACCCTAAACCTTACCTTAATTCTATATATGAATGTAACCTTAATCATAACCTTAACCCTAACTGATAGGGAGGCTGGAGGAATCAATCACAGATTCCTGCACTAGGCCTTGTCATAGACCTCCTCTGGTGTTTTTGCTGCTCCACCTTAACCTATAGGAACTCTACCTTGTCTAGGTTCCCCTGGTTCTCCTGGCCAACCACCTAGGTATCTTGTCAAGTTTGCAACTACCAAGCCAAATCTCGGTACTATGACTCCATTCTTCCTTAGCCTTTAATGTATCCTAAAGACTAATCCACCCTCAATACATAAATGGTTCTTGCATGGGTGTGGGTTTGGTTTCTATAGCTTCAAAATAGTTTCCTAGGTCTTGGAAGGTTTTCCAAGACTCTACCTTTCCACCGCTTGTAATGGAACCCTCATCTAGGGTTAGGAAGGCTAGTAGCCTTTGAGCCCCTATTAGGTCTCCAATTCTAAGAAATCTGGCTATTGTTCTTGATTTTTCAAAACAAGCCCCAATATTTTTCTTGGATTCTCATTCCCTAAGGCTACCTCTCAAGGAATTTTGGGGTCTTGAGGCTTAGCAAGCCGTACAATGCATTGTTCTTAGAAATGAGACTAAACTAGGGTTTCTCAACTATTCAAAGTTGTTTATGGACTGTTAAAAAGTTCTCCTCCTAAATGGATTGATAGACTCTCCCCCTTATCACCATACAAGGCCAAGACCTTCCCCTAAATTCTCCAAAAATAATTTTTCAAAAAAGCTTTTCTCCCCTGCAAATTATGCACGTTGTCCTGTAGCCTTTTCTAATCGGGCTCTTCATTGGCCCGCCTAGGGCAAGACTTTTCTCTTAGCTCCTGCAACCAAAAAAAACCTAACACCTACCATATTTACAAGCATGGAGGTAGGGCACATTTCCCAAAAGGCCATACAATTTGTACAGTGGGAAGGTGCTCTAAGCCTCCATTTATTCAACACTGCTTGTTTTAGGCCAGAAAACACAGGAAAACAAAGTATTTACAACCAACAGATGGAAACAATCTACCAAAGAAAAATAATGGTACACCAAGCTTGTATATGACTACCACTACATTCTACAACAAAGAAGTAGTAAGATTCAATCCATTAAAGCACAACAAGAATGCAAAGAACAGGAAAACTATCTTTTTGGATGTTGTTTTCACCAGTTTCACAAAATGCCACTTCACAATAAAACATCTAACCCCCTTCCATGGTCGAGGCATGCCTTAAATAGGCCCTCACAACAACTTAGATGCTTGGGTCGAGCCTATTAGAAGGCCTAAAACAACCTTTGTAAAACCCGTTGTGTTTTCAAACACCTTGCCAACACTAGACAACTTAACATAATGATGTTGTAAGCTATTGAGCACTTGTCACCTTCTTTATCAAAGTTAAAAAACACTCTAAGCACCTAAAATAATGGTCAACATGACCTTATGATAGCACAACAAAATTTGAACTTCCAACAAAAACTTCAATAACCTTGCACATTGCCAGGTGCTCCTGCACCATTCTCCCCCTCTCAGCACAAACCACTAAGGAATGGAAGGAGGGACCAATGTCAGGTCAATGCCAAGTTTCTTGAACTAATCTTCCTGTATCCAAGTGGCTTCTAATTCTGGCTTGTTCTTCCACTTGATAAGGTGCTCCATGTACACCTTATGTCTTATAGCTTTCTGCACTCCTGACTGCAAGATCTTCTCTGCCTGAAGCTTGTCTTGTTGATGAAGAGTCACATTACTGATGTCCTTGAAGATTTCCTTTCTGTTTTGATCCTCATCATTGACTGATCCCTTGTACTTGATCAAATCAGCAACATTGAAAACTGGAGAGATGCCCAAGTCTGATGGTAATTCCACCTTATATGCATTCTTGCCATATTTGGCCAATACCTTGCATGGACCCACTCTTTTCATTTGTAACTTGGTTGCCATTCCCTTCTGCAATCTGGATTTGTTGAGGTGGACCATAACATAGTCCCCAACTGCAAATTGTACATCCTTCCTTGACAAATCAACATTCTCCTTCAACTTTTGGGATGCTGTTGTGACTGTTTGCTTGACCTGCTCATGAATCTCCTTCATGGTCTGAATGAAGTCTTCTGCATGTCCACTCATATTCTCCATAGATCCAAGGTCTCTGAGTTCACAAATGCCTCTTGGGTGCATCCCATACACAACCTCAAAAGGATTTTTTCCTATAGTTCTATTGACACTGTCATTATAGGCATATTCAGCTTGGGAGATCACCATATCCCATGTCTATCCATATTCTTTAGTTAAGCACCTTAAAAGATTACCCAACACTCTGTTAACCACCTTTGTTTGACCATCGGTCTAAGGATGGTAAGCTGATCCAAATGACAGATTTGTACCCAATCTGCTCCATAGAGTCTTCCAAAAGTGACTCATGAATTTCACATCTCTATCAGAAACAATGCTTAAAGGTAAGCCATGGATCCTCACAACCTCCTTGAAGAAAAGGTGAGCTATGTAGCTTGCATCATGGGTAGTTTTGCAGGGAATAAAGTGACTCATCTTACTAAATCTGTCTACCACAACATAAACACTGTCAAAACCAGTTTTGGTCTTAGAAAGACCTACCACAAAATCCATGCTCACACACTCCCATGGTCTGTTTGGAATGGGCAGGGGTTGATACAAACCAGCATTGCTAGCTCCTCCCTTAGCTTTCATGCATACAACACACTGTTCCACATATTTTCTGACATCTCTTACTAACTTAGGCCAGTAATAGAACCTTTGAACTAGCTCTAAAGTTTTATTAATACCAAAATGCCTGCTAAGACTGCCATTATGCTTTTCTTGAATCAGATTTTCCCTCATTGACCCTCTTGGCACACATAACTGATTACCCTTAAATAACAATCCACTTTGCAATGTATACTCAAAATATTGGCTATGAAAATGATTTTCAAAATCAGAACATACCTTGTAAGCTTCTGAGAAGTCTTCATCTTCACCATAGAGGTCTTTGAAACTCTCTAATCCAATGCTCTTCAACTATATCTCCTGCACTATAAGCATTCTTCTGCTTAATGCATCTGCCACCTTGTTCATTTGTCCTTTCTTGTGCTTGATAGTGAATGTGAAGGCTTGGATGTATTCCATCCATTTCAAATGTCTATTACTCAGCTTTTCTTGGGTGTTGATGTAACTAAGTGCCTGGTTATCAGTGAAGACCACAAACTCTTTGGGTAACAAATAATGCCTCCACTTCCTAAGGGACTGCACTAAAGCATATAATTCTAGATCATAGGTAGAGTACTTTTTCTTGGCTTCATTGAGATTTTCACTAAAGAAGGCTACAAGCCTACCTTCTTGACTAAGTACTCCTTCTACTGCCACTCCACTTGCATCACACTCCACTGTAAACAACTTGTCAAAACCAGGCAGTAATAGAATTGGTTGAGTTGCCACTTCTTGTTTCAGTTTTTCAAACCCTTTATCAGCCTCTTGAGTCCACTTAAACTTTGTTTTCAGACCACCTTTGATAGTATCTAGGACTGGTGCACATATACCACTAAAATTCCTTATGAATTTTCTATAAAATTGAGCTAAACCATGAAAACTCCTTACCTATGTTGTTGTGGTTGGTGTAGGCCAGTTTAGGATGGCTTCCACCTTGCTTGGATCCATCTTCAAGGTTCCTTTGGATACTACAAAACCTAGATACACAAGCTCTTGTTTGAAGAACTCACACTTCTCAAGATTGATTGCCAACTTCTCCTCTTGCAACCTTTTGAGAACCATCTCCACATGCTTCAAGTGTTCTTCTGCTATCTTACTAAAGATCAGTATGTCATCAAGATATACTACCACAAAGATTCCTGTGAAATCCTTAAGCACTTCATTCATTAGTCTCATGAACGTGCTAGGGGCATTTGAGAGGCCAAATGGCATCACTTTCCACTCATATAACCCATCATTTGTCTTGAAAGTTGTCTTCCACTCATCTCCATCTTTAATCCTGATCTGATGGTAGCCACTCTTGAGGTCCAACTTGGTGAAATACTGTGCTCCTCCAAGGCAATCCATTAAATCTTCTATTCTAGGGATAGGGAATCTATATCTGATTGTAATCCTATTGATTGCTCTAGAATTAGTTCAAAGTCTCCACTTACCTCCTTTCTTGGTTGCCAAAACCACTGGTACTACACAAGGGTTGATGCTCTTTTGAATCAATCCTTGATCCAATAATTCTTGCACTTTCCTAGCCACCTCTAGGTTCTGCTCAGGTGTAAGCTTGTATGCTGCTTTGTTAGGTAATGAGGCTCCAGGTATGAAGTCAATTTGATGACTTATTGCTCTCTTTGGAAGTAAAGTTGCAAGTGTACCATCACTCACTATGCTCTTGTACTTATCAAGTAACCTTTGGACTGCTTCTGGTAAGACTGTCCTTTCAGCCTTGGCTTCTTCTTTAGACTGCATTAAAACCACATACCCTTCATTCCCTTGGTGTAGGTCCTTAAGGAACTCCTTGCCACTGCTCAGCATGATGTTAGGTACCTTTAACTGTCCCTCAACTTCCTCTGCCAATGACTGTAGTTTGAAGGTTCTTCCATCCTTCTTGAATGAGATGGTGTTCTCTTTCCCATCATAAATGGCACTTCTGTCATATTTCCATGGTCTGCCCAGTAGCAGATGGCATGCATCCATGGGTAATACATCACAAACCAGCTTGTCTTTATAGCCTCCAATTGAAAATTCCACCGTTACTTGCTCATTAACCAAAACACTTTGCCCTTTATTTAGCCATGTGACCTTGTACGGGTTATCGTGGGGTACCTTCTCCAATTTTAGCTTTTCTACTACCTCCTTTGAGATTATATTATCTATTGAACCTGAATCTACAATGACTTTGCACACTTTTCCAAGTATCTTGCATCTTACTCTAAAAAGAGCTCTTCTTTGCTTAGGTTCCTCTTTGACTAGCTGCCTGATCAGAACTCTGTTAAACATCAGATTCTCTCCAATTTTAGATTCTATATGACTGATCTCAGTTGCCTTAGGACTCATGGTGTCCTCTTGTGCATAGGCCACTCTCTTTTCATTGCTAGATGATGATGCTTTCTTCGGGCACCTATAAGCAGGGTGACCTAGTTGGTTACAATGATAACAATTCATGTTTGCAAAGTAATAATTACTCCTACCTGCTCCTCTTCCTCTGTTTGAACCTCCTTGAGGTCCTCTTCCTCTGTTCCATCCACCTCTTGAAGATGTTTCACCTCCATGCTCAGTGAGCTTAGATTCTCCTTGGTTGCTTTGATCATTACCTCTACCTTGGTAACCACCACGCTGTCCTCTTTGATCCCTTTGATCCCTGCCTTTGCCTCTGCCCTTAGAAGCCTGATCTTGCTTCCTCTTAGTCCTCTCTTCAATCTTTATGGTCAACTGATAGCATTGGTGGACTGTCTTGGGACTTAGTAAAGCCATCTCCTCCTGAATGTTCCACTTCAAGCCATTAAGGTACCTAGCCACTTTTAGGCTCTCATCCTCTGTCACATTAGACCTCATACAAAGTTTTTGAAACTCCTTAGTGTAAGTGTTTACATCTTGGTCTTTCTACCTTAGACTTTGCCTCTTCTTGTGTAGTTGGATCTCATAGTCATCTGGCATATAGGCTTCTTTTACCTTAGCAACCATTCCTTTCCAAGTTGATATGGGTTGTTTGCCTTCTTTTTCCCTTTCTGTTTGAACAAACTTCCACCATGTCAAAGCTAATCCTCTCAACCTTGATTTAGCAACCTTCACCTTCTGTGCTTCAATGACTCCATCACACTCAAAATGATTCTCCATGCCTTCTATCCAATCCATGACTAGGTCTACTTCCATCTTTCCACTAAAAAGCGGTATACCTTCAAGTGCTTTTCCACTCAAAGCTTTTAATGCCTTCAAGAAAGGCTCCTCCTTCAAAACAGGGTCAGGTTCAGGGGTCTTATCTTCCTCTGCAACCTCTTCTTCTTTTGGAATTCTTCCCTCAAACTATGCACTCCTCACTGCTGCCTCAAGTTGGGCTATTCTTTCCCTCAATAGCCTGTTGTCTTCTTCTTGGCCTTCAACCATCTTAGCCAGTTCTACATTGGTCACCATGGTGGAAGAATCACTAGACTCGCCGTCTGACATATAAGATGCTTCCCAAATCTTTAACTGGCTTTGATACCAGTCTGATAGGGAGGCTGGAGGAATCAATCACAGATTCCTGCACTAGGCCTTGTCATAGACCTCCTCTGGTGTTTTTGCTGCTCCACCTTAACCTATAGGAACTCTACCTTGTCTAGGTTCCCCTGGTTCTCCTGGCCAACCACCCTATCTTGTCAAGTTTGCAACTACCAAGCCAAATCTCGGTACTATGACTCCATTCTTCCTTAGCCTTTAATGTATCCTAAAGACTAATCCACCCTCAATACATAAATGGGTCTTGCAAGGGTGTGGGTTTGGTTTCTATAGCTTCAAAATAGTTTCCTAGGTCCTGGAAGGTTTTCCAAGACTCTACCTTTCCACCGCTTGTAATGGAACCCTCATCTAGGGTTAGGAAGGCTAGTAGCCTTTGAGCCCCTATTAGGTCTCCAATTCTAAGAAATCTAGCTATTGTTCTTGATTTTTCAAAACAAGCCCCAATCTTTTTCTTGGATTCTCATTCCCTAAGGCTACCTCTCAAGGAATTTTGGGGTCTTGAGGCTTAGCAGGCTGTACAATGCATTGTTCTTAGAAATGAGACTAAACTAGGGTTTCTCAACTGTTCAAAGTTGTTTATGGAATGTTAAAAAGTTCTCCTCATAAATGGATTGATAGACTCTCCCCCTTATCACCATACAAGGCCAAGACCTTCCCCTAAATTCTCCAAAAAGAATTTTTCAAAAAAAGCTTTTCTCCCCTGCAAATTATGCATGCTGTCCTGTAGCCTTTTCTAACCGGGCTCTTCACTGGCCCGCCTAGGGCAAGGCTTTTCTCTTAGCTCCTGCAACCAAAAAAAACCTAACACCTACCATATTTACAAGCATGGAGGTAGGGCACATTTCCCAAAAGGTCGTACAATTTGTATGGTGGGAAGGTGCTCTAAGCCTCCATTTATTCAACATTGCATGTTTCAGGCGAGAAAACAAAGTATTTACAACCAACAGATGGAAACAATCTACCAAAGCAAAAGAATGGTACACCAAGCTTGTATATGACTACCACTACATTCTACAACAAAGAAGTAGTAAGATTCAATCCATTAAAGCACAACAAGAATGCAAAGAACAGGAAAACTATCTTTTTGGATGCTGTTTTCACCAGTTTCACAAAATGCCACTTCAAAATAAAACATCCAACCCCCTTCCATGGTCGAGGCATGCCTTAAATAGGCCCTCAAAACAACTTAGATGCTTGGGTCGAGCCTATTAGAAGGCCTAAAACAACCTTTGTAAAACCCGTTGTGTTTTCAAACACCTTGCCAACACTAGACAACTTAACATAATGATGTTGTAAAGCTATTGAGCACTTGTCACCTTCTTTCTCAAAGTTCAAAAACACCCTAAGCACCTAAAATAATGGTCAACATGACCTTATGATAGCACAACAAAATTTGAACTTCCAACAAAAACTTCAATAACCTTGCACATTGCCAGGTGCTCCTGCACCACTAACCCTAACCTTAATTTTATCTCTAACCATATAACACACACCCTAATCCTAATACTAATCCTAACCCCAACTTCAACACACCCTAATCATAATTCTAACTCTAACCCTAAATGTAATTCTATCTCTAATCCTAATCTTAACCCTAGCCCTAATTCTAACTCTAACCCTATTTCTATCTGCAACCCTAACCTTAACCCTATTTTTATTTGTAACCCTAATCATAATTCATTTAATATCTTACATGTTGCGCCTAATATATATGTGTGTGTGTGTGTCAAGAGATATCCTTCTCAAGGCGCCTAATACACTTTTATGTGAGAAATTGATTAAAAATAAGCGCATCAAGAAAGATATCTCTCAACGTAATACACATACATACATATATACTAGTTAAAAATGAGTATGAATGCTCATAATATGAAGATGGGTCATTTCAAGTGATAAAATAGAGATACTCATACTATTATTTTATAAAGGTGGGTGTTGTTGAGAGAATTTAGGAAGCATATATAATTAAGTAGCTTTATAGATTTTATAATAGCACCTAATACTAAAAATTATAATTGAGAATTTTTAAGAGTCTTAAAAAATATTATAAAAAAAACAAAAACAAACTTAAATTAGTTTCATATAACAATTAATAAAAATAAATCATATCTTCATGAAAAGAAACTAATTATTTAAAAAAAAACTCTTAAAATCTAAAAAACAAAAACCAAAAAAAAATCAAAATAAGATTTTAATTTGTCATATAAAATTGTATTCATCAAATAAAGTTACCACTCCATAATTTTAGAGTGCGAAGCCCCTACATGTGACCGCTCCTTAACAGCCTTTCAAACGCATAAAATCGTACAAAAGAAGATGCAATCATGGGCACAACCCTATCCAGATAAACCTTTTTCAACTTTTTCCGTATAGTGGTGATCAATATACCTAAGCAAGAGCCATCTCACGCTTATATAAGACAAAGGGATTTCTGGCCACATTATGGCAGGCCACTGGACGGAAGCTTCCTACCACTCTACTTCACTTGCTATGAATTCCCCAGAAATCAGAGCTTCTGCAGCACCTAAATTTTTCGCATTAGCTCAGCTAAAAATGCAAATGAAGGCGGCTAAGTTGGGCGTAAGATTAGAGCAGAAGGAGTTGAAGAGCCGCCATGACATGTTTACAGTGGTTGGAGTTTACGTGGTGTTTCAGGTCTCTGTGTTGGGATCTCTCCTTTCTTCCTCTACCTCTCACTTTCGCTCTGTATGGCAGACGCCGCATTTTTATCTTTCTCTTGCAGGGTGTTTATCCACACTAATCACTCTCATGTTGGCGTTTGTAGCGGAAGACATCGAAGAGGCTGCGCCGCCACGTTATACGAGGGTGGGTACGTGCGTGCATGTCGTAGCATACCCTCTGCTCATCTCCATGCACTGAAATCTCTCTTTTTGCTTTGCGCAATAATTCAGGCCTGGAATTTGATGGTCTGTGGACTGTTCTCTTAAATATTAGATTCTATTAAAGACATAAAATCATGAATATGTTTTTCGTATATAGATAATAGATGGTAAGATAACACAAATATGTTTATATTTCAAATTATTAGATTAGATTTTATTATTTTAACATTTATTTATATATATATTATAATTGTATATATGATAGTTGGGATTGTGAGTAAAACCTAAATATTTGTGTAAAGGAGTATAATTTTTTAAATATTATTTAATTAATGATTATTTGTATAAAAATATATATTTATTGAGATATCTTTAAACAAAATATTTAAAGAATGTTCAAATTTAAATTATTTCAATGTTAGAATATAAAATTATTTTTTAATATTTGTTTTAAAAAAACAATTTGTTGATTTAATAAGTTAATTATAATTATAATAACAAATTTAAAGTATTTTTTTTGTGTAAAAGTTTTTTTCTTTTATAATTTCACTTCTCATTTTTGTTTGTTTTCTATTTATTTTAAAAATATTAAATTTAATTTAAAGATAATATGTTAATATATTATAATACAAAAATGACAATAAGGTATTCAAAATATTAATCTCCTTTTGGTCAAAACCATTACTATGATACTATAATTGATGTCAAATCCTCCTCATATGGATCAATATTTGTTATAGAATGACCAGATGGCATTGTTGAACACAATATATAGACTCAATTGAATAGCTCACAAACCCCCTACTATAGATAGTCCATGATCAAGGAAGGAGTATAGCTAAAATGACCTATAATTCCTTTAGAATAATGAATAGGGAGCTTGGTCATGGAGATAAAATGAAGCTTGGGACCCTCTAATCAACTATATCACCGGATGATGGTAGGAGATTACATGATGGTGAACATGTACTATGGTAGAAGAAAGACAAATTGTGCAACTCCACAAAGGTAGAGATAGACATGCAAGAAAAACCTTGCACTATAGTCTATGTACATAATATAACTATAACCCATACAAAAATAGAGCACAAAATGAACAATATTTCAATAGTCTATAAAAAGTTGAGAACACCTTCTTATTGGAAATAAAACCTAGAATTGTAGATAAAGACACCCAACACAAACCATAGAATAAAATTCTAGTTTAGTGATTCATATTTGGTAACCTAATCTATAAAGCACTACTAATTTGTAAAATTTTGTGATTTACTAGTGTGAGGACTATTTAACTAAAGTGCAATTAGATTTGTGAATTAAGTTGTATTTTAGATATGGATGTGATTGAATCTTGAATATAGCTACTATATTTCACTTTTGAAAATATATATTCCCAAACCCACTAGATAGCCCAATTCAATCAATATGGTTTCCTTAAGAGCTATTGACCTAGCTTGGCTATTTTTCTCATTCACCCATATTCATTTATCACAATGTTAGGCATTAATACATTAACTTTTAAATTTTCTAGTTACCTTACCTTATTGTTAAGTTATTCCTTCTCAATACGTATACTTCCATCCTAGGTGAGGAGAATGATTACTTCTAGCTGCAAAATAAGATATGATTTTTGGACCCCTTATAATATATGGTGGGGATTATAATAGGGATCAAAAATGTGTTTCATAGGCCAAAAATGAAGCTAAAGATATGATATAGGTAGGATATTCATGTCACTCACTTTACCTACATATGAGTAGGGTGCATAAACTAGTTATGTTCACCTCAAGTTTACTTCCTTTCTATTTCTAGTTTAGCTAGGTTCTTCTTAATAGTTTGAAAGAATCTTACTTTGAAAAACCTACCACTCTTCTCAATTATTACTATTCCCCTACTTAAAGAGTAGATTAAAAAATATATCTATAGGTCATCACCTAAACCAACCTACCCCTAATGAATAACTAAAACTACATTACTCCTAACCATACACCTACACCTAGAGAAGCATAGAAAACTAAGGTAGGGAAGTAGGGATCCTATAAAGAGTAGGGTGCTTTTAGACCTATTACAATACACCACTCATTTACCATCTTACTAAACTAAGTATGTTATCTTACCTTACAAGGAGTTGCTACAAAATTAAAATTAGGTCTTCAAAACATTGAAATGTTAAGGCATTAATTTTGAATGTCGGTGAATCAAAAGGCTAGCACTTTAGCCATTGAGTTCTAGTCACTCAAGCTCAAGATGATGGATATTATTGATAACTACCCCTATAATAGCAAAAAAATACTTTGATACTAACTAGGACTATATCATTTCTACACCCAAGCCCCCAAACCCCCTACTATATTATTAACATTCATTAACATAAAAATATAAAATTTTCAATTAAACTCTAATGGGAGATATTATCTTACTAAACCACTTGAATCAATATAAAATGAAATAGTTCAAGTTCTAAGGTCAATGTTAACCAATAAAATAATGCTTATCTCACAAATCAATCAATAGGCAATTTGGGTTGTGGTTCTTTCCTTGCTACACTACTACTATAAAGGCCTAAAGCTAGGTGTAAATGTATGGATTAGGTGTAAGAGAGAGGAACCAATTTTCATATATAGAATAAATTTCATTTAACATTGTGGATCTCTTATTTAATCACAAGTAAAGTGACTCAACAAGTAATTTAAATGGTAGTGAGATGGGCCCTACTATCTACAAGGTACAAGAAGGAAATAATTATTCATTCATATAGTTAGATACACATTAATCAATGCCTACTATGACAATAGAACCCCTATCCCCACTATAGAAAGGGTCAACCCTTCTTTATATAGGCCACCCTACTCGTTACTATAGGAAAGCCTCACTATCTATCCCCAACTATAGAAAGGACCCTACTAAATAGAGATTGGTGGTGGGGGTTTTCTATCTAGATATGGTCTATTCCTTAAATATTTATCCTAATTTATGGTTTCATCTTTGTCATAGGCCTTTTGATCCTATTTTATTCCCATTTGAGGGTTGGCTAATTAGTAGTGTCTCTAACAAATGAGACTTCTATGCTAGGCTAGGAAAATATAACCTAAGCTTATATTTTCTAGGCCAATCAAATAATTGAAATCAAACCTTTAGTCAACTATGGTTGTATTATAAAGTATAATTATTGTTCTTAATCATCTAGTTCAATATCTATTTAGATTCATGACCAATTTTTGAGCTTTTGATCAAGAGGCATTTAGTTGCACTAGTAAGGGCCCAATAAATTTAGCAAAGGAGCAAGTAATGACTAATAGTAAAATCATCTAGTTCAATGTAACAAGTGTAATAAAGTGTTTAATCATTATAAAGAGAAATAAATAGTAACACATTTTGATTTGTAATGAACTTGCATTGTGGGTGCTTACCTCTTGTTTTCAATACTGTTTAATTTCAAAAGGTTGATCAAGGCATAATGCTCTCACAATTTGGTCATATGATAACCTAACAAAGAATTCTATTAATATTGTTATCCTAAACTCTCAAGAAAGGAATAGTTGAATACTATGTATTTAGTGAAGTTGCAAGATAGAACTCTATAAATTATTAAGATGAATTTGCAACACATGAATAGATCCACAATTGTGATCCATCTCATACCCACAAACTTGCCCTCTATTAGGGAAAAAATCTAACATAAAATTCTAGGTAGTTTCACTAATAAAAACACATAGTTTCATATCTAATTGTAGATAAATTCCATAATTTTATCCATTTAGCATCATACTTTATTTGTTGAACTAAGCATTACCTTCCATTTTGTTCAATGTCTAAAACACATTGTCCAATTTCTATCTACCACACACAATTAAGTAATCTAGGTTTATTGTACTTGTTTGCTTTCATTTATTTAATTAATCTAAATTAACTCATTAAGAAAACATTATTTTCTAATATATTTTATTGGTAATAATTAAAAAACTTAGAACCTACTTAAACCAAATTAATTTTCCTTATATATTCAATTAATAATAGGGAGTGTAAATAGGTATAATAACTTGTTTAATTAAAAAATGAGCATAAAGATGGGACATTTCAAGTGATAAAGGAGACACACTTAGACTATTGTGGAGGTGGGTGTTTTTGAGTGAATTTAGAAGTCATATGTATTTATAATTTTATAAATTTTATAATATCTAATACTAAAAATTATAGTTAAGAAATTTTAAGAACCTATAAGTCATATAGAAGAAAGAAAAAAAATAAAAAATCTTAAATTGATTCCATATATTTTATATTAAAAATTATTAAAATAAATCAATATCTTCAAATAATATTTACTCAAAAAATAAAATTGAAAATTTGTAACTCTTAAAATCTAAAAACCAAAAAATTCAAATAAAATAAAAATTCAAAACAAGATTTTATGTTCGTCTAACAAAATCTACCTCCATACTTATGGATTGTGAAGCCCCCTACATGTGACCGCCTCCTTAACAACCTTTCAAACGCATCAAATCAAAACATATTCTGCCAACGACCGTTCTAACGAACCGTTCAACACAACCGGGTGAATCCGATCTCACAGAACGTACAAAAGAAGATGCAATCACGGGCACAACCCTATCCAGACAAACCTTTTTCAACTTTTTCTGATTAGTGGTGATCAATATAAGCAAGAGCCCAAAAATAAACTGATAAGACAAAGGGATTTCTGGCCAGATTGTGGCGGGCCAGTGAACGGAAGCTTCCTAGCACTTCCCTTCACACTTTATACTGGCTATGAATTCCCCAGAAATCAGGGCGCTTCTGCAGCACCTAAATTTCTCTGCAAATGCAAATGAAGGCGGCCAAGTTGGGCGTAAGTTTAGAGCAGGAGGAGAATGGAGTGCAGAGCCGCCATGACATGTTTACAGTGGTTGGCGTTTACGTGGTGTTCCAGGTCTCTCTGTTGGGCTCTCTTCTTTCTTCCTCCAGCTCTCACTTTCGCTCTACATGGCAGGCGCCGCACTTTTATCTCTCTCTTGCAGCGTGTTTATCCACACTAATCACTCTTGTGCTGGCGTTTGTAGCGGAAGACATCGAAGAGGCGGCGCCGCCATTTTATAGGAGGGTGGGTGCACGCCATTTTATAGGAGGGTTGGTGCATGCGTGCATGTGGCAGCATACCCTCTGCTCGTTTACGCGCTCATCTCCATGCACTGAAATCTTTTCTTCAGCGTGCCGTTGGATGTGCAAATCTGACTCTCTCTGTGCTTTGCGCCGTAATTCAGGCTTGGAATTTGATGGTCTGTGGCCTGTTTTAATCAAGTTTTCACAGTTTAAAATATTAGTTTGAGATGTTTTTACATTTGACTGTGTATGGACAGTTCAATTACATTTGATAATTTATCGTCTAGATGATAGATTTATATTCAAATTATTGGATTATATTTTATTATTTCAAAATTGTTTATATATTTCATAATTATATATAATAATTAGGATTTTATTTGAGGCAAGCTAGGGCGAGACTAGTCCCCTATGGGTGAGATCCCCTACCCGCAAGAAGTTCCACCTCTTAAACCCGAAAACAAAGTCGAACCCGAAACCAATGGGGAGCAAACCCATTGCCCAAGCCAACTCCAACTCTACTACCCTTTCGGACTAACATTTTTTAAAATATTATTACAATTATATAATTGTTTTATAAAAGAATATAATCATTAGAATTTTAATAATAAATTTAGAGTATTTGTTTTCTCTTGAAAGCTTTAATATTAATCATTATTTTTATTTTTTACAATTTTATTTTTCAATTCTTTTTCTTTTTCTATTTATTTTTAAAATGTTATTTTTAATTAAAAGATAATATGTTAATATATTACACTACAAATATAAGAATAAGGTATTCAAAATATTATTATGAATCATTTTTTTATTGATAAAAAAGTGGTTGTATAATGCTTATAGTGTATTAAAGATAAATAAGTTTATAGTATATCAAAAATAGGCAAATTGTACTTTTGAAGACATTCACAATGAAAAAACTACCACATTCACTATCAACTCCAACACTTGGTATGTGTGATAGACCATGATTTGTATCTTACTCATAATTGTCTTATTTATGTGTGTTTGATTGCTTGATCGACCATCTCTCAATTCAAAGGGGCATACCACATGGATGGGTGATGTTGTACCACCAGTAGGGCTAGCTAGATATATGGATGTGTTGTATTGCCACTAGGGCTAGCTAGAGCATACAAAGTTCTTTTATTTTTATGGCAGTTTAGTTCCTTTAGGTGTCATTTTTTGGCATGTATATATTTAAGACTTTATTACTCATTGCCTTAATTTGTTTTGGGCCATAATTCAACTTGTGACCCATGGTAAATTACCTAAATTAGGAATGGTGGTTTTATTGCATTCTTTTAATTATCATTTTATATTTTGAGTAGATATTATGTGTAAAATTGAATTCTCTTGTTATGTTAATTGTTGATATGTTGTGCATAGATGTGGTTTGGTTTCCATGTTTTGGTGATATTGATATCATGTTTTTCATTTCATTATTTGGTTTGAATCAAGAGTTTGGGTATGACCTTTTTTTCTTGGGAACCATGTTCTTTGGGGGATTCTTGTTTATGCAACATAGAGCCTATAAGTGCTCAATTTTTTGGTCCAAGTCATTTTAACCTAACACAAAAATCAACGAAAATTATGCCTCATGGATTGCAAACATGAAGCTTAATACTTTCAACTTGCAAGTTTTCTAAAGGTTATAGTTGCAAATCAAAGTACACAATCTAATTTACAAAGAGGCTAAGATTTTGGAGTTTCAATTGCATTTTGTAAGATAAAAAATATAAATCAAACTCCAAAATCATAACTACATTTCACTCGAAATTCAAATTTGTCAATGCATTTTGCATGGTGAAAAGAACATCATTCTAACTCTCAAGTCCAAATTATTTAATATTTGGGGTTTGCCCTTCGAGTGTAATTTTGTTCATAATTTTTGAATGTGTATTAGACGTAGAAGTCCAAATGTACTATGCATGTTAGATTCTAAGGCCCCAAGTGCTTGACCTATGAAGCTTAGGGTTGGCACCCAAATTTGCATGCCTACAATTTATCAATTGAGGTCTAAAGCCTCAATTTCAAGTTATAGGACCTAGAGTTGGGGTGAGTGATCAATAACTACATTTGCAACCCAAAATTTGAATTCTAAGGTTTTGCAAAATGTAACATGTACCCCAAACTTTGATCTCCAAGTGAAGAAATTAGAATGAGTTATAGGTGGCTTAGAAAACTCACTCATCCTCCTCATATCATAGGTTGTCATTAACTTGTGACCTTGACTCGAGTTAGTTGAATAATTATGTAGATGTCACTATACTAAGTGCATTGGTGTGCATGCCAAGTGTGTCATGGTTGGTTTTTTGGCACTCTACACATAAAAATATGTTTTGTGTCTTGTTGTTTAGGACTCATATATCGTGAAAAATATGTTCATCCATTTTCTTTCATTAATGTCAAGAAAAATTTAGGTAATTACATTTGGTATCAAAGCCCATGTTGTAACATTAGGAGATGCTTGTGTTGTGTGTGTGTGGTTGTGCTTTTTATTACGTGCTTGATTTTAAAAAAATAGAAATTAACACGTGTGTTCTAATCCATGCAACTTACTTATTAAGGGAAATGCCTCCAAATAATTGTGGCACTTATTCGAGAGGTCTTTCTAAGGCTCCTCTAAGATTCAAAGTGAGGATTCATCAATTATGATGCATGTTCAACTTGATGGGGGTGATGGTATGCAACAATAAATAGTAGGATTATTAGAGGAACTTATTTTGAGGTTTCCTCCCCCTAAGCAAGATGAAGCATGGGTAGATTTTTATGTCATATGAACGAATTAAAGATTTTTTTATAAAACAAGATGCTCTAGGAGTCCACTCTATTCTAGAGTGGAGGAGCAACCTAGGTAATGGGAGTGGTGCAATGGTAGGGCATATGAGAGACCTTATTTGTGTCCATCCATCGAATTTTGAAGGTTCCCCTAAAGGATTTGAGGTATAATATTGGTTGTTAGATTTGGGTCAATACTTTAACATGTAGTGTTATGAGAATAACACAAATGCTTGTTTTGTGACTATGCATCTTTGTGGCTATGCTTCTACTTGGTGGTAAGAAGAGGAGAAAAATTGAAATGTTGACATCTCCACTATTTCATGGGAAATCTTTAGGAATATTTTTTTTGCTCCTTACCTTTTAGAGCACTTTAAGAAACACTGTTTACATGAGTTTTATGGTCTCGAATAGCTTAGGATGATATTGGCTCAGTATGATAACCATTTCTTTGAGTTGAAGCATTATGTAGGTCGCATTAAGGATGATAAGTTGTTTGTGCACAAGTTTGTGAGAGGTTTGAGCTCTTGCATTGGAGGATTTGCCAATATGACCAAATATAAGACCTTGAAAATTTTCATAGAGTCAACAAAGCTAATAGAGCATAATGTGATCAAGGGCCACAATGTACAATATGGTGCTTAGGCTATTAAAGGGATCTTAGCCTCAACACAAGGGGAGTTTCAAGGCTGCTCATTAGCATCAATAGTAGCAAAAAAGGCAAAAGCCTTAATAAGGACTACAAGACAATCAAGCCAATAGTGTCATTTTGGTAAGCGAAGGTGGTTTAAGGAGTCAGATCCTTAACTATTAGTCATGGGTAAAAATTCATTTAATTGAGAAATGAGTATGAAAACCTCTAAGATAAAGATGAAAAATTTCAAGTGATGAAAACACACATAAAATATGATCATATAAAAGAGATTACCTAAAAAAAAAATTGATATATTGAAAAAATTTAAATAAACACTAATGAGAAAATTAAAAACTATTTACAAACAAATAATACAAAAGAATCCAGAAACCATAATTATAGATTATGAAGCACCTACCAACATGTGAACGCCTCCTCAACAACCTTTCAAACCCATCACATCAAAACAAATTCCACCACCTACAATTCTCACCGGCCCTTCCTTCCCATAACGAGGTACACACCCTCCTTTACAAAACGTACAAAATCAAATCAAATCAATGACGGCACTAGGCTACCTTATCTAACCTTTTTCAACAGTTTCCTTTTAGTGGTGACCACCCACACTCTGCCGTGCCAGTGGACGGAAGCTTCCTACCACTTTACTTCACTTCCCACTTCATACGTTTGCTATGAATTCCACACAAATCAGGGCTTCTGCGGCACCTAAATTTCTCGCATCAGCTCACCTGAAAATGCAAACGAAGGCGGCCAAGTTGGGCTTAAGCTTAGAGCAGGAGGAGAATGGACTGAAGAGCCGCCATGACATGTTTACAGTGGTTGGCGTTTACGTGGTGTTTCAGGTCTCTCTGTTGGGGTCTCTTCTTTCTTCCTCCAACTCTCACTTTCGCTCTACATGGCAGACGCCGCACTTTTATCTCTCCCTTGCAGCGTGTTTATCCACGCTAATCACTCTTGTGCTGGCGTTTGTAGCGGAAGACGTCGAAGAGGCGGCGCCACCATTTTATAGGAGGGTGGGTGCGTGCGTGCATGTGGCAGCATACCCTCTGCTCGTTTACGCGCTCATCTCCATGCACTGAAATCGTTTCTTCAGCGTGCCGTTAGATGTGTAAATCTGATTCTCTCTGTGCTTTGCGCAATATCTCTATGTTTTTTGCTTTTTAACGCTGTGAATATTAAACTGATAAACTTCTGCAGCCTCTCTGATCTGACGTTCTTGGAATGAACGCCAGACCTGCTTTTTTAAATATTAGGTTATATTTTATAATTTTAAAATTCGTGTATATATTTATAGTGTAAACGTGATAGGTGGTTGGAATTACCCAAATATTTGTTGTAAGGGAATACCAAAAAAATAAAAATAGTTCTAATTATTTATATAAATTTATTTTAATTTACTATTTTATTTTTCAACTTTTTATTTTCTTTTATTTATTTAAAAAATGTTGATGGATAATAATCAAGCATGCAAGTGTTCTAGATGAATATGATGTAGATTAGATTCTTTTTAGTGTCTAGAGAAAGTGTTCCTAGAATAATTCTTCTTAAAGTGCTTCGGATTCTCAAATTGGAATTGGCTCTTTGATGATGAATTGATACACATTGAATGCCTTTAAATAGCAAGACATAGCAATTACTCATGCAAACATGTACCATGTGAGCTCATGATAGGTAGAGAAATAGGTAGGAGTTGCAAAAATTTTTATTTTTATTTTTGGTGTCAAATTTGCATGGTGGGATCTCTCTTGCACACCACAAGATTGACCTAGGACAACGAAGTGTAAATTTCAAGGTGGAGGGTGAAAGAATGGGTGTAAGAGCAAAAATAGATGTGATCATTGAAATAATGGCAAATGTATAAGAATATATGCAAATATAGATAGGATAAGGTAAAATATGTGGAAACGATTGTAATATTTGGGAATAAGCCCAACTTTTCACAATAGTGTTTCATTTGTCAATATCTAAAACTATTGAGGTTTTCATCATTTAATGTGCCCAAAAATAAATGGGAATTTGCATAGTCATACAAATTTCACTATTACATTTTACCCCCACTTTGAGGTGCATGTGAATCTTAAAGTGATTATGGATCTCAAAGTACATGAACACTCACAAACATGCATGCAAAGTAAATATTCAAACATAAAATGACATTACCATGTCCATGTAAAGTAATGGACCCAAGTGGACATCTTCATGTGTTCCCTATCTTTGGCATGTGTGCCCCATGGGAACCTAGAAACAAAGAAACATATGCAATAAGTAACTTATGTCACACAAGTAAATATAAGAACAACTACAAGTTGAATATTTTATCTCCAAAATTGAGACACAAGGAGATAGTAGGGTTATAAAATTATGCTTGTACATAAAGTGATGTGATAATGCTTCACAGGCAATGCAATGATCATAGGATGGTATGTGATCAAGATATGGCATATATCAAGCATCATTGTGTCATGTGATCAAGATCAATTTGGACATGGTGATGATTCTCTATGTAGGTGCCTATAGTTGTCTACAAATCTCAACATTCTAGTGTTAGCAATATGATATGACCCCATTCAATTATTTGCATCCATTGAATCCCAAGAATTGGGGGAGAGGGGGGGAAATATATAAATATAATCATAAGAATATAAGTGTAAGAATGATATAAACTTTTGAATGTCATAAATATATATCATGTAACAAACAAGTAAGACTTCTCTTATGATAGTTCTAAAAAGAATGTAAAAATTGGGGAAAATCATCAAGGTAGATGAATTTATGAGACAAAGTGTAACTATAAAATGAGATATCTTGAACTTTAATACTATAAATTTGTTAACAATGATATAACATAAAGATAATGGAATCTTGACCATGAGAGAATGTAAATCATAACAAATAGATTTGCATGGAGAAACTCTTTCAATAAAAAACTCCACACCTAAAGAGATCAAATCTTGTATTAGTCTTTTAAAACAAAGTTACATCAATACAACTTATCCCTTTGAATTTTCGCAACACTTAGTTACTAATATAAAAAATAACGTATATACATCCTCTAACTCCAAGAACCAATTTATAGAATATTCAAAAAGTGAAACCAAGGGATGGTTTTGGTAAGCCATTTATAAGCACAAGAGAGGTATGGTGCCCAAATGATTGGATTCAATTTTCAACACCACTTTTGTTCTAAGATATGTTGAATTTAGCTAGTATTAACATATTCCCTACATATTTTCATATGTCATATCATAGAATATTTGATTTTCAAAGCTTGGGTGCCCCACTTCAAGTCTTCACCCATTCAAAGATGCTCCATGACAAATATTCAAACCTAGCATAATGTTGATCAAAATTTACACATAAGAATATGTAATAAGTAACCCCTATAATGATTCATCAAGATACTCTTAGAAACCTTCCAAGATTTCACAAATGGACAAATATGCCAAATCAATATGGGATGCCTACATCCTCACGTGAGGAAAAAATCTACTAAAGATGAAATTAGTGCAACCTCTAAATGGGACACAAACTTTTCCAAATGAAAATAAAAGCACTAAAGATAAAATAGTAATACAAACAAGGTATCAAATATGCATATAATTAGTACTACAAGGTTGAGGTACCTTATCTCAAAATTCTTCCACTTGTTGAACACTTTGTAAAATAATAAGGTAGCCTTAAAAATTGAAATCTAACAACAATATCGAGTCAATCTATAGAGGATATGAGGTCCATGGCCTCTTTGCACCAATCAAACTTCTCTATGATCACTGGCTTAGTGAGAGAATCTATACAATTCTTTGAGGTTTCCACTTTTTTGTAACATGACTCTACCACCCTCAACCATTTCCCAAATAAAGTGATATCAAACATAAATGTGTGTATGAGCATGGTACATTGGATTTTTAGCCTGATAGATGCACTCTAACCCTAGTGTCCAATTCTAACTTGTTTACATTGAAATCCAATACCTAAACACAACCTTTGTAACAACATTGCCTCCTTACAATCATGTGGCATAGCTATGTGTTCTACTTATATATAGTGGATAACATGACTATAGGTTTTCATTTTCTCATCCAAATGATTGCTTCTCCAAACAAAGTAAAGACATTACTACGCATAGACCAAGTACAATCTAGATCACTATCCCAATCAAAATCAACAAATCCCTATGAATCAACCATCTTTCACATAATAGCAGATGCAATGGTTAGATGTTCCACATAAATATTTGAAAAACCTTTTAACACATAAATCCAATATGTTTTACCAAGGTTTCACTTAAACCTACTCAAAAATCCCACTACTTAGGCAATATTAGGTCTTGTAGAGACCGTGGCATACATAAAGCTTCTTAAAAAACTAACATATGGAATTTTATGCATCTCTTGAAGATTATTTTATAGCATTGTTCTAAAGATAGCCCAGTGCTAATTCGAAAGGGGATACTAACTAGTTTGCAATATGACATGGAAAAAAGCTACAAAATAGAGTCAACATACTTCTTTTGATTTAACCATATTTTTTTGTTAACTTGATATGTGCAAATTTCTATACCCAAGATATACTTTGTAGCCCCTAATCTTTCATATCAAATGTAATGGATAACATGCTCTAATTTCCCTAATCATCCCCTTATAATTTCCAATAAACATGTCATTAACATATATGATCATGATTAACAAATGATCATCAATTAAATAATATAAACACAGTTATCAACTTTATTTATAATAAATTCATGATCCAATGCAAAAGCATCAAATTTTTGATACCATATTCTTAGTGTTCATACTACAAAATCCTTTCACCACAAAGTTGTCAAGTAATCGAAAGCGATATACCTCTCAACTAGATTATGATGTCTAGTGCACATTTTGAGAGATGTAACAAAGAGGCTTCTTTTGTTCCTAATATAATCTTGAATCCAAACCTCCTCCTTCCTTATTATGTCCACCATGTTGTTGTTCTATACATGCATCTTCCTATGGATTAGTCTTAAGTAATATCAAAATGCATTATTTTTTTAGGCTTCACATAAGGTTTTTCATTATTTTTAAATTCCTTAAGCTCTCTAAAAATAACATCCTTACAATTTTTTATTTTTTTAATTCTACAGGATCCCAAATATTATAAGCCTTAATATTATTTCCATAACCCATGGAAACACACGTGTTAGTCCTAAAATCAAGCTTAAAACATTTCTCTTTAATAACATGAACATATACCTCATTAGCAAAAACTTTGAAATAAGAAACTAATAGTCTCTTACTTATTTATACCTCATAAGTGTTTTATTAACTAGAGAAAAGGTGAGAAACATGTTAGCTAGGTAGAAATTAGTGTGAAATGCTTAAGCCTAGAAATGTTCAAGCTTGGCACTACTTAACTTGCTTCTTGATCTATCCATGAAAGTATTGTTCATCCTTTTTACCACTCCATTTTACTGTGGAGTATGTGGAGTTTTTTTCTATCTAAAAATCCCTATATGGAGTTGTTTTTAATCTCTAAGTTGGCTATCTTATATTTTTTCTATTTTATTCATGAGTATTTGATGAATCTAAATGGTGTCTCACATCACTAAGGATTCACTATTTTTTTTCTATATCAACCTAAACACCTTGATATAGTTTTAGTACAAAATTCATATTTTGTGGTTCAACTATTATTCTCTTGTTAAAGTCATTGATTAGTCTCTAGTGTTGGGAGTGAACCCCTTCATGGAGAAATACTTAGCTACTATATGTTATAACATTTTTAAAAATAGTACGAGCGGCATTTTGGATCATCAATGGATCACTAAGTATTTTTCCTTTATTTGTGTTAGTGTAGGCTTTTTATTCCTTATTATAATGTTTTTCCTACACATTTATTTAAGCTTGCTTAGGTTAATAAAGCATGTTTAATTAGGTGAGGATTATGAGGTGTCACCTTCCTACATGTTAGCATCCATTATCTATCTTGGGAAGATACTTTGTTATCTTTAATCCGATAGATGGTTGCTCCTCATTGGTCGGTGTTGCCACCTCTTCCCTCTCTCTAATCTATATAAGCATGCTACCTAGCTTGTATTTTCATATTCGATATTGGAGATAGTTATCTGATGCTATTTTGCCATTCGAGCATTTCACATCAATCTCTTGGTATCGTTGTTATGCTGTTTCAATTGTTTTTGCATTTACAGTATATGTTTCTAACTCTTTCAATTGATTCTGGGTTATAATCTGTTTTACGGATTTTAACATGGTATCAGAGCAAGTTTTGTAAGGTTAGATTCTTTGTAGAGATCTTGTAAAATCCTATATTCTCTTCTCTTGCATTATTTTTGAAGATCTGGAGAATCATAAAGGATTTATGAAGATTCAAAAATCTTGTTTCTGTCAATCGGCTTGCATATTTTGTGTTTCAATCAGTATTGCAGGTTGCAGCATGCCTTTGCTTATCTTAGGTAGCTGATACATCCTTTGCATGCCGTTTTTTGGTTGCTGGAGTCGTTTTTTTGTTGCTAAAGGCGACTGATTTACATTAGATCTACATCTTTTGTACCTAATCAGGAAAAACGCCTTCTGGGTTTTGTTCACCACATCAAAAAACCATCTGGTTATCTTTTATTTTTTGCATGCAGCTTATATATTTTGCAGAATCGAACTCAGAAAGCTTCAGCCGTACCCCTCTCCGTTGGCAGTTTCAGATTTGAAGACAGTTTTCAAAAGCTCCGTTCTTGCTCATACGGACTCCGTTTCTCACGAATTTTTTTTTTATCTTGGCTATTTTTTCGTGCTCTATGCAATAGTGCAGTCGTTTTTTGATTTGGATGCAGAGATTTTTCAGAAATTACAGATTCTCAGTCGTGACATTGCACAGTCCTCATTTTGGAAACTTCGAAAAGGCATAACTTTTGCATAAAACCTCAGATCGAGGTGATTCTTTTTTTGAAAGTGAATATTTTTTTGTGTAGCTTGCAGTGGTATTGTTTATTTTATTGGGTATTGTGCCCAAGTTGTATTTTCAACATATTCTCCTTTTGAGGATCTGTAATAGCATTGAGATCAAGTCCACTCAGTATTTCTTGCTGATGGTAATTGTAAACGCACTAAATATAAAGTGCCAAATCAAATTTTCTTGGGGGGGTTCTTTGATTGAGTGAAAAAGGGGGGTTGTCTTGTGTGTTCGTGCATCTTTTCTTTCCTCACAAACAACAACAATCTAATTCTGCATTAAAATGGATCAATTAATAGTACCTATACTCACACCCTACAACTACTATGAGTGGAAGTCCAAGATGACTATACAACTTAAGAAGTTAGGATTGTTTCGAGTAACTATGGGTATTGAAACTGAACCATCTCTAATTGCAGAAAAGCCTAAATGGTTTAACAAACTTGATGAAGCTTTTGGAACTCTATGTATGTCTGTATCTCCAGATTTACTTTTTCATATTGAGTCCTCTACAACACCAAATGATGTATGGACTACTTTAGAAAAACTCTTTGGTGCACAAGATGAATTAAGAGGACATTTATTGGAGAATGAGTTGATAGGATTAAATCCATGCAATTTTGATACAATTCAAGATTTCTTCACAAAACTAAAGGCTTTAAGATTGCAGTTGAAACAGTGTGGGATAGAGAAGAAAGATAGTCAATTGATTCTTAGCATTCTTTCCAAACTTGGTCCTAACTACTCTGTGTTTGTTTCTACATTCTATGCCACAAAAAGTGCCTTGGGAACCACATATAAGATGCCTTCTTTAGATGATTTTGCTAATGAACTCACTAAGGAGCAAGACAAATTGGTTCAAATGGGTACAATCAAGCCCTCTAAATCTCATGCCTTGACTGCAAATCAGGGCACTAAAGATCAAAAGGGGGTTGCTAAGAAAGAGAAGAAACAAAAGAACCAAGAAGAAAAGAAGCAAGAACAAACATCAATTGCTTCTAAAGCAATGAATAATGCCTCTTCTTCAAAAGGCGACAAGCCTAAGAAGGAGAAAATTCAGTGTTCTTATTGTAAGAAACTTGGTCATGATGAACATAAGTGCTTGAAGAAACAGATTGATCACCTGTCACATCTTCTTGAGAAGAACAATATCCAGGTGCCTGATTCTGTTAAACAAGTCTCATCAGAAGGATCTTCAAAGAACACAGAAAAGAGTAAGGGGAAAGGAAAGGGCAAGGCCTTAGTTGCAAGAGCTTCTCAACCAGATTCTTGGGTAATTGACTCAGGTGCTTCTCACCACATGGCCAATAGAAAGGAAAGCTTCTCATCCTTGGAGTCATGTTTTGTGCCTGATATTCTTATGGGTAATGATACACCAGAAGAAGTTCTTGGGAGAGGGTCTGTTGACGTTGGTGATGGGACATTCCATGATGTTCTTTGTGTGCCTTCTTTGTCAACTAATCTCCTATCTATCTACCAGATCACCCATACAGGTTCTGGCAAGAGAGTTGAATTTACACCTGATTCTGTGGTTATTAGTGATCTGCACAATGGGTCTACAGTTGCTATAGGAAAAGTTGATAACCATTCTCGGCTCTATCAATTTTCTCATTTTGTTCCTGATTCTCCTTCACTGGCATTGCTCACTCACTCAGATGAGGTGAGTCGTTTGTGGCATCAGCGGTTTGGGCACTTGAATTACCGCTACTTGCAGTAGCTCAGTCAGCATGACATGGTTACAGGGTTGCCTTCTATTCGATTCTCTGATGGAGTTTGTCAAGGTTGCATTCTTGGCAAGCATCCTGAAGAAAAATTTGACAAAGGCAAAGCATGGAGAGCCACACAGCTCTTGGAGTTAGTACACAGTGATTTGGCTGGTCCATTTCAGCATCCTTCATTCAGTAGAGCTAGATATGTATTGACCTTCATTGACGATCTTTCCCGATACACCTTTGTATATTTTCTCAAACAAAAGTCTGAAGTATTTGAGTCTTTTCAGGAATTTAAAGCTTTTGCAGAGAAACAATCTGGGAAGGTTGTCAAGGTTCTGCGCACTGATAATGGCGGGGAATATGTCAACCAAAGGTTTGAGCAGTTTTGTGCCTCAGAGGGTATTAATCTTCAGCACACAGTTCCCTATAGTCCACAACAAAATGGAGTTGCAGAACGAAAGAATCGGTCATTGAAGGAAATGGCCAATTGCATGATCCACTCCAAATCATTGGCACCTCAGTATTGGGCAGAGGCCATCAACTGTGCATGTTATATCCAGAACCGGGTTCCTCACCGAGCTGTGAAGGGGGTAACTCCTTTTCAAGCTTGGACCGGTCGGAAACCCACAGTCAAGCACTTCCGAGTGTTTGGGTCTCCTGCATGGGCCCACATTCCAGCAGAGAAACGCAAGGCAATGGATCCGCAGAGTAGGCCTTGCATATTTGTTGGCTATCCAGATGGTGTCAAAGGCTACAGGCTACTCCACCCTACCACACATGAGCTCTTCATTGAGAGGAGTGTTCAGTTTGAGGAAGATACTTCTTCTTCCACTTCTCCATCCTTCATTCCCATGGAGACACTGCGACTTCATGATGATAGTTCTTCTGAGGATCTTAATCCTCCTGAGGAGTCTTCTTCCTCCACTTTAGATGGTGATGATGAGGGTTCATCTTCCTCCTCTCTTAGTCATCATTCAGAGGATGATGATTCTCCTGCCACTGGGCCTCTTTGGGCTCGTCAGACTTTGGAGTCAGCAGGTGATTGGGTTGGTGATCCTTCAGATGCGAGACGAACAAGGTCACAGTTCGAGCAGGCTCCTCATCTCTTCTTTGCTTCAGCTTCTGATCCACAATTCTTTAGGGAAGCTTCTGGTGTCCCCGAGTGGGATGCTGCTATGCAGGAAGAGTTCAGTTCCTTGGAAAGGAACCATACTTGGGATTTAGTCCCACTTCCTAAGGGAAGAAAACTTGTTCGATGCAAGTGGGTCTATCGAACAAAATTTGCTGCAGATGGGTCAGTTGAAAAACATAAGGCTCGCTTGGTCGCAAAAGGATTCTCCCAAGTTCCTGGGATTGACTACTCTGAGACTTTTGCGCCGGTTGCCAAGATGACTTCAATCCGACTTGTCCTTGCCATTGCTGCAGCCCATCGCTGGGACGTTCATCAGATGGATGTGAAGAGTGCCTTTCTTCACGGTGACCTTCAGGAGGAGATATATATGGAGCAGCCACAGGGGTTCATCCAGGATCCTTCACTTGTTTGTCGACTTCGGAAGTCTCTCTATGGTCTTAAACAGGCCCCACGAGCCTGGTATGCCAAGATGGACTCCTTTCTTCTATCAGTTAGGTTCACTCGGTGCCATTCTGATCCGAACGTCTACATTTTGCAGCAGGATGATACTCTCACTTTCCTTGTTCTCTATGTTGATGACTTGCTGATTACAGGGAGTTCCTCATCCACCATCAAGGCAGTGAAAACTGCCCTTCATGATCGTTTTCTGATGTCTGACTTGGGTCTTCTTCACTATTTCTTGGGCATTGAGATTACATAGTCTTCGGTTGGTATCTTTATTTCTCAGCCCAAGTATGCTCTTGATATGCTCTCTCGATTTCGCATGGCTGATTGTAAGCCTGCACCAACTCCATTTCTATCAGGGGTCAAACTTGAGGCTTCTTGTTCTTCACCTTTGGTAGATGCTACCTTGTATCGCCAATTGGTTGGGAGTCTCATATACTTGACTCACACACGGCCTGATATTTCTTATGCAGTGGGCCTAGTCTCCAGGTTCATGCAAGAGCCACATGAGTTGCATTGGAAAGCAACTAGGCGGATTCTTCACTATGTACAGGGCACTCACAGTTATGGGATTCATTTTGCAGCAGGCGTGGATATTGACTTGGTGGGATACACAGATTCAGATTGGGCAGGTGATTCTCAGGATCGCAAGTCTACTTCAGGGTATTGCTTCTCTCTTGGTTCTGGTCCGATTTCTTGGTCGAGCAAGAAGCAGTCTGCTATTGCTCTTTCATCTACAGAGGCTGAGTATCGAGGAGCAGTTAATGCTGCTACTGAGGCCATTTGGATTCAACACATTCTCACTGAGTTTGGCATTTCCTTTTGAAAGCCTACAATCATCTTTTGTGACAACCAGAGTGCTATTCAGATCTCTCGCAATCCGGTCCATCATCAGCGGACCAAACACATTGAGATTCACATGCACTACATTCGAGAGTTGATTCATGAGCAGGTTCTTGATCTTCAGTATTGTTCAACATCAGATCAGACAGCGGACATCTTCACCAAACCCTTCACTGAGAGCAAGTTCATTCATTTGCGAGCTTTGCTTGGGGTGCGGCAGGCGTCCTCCTTTTAGGGGGCTTCTTAGCTCCTTTCTTTCTCTCTCTATTCTGGGGGGGGCATACTCTCTTTTGTGGGGGGGGCCTTCTTCTCTCTTGGGGGGGGGGATTTCATTGTACATGGGTACCTCATCAGGCTTGATTTGTCGGGACCCATCTCTGTACCCACCTAAGCTATGCTTAAGGGGGGGTGTTAGTGTAGGTTTTTTATTCCTTATTATAAGGTTTTTCCTACACATTTATTTAAGCTTGCTTAGGTTAATAAAGCATGTTTAATTAGGTGAGGATTATGAGGTGTCACCTTCCTACATGTTAGCATCCATTATCTATCTTGGGAAGATACTTTGTTATCTTTAATCCGATAGATGGTTGCTCCTCATTGGTCGGTGTTGCCACCTCTTCCCTCTCTCTAATCTATATAAGCATGCTACCTAGCTTGTATTTTCATATTCGATATTGGAGATAGTTATCTAATGCTATTTTGCCATTCGAGCATTTCACATCAATCTCTTGGTATCGTTGTTATGCTGTTTCAATTGTTTTTGCATTTACAGTATATGTTTCTAACTCTTTCAATTGATTCTGGGTTATAATCTGTTTTACGGATTTTAACAATTTGATGCTTCCTTATCTTCATATTTTATATGATATGAATTTGTAGCTAAACTAATTAAACTTTAAACAAGTTGTAGTTCACCAATTAAGGTTTATAAGTTGGGGGGGACTCAGTTACTACTTCTTGACAACCATATGCATGGGGATATTACTTTTTAGATTTCATTCTTACTTTATTAAATTTTTAATTTTGTTGTACTTCACATTGTATAGATTGAGGGGGAAAACTTGGTTCCTAGTCCTCAACAACCTTGATATAATGTCATATTCTTTTGGATTCAATTTGTATAGATTGAGAGGGACAACTCAATTACTACTCCTTAACAACCCTAGAATTTTTTTGTCCTTTTACTTCATATCTTTTTACACATGGTCTCATGGTGGCCAAAGTCACAACCATGATGTTATTCTCTCGTTTTGTTCCCAATACAATGATAGTGAATTTGGATTTATTTAAATGCAAGATGTTATACTTTTATTTTTATGATCATGTTAGTGTAGGTGCTACTTATGCCTTGTGGTGCTCATGTGTGTAGGTTTGGAGATGTAGGCTCATGAAAGATGTAGAGAAAAGAAAGGTTCATCCTCCAAATTGTATTCTTTGGAAAATTGCATTCCTTTGAAATATCCTTGTTCCTTTACTTATTATCATATCTTACTTTATCATGCATGCTTCATAATAGAGTCACATGCACACCAAATAGGTGAAAAATATAGAGTAAAGAAGTGCATATTTTGAAATATTTAGCCCTCTTGTTTTGCACACACTTTAGCCTTATTGAGAAAATTATCGTCCTAGTGCTCATTTTGAGGGATCATATCATAGAAGTTGATTGAACCCAACCTTACCCCAAAAATTTAGTAAATTCATCATTTGTGATCTAGACCCTACCCAAATCCAAGCCTTTTCATCACCTTGGTCGATTTGTGTCTACGATCATATTCTTGGACATAATTTCTAGCATGATTCCATCTACCTTGATGGGCATGTGCAAAAATATGGGGGACCAAAAATGGCCACAACCAATTTTTGGTCCATCTAAGACATAATGTGAGTGCATTATAATGCATTCACATTATGGCTTGTTAGTGACTGAGACTAGGTTGGTCCTTACCAATCCATTTAATACACACACATCATGGCTTGGTAGTGACCAAGACTAGATTGGTCACTACCGAGTCATAATTTGCTCATGTTTTTCTATGATAAAATCAGAATTCCAAAGAGGCTAAGCTCATTTATCAGCCTCTTACCTCTACAAAACCAAACTGTGAGAGAGAAAAAGTATGCATTCATTCTAAAGTTGATCAATCTACCACCAAAATGTTTCCACGATGTCCACAAGGTCGAAGAGGTAGGGTTTTCCAGTTTTTAACTATAAAAATTGAATTTAATAACAATTTACCAATTGTTTTTATTTAATTTTTTATTTTCAAGAATTAAAAATTCTTCACCAATTCATGAAAACCTTGGTAAAGAACATGGATAACCAAACCCTCAAAAAAATCCTCCATTAATTCATTAACATCCCCCTAAGATCGAAGAAAACCTAATAGGTCAAATTGAAAAATATAAAAGATAATTCCAAAAATTGATCGATAGGTTGAAAAATCCAAGTGGAACTAGTTCCCATCGGTCAACCCTCACCACTTCATTAGAATCTATCATCTCCCATATAGATTTCATGAGTGGCCAAATTAACATGTGGTCAAATAAGAGGGAGGAAGAACAACAATTTTATGCCTCCAAAATATCCTACCAACAAGTAAAAGAAAAGAAAATATTGATCCATGAACTAATGCACCCTTACATGGTAGTTGTAAGAGAGTCCCTATCTATTGGTGCCAACACCAAAGAATAAGGGAAAATTTTTGGGAGAGGTGGTGGATAGTTTTTGGCCATCCTTTGTATAACAACAATAAGGTCCCACAATATTTTTTGAGGAAACTCTATTGTGATTTTTTCCTCAATGAGATCCCAAAATACTTTGGCATGCATGAATTTGAAGGCAGAGTTGGGGGCTTTGTATAGGATAGAGAGGGGAAATTTCATGCATAGAACCAAGCACAAAGACCCCTTACTAGGCCAAAAATTGAGCATGTCACGATCCCTTCTGTTGTGAAGCAAAGTGTTGAGGTGGAGACTCTAGAGTCCATCAACTCCCTCACACAAACCCTATTACAACAAACTAGGCCTTTAGCACAAGGTGATGAAAGTTAGGCCCCCACATCTCAACAATCACCTCGCATTTATCATAATTATGGGTTTTTTTGAGATTATGGGTTTGAGGATGTTCAAGATGCATGTGGCTAAAAGTAGAACACATCCATATTGAGTGATATGGTGTTCACATATGACTTGATAGATACAACATTTGGTATTAACAAACATGTAATTTTAAATAAGGTTAAATGCATTTTACTATATTTCTTTTTGAAATGTAACATTAACTATATTTATTTATGATAATTGAACATTAATTTAAATTGATTATAATAAAATTTCAAGGTTAGAGTGTTCATCCTACATCTATTCAGTGTTTGGCTCCCAATTACACAATCATGTCAAGTCCACAGGTTTGTAATTAGTAAAGAAATAGTAAATATAGAACGTGTAAATATTTTTTTCTTATATGAATGGTAACCTTAAAATTCATACTGGATGGTGAACAGGTGGATTTTGGACCTTCGACATCAAGTCCTATCGGTGGGAGTGGTTAAATACAACTTTCACTGAGGTAAGCTTGACTAATTCTAATCAACATGTTTTTAAATAATGTTGCTTTATTTTTAGTTGATGACATTAGTTCAAAATCCTACCAATATTCATGGCACAATGGAGGTGGTTGTTGTGGCAACAATTTTATCATTGATGTCTTTGACAACTCAGTATGTGCCAAATTAGTAAATTATTATTTTTTATTTTTTTTATCCTGTCTATAAGTGTAAATTTGAATTATATCCATTAGTAGTCTAATTTGTTTCTTGATTCTTGTTATGTAGGGGGACACAACTCCAAATCATGCGCGTGTCCCTTACATGAATGAAGAGATACAACAATTATTTGAGACCAATTATTAGATGATGGTAAGTGATTATTTCCTTATATGTAATTATATTATATATATATATATTAATGTGTATATTTTTTTATTGTATTAGGTAGACCCCCAAAAACATTTAGAGAGGAGGTCAAGTCAGCGGGTTCAAAAGAGACCATCATCGCTTGCCTCTCCATCTACTCAACAATCAAAGGGTCATCGACTCTCCCATCCTAGTGGAGAGGATTGATTATATTATGACTTTGTTATATGCCTATATAGATTTCTTGTACATATATTTTTAATTATCAACATCACATGACATTGTATGCCTATATGGATTTTTTGTAAGCTTATATGACTTTCTTGTACATATATTATAGTTTTATCGACATATAACATTGTATGCCTGTATGAATTTTCAATTAATACAAATTTCTTTTATCGATGTTGTCTATGCCCGCAAGAAGTTGGGTCCACAAAGAGGGCTCAAGTTTCAAGCAAGTGAATTTTTTTGACAAGAATGAGTACTCATTAAAAAAATAGGTACCCGTTTAGTAACAGGTATCTGAGCCTAAGATCTAAATGGGTACTCGTTATGCTTTGGGATCCCATCCTAAATAGGTTATACCTTAAAACTTCAAAACCCTCATAAACATTTAGATCCACATTCATTCAATTAACCCTTAATCTGTTATAATGATTTAGCATGAAAAGAAAATAACAAAAACTGAAACACAATCAACACCATACACAAGAGAACACCAGGTTTACATGGAAAACCTAAGATGGGAAAAACCATGGTGAGGATTAGTTCACAATATAAAGTAATATCAACACTGATTACAAAAGGGCTCACTGCCAGAGGGCACACTGCCCAGAAGAAAGAAAGGCTCACTACCAAAGTAGGAAAGAAGATAGAGAAGAATGTTACATAGATAATTTAATATCAATGCAATAGGAAAATCCACCACAATGTCACCAACACCTTCACAGTTTGGCTAAAAATTGTAAACACCTTCTACTCACTACATCCAACAATCTAACACATGAAATATTGCACTATACTTCTCAAATTCGCACCTCACAACTTTGTAATTCACATCATACACATCTATCTTGTCTATCTTGTCATCCCTCAAAAATTCAACTCTTATTTATACCATCTTCAACCTTCAAACCATTCTCCAAGTTCGTCTATGCACCACATCCGTGCAAATTCAAACTAGGTTGCCACCAAAACATTGTTGTGGTGGAAAGGAATGAAGGCATACCGCAACACACCTTAGCTAGGACCTAAATCCATTCATACACACCACACCACACTTCCACAAACATCGAAGCATCTTCACATTTAGTGTAAACACTTAGGTTGACCATTACCCATGTAAATACTATTCAAATTTTAAGTACACGCTTCCTTTGATCCAACAACTCGTAGACAAAAAATTTCACTTGAACACAATCTAGAATATTCCACAAGCACCCTGGAATTCAACAAACTCCTTCACAACAACTTTCACCTAAAGAATGTACAGACCTAGTACACTCAAGCAACATTTCCATGCACTGTAACTCAAGAAACCAACTTTCAAAGCTCACCAAACTTCAAACAACTTCAACTGAATAAAGATACCAACACTACCAATACGCCTTCAGATCCACAAGACTTGAAACCAAATTGTAGAGAAACGTAGAGCAAAATTTTTTCTCCCAAACACCTCTGCAATACATAGTTCACACACTAGTGAACACAACTTCTTCTGCACAGTGATACAACATACCAAATTTTGGATATAACACCTTTGAACACCTCTAATCAACATATCTAAAACACATAAGCAAATGTTGAACCTAGAATAAATGTGGAGCAACACCAAAACACTATTTTGCAACCCAAAACAACACTGCAACACATTGTTTCCTCTTTTTATCAAATTTTCTCAAAAGCACTTGGAAACCAAGCACCAAAGACATATTCTCATCATATTTTGTACTTCTTCCACACTACATAACCAACTGCAACTTAGGAACTCAACCATACATCCATAAACAAAAGCTTATCAAAGCAACACTAGAGGTTGACACCTGTATCTTACTAATGACAACATAATGCAACTAATCAAAGCATCATTATTGCAACAACATAGACAACACCAACAACTACACATACTCTTGCAACAATCTTCTACTCATCAATGAAAACACAAGCTTGTTGACATTAATGACAACACTAACTGCTCATACTTGCAACAAGACCTTGTGCTCATTGATTTTATTTGATATGGATGGGCTCCAATATACCTTGCTCATGAAGGCCTAAGCCTTTTCCTTGATAGTTCATGGTCTTGAGCATTTGGTTTATAGTAGAATGCTTGTTATTTTGGAAACATGTTGTGAATCTATTATTAGGTGGAGGAGGATGGGTGGTGGATATGCTTTGTTCTTCTGCTCCAAGAGAACCGACATGGGTGAATGTAAGAGGAGTAAGCGGATGTGGAGGTGGTGTTGGAATAGTTTGCATAGGAGGTAATAAAGGATCATGAGGTGGATTATATGGGATGGTAGGATCTTCATTTCGATGAGGGGATGATAAGGGATCATGAGAGGGATTAGGTGTGATGGTACCTGATCTTGATTTGGATGAAGGGATGATATACAGTTATAAGAGGGATCATATATGATGGTAGGATCTTGATTTGGATGAAGGGATGAATTGGTATGATTTGGAGCAAGCTTTTGGCATGTTTTGAATTGTGTGGAAGGTGTAATGGTAGAGGAGTGTTGGATGAACTACTCAAATGGGGTGGATTCATGAAGTTTATGGGAGTGGGTTTGGTTAATGCTAGGAGTAGCAAAAGGGGATTAGATTTGGGTGGATTCAATGAGTTGGAAGGTGTTAGGAGTGGAAAGAGGAATGGCATGCGTAGGATGGAGAAGGGATTCATCACTAATGAGTGTGCATGGTGGAGTGGGGTGAAATGACTCCACAACTTTGGGATGTGGGTTTGGTGATGAATTCTTTACTAGGAGTCCTTTGATGATATCTAGAATGAGATACTTGTATATTTTAGGCTTAGGTGGGAGGTTGGGACTATATGGAGGATTATGAATGGGTGGAGGACTAGGATTATAGATTGGGGGATTAGGATTAGATGGAGGAGGGAAGTATGATGGATTAGAGGGAGGATTAAGGCATGAGGGATTGGAAGGTGGAGTGAGAGAGGACATGGATAATGGATTGATATAGGAGGAAGTGGATGGTGGAGTGGGGTCAGGGGTTAGAGGAGTAGGATTATGAATTAGGAGATGGTTTGGAGAATAATGGGATTGTGGATTTGAACTAGGGATGGAGGTGATAGTGTTGTTACATACAGATGGAGATTGGGATGTTTGATAAGTAGGAGAAGATGGAGGTATGGATATTAGATGAGAGGGATATGCTAGTGATGGAGAAGAGGGAGATGTGGATATAGGATAAGATGGAGATATGGATGGGGAAGCTAATGGATTTCCCTTGTCAAAGGTAGCATAAGGATTGATAATGGGTGTGGATGGAGGCATGATGGAATAGCTTGGATGAGTGATTGGATTTTGGAAGATGCTTGGAGAAATCTTGCTAGCAATAATAGCATCAAAGGGATCTATTTTTTACTCGTCTTGATCAACAAGACTTTCATCATCATCTTCAATGTAATTGGGATCTCTCTTGATTACTATATTTGGTTGTGTTGGGGGAGGATAAGGATTCATGATATTAGATTGGATGGGTATAGATTGAAGAGATTGGAATAGATGATTAGGAAGTAAATTAAATGGATTAGAAGAATGTGGAAGAGGGGGACCTTAAGATTTACATTTTGATATCATAAGAGAATAGATGTGGATGCAATAAAGCACAAATTGGGATTTATAGTATGCTTAGATTAGGATGATTTGGAAATATGGTGGGAGGGTTTCCTAATGTTCAAGGATGTAATTAAACTGATGAGATGATTGTTGAATGGATGGTTGATAATAGCCTCTCAACTATGGTTGAGATCCTATGTGAGAGTTTGATTAGATGGATTTCCTACTTGAGATAGGCTAAATTCTCAAGAAAGAGAAGATATCAATGCAAAATATACCTCTACCTCAAGGTGAAATAGTTTGAATGAGGGATTACTAACTTGGGATAGGCTAAGTTCCCAAGAAAGCATTATGATGGATGATTGAGTTAGCATTTAGGATCTCGATTAAGTATTTGAGGTTGGATTTTGGATTGCGGATGATTTGGATGTCAATAGTTGACTCCTTGTTCAAAGGGGAAGATGTTTTGGATAAGTGGATTATGGATGAGGAGATGAAAGAGATCATTTGTAAATGGATATGGATAGGAAAAATGATTGGATCGTGGATTTGGACTTAGGACACTGTTTATTCCTGGTTGAAAGGGTTTGCTCTTAGTGTTTTTTATGGACTATGGATCTGCCCAATAATAGTGTGAATCCGCCTATCTAGAAACACATCCACCTAAGAGCACAACTACCTATCAACATATCAGAGTCACCTAAACAAGATCACCTATCTATATGACCACCTAAGAACAGGTTGTATCTGCCTATCCACATGATGAAGTCACCTAAGAAGGATAGTTGACTAGTTTGACTGAATGGAATTTCCCGTTGATAGAGTGGAATCACCTATCTATGGATGGGATAGCCTATCAATGGAATCAGTCGTGTGAAAATAGATCCACCCAAGGAAAATAGAATTGTCTGTTGGCAGAGCGCATCCGTCTAACAAGGATGACAAGGGGTGACCAACAAAATCACCTATGTAGAACAAAGCCACCTAAGGATAGGACAGAGTCACCTAAGGACGATCGATGACTGAGGATGATGACTTAGGTAGATATACTCAAGAACAAAGTAGATTTTACCAAGGGTGACTAGATAGAGGAAGTGACTGCCTAGGCGGATCTACCCAAGAATAAAGTAGAATCGCCTAAGGATGACTAGATAGAAATAAAAAAAGGACCAAAGACTGCAATCAGAAAGACACAAGATGGATGATGATGGGATAGATTGAAGATATGCACTCGTAAGCACAAGAAGACATGCCAAAAAGCACAAACCTAGATCAATCAAGTAGTTGTGTTAACTTAGTGTAGGCCCACTAGCTTGAAGGCTAATATCTCAAGATTGGTGTGAGTCATCTCTCCATCAAGAGTCAATAGCTAGGGATCTAATGGCACAAGGGCTCACCTTTTCCCTTTCTTTGGAGGTCCTGAGACCTTTCCCAAAGAGCTCCTATCTCTACTCGGGGAGATACATGGTGAGTAGCTTGAAACATGATATTGTACCCTGCAACACACTATACAACCATTGAAAGGTCTTAAGCTAGGTTGATACAAGGTGATCTAGTGCATCCTTTAAATACCAGAAGGGTACATGAGGCACATCCATGAACATTATCTTATCACAAGCGTGGGGTAGGCATGTCCATTGAGTCGTTTGGACCAACCCTACACTCCTAGCTTGGTATCACCCAAGTATCGGAGCTTCGTTAAACATGATATGACTAGATTGGGGTACAAAATTCGTTCTCCCCCCTTTATATACCCTGTTGGTTCATGTGGTTGAGGTCGTCCCTTGGGGTGATGAAATCCCCAAGAAGGCCTCCTAAAGGGAAGGATATGCTAGGCATTTTTTATCTTCAGGCTCACATGAAGTGCAAGGAGAGATCATATACACAAGCTAGCACTCTTGAGCTAACACAACAAGACTTGGATTAATTTGTGATTTTTGATCCTCAGGCTCACCGAATGGTGCAAGGGGAGAGCATACACCAATAAATTATTCCAAACATAGAAAATGGTGTTAATTGATCCTTTAGAAATTGAAGTGTGCCTAGATTAGTGATAAAAAATATCTTTGATCGCAAACCTATAGAAGATACGTTAGTAGTTTGATTTTTGGTCTTGGATAAACAATATCAAGCTCGACAAGAAGACGTTAGATGCAAAAAAATGATCAATAGAAGATGACTGTTACCCCAAAGGTGGTTGGGACACCTACCCCAATGATAGGGGTGTGGGGGGATAGACGTGATCCCTTGTGTATAGGGGTGTGTATAGGGGTCTGAGGGTGAAGCCTTGAATAATTTTTTTTGGAAAGCCAAATGATAAAGAGATGTAAAATAAATTCACTTGAAGCTGATTTTTTATACCTTATGTTTTCGTTGATGTAGGAAGAAAAATTGCCTAAGAGCAGAGCGGATTCACCCAAGAACATAGTTACAAAAAATTGCCTAAGAGCAGAGCGGATTCACCCAAGAACAACATAGATCCACCCAAGAACATAGTTACCCAAGAACCAAGCGTATCTACCAAAGAGATAATGGATCCACCCAAGTAGTGGCATATTCACTTAAGAGATCACATATCTACCCAAGTGCGTATCCACCCAAGAGATTGCAAATCCGCCCAAGTAGTTTTGTATCTGCCCTTGTGCAAACGTGTTTGCCCATGCAAATTCGCCTTTGTACCTAGCATATCTGCCTATGTAGCAAGTTTTCCTTTGTAGGCGCAGATCCGCCTATGAGCAAAGTCACCTATGTGAAAGTGTATCCGCCTATGTAGAGCGGACCCGCCTCTGTAGATTCAGATCTGCCTCTGTAGGAATGGATTTTCCCATCTAGAGATGACAAATCCACTTGTCAACGTATCCTCCCCTATACGAATGAAGCCGCCTATGTAGGTTGTGGATCCACCTATTTAGGTGCAAATCTGCCCATGTAGAATCACATGTGTAATAGTGCATCCACCTATGCAGTGCAGATCCAGTCGTGTGTGTATCTTCCTATGTGAAGGCATATCTGCCTATGTAGCTATAGATCCACCTTTGTAGGAGTGGATACGCCTATTCTTCATGATGGGTAGCTGGATGATAGGAGGCTGAAGCAGAGTTGCCTTTGGATCCTCCCATTTGCAAAATAGATCCACCTTTTCTAGAGTGCATCCGCCTCTACGCAAGAAACCTATAGGAAAAAACCATAAAATACTAGAAAAGATCTTTTGAAGATCTTTGACGTGGGTCCCACCAAGCATGCCAAAATTTGTGCAGTGATTTTCATGCCTAAAGTGAATGGAAATTGCAATAAAACCCAAACAACATAAAAAACAAAAAAATACTCAAGATTATGTTAGAAAGCTCAAACCAATGTAACAAGCATCCCGTTGAGAATATTTTCCCACCGTTATCGATTTGGATGTTTTCTCACAAAATTTTGGCAGCATAATGGTGCTACAATGAAAATGAGTAAGATATGTGTTAAAATGGCTAAATGATGGATGTATAGATTGGGATGGAAAGGGATGAAGGGTTGAGATTGCTTGATGGAGATCAAGGGTTGAGGATGAATGTGATCTCTCAAGCCACAAGATTGCATGCCAAGTAGCACAATGAGAGGGCTTGAGAGGGATATTGTAACTTGAAGGGACAAGGCCCATGCGATTGATGTGATGGGGGGTTGACCCACTTAATCAAAGATTAAGTGTGTTCAAATGATTAATGGGTAGGTTAGGTGGGGATTAGGATTAGGATTAGTGCAAGTGGGAGAATATGGGGATGAGACATGTGAGAGGGTAAATTAAATAAATATCTTATTTATTTATTTTTTTGAGGAAAGGGATAAGGCATGGGAGTAAATAACTAAAGGTAATTATTTATTTTAGGCTAGGATTTAGAGATAATAGAAGAAATAGGTTAGGATGAAGGTTGAGATAATTGAATATTAATTAAATAATAAGGTATTATTTAATTAATATAGAGGTTACAAAATTGGTCGAATTAGGGGTAAATTGACCAAACAAAAGTGGTCAATTTTCAGTGTCTACATAATTGTCAAGCGTTCTCATTGAACTAAGTAATCAACTTGAGTATCTAATTCATCAAAGGAACCATTTTTGGTAGCATAGGGATTATGTGGATGTCAATGTCCACCTTTAACATTTTTTTTTTTCTCGATAATAGGATTTTGTATTGCTTGAAAATAAGATTACATCATTGATTTCAATTACTCTTCCAACCTCCCAAAAAAATCACCTACAACTCAAAATGAGTTCATACAAAAGGCACATTAACATGCTGGCCAACGTCCTCTACATCTCTACTCACCAAAAAATAACTCAAAAAGATCCCTTTAACATAATTTTTATTCGTATACTTCCATTATATTATTTTTGGGTATCTTGGCCCTGTGGAATCAAATCATTTTATTTAAAGCATGAATAACCTATTAAAATGTGGCCTAGATTTCTCATTTACTTTTATTCTAGGATTGGGATTCTTAGAAAAAAATATTATGAAATGAACAAGGGATGAATTTTGTAAAATAGAAGAATCCCTATTTGGAGAGGAGGTAGAAGGTGTGGATGGAGGAGGAGATGACATTAGTCAAGGAATAGAAAATATTTTGTGAATTTATTTAATATGGATGTGGTTTAGAGGAAAACTTGACTTTATGTACAAATTTATTTTCAAACCTTTTAGACTCTAGATAATATTTTATAACTATAAATCATGTACTAAAATTAATATGATATATATTTCTACCACAATCTAGTATATTTTTGGATCCACAAGGAATGTGAGTTCCTTGAGGAAGTTTTATTGGGTGTAAGGCTATATTTAACACATGAAAAATATATCTACTATATATTGGATTATAAATTGTCCCTACCTACAAGTTTGGGAAACACTTATTATCTAGAGGCTCTAGACTATAATGCACTTTAGGATGACAAAATACTTTTAGGACTTCAACATTCCTTGAGGACTCTATTGCACCTTGAGGACACTAGCACTTGTATGATGTATTCCTCCTCCCACATTGTAGCCTCACACTTCTATTCTAGACAAACATTTTCTAGAACAAAATTTTCAAGCCAAAAATATAGGTCTTTCATAGGGTTTACTAATATTGGGATCAATTCTTCAAAAAAGAATGATTGTAGAAAAACAAAGAAGATCGCACATTTACTAAAATATTGATAGATATATAGAGCATTTACAAGACCTCATTCCATCCATTCAATAATACAAATAATATATTTTATCATTAGGTTTCATGATCAATATAAAAGAATAGGAAACTATGTTTTCAAATCATATTTCTACCACATAGCTAAACATGAGGAAAATGATACAATATGTGTTTATTCAACACCAATGTTGATATGTGTCAAAAAAAGGATATATTTTCCACCCCTTGTGTGGATGGAATATAATCAAACTCAAAACAAGCTCAATAATAATAATTATAATCATACAATTGAGGAATCCAACATCCCAAATTAAACTTTTATGTCACAAGAGACAACATAAGATATTTTTACAAGCATGATAATTCTTTATAGAACAAAGGTTAGTTTCCATCCAAAAGTTATCATAGCATGATCACAAGAAAGAGGCTTCTTCCCCAACATGGAAGGATCATACTCTGATATAAAATGATACCATAAATAATATTACAACATTAATGAGCCACTTCAAGGTGTTTCAATAATCACAAATTACAAGTTTTTGAATATTACAACTTTCTTAAAAGAAATGGTTTAAAACTAAACAAGAAGAAAAAATAAGAACTCTCTAGCTTCTAAGAGATATTCAAGAAGGGACCAATAGAGGATGTTACCCATGACCCAACTATATGACCATCGTTGAGTGTTATATAGATGATTACGTCAACCTAATAAAACCATAAGATAGGGAGAAAAAATCATGGATTCACCACTATCAAGGCTACAACTCACCCACATACAAAGAGTCTCAAGCAACCCATAAACACTGACACAAGAGTTAGACAAAGTTGTCCTCACACACACAAAACATTAAAAAACATGGTTATCTGAACACATGGTTAGATACAATAAACCCAATCAAACAAGAAAGAGTTATGCATTGAGTGGACTTCCTCTTGGTTCTCCATAACCAAGCTAGGGAGTGAAATAGATCACAAATATCTCATACTGAGCATCCACCCTATGTATACTTTCAATTATTCAAGGGACTTATTGATTTCTTGCATATGTGTAAGAGATTCTTCATTATATTTACACCTGTGCAAGAGCTTCTTCAGTGCATCACACCCATGTTAGACACTTCTTCAATACAATACACTAGTATTAGACACTTCTTCAATGTACTACACCATTCATTATATTTCATTAATGTAAGTTTGTTTATTCATGTTTTGATCTCATATTAAATAATTAATTCATATTATTTAATTTTAAGCAAGAACTTATTTATTACTTGCATCCAAAACTTTTCACAAGAGCCTAGGTAATTATCCACTCCAAGCCTCCTATAATTATCCTCCAATTCTAAACAATCTTAGGCTCAATCTTCTTTAGAGAGCTCGGGTATGGTTTAATTTTAACAAAAAAAACATATTTTCCAATGCACACTCATTTTATTTCAGAAATTCAAATTTCCAAAAATATTTCAAGATTTTACATAATAAAAAAATACAAAAATTCCGAATTCCAAAAAAGAAATAATTTATGATTTAAAAAATTCAAGGACAACCATTAATAGACCTTAGAGCTACCTTCCAAAAAAAAAATCAAAAAATTAAAACTCACAAAATTAAAATTCTAAATAACTCTTATGATCTAAATCTACCCATCATATTTTTCCAATCACATGTATTTTTCAATTTTTTTTTTTGCCAAGCTTTAGATAGTAATTGCACTTTTTTTTTCACAAAAATTAAAAACTCATTGAATTAAAATTTCAAGAATACCCTCATGGATTAAATCTATCCAAAAACACACTTCCATGATCACATACAAATTTTGGTAAATTTGTCAAGATTTGAGTAGGAAAATTCATTTTCTCAAAATATTTCCCACAACACAACTATTTAAAAATTAAAATTCTACAACAAACGAAATGAAAGTTACCCCAATGCAAACCCAATTTATTTATTGCAACTCTATTGTAGAATTCTGACCTCCATTATAAGTGAGATGATTTGATAAGATTAAACATATTTTCTTATTTATATCAAACGTATTTAACAATTATTTGTCTATTCCAAATAGATCCATAGATAATAATAACTAATTATTTTGATAATTAAAAAATAATAGTAATAGTACTTTTATCGTATTTCCTTAAGATATCTCAATTTGGTTTTACAATTACTATTGTCATTATTTATATTTGTTCTTTATATACTTGTTTATACACATCTATGAACTATCCTTATAAGATGCATTCAATGTAAATTATATTATAATATTGAAAATGCTTGAATTGCAATAGAAGAACAACAAAAAGGTCCATTTCACATGCCAAATTTTAACTTTATCACAAAAGTTATTCAAATCATGTGTGTCATATTCCAGACTATAATTCTTACAAATTCCACATTCTAAACTATAGTTTTTATGAGATAATGTTTCATAACATAATAGTATAATCCAATTTTGTCAAATGGCCTTGGCCTTTCTTGGCTTATAAAGAGCCCACCACATATCCATTTTTTTAATGCAAAGGCAGCACATTTAAAAAGGTTGGGAGTCAATGGAAACCCCAACCAACTTGCCTAATTAAGGTTTGTTTCAATTTTTATTTTTTTTTATAAATTCCTAAGGTCAAACCCACTTCCATTAGTCAAATAATCAAGCCAACGAATTATAAGCATAAATTTTGAGGAAAACAATTAATTTCCTATTTAGGTTAATGAATCTAAATATTTATTATATTTTTTTAGTTCGAGAAAAGCATCAAATATATTAGAAAAACACTTAAAAAATAAAAATTAAATATTTCTCTTAATTTATAATAATAGACAACATTAAAACACTACATTGTTTTCTAAAGCATTCATTATGGTTTTTGAAAATAAAGAAGAATATTTCCTAGTTTGTTGTTTATTGTTAAATTTGAAAATAGCTATTTTAGGTGTTTATTGTTGAAGTTATCAAAAGGACTCATAAGAGCAAGAAAACTCTATAACAACAATAAACCTTCTACATAACATAAACAATAAAAAATAGTATATGCCAATAATGATACAATGTATATAAGATGAATAATGTAGAAAATAACCCTTGTTTATATAGGAAAATGTGAGATTTAAGACAATATAAAATTATAACACTTTTCATATTCATATGACTTAAAACACAAAAGTAAATTCATTATATAAACTAACTAGGTGTGAGTAGGTCCTAGAAGGGAAGTAGTTAGGAACTAAACCACTTTCACACCAACACTACCTTTTAAGTGAAACTTAGGGGGGGAATAAAAGAGAAAATGAATCAAACATGGGTCCTAGTAATAAGCCTTGATCAAATACCCATGTACAAAAGATCTCTCACAAATTAAGAAAATGAGAAAACCATAGAAAAAACCCTCTCCAAAGGAGAGAAAACATGAAATGAAAACATGTACAAGTGAAGAAAGGAGGACTCAAGATGACTCACCAAGGACAAATTCTTTCACTCCAAATATTGATTTGTGAAGATAACAAGGCAATATCAAAAGTTTAGTAAGGATGTTTGCAACTTGATCCTCAGTGAGAAAATACACCAAGATAAGAACATCTTAGATGATCTTCTAAATGAAGTGAATGTGGATCATTATTTACTTCTTCCTTTGATGCTCCAATAGGTTGAACAAAATATGAATGACACTCTAATTATCACACCAAAGAGTAGTGGAATGCTCAATATGAAATTCAAACTCATTCATCAATTTTCAAATGTAAAGAACCTCCTAGCTAGCCAAAATTGCACCTTGAGACTCAATCTATAAATATGATAATACAATAGTTGTTTTTTTCTTGAAATACCATATAATCAAACAAAAACCAAGGTGGAAGACAACCAAAAGTAAAATTCTAGTCATCAATATCACCCTCCCATTTTGAGTTAGTGAAGCCTACAATCCAGGAAGCTCTTGATGTGTAATAAATGGAAAAATTTGATGTGCCCTAGATATATCTCAATATATGTTTGGCCACCTTCCAATGAATCTTATGAGGTTCTTGAGAGAAATGAGAGACAAGTCTTGTCATTAAGAAAATGTCAAGATGACTATGTGTCAAGCATAAAAGACTTCTAACCAACTACTAATATAATGTAGCATCAATTGTGGGTGTGGTATAATTGGTAGACAATATAACATCTAACTAAAATGGTGTAGGGGTAGGATTACAATTATCTATACCAAATTTGCTAAGAAAATCAAGAGCATGCTTTTACTAAAATATGAAAATTCCCTTAAGAGATTGAAGAACTTGAAGAGCTAGGAAAATATGCAAAATCTTGAGATCAGTCATAGCAAACTACTCCGTAAATTTTCTCTAGCTAGCCTAGATTATGGAGGTGGAAGTACCTATGTGAATCAAATTATCCACATACAAAAAAAAGAAGAAAAGATTCACCTTATGTCCTTGAGTGTAAATTATCAAACTGAAATGGTAGTGTGAGAAACCAAAAGCAAATAAGAATTTATTCATCTTCTCATGCCAAGCTTGAGGTGGTTGTTTAAGACCATACAATGAATGGTGAATCCTACAAACAAATGAAGATTTATACACAAAATATATCGGATACATAGATCTTATAAAGGTCGCCATGTAAGAAGGCACTCTCTACATCCATCTAAGAACTAACTATTCTTGTCAAGGCAATAGGAGAAAAGGTATTAGAATAATCAATGCCCTTTAATTATGGATTGTAGAAATTTGATATATTTAATAATAAATTTCCTCAACTTGTGAAAACCATTTAGCAACAAGATATGATTTATATGTCAAAGGACCCATCTACAACATACGTGGTGTGGTTCACCCATGTAAACCAAAGCAACTTTTTTCTCTTGGGAAAAGGTATAAAATCTCATGTGTGATTCTTCATCAAAGAAGAATACTCTTCATGCATATCACTGTCCCACTCTAGAATACATATGATATTTGAAAATATATGAAGATCATATAAAATTGTATGACTCAAAAGACTAACATCTATTGTTTGTCAATGAGTATAGCAAGAATATATGGAAAAAATCAAGATTGGAATGGGACCAAGCCTCCTTGGGGGTCATATTCCACAATACCATGTGGGGCGTAATATTTTGAATGTAGTTAGCATAATTGATTACTTTAGCCCAAAAATATGGGTGTCATGGATGTAGACTAAATCATGTAATTGGCCATCTCCCATAAATTCTTGTTCTTCCTCTTAGCAACACCATTCTACTAAGGAGTGCAAGGAGCTATGTATTGATGTTTAATATCGTGTTCACTTAAGAGATATTGAAATTCCCAATTCACATAATCCCCTTCTTTATAAATGTATATCCATCAATTAGAAAGATCCAGTTGTTGCTCCACAAATTCCTTGTAGGTCTTGAAAGCGACAAAAACCTTGCTCTTGTACTTGATAAAGTACACCCATGTGTGTCATGAGAACTCATCAATAAAGGTGAGCACATACTTGAATCATTAAAACATGGATTTAGAAATTATATAAAATCATTATGAACCAACTCAAGAGGTACCTTGGTAAAAAATCATATGCCAATTAAACAACTACACAAATAATATGGTTTGTATATATCACAATATTACAAGATATTTATTTTAAAATATTAGTGACCATATAAAACTAGCATATATATTTAATAATATATATAAAATACGTTGAGAGATATCCTTCTCAAGGCGCCTATTGCACTTTTATGTGAGAAATTGATTTAAAAAATAGGTGCCTTGAGAAAGATACCTCTCAGCGTATTTTATAATAAAAAAATATGATATCATCAATATTTAGTTAGGATTATTAAAAAAAACTAGTTAGGATTAGGGTTAGGGTTATTAAGGTTAAAAGATATAGTTAAGGTTAGGGTTAGATCTAGAGATATAGTTAGGGTTAGGGTTATAGTTAATATATAGTTAGGATTGGGGTTAGAGTTAATATTAGGATGAGAGATAGGGTTTGCATCACAATTAGGGTTAGGGTTATCATGAAGATTAGCTTAGGATTAGGGTTTGGGTTAGCATTAGGATTAGGGTTACAATTAGGTTTAGGGTTATAGGTATGTTTTGGATCAAGTTTAGGGTTAGGATTATGGTAGGTTGGGGTTAAGAGATATAGTTAGGCTTAGGGTTCAGGTTAGGATTAGGGCCAGAGATATAGTTAGGATTAGGGTTAAGAGATATGGTTAGGGCTATAAATACGGTTAACATTATGATGAGGGTCAGTGTTCGCATCAAAAGTAGGGTTAGGGTTATCATTAGGATTAGGGTTACATTTAGGTTTGCAGTCAAGTTTAGGGTTAATAGATATAGGTAGGGTTAGGGTAATAATTGGGGTTATGGTTATGAAGATTAGGGTTATAGTTATGTTCTCGATCAAGTTTGGGGTTAGGATTATGGTTAGGTTGGAGTTAAGAGATATCTATATAGGTTTAGGGTTTAGGTTAGGATTAGGGCTAGAGATATAGTTAAGCTTATGGTTAGGGTTAAGAGATATAGTTAGGGTTAGAAATATGGTTAACATTAGGATGAGGGTTAGGGTTTGCATCAAAATTAGGGTTAGGGTTAGCATGAAGAATAGTTTAGGATGAGGGTTAGGATTAGCATTAGGATTAGGGTTACATTTAGGTTTAGGGTCAAGTTTAGGGTTAAGAGGTATAGTTAGGGTTAGGGTAATAGTTGGGGTTAAGGTTATCAGGATTAGGGTTAGGGTTAGGGTTAAGAGATATGGTTAGGGTTAAGGTTAAGGTTAAGGCTAGCTATATAGTTAGGATTAGAGTTAGGGTTGAGATTTAGTTAAGATTAGGGTTACAATTAGCATTAGGATGAGGCTTAGAGTTAGCATCAAAATTAAGGTTAGGGATAGCATCAAGATTTGCTCAAGATTAGGGTTATAGTTAGGTTTAAGTTCAAGGTTAGGGTTATGAATAAGGTTAGGGTTAGGGGTTACATAATTGTTATGGTCATGCTTAGGGTTAGGTTTTGAATTAGAAATATCACAATATATTAATAACATTACAATTTTTTTTAAGGCTCAATGCCTAAGGAAGCATACTACTCCCTGAAGGACTTGCAGACTAAGGTGCACAACCTTAGGGAAAGATACAAAGGACTTGCAGGTTGATGCACACAACCTCAAGGTAAGATACAAGGACTTGCTAGGGAGACTCACTATCTCTGAGTAGGATACATGAAGATTTGGATTTACAACATATATCAACAATACACTCTATTGAATAAGGTGTTGAAGCACATTTGATTTGTATTTTTATAACTCACATTGCTTACTATCATCATTCTACACACACTCTTGCAACATACTACATTGATCTGAGTCACATATGCACAATTATAATCTTAGTAAAACCCTAAGAGTACTTGTAATTAAACCCTAACCATATTTTAACCCTAACCGTAACCTAACTAAAACCCTAGAACCCAAATTGAACCCTAATCCCAACCCTAGTTAAACATTAACCCTAATTGAATATAAAATCTAACCATAACCCTAGTTAAGTCCTAATTAAATTTTAATCATAACAATAATTGTAATTATAACCCTAACTCTAGTTTAATTGTAGCCCCAACCCTTACTCCAACCCAAAACTTTATCACATACACCAATTGAACCATAAGCCTAATCCTAATTAAATCTTAACCATAATTAAACCCTAAGCATCACTAATTTAACCCCAAGCTAACCCTAACAATAACTAAGACCCAATTCCCTAACCCTAATCGTAACTCTAACCAAACCCTAATCCTAATCCATAACTACTAACCCTGACTTAACACTAAATTTAATTGAAATACAACCCTAAATCTAACCCTAATTGAATGCAAACCCTAACTTGGCAAGCTTTACAAATAAAGCTATAAAGCTATAGGACGGGCTGTGAGTTGTTTACATTTTTATGTTAGGATTAGGGTTACATTTAAGGTTATTGGTAGAATTAGAATTAGAATTGGGTTAGATATAAAATTAGGATTAGGGTTATGGTTAGGGTAAGAGATATAATTATGATCAGGGTTATGGTTAAGGTTCCATCATTAGAGATATAATTAGTTTTATAATTTGGATTAAAATTAGGGTTTTGATTATGATTTGACTTAGAGTTAAGATTATAATTAGGATTATAGTACAAATTAGAGTTAGATGTATGAATAGAAATAGTTTTATTGTTGCATTTATTGTTTAGTTAGAATGTTATATAAATTATTAAATATATAGATATATGTTACAAAATAATTCCTTGTCTTAATTATTTTCAAATTTAGAACTTGAACCCTAAACATTCACCTTAATTCTATCCCCAAGTTCTATCTTAGAACACTAGCTCTAACCCTTACCCTATTTGAATTATAATCCTAACCCTAATCCTAACCCTAACCCTATCCCTAATCCTAATTTAAACTCAACCCTAATTATAATTCTAATCCTAACCTTAATTTTAATTCTATTCATAATATTCATTCTAACATGAACCATACTCCTAATTACAATGTTAACTCTAATTGTAATCTTATTAAAACCCTAAGAGTAATTCTAATTAAACCCTAACCCTATTTTAACCCTAACCATAACCTAACTAAAACCTTAACCCAAATTGAACCCTAATCCTAACCCTAGTTAAATATTAACCCTAATTGAATATAAAACCTATCCATAACCCTAGTTAAGTCCTAATTAAATTTTAATCATAACACTAACTGTAATTATAACCCTAACTCTAGTTGAATTGTAGCCCCAACCCTTACTCCAACCCAAAAATTTATCACATACATCAATTGAACCCTAAACCTAATCCTAATTAAATCTTAACCATAATTAAACCCTAACCATCACTAATTTAACCCCAAGCTAACCCTAACACTAACTAAGCCCCAATTCCCTAACCCTATTCCTAATCCATAATTGCTAACCTTGACTTAACACTAACTTTAATTGAAATACAACCCTAAATCTAACCCTAATTGAATGCAAACCCTAACCCCAAGCTTTACCCTGGAACCTAAACCCTAAGCCCAATTGAAATTCAAGAATAATTTAACTTGAACCCTAATTAAATCTAAATCCTAGAACCCTAATTGAACTCTAAACCTAATTAAACCCAGACCCTAATTGAACCCTAGCCCTAACTTGAACCCTTATACTAACCCCAAGCTTTATCTAAGAACCCTAACCCTAACCTTAATTTAATGGTAACCCTAACCCATAACCCAACCTTCACCTTAATTCTAACCCCAAACTTCATCTTATAATGCTAACTCTAACACTAATCATAATTATAACCCTAACCTTAATTGACCACCCTAACCCCAATCCTAATTGAAATCTAACCCTAACTGTAGCACTAATTTTAGCACTAATTGTAAGTATAACCCTAACCTTATTTGAACACCCTAAGCCTAACCCTCATTGAATCCCAAGCCTAACCCTAACTATAGTTGAACCCAAATTGAACCCTAACCCAACCTAACATTGATCGTAATCATAGTCATAACCCTAACCCCAATCTTTATCATACAATGCTAACCCTAATGCTAACCTAATCTTAACCCTAGCCCTAAGATTTATCGTAGAATCCTAATCCCAATCCTAATCCTAACCCTAATAAATCACAATTAAGCCTATTGTTAGAGTTAAATTAGGGTTAAATCTTAATGCTAATTAAACCCTATTGTTAGAGTTAAATTATGGTTAGGTTTAGGGTTCAATTACAATTGTAGGATGAAGCTTAGGGTTAGGATTAGGGTTATTATTGTCTTAATATCAGTGTATAAATTTGACATTAATAAAATATTTTAAACAAAAATAGATATTTTAGTCTATATTTCTATTTTTATGTGAAACTAAGTATTATTAGGATTAAAATTATTAATGTCTTAATATTAGTTTATAAATTTGACATTAATAATAAATATATAAAACAAAAATAAGTATTTTAATTCAGAATTTTATTTCTATGTGAAATCAAATATTATTAGGGTTAGAATTATTATTCATGTAAAAAATAATTAATCAAATCAACACAATATTTTTAAAGATTATATTTTTTTCTTTGCACCAAATCATATCATTTTCTAAAATTATACTAAATTCTAAATTCTTAAAAATATTAAATATTTTACATTGGCAAGTTTTTAATTTAAATCTCTTTAATAGGTTTGCAAGAGAAACACATCCCTACTTTTGCATTTTTCGGTTCAATTAGATCGTACTATTTTTAAAATCTAAATAATTAAATCATATAGTAAATAAATAATCAAATCACTACAATATTTTCAAAACTTAAATCTCATTCTAAAATTAAATTACAATTAGATTGTATTGTTTTTAAAATATGAATAATTAATCATATAGTAAATAAATAATTAAATCACCATAATATTTTCAAAACTTAAATTTCATTTTAAAATTAAATTAAATTATAATTTTTAAAATTCATAAAATATTAATTATCTAGTTGTTAAATAATTTATTAAATTTTATTGATTATCTAATATAAATGAATTAAATAAAATTACATATTCATTTAAAACTAATTTAACAATTACTAATTGTAGTTTAGAATAAATTTAAAAAGTAATAATTAAATCTAAAAGCAACCTTTCTATTTTCTTTGTTTGTTTTTTTACATGCAAATCATTTCATATTCTAAAATTAAACTACATTCTAATTTCAAAAAAATTATAGAACATTTTGAAGTACAAAAGCTATTGATTTATATCTTTTTAATAGGTTGGGAAGGAAATAAATCTCTGCTTCTACACTTTTAGATTTTTTAGTTCAATTGAACTGTATTGAAGTTTACTTCTAGATTTTTTTAGTTCAATTGAATTGTATTGAACTTTAAATTTGAATTACCAATTATTTAAAAAACAATTAATATTTTCAAAACCAAAAAGAATAAAAAATAATTAAATCATTGATACATTAATGAAAACAAAAACAATTGAATAATCACATCGTCATAACATTAACCAATGGATACAGGTCCTCATAGAAATGACATCAAAAAGATGAAGAGGCCTCAAGTACCATGAGTAAATCTAGTAAATCTTATGCCACCTGGTAAAAGTTATAAGGGATATACAAAAGGTAGTCAAGTATTATATCAGATCCAAATTAGGGCCTCTGGATCCATATATAACACAGTAGCACTTTGTGGGTATGCAAAAATTACTTCAATTTATACCAATAAGCAAGCCAAGATGACACCCACAAAAGAATAAAGTAAGCAACGATCTCAATCTCAAGTATTCGAAACATCAATCAATCAATCAAAAGAGTTTGAGACTTACTTAATAGAAGATTTGCCAGATTTCTGATTATCAGAACCAGATGAGGATGCGCGGATGCCCTCACTTCCTCCGTAGAAGAGATATGCATTTCCATTCTCCCTGAAAGTGGCGTGTTTGTATTCATGCACTGAGCCTTCCACTCCCACACCCACAATTGAAGCCACCAAAAACATCCGTGTCGAAGCCATCGGAAGGAAGAGGAAGACTGATCTCCAATGCATATGAATTATCCAGCTCAAGACCTACCCTCACCCTAAGTAAAGGATCATCGTTTTAAGGATTACGCTGCCTGTCCCATCCAACACCAAATATAGATTAAAAAACATGGGTCCCCGGGCCTGGTGTATTCAAACATCCTCGGCTGTACAGAGCGCTTACATGGCGGCATGAGTATCTGGTCTCCCGAGCCAAACATTTCAGCACAGCTCTTCAATTATTCTCCAACAGTAAACCTGGCATGAAGCTCCGGTTCCCTTTCAATAAATAGAATGTGTAAATTGCATGCAATTCTTAACCCTCGAAATTGTCAGTCAACAATGATTGCCGTTACAATTGCATGCAATTCATTATTCACTATTAAAGAATTCCCTTCTCGGCTCCATTTCTATCAACCGTTTCAAATGCAGAAACCATTACTCTGCCAGCATTAATGTTAGTATTTATTTCATTTATTTTCCACTCCTCTGCCAACTCCACTCATGCAACGGGGAATAAGGGCAGCTGCCTGTCAATTTTTTCAAAAAAAACCAAAAATGTTAACTAAGATTTTGATTTCACTGTAGATCGCTTTGGTGAAAATAAATAAGGGTAAGGGAAAAAAATAATAAAAATAATTCTATACTAAATGTTCATTAAAGTGAAATAGAAGTAGAGAATAGTTCATATGTAGATAAAAAACTTAGATTCATGGTTACTAAGATAAATGAATTTTAGATAATGAACAAACTTTTTCTTTAGAAGTTACAAGTTAAAAATAGAAATAATGCTTTTATAGATCCAAGTTCATAATGTAATCTTATTTCAAATAAATTGATTGAAATTCTTGGCCTTAAAATAGAGAAACATCCACATACATTCCTATTGGGGTGCGTTTAAAAAAGTTTAGAGACTCCAATGGATAAAAGATGCAAAGTAAAACTTGGGATAAATGCGTAATACATAAACGAGATAGATGTTATGTTTTTTATTAAGGTAAAATGGGTTTTTGACATGGCCCAAACCCTTTACAACAAAAAAATACAAAGCCTACATAGATGGGACATAAATAATAATTTTCCAACCAAGCTACCATGCAAGAAATAACACAATTGCAACCAAGTCGCAACACACTAAACAATACCCAAAGATCCAACCTAAATAATTGTAGACCCTATCTTATTCAACTCACACCCTTAGTTCTTTGGTGTGTGCTTTTGGGATGAACTCAAAAAGACCTTTCTTTTGCCTTTGAACAATTAACTAGAAAATGTTATCTTCTAAGTTCTCAAACCTAGAAGAAGGGGGAAACCCCCTTAGAAGGCCCATCCATGGGACCAACACAAACAAGGGAATTTATAGTAGGAGATGACAACTAACGATCAACCATCTCATAATTTGATTAGTATTGCACCAAAATTGAGGGAAAAATAAGAACAATGGAAATGAGAAGTTGAGAAACCAAATCAGGAGTTGGGTGGGACTCACCAATAGGAACTAAAGGATCCATAGGAGCAAGACTCTCCAAAGATGCACCGACCACATGTGAAACCCCCTTGAGAATGTGACTCATCGTAGGGGAACATAAGAATTTTCTTCTTGAGAGGAACTATCAACTAGAGAGTCATAAGTGTTAATATTCAAGTGATTGTTGGGCATTTCTCCGCTATGCAGTTGGGTCCTTGCGCTGAGAGAGAGGAAAATTTGAAGCTAGGTGGCTAATGACAAAATAAATGTCTACATCAGAAGGGGAGACCCTCATATTCAAGTAGTTGAGCCCAAGGATTATCCCCCACCATCAAAATAATACCTTGATGAAAAGCCTTGGATATATCTATGTCCGCCACAATATGGACATGTAGTAGAGTTAACCTTCAAGAAGCAACCAATTACATTGTTAATGGCCTCATCGTAGGAGTCTTCCTAGAATGGGAGAGGAAGATTTAGTAGCGTAACCCAAACTAATTTGATACTAAGAGGTTTAGAGAGGGGGTTGAAGAAGATAGACCAAGGCTTGACCAAGAGGGAGTGCTCTCCCCACATCCATAACCTACCATCAAGCAGCAAGTCCCTATCCACTAAAGAGAGAAATGTTGCTATGAAAAATCCCTTAGCACAAGGAAATAGCTCGATCTTGCAATCAATGAGAGGATTTCATGATTCTAGAGTTCAATTGTGCAAGTCAAGAAGAGAAGGCCAAAAATTGTTGAATCTACAAAATAAGCCATGACGAAGCTAAAAGTCTTCATTTTTTATTATGTCTTGTCCACAAACAATGACAAGGGAGGATTGTGAATAAGAAAAGGGCTAGATTTTCTTCATGCAAAGAAGGGTGGGAAAGAACCCCTAAACCAACTATGGTTGTGTAGGACCATGGGAAATTGTGACCAGAGGCCGAAGCATCATGATCTTTCACACCACCAACAAAACTATGACCAGGAGAAGCCATAGTCATTTGCTCACTTTCTTGTGAGGTCTGAGTATGATTGTGAGCCCTTGAAACAAATTTACCACCACCAAGAGAAGGCATACAAATGTCAAATAAATTAGGGACATTATCTTTTCCTTTGGTAGAGAACATACTCGACTAGGGTACAAAAGTGGTAGAATAAAAGTTGTTTGCATGGGTAGGGTTTCAAAGCCAAATAGGAGTGAAGACATTCTAATTGTCAAATAGAGGTTATGTTTTTGATTGATTAAGAAGGGAAAGGGCCCTGACCCTTCCAGATTAGTACAACAGACCAAAGAACAACATCCAGTCAAAACAACACAAAGAGGAAGAAAAATAGAGAAACACTTCCCCAACCAATCAACCAAATAGAGGTTATGTTATCGCCCTTGATGTTTTTGATATTGTTCTTGCTAGTCCATATCTATAAGTGAGATGTTTTTTTTATAAGAAGGCTAATAAGTACAAATGGGTCAAAGATGAAGTAACGTACATAATCAAAGGACACAAAAGTAAGACTAAAGTAGCTATGGTCAGTGTTAATCGAGAAACTAAACAATTTTGCTTACTTTTTCTTAAAGACGATAAAAATATGGGATTGTAATTTCTATCATTACTAACTCAAATTTGGAATTTTGGAAAAAGTTGTCATCTTTTCAAGAAGTAATTGCAAATCCAAAAAGGTTGCCACCAAGAAGGGAGATGGAGCACGAGATTCAACACCTATCAAAATCTCCTCTATCAAACATCAATAATCCTTATTTGAAAGAAATGAGACCAAGAGGCAAGCACAAGAGGTATTGGAGCAAAGGGTGATTTTCCTTAGCACTTCAACTTGTGGGTCATCCGTAGTGATGGTGCAAAAGAAGATGGTTCTTGGAAAATGTGCATAGATAATCAACCTCTTAATAAAATTACTATCAAGAATAGATATCCTATCAAGGATAGATGATTTGTTAGATCAACTTAGACATTGTATTTTATTGAGTTGGATCTTGATTCAAGTTACCATTAGGGACAAATGAAAGAAGATGATACTTGGAATATTGCTTAAAAAAAAAAGCAAGGACTTCATGAATAATTACTACTTTCTTACGATTAAGTAATGCACATGCTACTTTTATAAGATTGATGAATAATGTCTTAGAGGAATTCATAGATGGTTTTGTGATATTCTATCTATATGATATTTTAATATTGAATGCCACATGGAACATGTTGGTGTTTCAATTCGTGCCTCTGGTGTGCAGATTGGAAACAGATAGCTATGCACATATAAACTACTCTTCAAATTAGGAGGGGAAGCTCTGTCTTTTGCTGATTATGCGTAAAAAAGAAATGTAAACTAAATTCCTATCTTTTTATCTCGGCTGAGAGCACAAGGTTTATAAGACTCTTTGCATTGCAATTGAGGTTTTCTCCTGTTTCATAATCTCAACTACAACTAGGACTAAATTTATAACGCTTCTATCTCCTCGAGTAAATTTAGAGAAAGAGGATTTAGAAGTAAATAGGGAATGATTTTGGCTAACTTAGACAAACTTGTTCTCAGAATGCATCCGAAGGCTCATTGCTCTTTCAGATGTACACTAAAAATAGAATTTATGAAAGAAAAACATCAAACGATAAACTAGATCTCAGGATTCCCTCGAAGGCTCATTTCTCTTTCGAGGTGTAGGCTAAAATAAAGGTTATAAAACTAGAACATCAAACGATAGACTAGATCTCAGGATTCCCTTGAAGGCTCATTGCTCTTTTTGAGGTGTAGGCTGAAATAAAGATTATAAGAAACAACATCAAACGATAAAATTAATCTCCAAATTCCCTTGAAGGCTCATTGCTCTTTCAAGGTGTAGATTGAAACAAAGATTATAGAAACAACAATATTTGAAAGATCTTGAGATTTTGGATCAAAGACGCATTGTACTTTTGATTTTATTTCCTCAAACTCAATCAATGGTTACACTTTTGGGACAACAAATTGTATGAAGAAGACAACATACAATCAATGATCAACCAAATCTACACTTGAACAATGATTGAACGCAAGTACATGAACAACAAGAAAGCTAGCAAAAATAACTCAACATTTTGTTATCACAAGTATGGTTCAAATACAATGAGCAAGGTTGGTCTTATTTATAGACAAACACAAGAGTAGGTAACCCTAAAATCTCCTTGTGTTTAATAATCAGTCTTGCCAATTAGCAAGATTTATTCCTATGTCTAAACAAAGGTAACTAACAGTTAACTGGAAAGATTACCTCAGTTAACTGATTCTAAAGCTAAAACTAGCTCCAATTGTACAATAAACATCTCCAAGGATAGACATGCATGAAAGGTGGACAACGAATTAACTTGGAAAAGGCATCAAGTTTAACTGTTGTTTTAAATGCTATCTTTGGAAAGGGTAGGACATCCCAATTGGTAGTTCATTGCTTGTCGGCAACTTGAGTTCTATTCCTAGAAATATCTGCACACTTTAGTTGGCAGTTCATTGATTGGTAACTTTTGCGGCTTTGTAACTGGAGTGATGACCTTTGTTTCTTCTACAACTTTATGCTTTTGACGCTTTTTTTATTTTTCTCAATGCAAGAGTATTGCATGATGAAACCATGAAGCTAGATCGTGAACACTCTAGTTGTGAGAAATGCTCATGAACTTGTTGCGCACCTAGAGTTCCAATGGTATTCAACCCTCTAAATTGGCCTTGAAAGGCTATCAGATATACGAGGTATGAATCCATATGGAATTTGTGGGCTTTGAAGAATCCAGTCATCTGGTTGTGGAGAATGTCGCTGATCAAAGAAGGCTCGTCATAATGTTCTTTGTTGTTGACAAGTTGAGACATGATGTAATGCATTCATAGCTGAAACTTATTTGCTTCTGCTTGACTTGTGACACGGTTGAGTAGAGTGATCATGATTGTGTACTCATCTCTAAATTCTCCACATCCCACATTCTTTGGCAAGCTGTTTCTTTTCTCTTTAAGCCACCTTTCTGTCATTCTTTTCTGACATTTTTCCTTTGATGTGTTGAACACCCTTTCACACTCCTCCATTGATATGACCAAGTTGTTTGCACAAGGTGGAATAGCAAAGCATCTCTCGATATCCTTTGGCTTGAGACTACAAATTGTTCACCCATTAGTTGATTGGATTTCCTGTGAAATGGGGTTGTAATGCTTTACACAAGTGATTACAAATTTGATGCTCTATGCTGAGATGGGAAATGAGGCTGCCTCAAGTAACCTGGATTGCTCAATATTTTTCATTGTGATGCCACCTATGCCTTCCAACTTGTCTGAATCAACTTCTAGGTGTGCTCAATGTAAATCAGTGTCAGCTGTCTTCAGGAAATCATGAAGCAAGACTGATTTGGTATTGAATTCAACTTGAGAGAACTACATACTGAAAATATGGAAGAATGATTGGGCACACACCTATACTTGAACAACTTTTTCTACAGAGGCTTAAAATAGCTTTGCCGAGGGGTAGTTTTTTCGAAAAATTCTGAGACATGGGTTTTATTGAGAATATCCTTTTGAATGGACCCAAAAATTTAGATTTTTGAAAATATGACTTTTTCTTGGACATGCAACAACCCCTCAGAGGCAAAGGCAGTGAGACACTTTTTTCTGAAAAAATTCTAACACATGGGTTTTGTAGGCGCCTCTGTGCTAAGCAAACCCAAAATGTCAGTTTCTGAAAAAGATAACTTTTTGTAGAAACCCTAAAAAATGGGGGCAATAAGACAATTTTTCCAAAAAAATTCTAACTCGTGGGTTTTGTGGCCAATGCTATGCTGAAAGAACCCAGAAGGTCAAATCTGTGAAAAAACGAAGTTTGCTTGGACATGCAAGAAAACCTAATACAAAAGTAGATGAAGTTTTCATAGAAAAACACCAATCTTCAAGAACAATGCCAAATGGAAAGGCCCACTATGATGAAATTCTACAAAGATCTTATGTCTCTGAAAAGGACATCCTAGAAAAAAGGAGTCTGGAAAACTATTCCTCTGTGCATCCCAATCTCGAAAAGATGAAGAACATTGAAAACCCTTGTCGTTTGATCCTTCAAATGGTGTTGTGGAGAAAAACATGTGTTTTTTCTTTAACCTACAAAGAATAATGAAGAAAAGACACCTAGATGTTTGATAAATATCAATTTGGAGGTGGATGCATCAGTTAGGGCGTTCAAAACCCTGAGTGAGTAGTCAATTTGCGTGATTGATTGTTAACTAGAATTTTTCCTCAAATTTTGGGATGCTTAGGCATGAGTAAGCCTTCAAAAATCGTAACTCAAGTGAAATTGGGCCCACTTTGACTTTAGGCATCCAAGTTTCACCAGTGTTAGCATATTTTTGAAGAATTTTGTCTTTTTCTGTGATGAACTTCCTCTATTTGATCCTAAATTCTGAATGCCTGATTGATCCTGAGGCTTGGCTGATATATTCATTGTGGAGTATGATCAAATTTGAGAAGATGTTCCTAGAAGTTGCAAACCCTGAAAACTGAATCTGGTGGCTCAAATTTCTAGGTGCCTTTTTGAGATTAGGTGCTTCTGTTTTCCATACAGCTAATTTCTTGGATGATTTTAAATTTCTTTAATTTTACCTCTCGTGCTTCGATCTGCAGTTGTGGGTGATTGACGAATCTTGTGATTGGGATGTTTGATCCATTGTGAAGCTGGAAAAATTCCAGAAAAGATGATTGGTTTCACAAGCTCAGAAAACTGTTGTAGGGGGTTCAAATTCCTAGGCATCCCTGGCCTGTAGGGACGCTTTTGTGCTTCTAATCTACACAATTTTCACCTTGTCACCTTTGACGGAATTTTCTAGTTTGACCTTCTTTGCTAGATGTTAGACTGCTCCAGTGAACTTGTTGACGAACTCATTGCGAAGATTGATCAAAACAGAGAACTTCTTGGGAGTTGTGACACCTAAAAGCTGCGTTTGATGCCTCAAAAGGCTGGGCACCTTTTGCTAGCAATGTGCATTTCTGCTCAGTGTTAGCCAATTTTCATGGTTTTCAACTTTTCCTTTGTTTTAGGTGTCCGTTTGATCTTCATTTGTCGACATTCGACAGGTCTTCTGAGCTGGCAGATATATTCACTGTAGAGCTGGACTGAAGTTGGGATAAATTGCTTAAAGGTTGCAAACTTTGAAACTGACTTCTTAGTGCTTTAATTCTTGGGCGCCCCTGGTTGTAGGGGTGCTTTTCCTTGCTGGACTCCACCAATTTCAAGTTTGCTGACTTTCAGTGTTTCCCGCTTGATCCTCGTTTGTGAGCGTTTCACCAATCCCGTGATTAGGATGTTGGATTCATCGCGAAGCTAGCAGGATTATGAAGAGAATGACTAATTTTGTAAATCTCAACGATTGCATTTGGCCCCTTGAATTCATGGGCGCCCCTATCCTGCAGGGACACTTCTAGCTCCAATTGCCAGTCATTTTCAATGATTGTACTCTTCTCGTGCTTTGTGTTCACCGTGTCGTTGACTTGAGATGATCATCGTTGTCGCTGACGCGAACACGTTTATTGTTGTGAGGGATTTTGTCATTTCGCGTGCACGAGCACTTGAATAAGTTGACCAAGGTGTTGACTACAAAGGCATCCCCCTTGTGACAAGGCATCCTTTTTCCAGACTTAGTTTATTTTTTGCATTTTTTAACTTTTGAAATTCCCCTCCATCGTTCAACATCTTTTTGAGCATCTTTTGCCATAGACTCGTTTGTGTAGCGTTTGAAGCTTAGATCTTGATACTTGGTATTGGCCATTTGCCATTGATGACCTCAGAGGTCCTATCTTTTCTCCTGAAAAAGTGAAATAGACCCACCAGAGCAAAAGTGACTTTTTCATGATTCTGACTTGACTAGTGTGATCATGAAGTGAAATTAACCTATCAAAATCATTTTGAGTCATTTATGAAAAGAGCCTATTTTAGGGTTTTTTCTAAAAATAGGGGCTTGAAACCCTAATTTCAAAATTTTCAAAATTTTGCAAGTATCTTCTTGACATAAAACCCAAAAAAACCTCATGCTTCATTTGTCGTTCAAAAATTTCTAAACATAGCAAATTGCCATTTTTAGACATTTTGACCTAAATTTGACTTTTGACGACAAATTTACAAGTTTTTGACCATTTTTATCAAAATGCCTTATTGAAGCAATTTTTTTATTTTGGGTACAACATAACACTTAATTCACATTAAACAAGTCTTTCAAAGTTTAAAACAACAACCTATGAAATATAAAGAATTGTGAATTTGGGTAAATAGTCATTGTTATATTTAGGGCATGTTGTAAGAGGGGGAGAATTAAGAATAGACCCATCTAAAGTGGAAGCAATTGCAAATTGGCTTACACCAAAGAGTACTATAAAAACTAGGACTTTTGTAGGGGCTACACAATTCATGAGAAAGTTGATTCCTTATATTTCCAACATAGTTGCGCCTTTACATCAAATTGCATCACAAAGAGAGGAACTTTAATTGGAGTAATGAACAAAATGAAACATTTGAAACAACAAAAGTACAAAATAAATCATGTTCCTATTTTAGCTCTTCCTAAAATACAAAAGCCATTTGAGGTAGAAACAAATGTTAGTTGATTTGTAATGGGTGTCTTCTTGCTTCAAGGTGATAAACCTATATGTTATAATTCAAAGGTTTTTAGTTCAGCAATTAGGGGTTATGTTACTTATGATAAATAATTATATACACTAATTCAAGCTATTAAAAAATACAAACACTATTTATTTGGTAAAGAAACGATTGTGCATACTAATAATCAACCTCTAAAATATTTGCGAGCACAAAGTCAATTACAACAAATGAAACACTACAAATGAATAATTTTCTTCAACAATTCATTTGGTAATCATTTTCATTAAAAAGACTAACAATGTTGTGGCATATGTTATCTAGATCACCCATTTCAACAATGGCTATGGTAACTCACTTACAACCCTTCACAAATGAGGCTTATATTGAAGAATATGAACATGATAAAGATTTTTGTGAAAAATATAGAGTTTCTATCACAAGAAGTTGTAAAAAGTGAAAAAGAATTATATCTTCAAGATGCGTTGCTATATAAGGTAGAAAAATTGTTTGCCAAGAGCACAAAAGCTTCTAGTAATGAGAGGCATTACCTCCAGAGTGACAAGTCACTTCAATGTAGGAAAAATAGTTGCTCATTTGCAAAGGTATGTGTTTTAGCCCAAAACACAACAAGAAGTAGCAAGTTTTGTTAGAAGTTGTAAATTATGCAGTGCTAGCAAACCTAAAACAAGAAAAAAAGGAATGTATATGCCTTTGCCTATTTCCACAAAACCATTGGAAAGTGTTTCTATAGATTTTATAAGGGGCTTTCTAATAAAGTAGACATTGACATGATTACTTATTTGTGGTAGTTGACAAGTTTAGAAAAATGTGTATTCTAATGGTGTGTAAGAAGACTCACATGAAAAAAAACAACTAAATTATTCTTTAACAATGTATGGGTACATTTTGGACTACCTAAGTCTATTTATAGTAGGGATATATGGTTTGTTGCTACGTTTTGGTCTACATTATGGAGTATGATGAACACCAAACTTTTAAAAAGCACAACCTTTCACCTACACATATATGCCCAAAAAGAGATGGTCAATAGGACTTTGGTACAACTCATCACGAGGTACGACAGTAAGTGTCCCAAGACATGGGATGAATCTCTCTCATACATTCAATAATCATGTGATAGAGCATTGCATTCTTCTAATAATAAGTCACCATTTGAAGCATGTTTAGGATATTTGTATTCTAGTCCATTTAATGTAGCCTTTGATAAGCAAAATGAACAAGTATTGCAAGACAATGAGGTGACTAAAGCATCTAAATTTGTTGACAGGATTAGGCAAATTCAACTCAAAATAAAAGGGTAGTGTAAAGAATACAACAAGTATATAAAGAAAGGCATGATCAACATAGAAAGGAGCACAAACTCAAAGTGGGAGATGAGGGTTATCTTTCTTTGGGCAAGGAAAGACTTCAAGTACAAGCCAAAAAAATAAATCTATTAAGCTATAGACCCTTCACAATTTTGAAGGCCATCAGTGAGAATGCATTCAAACTTGATCTTCCTCCTTTCTTGAAGATACATTCAGTTGACAATTATGAGTATTTGCAGCTTTGAGCCCTCTACGCTAGATGAAGATAAGTAATAAGTACTACTCTCTTTGAAAGACTTATGTAAGGAAGAACTATACTCCATGAAGATGTGGTGTCAAAGAACAAAACATGGGAAACAAAAATAGAGTTTAGGAAACTTGAAAGATTGGATTCAAAGATTTTAAAGTAAGCCAAGCCAAGTGATACTCTAAGGATAGAGCAGGAGAACTCTCTCTTCATTTTATGTCACATTGAACTTTTGTGGGACAAAAAGCCTTATTAAGAAGGGTACTGTGATCCAAAAGATCTAGAAAACATATAAAAAGTGGAAAATAGGAACAAAGAACAAGTTTTTGATACAAGAATAATTGTTTGATTATACCATAGACTATATAACAAGCACAATGGTACACAGGTGCATTGGTGTCTAGACAATAGTGCAAGTGCACTAGTGTCCATGGTTGTACCAACATCAAATTCAAAATTCAGACCGTAAAGAGATCAGTTCAATATCCAATGACTATTGATATTCACCCATTGCCCAAGAAATCTCGACTATGCATTGGCAAAACTATAAATAAAACTTGTATCAAAGCATTCAAACCATCAGTGTTTGAAGAATTGAGAATTATTGTATGTTTCTATTCACTGGAAGAGAAGTGACAAAAGTAGAAGACAAGGCTGCCCACTTACTATATAGTTCTTTGCCATTAATAAATAGTGAGTAGTCAAGATACATTGCCACTATCTAAGGGACTAGTCTATCATCTATATCGGAGGTTTTCCAAGATAAAAAAAATTACTGTCGTGAATTTTCTGTGTACTTGTTTACTTATTGACACAATAATCTTGTCTCTAAATAGCCCGAGCTTTTATTTGCAAGCAAGTATAAAGTATTAGAATTTGGTTGATTAATAATTCCATAAGTTAGGAGTTTAAAGATCACTTCAAACAAAAATTGGAAGCAATGTTTCACGATCGCAATGCATGTTGTAGCTTGGTAGAGCTTTTGGTGTGGTCAAATGAAAGATATTGAGATTCTGGTTCTAGGTATGCAGGGTATTGAGCTGCCCTAGTTTGCCAGAGGTCAAGCGAATAAGGCCATGCATTAGGAACTGATTGACCTCACCAAGGATGTGAGCAACCTTATGGATTTCTGTTAGGATATACACTTGGTGATCAAGATTAAGATCATTTCTCACAAGAAGGGCTTCCCTGAGATTCCCAATGGCCACACCCTTCCACGCTTGGAAAATGACAATTTAATTTGCTCTACGTGACAAGAAAAAGTGAATAAGGTATTTGGATGGAAGGCTTGGAGGCATCTGCAGAATTGGTCCCGGCGATGGTGAGGAGTAAGGACAATAACAGTGTTTGGAAGTGGTGTTTGGAGTTGCGTGTACAATCTATGGAAGAACGCAACAAGTAGTTTTGACATTGTCCACGGGGGTATCTTTGAATGCCAGTTACAATGTTTAATGCCTCTGTCGGCGATTTCTGATTTGGCTTTGGTGTCTGCTGGATGTACATTTTTGTTACTGTTTTGTTTGTGTTCCCTTATTTCTTTGGTTTATTCTTACCACAATTTTGCTTCAGCATGGGAATATGTCTGTTTAGTTTATGGTTTGTGTCTATCCCTGTTTCGCCTACTTATGGGCTGTGATCGCAAGATTTTGGCTGTATTTTGTTCAGTATTTAAGACAAAGGACTGAGGCCCCTTAATACAAGAATTGGGAATACATTTCCAGATAACCTGGATTAACTGTTTTTTCTCCATCTAGTTGGGGTTCCTTATAAATGTCTGACCAGAAGGGGAAGTTTGCTCAACCGATTGATTAAATAGATAAATGCTCTCAGTTTTAATCAAGAAGGATCTCTGTTGGCGATGATTAAAAAACTTGAGAATTACTTTTACTTCTACTTTAAGTCCCATATTGACATATTGTCAGACGTCTAGAGACCCAACAATTTATAAGAAATTCAGATGTAGCTTAACCAAGAGAAGTTATGACCCTACAGCGTGCATATTGGAAACCTCATTCAACTGGTTACGATTTGCGTATCATATGATGCAGAGAAATAAGATGATGAACGAAATAACAATGGGCAATATTTATTACGTAAAGGCATCAACCTCACATTTGACCATGTATTTTCGTTTGTATATGTAAATGGAAAAATCAACAAACATCCCTAAGATTAAAAGTTCGTCAATCAGCACAAAAAGGCCCCATCCGAGGTGTTCTCATAATTATTTATGCTTACACCTCTTGGAGGTTCTGAGATACCGAATGAAAGAGGAATGTATGGATTGCTTGCGACAGGGGTACACGGAGCAAACATGAATCTTTAATTGGAAGGAAGTTAAAAGTAGCTGAATTACACAATCAGAACATTTCAATAAGACCTAGACTTGTTTCAATACCTTAGAGCACTGCACAAAGACATTGATCCAAATTATAAAATATTAAAAAGGTACGGGTAAGGGTTAACATGCATTTTTGATGATGATGAGAATTTACTTCTATGAACAACCCTATTTGTATGATGTAAGACCCATTACTGAAAAAACTAAGACTGCAAAAATGCCTTCAGTCGTTCCCCTTTTGACAGGAATCTGATAAACTGAGATGCTAAACCATCCAAAAATTATACCACAATTGTAGGATAAGCTAATATATCCCACCCTATTTTCTCAAGGGTAGCATATCGCTGGAGAATTACTTGCAATCTGCAACAATCCTTTCTAGAGAGATGAGAAACATGGAATGCTAGAAAATATCTATAAAATTAAGATATCACAATATCCTGTGTAGTATCTTTCAAAAGATCCATAGGGTCATTCAAAAATTCTCTGTACTCTTTAGTTATAGCGTCTGCTAAATCAGGTTGCCTGAGTCTTTTAAGGCCATTAATTAAAACTACAAATGTATATTGATCCATCTTACATTGAATCTGCTTCATTAGTTCATATGTTTCTATTGCATGGTGTGGAAGGCCCACTCGTAAAAATGTGGCCAGCATCCGGGTGAAAGCCTTCGTGTCAGGTTGCAAGGGTTCCTTTTTCAATTCTTCAAAAATTGAATCCACTTTTTCCATTAGGTTGTTTCTTTTCACTGCCATTATAACAGAGACATAGAGAGACAAATCTGGCTTGTACCATATTTCTTTCCGCACAACATCGAACACCTGATGATGAGCAAAAAAGCAAATGGTTATTATTTAGCCAGAAAATTCCCAAGCTGATAGAAGTCCAGGTTCCATTTGCATTAAACTTGATTATCACAATCTATACTCTGCATATGAAATGAATTTGGGTAAGTGATTGCTGTTTGCAATTGCCCATTCACAAAGAGCCAACCAGAATAAAGTTTGCAACACAACAGGACCTCGCACTGCTAAGGAGCTTCTAAACCATCATAAATCTTAAATGACCGAATGACACCAATCAAGAGAAAGACCATACCCAGTTTTGAAGAAACTGCAGACTACATTATGGACAAACAATTCATAACACTACAAATCTTTCTTTGCACTGGCTTTTGCTGTAATTAGTATGAAGTATAGTTTCTTTTAACAGACTATCAGCTCCCTTGCTCTAGAGAATAAATTCAACGAAGTAAATTTGTGCCTTTGCTGCAGTCCATTAGTTTTGGTGGACTTCCATACTATGCAACAAGGTTCCATAACTGCTGTACTCTGCTTCACCCATATGACATGTTGATAGAAATGACTTTAGTGGAACAGAAACTCCTCAGATTTCACATCTATACTGAAACAATTTCAAAACTCTAATATCAAAAGCAACTCATTTAACACAACCCCAATTGAAACACCTTCAGCTGCAAAACTCTCGATTAATTTAAAAACATTAAAAAGAGGGAATAAGATCTCAAACCTCTAATATTGATTGCAGCCGTTTTAATACAAACCTAATTTGACACCTTCTGCTATAAAACCTTAATAAAACCCTAATTAAATTATAAAAACTAAAAAGAGGGGAAAAGAAAAACGCTTATTAGTACCTTAAGAGCCAAATGGCACTCGTCCTGTCTATGAAGCTCCTGAAGCAGAGCTAACAAATCTGACTTCAGCAGACGATAAACCCTCGTTTCGAAAACCCTTTCTATCTTAGCCGGGTCTCCTCTGGCCCTCTTCATGGCCTGCACAGATTGCATTATTTCATTGTTAAGAACTCTTCCACTCCATAAGGGTCCCCGGCTCTGACTTGCCCTTGCACAATATACCCATTTCGTTGCCCCACCCCATCTGATCTTCCTCCCATTACCATTTTTTCCACAGTACCCTGTGCCGAAGGTTAAAACCAGGCTTTTTTGTTTGCATTTTAATAGGTAAGGTGAGTTATTTGTTGATGCAACGCATTGGACTTGCACTTTGCAATTTACGAGCGAAGCTGTAGCATTGTTCGGTGCGATGCCTACGGGGAGTGACTTCAATCCCCAAATCTTGGGATGCACTTGGGAGATTGCCATAGAAATTTTTAGCTATTAGAAGCAATTCATTTAACTTCAGCTTTTGCAATGTTAACCAGATTTCCCATTGATTACTGGAGGAGGATAAGGTTTGTGTCAAGATCAACTTCCAAAAATCATTCTTCCCCTATGAGGAGGTATAGACATGTTAAAAAGTATTGTCTTTTGAAAAAGTGAATCCCTAGCACTTCGTCATAATTCAATGTATACTAGCAGTTGGATCACAGGAGGTGCAATGGTTAAGTCTTTTATATTTTGTATAGTTTATGTTTGAAATGAAGTCTATAATTTTTAAGTATATTAGATGTTACAATTAGGGTGTAATATAGATTTGTGTTTCAAATGACCATTCAAATTATTTTATGGTAGATGTTGTTTATTATCCTTTGTCGAATACACTTGGTTTCCTATCTATTATGATATGAATTGGTGAATCATGATAATAATTGATATGAAAATTCATTTTAGAGATAAATAATTTGTCTATTTCATCTCCACACATGTCTTACAAACTATCTTACATATGACATTTGTGCATCTTTTATCACATTAAATTCAAAACCCAAAAGAAATAAATTTAATAATCTTTATAATTTAATAAGATTGTAGTGTATATAAAAAGAAATTGATTGTATATAGTAAAAAAAATCAAATTAAAAATGGATGTTTAATTTTTATAGAGTAATAAAATAAAAAGCTTAGAAAATAGAGTTTAACCTTAAAAATAAATAAATAAAAATATGACAAATTACTTACAAGTTATAGATCAATAATTATTTGATCTTTGTAAATATAATTTTAAAGATTATACAAAAAGTAGAAATCTTAAATTTGAGTTTAAAAAAAAATTAAGATAGCTTTTTATAATTTCATTGTCAATTTTTTTTGAAAAATAAAAAATATTTTATAATTAATTTTTGAAAACATTCAAAATTAATGTTTATTAGAAGAATGAGATTTGGAAGATTGTGTATATAATTTTTTTTATAAATTATTTTGCTTTTATGTTTACATACATGTAAAATATTATACTAATAATATTAATAATATAATAATAAAATAATTGTAAAATAGTAACAAAATAATAACAAATTGAGTAATGTGGTTTTATAGGACTGTTGGTTGTATTCTTTTCTATGTAATTTATTTTCATTGTATTCTCACCTGGCATTTGTTTAATATCTATGCGCCAAATTCTAGAGGTGGAAGAAAGAATATGTGGGAGGAAGTGTCATCTTTAATTTTGAGTGACAACAATGCGTTGCATATGGTGGTTGGAGACTTTAATTCCCCCCTTTTTCCTTCGGAGAAGCTGGGTGGCCTAATGGACTATAGTGATAGTATGAATGATCTGGCTGAATTCATTAACAATTCTGGATTGTTTGACTTGGAGCTAAAGGGAAATCCTTTCACGTGGTCGAATAATACAAAGGGCATTCATCTTATTCAGGTTCGGTTGGATAGGGTCCTTGTCTCAGCCGGTTGGGACCTTGGATGCAATGCCTCCCTTGCCTCCCTCCCTAGGATTGTCTCTGACCATAGTCCTATCCTCCTTCAGTGGTCGAACAAGTCATTTTTGGGCCCACACCCTTTTAGATTTGAGATGATGTGGATGTCTCACCAAGATTTTAGAAAATACATTGAGACTTGGTGGAGCCACATTGTTCAAGGTTCGACAATGTATAGAATATCCCAAAAACTGGAGCTTATTAGAAAAAAAGTCAAAGGTTGGTCCAAGGCGACTTTTGGTGACTTCTTCAAAACTAAAAAGATGATCAAGGATAAGCTTGAGGGGATCCAAAAGCTTATGGCCTCGGGCCATTCTATGCAACCTTTACATGCTAAAGAGGAAAATTGGAGGAAAACGTGGAAGGATATGTTAAGTAAAGAAGAAATATACTGGAAGCAAAGATCAAGAGTCTAATGGCTGAAAGAGAGTGACATGAACTCTTCCTTTTTTCATAGGATGACAGCAGACATAAGAAGAGGAATACCATCAAGTGTTTGATGAATGATTTTAATTAGGAAGTCAAGGAGGCTGACAAAATTGGGGAGGTTGTTGAACAGTATTATAAACAGATCTACTTTGATATTGGCAACTCCCCTTTTGCTAAGCTTCAGGCGAGGCTCCTGGGACACCTCCCGCATGGTATAAGTGAGCATGACAATCTTCAACTTTGTGCCCCTGTGACTGAGGAAGAGGTTCAGACTGCTGTGTTTGCTATGGGAGCCTATAAAGCTCCGGGACCGAATGGTTTCCCCCCGGCTTTCTTTCAAGAATATTGGGACATTGTCAGCTACAATGTTACCATGGCTGTTAAAGATTTCTTCAGGACTGGTAAATTGTTAAAGAAATTGAACAATACTTTTATTGTGCTAGTCCCTAAAGTGCAAGATCCTAAGCACATAACTGACTTCAGACCTATAAGTCTATGTAACACTGTTTACAATATTTTCTCCAAAGTCCTTGTCAACAGATTGAAGCCTTTATTAGACAAAATTATCAGTAGATGTCAGAATGGGTTTGTGCCAGGAAGACAAATCTTGGATGTTGCTATTATGACTCATGAAATAATTCATTCTATGGAGAAAAGCAAGAACCAAGGTATGGCTTTTAAACTTAGCATTTCTAAAGCCTATGATAGGGTTAGATGGAAATTTTTGTATTCTATCCTTGCTAAGTTTGGTTTTAATGATAGAGTGATTAGTATCATTAGAGAGTGTGTGGAATCTGTCCAGTATTCAGTGCTGGTCAATGGGATTCCATGGGGTTTCTTTAAGGCTAGAAAAGGGCTTAGGCAGGGGGACCCCCTTTCTCCCTACCTATTCATTATGGTGGCTGAGGTTCTGGGTAGGAACTTTCTATCCTTGCTCAACTCAGGGAAAATTCAGGGGATCAAAGTTGCCTCCACCCTACCCCCCTCTGTTCTCCAACAATTTGTTGATGATACGTTTCTTTTTGGAAAGTCCTTAGTGATTGAAGCCAGAGAATGGAAATGCATCCTTCAGGATTATGCTTGTGCCTCTGGTCAATGCATAAATTATAATAAAAGTAATGCCTATTTCTTCAACACTAGAGCTGATCTCCAAGCTAAGATTTTAACCATCTTGGGTTGTCTTAGTGCTTCTCTTTCGGGAGTCTACCTGGGTCTGCCACTTACTGTTAAGGAGGTGTCACACAACTTTTGGAATAGTATTTTGGAGAGAATGCAAAAGAAACTTGCTAGTTGGAAAGGTCAACTTCTTAGTAATGCTGGTAAACTCCAACTTCTTAAGGCCTCCCTTCAAGGAATTTCGGTCTACTTCCTCTCTCTCTTTAGGATTTCAGGCTCCATGGCTAAAAAGCTGGAGAGAATTCAAAGATCCTTTCTTTGGACGGGAATGGAGGAGAAGAAAAGACTAGCCCTTATGAATCGGGACACTGTCTGTCACCCCAAATGTCAAGGGGGCATGGGGATCAGGAAGATTACTAATCTGAATAAAGCCCTTATTGCTAAGATTGGCTGGAGTTTGGTGTAGGAAAAGGTTGAATGGTGCAAAATAATGAAGGCTAAATATCTTAATCAGAGACATTTTTTTAGAGCCTTGGACCTGGTTGGTCTCCCTCCTAGCTCTAAAATTTGGAACAATATTCTTAAGTGTAGGTCCCTCTTGAAGGAAGGGGTTAGATGGCAAATTGGAAATGGGAGATCAATTAGGTTATGGGAGGACAGCTGGATTGGGATCAAACCCCTTGCTAGCAGTCATTTTAATATATTGAGGGAGCATGCTAAAGATCTCATTGGTACTTATATTACTAGTTATACTTCACCTAGAGCTAAATGGAAAATTCTTAAGTTGTCTTTCTTACATTGGCCGAACCTTTTGCCAAAGGTTGCGGAGCTCCAAGAGCTTCTGAATATGGTTAGACTCCCTTTATTTCCCAAGGAGGACATGATTTTTTGGACAAAGAACCACTCAGGGGAGTTCACTGTTAAGTTTCCTTACCAACTACTTCTTAAGTTTGACGATGATGAGCAGTGTTGGAAGAAGGTGTGGATTCATCAGCTCATCCCCAAAATAAATTTCTTTTGGTGGACTTCCATCCATGGGAAAATTTTAACTATTGATAACCTTGTTAAGAGGGGCTTTCAATTCCCTAATTGGTGTACTCTTTGCAGAAGGGAAGAAGAAACTATCTCCCATCTTTTTATTCACTGCTAGTTTGTTGCCCAGGTCTAGCAGAATGTTTTACAAAGGTTGAACATCTCTTGGGTCTTTGATAGAGATATTCACCAATTCATCTTAAATTGGAAATGCCCCTCCAAACATCTATTAATTAGACTACTCTGGCAACTTATTCCACCTCACATTTGCTGGTGTCTGTGGAAAGAAAGGAATAAGATTTTTAGAGAAATGGTGAACAATGTGGAAGGTTTGTTGATAATCCTTAATAAGCTTCTCCTGGATAACATTTTGACCTGCAAATGGAAGACACCTAATAATCCCCCGACTGCTTGGGATAGAAGCATAGCTACTATTTGGAAATTACCTAGCGAGTTCTAGAGATTTGATAATTCCAAAGTGATCATTAGGAAGCATACTAGATGGAGAACCCCTAAGTCGCCCTGGGTTAAGCTTAATTTTGATGGGGCGGCTAGGGGAGGTATGGCAACCAGAGGGGGTATTATCAGGGATCATACCAGCTGCCTGGTGGCTGCCTATGTTGGGAAATTGAAAGATCACACTAGCAATCAGGCTGAAGGCATGGCTCTCTTTTGGGGTCTTAGAATTGCGCTGTCACTCGGCATCAAGACCATGGAAATTGAAGGCGACTCTATGCTAATTGTGGAAGCCACTAAAGGAAATATGAAGGCGGGGTGGTCTTTAAAAAGTATTGTGGAGGACATTTACTCCCTCCTAAATGGTCTTCAAGACTTTTCTATCCAGCATGTCTATAGTGAGGGGAATGTGACTGCTGACAGTTTGGCGGTGGTGGGTCTTGATATTGAAGGGCTACGGTGCTGGCGAAAAGTTTATTTTTTTCCCCCCTCGGCTCTGGTGTGTTTAAGGGAAGATCTCAAACATTTAAATGTTGAGCCCTAGAAGGTGCTTACTTATTTTAGAAGGGCTCCTACTAACTTTGGTTAGTATTTCTGGCGGGAGCATGGTTTTGAATAATTGGCTGTCTAGTGAAGTGATGGATATCATGTGTTTGTCCGTCGGTATGTATGGCCTCTTTTGGGACGATGGTAAGGAAAATCTTTCTACCCCTACTGGCCGATGGAGTCATCATTTTTTGAACTCCCTAAATTTTCGTGCTGAGCTTCATAAGTTAGCGGATTTTATTAGATTTTTTGAGTTGGCTAAGTATTACGCCGATATCATGCCCTTACGTGCCTGGGGTGATTCATACAAGGGAAATGCTACCTTTGCATGGGATGAGAGCTGTGGCATTTATTGCCTTCATTTTTTACTTTTCTGGTCACTTTTCACCAGCCTTTTCCCTTTCGAGGCTTCTAGAATTGGTTGCCAACTCTTGTGCCCTGGTTATCTCCTTCCTGTTATGGTGATAGGCGACTTCTGTGTGGGCTCTATGGGTGGGAATAGAGTGCGTGTGGAGCCGGACAGGTGTGACGAGTGGAAGGCGGATGCCACTGTTTAGCACATTTGCAAAGAGGGCGGCATTGCCCAGTACATGGATACCATGACTGGACACAATGAGGGCCTGTCAAGTAAGTTTGTCACCTCTTGGAATGATGGTAGGGTTACCATCGGTGGAATTTCCTTTGAAGTTTCTGAGGAGGTTATTGCTAGAGTCACGGGGCTTCTGAATAGTGGTCGAACCTAGAAGATAACCACGAAGGTGCCTGACCAGATTAGTCTTAACCAGTTCTTTTGTGGTGAGGAGAAACTAGTCAAGCTACGGGGTGGCTATGACCGTGAGGCACTCCTGGAGCCGTGGGATAGAGTTTGTATGGTGATCATGAAGTACTTCACGCTGGAAGGAAGGTATGGGGTTTACTACTATTACCACTTTAATTTCCTCAACCACCTTAGGAATCACCAGCATATCTCCATTCCTTTTTTCATGTTTCATTCTCTGGATAGCACTGTGGCGGAGTTTAATGAAGCCTCATTTTCTGGAAAGAATTGTACTATCTTGCACCAAGGCCTTATGTCTAGGCTTTATCATTTTCACATGGCCTTTTTCCCTATCTGACCTATCACTGTGCAAGAAGTCCCCTGTCTTCCCGCTCTTGATGAAACCCTGGTTTCCTCTACTCCCCCCTCTGCCAACATTCTGGATGTGTCGGGCTCGAGCAAGAAAAAATGCCTAAAAAATCTTGCCTTGAAAGCCCTTCCCCATGGCACGTCCCCTGCGAAGGGTCCGGGGGAAAAGGGTAAAGGAAAAAAGCGTCTTGCCCCTACCCCGAGACCTAAGGCCAAAGCCTCTACGAAAACTAAATTTTGCCTCCATTAAATTAATTCTGACATCAAGATCACTGAAGAAGCTAATACCCCCCGTAGATCTAATAGACTGGTCTTTAAGCATGACAAGGTGGGAAGTCTTAAGGAGGCTTCAGATTCGGATAATGAAAATGGGAGTGATAGCAGAAGCCAGGAGAATAAGGTGGTGGGAGGGGAGGACCAGTCTGTTTCAGCGAGTATCACCTCCCACGTGTCTAAAAGATTGAAGAAGGGCCCTACCAGTGTTAATGTGAAGGAAATTAAACCTCGAGCCTCTAATACGGCTGAGGGAAACGCCCCCTTGAAAGAAGATTACAATAAAAAAGAACAGGCTTGGGACGAAGTTGGCAAGCTGAAAGGGAGAATTGAGACGCTGGAAAAAAAGGTTCAGGAGGTGTCTCACTTTGCCCTAAAGGTCATGCACAGGTCGACGACTAGTTTATACTTGCTGCAGAAGGACAAGTCCGCGGACGATGGCGAGGAAGACGCTGGCTTTAAGGAGCTACTCAAGTTCCTCACGGTGGATTGAGCGACTACTATTCAGGACAAACCATGCATGGAGGAAAAAAATTAGGCTTTTGGCTCTTTATGTTTTTTGATAGATTCTCTATGACTTTTAGTATGTATATGTTGTTTTTTAATTGGTTTGACCCCTGGGGGTCTTTGGACTCGACTGCTCTGTATCATGCCTCCATGATGGACTCTGTTTATCTTGTGTTTATTGTTGTTTTAGGTTTTTGATATGACTTGTTGTGGGTGATGGCTTGGTTCTCTCTGTTGTCACTGTGTTGTTAATGTGTTTGCTTTGGATGGCCTTTGGTGCCTTATATTGATGGGACAACACCCTTGTTTTTGCTGCTTTTTATATCAAAAACAAACTGATTGATGATAGAAATATTTTAAAGAAATAAAAATAATTATAAAGTTAATTTTATCAATGCAAAAAATATTTTTATATTAATTTACTTTGTCACATAAAAAATGACTAATTTAATAAATTAAATACATTGGATTAGACATGTACTTTTAAAAAATATATATTATAGTGACTATTCTCAACATAAATCAATAGAAAGAAAGATAAAGATAAATGGCATGTTAACAATTATTCAAAATACAAAATTACATATAGACTATATAATTGTTGCTCAAATTTTTTAGTTCTATTTGCTCATTGGCTAAACTAATAAAAGAAATTGAATGCATTAAATGCATTAAAAATAGATTAATTATTTGTCAATAGTGGCATGGTGTGGTGGTTGAGTTATTGTGATGTTATTCTTGCCATCAAGATTCAAACCCAAGATCAATAGAGTATTATTAGACTTCATTTGTTCCATGTGGACGTGACTTGAGGCAAGTAAATCAAAATATAAATTGGATTTTCATGGAGGTATTAAATCATTATACTTATTTTCCATCCTCTCTCATGCTAGATCATTGCAATCATAACAATATTCATGAAGCATTTATCAAAAGTAGACTTTGATTGATGCACATAAAATAACATTTACTTCTTCATCATCATCTAGGCCATCTACATGGTTGCTTGTAGTTTAATAATATTTTGGATGATTGTAAAGTCAATCTTTCTAGGTGTTGACCTAAGAAGAATCTAAAGAACAAAATCACATGTTATATAATCAAATCCACAACTCATAGCTAGCAAGGTAAACCTTATTGCTTTATGAACATCATTTAAGCTGCAATGCTCTCCATTTCATTCCATTTTTTAACATGGATTGTGCACAACACCATCGCAAAGTCCTGGATTGCCTTTACAATTGTAGCCCATAATATAGCATGCAACAAAAAAAAGTCAAATCCAAGTTAGGTGGATACTAATGGATAGGTTTTTTCATACATTATGAGAAGTAATGAAATGAAAAAAATAAAAAAATACCTATCATATCTAAATCTTGAGAACGATCCTCTTGTTGGAACAAGGCCATTGAGGTGGTTGTTAAAATATATCTAAAAAATTGAGCTGTAAAAAACAAGAAACATAATACTAAGCTACAAATAGAGCATAATATATATCATATATCTACAGAAAGTGAAGCACCAAAATACCTTAAATCGTGTACCAATGGAAGAAAAATATGGAGACTTTGAAGACTCCTTTGGGAGTGGAGGAAAAATTCCTGCAAGAAAAGGGAATTTTGAAGCATTCAAGAAGTGTTGATGCTTTGCTACTATGTAATCCTTGTTCTTATAAAGGAATTGAACTGCCTAATATGTAACTTGTTCCAACATTAAAAGTAGATACTTTAATAACTGGAAATTATAGAAAGCACAAAATGATTTAATCAAATGATAAGGGCCGAAGGCAACATTAAACTTACATCAGTAGCATAATGAGCAATAGTGAAGCCAATTCAAGAATTTCTTGGCTTGCTAGAATGCTTGATTTTCACAAATGTTGAGTAAAGCTTTTGTGGAAAAGTTTTGTGTGTTGATTTTGGAAACATACTGCAAAAGCAAAAAACATTTTGTAGTCAACATCCCATAAAAACGCTTGCAAGGTTAATAACTGCAAAAAGAACATCAAAAAGTCACATATTGTGGTTGGTTAATGAACAAAAACTATTGAACTCGATTAGGAATTCTTTGCAACGTGGTCTTCGGCTCTACCATTTGCATGGTCATTCTATGCCATGTGGGGGGGGGGTGATGTCCTCCCCCATGTTGGTTCTTCACCCCATGGTTGTCCTCTTTTTTCGTTTCGTGTGCTTTTCCTTTCTTCTTTTCAATTCTATTTTCTAACCCTTACTTTCTTGTGTAGTTCTTTTGGTCTAGCAGCCCTGCGCTCAACCTGGTGCCTCAGCCCTACGGGGCTTTGATGGATGGGGGCTCGGGCTCCCCCACCCAACAGGTAAGTTTCAACCGCCCTCCTTCTGTTGAAGATGCTTCACAACCAAAGTCTTTTAAGGATGCGGTTGCTGGTGGCGGGGTTTCCATTCCAGAAAATGCCTCTTTTGCTGTAAACGGTGAGGTGGGTGCCAACGGTGGGCGTGGTGAAGATGGTAAGCCCCTCAACACCCTTTATTTTTCTAGACTCGTCCCTAATCTGGAAATGAAATACGTAATAAAAAATGAGAGAAATAGGCTTAAGGATATAACTATTTTATTTTCTGCAATTGACATTAATAAAATACCCAAAAGAAAGTATATCGATTCGTGGTTTTCTAGTGTTTGGATGGAAAAATTTGGCATTCAACTTTCATATTGTAGGCTACTCTAGCGAGGTCTTTTTGTAATTTTCCTTAGAAATAAGGAAATGCAGGAAAAATCCCTAACTAAATCCTTCTGGAACATTGGGGTTGTGTGTTTTGAGCGATGGCATGGTCCCCATCTGCCATTGCTGATGAAATCATGGCTCTTTCATGCCCAAGGTGGGTAGTGGTTAAAAACCTACCCCAAGACATCTAGAAGCTTGTCCCGGTGGTCGTGGCTCCCTTTGGCTCTGTAATAAGGGTCAACGAAGCAAAGGCTTCCCTCCTGCATCTGGATGCTCGTGCTCTTGTTTCTCTTAGCCTTGGCATTGAGTTGCCTCTAGGTATCATTATTGAGGATGAGGATAAAGACATTTTTTGCCCCCTGGAAGTGCTTGGCAGCATCAACGCGTGCTACCTTTGCCGCAAAGAAGGACACATCTAGGAGAATTTCCCTCTCATAAATAAAAATCTTAACCCAAGCAAAAATTCCCTTGTGGATAACCTCAACCCTGACTCTTCCACTCCTAATTTGTCTCTTGCCTCCAGCCCAACCGCCAACCCCACTTAGGATATTCACTCTGTCTCGAACTCTCCACCTCGTAGCGCTGGCTCTTCGGTTTGGACTCAGGGCAAGTCCCCTACCTCTAGATCCTCTCACCATTTGAACAAGTTCCCTGGTAGTCTCCCCACCAAAAATTATTTTGAAGCCTTGGTTGGTGAGGAAATTGAGGCCTATGAAGATAATGAATTTTCTAAAGGGCTCGATGGTTTCGATCTTCTTGCAGCTTTGGAACACCTGGCTAGTCTCTCCCCCCTGCCCCCTCCGCCTAGCTGGAACAAAGAACAACTAGGTAAATTGAATGCCCAACAAATTTCCTTAAGGAAAATTAGGCAGAGAATCCAAGATAACCATCTTGTAGGTGAAAATGATAGATTGAAAAATAATAATCAGAGCAGCCTAATGCAAATGAAGGTAGTTGATGGTAAAACGACTCTGGAAAAAATGGGAAGTGGTGTCACCCAACAGGGTGGAACTCATTTGAGTGGAAACCTTAGGACCGAGGGACTATACAAGGACCCTACCATCGCCATATTTGGAAAGAATGATGGGCTGGTCCCAAACGTGCTTAAGGAGACAATAGTCTCATCAAACTTCTTGGAATCCACTAGGGTTTCTACTCAAATGGGTGACATCCTTGGTGGGGGTCAACCTAACCTTAAATCTACAACTAAAGTTGGTACTATCTGTGATTGTCAACCTATTAGTAAAAAACAAACCCAAGAGACCCCCAACCATCTTGTTCTAAAAGGGAGAGAGGAGCTTGTGCCCTCTTTGACTAGTGAAGACCTCAACAACAAACTTGTCACTGCTAACATGATTACCTATAACAGTCCTGATTCAACCAATGAAGGAGGGGAAGATATCGATGAGAATATCACAAAAGGGTGGGAAGGAAAGGTCATAAGACCAAGGAAAGGTTCAGGTAGACCTAGAAAGAATGGGGATCCACTGACTGGTAAGAAGACTATCCAGAATAAGAGAAAGAAGACAAGTCTGGTCATCCAATCCCCCATAGCTAAGAAACCAGAAATGGATGATAAGTTACCTAAATGTTTTGAAATTTTCAAGAGTATCCAAGAGGAAACTCCCATGATAATGGAGCATGAATCTTAACATCATCTCCTAGAACATCCGTGGGTTGGAATCCTTGGATAGGAAATATAGTATCAAAAGATTTATGAATATGGAACCTAAGAGAGACATTGTCGTCCTGCAAGAAACTAAATCAATTGGCTTCACACTAGAAGTAAACTTGAAATTCATCTGGAAAGAAGCCTGCCAGTTCTCCACCAAACATGAAAAGGGGAGGGGTGGAACTTCCATTCTCCTCTCTAACAAGTGGAAACACCATGTCACCAATAATGGATCCTCCCCCTGTAACAGGGTGGTGTGGATCATCTTGGAGAAAGAAGGGAGTAGTATTGTAATCTATTTGGTTTACGCCCCTAATGATCACAGGGAGAGGACCCAAATTTGGAAATGGATGGTAGCGCAGCTAACTCAAGTCCCCTGGGTAGTTGGTGGAGACTTCAACATGGTTGAGTAGCTTGAAGATAAGTGGGGCAGTGTCGATGCCTCATGGAAAGGGGCTGAGAGACACTATTGGCAAAGGTTGAAACACAAATTGAACCTAATGGACTCCTTGGAAAATGGAAAAAAGGACTATAAGGGGATTTGGTTCATGTGGTGCAATGCACATAAGGGAAAGAAGAGGATCTACTACCACTTAGATAGGCTCTATGTGAATAAGGATGAGGTGAGTTTTGTCCTAGATGACTCGAGGAAACAAATCAGTGTTCGCCCATTCACCCTATCCAACCACCACCCGATAAAAGCCTGCTTATGCACAAGAAAGATTGTAGGGGTGGAAGGGACTAAAAGGGGGAAGTTCATCCTCAACACACATCTGCTACAGGATGTTGACTACAAGGATGGAATTGTCTCCATTAGGGAGATTAACAAGTGGATGTTGAAAGGGGAAAGTGCTATCTCAAGATGGGAGCATAACGTAGAAACCTGGAAAAAGTTCCTTCAAGTCATTGGGAGAAAATGTGCCAAGGATTTGAGGCGAGAGGAGAATAAACTACAAGAAGAGTTAGTACTTGCAGAGGCCAAGGTTTAGGAAACGCTAGATAGCCTAGTGCTTAATGAGGAGTTGATTTGGTGCAAGGATAATCTCAAAAATCTTCAAGCTAAGAAAACTAAAGGTCTGAAGGTCAGATCCAAAATAAATTGGCTATGCCACGGGGACAAAGGCTCAAATCTCTTCTTCGAATCCATTAGAGAAAAGAGTCATAAGGGGTAGATTAGCCAAATTTGGGAGGAGGGGGAGCTCTTCACCTCTCAGGAGGAAATCCTAAAACAATTCCATAGCTTCTACAAAAAGCTTTTTACCTCAGAAAGTAATGAGGAGACCAACAAGAATGCTAGGGAATGTATCAAAATTATCATTCCCAAGAAGATTGGGCAAGACTGTGCTTCCAAACTGGTGGTTGCCATCACCAAGGAGGAAATTGTGAAGGCCATCAACTCCATGAATAATGGAAAATCACCTAGCTGCGATGGGCTCCCAGTGGAATTCTTCAAGGAATTTAAAGAATGGATAAGTGAAGACCTATTGCAGGTGTATCAAGAGGCCTTGGAGAAAGGATCACTAGGAAAGAACATAAACAAAGGTATCATCAAACTGCTCCCAAAAGGGGGAACAAAAATTTTAATAAAAAATTGGAGGCTCATAACACTACTAAATGTTTCTTACAAGATTTTGGAAAAAATCCTTGCACTAAGATTGGTTGATATCCTCCCCAAGTTTGTAAATAGTACTCAAACTGGCTTTATTAAAGGAAGGTATATCCCGGAGAACTTGATCACAAGTTGGGAAGCCATGGAATGGTCAAAGCAGTTAGGTCATAGCTCAACTATGCTACTATTGGACTTTGAAAAATCCTATGATAGAGTAGAATGGTCATTTCTAAGGATGACTCTGGAAGCGTTTGGGTTTCCTAAGGAATTTTTCAAGGTAGTGGACGTCCTTCTATGTGATGCCACTGCACAAGTGGATGTCAACGGTGTTCTATCAAAAGAGATCAAACTTGGCAGATCCATTAGACAAGGTTGCCCCTTGGCCCCTGCACTTTTTGTGATTGCCTCTGATGCTTTACACTATATGCTCAAAGACACAACAACTTCACCCAAGGTCCAAGGGATAATCTTGCTAGACCAAAATGAACTAATCAACATCCAATTTGCAGATGACACCGCTATTTTCATTGAGCTAGATGAAAAGAACTTGGAGACCCTTTTGGGGAAATTGGAGTTATTTTGCTTGGCCGCTGGTGCCAAAGTAGCCATTGTCAAATCTTGCTTTCTTAACTGGGATGAGACCCCCCTAGTTGGCTTCAGAAGTACAAGTTTCAATGGGGGGCCCAAAAAAACTAGTGAGATATCTTGGGATACCTTTTGTAGTTAGCCCCAATCTAAAAGAGATGTGGCTCTGGATCAGCTCAAAGATTGACAAAAAACTGGAAAATTGGAATAGATAATATCTGTCTTTTGTAGGGAGATTCCAAGTTTTCCAAAAGATTCTATCCTCCTATAGCATCTACTTCACTTCAGTATGGCTCTTCTGTAGCTATCATGTGTTCGAAATTCAAAAAAAGATTAGAGCCTTTCTATGGTCAGATGGCAAAGGCAAGAAGAAAAGGCATGCAGTAAGGTGGGATTGGTGTTGCATTGAAAAAATGAGTGGGGGTTGGGGTTAAAAGATCTTAGATCCGAAGGCATTTCCCTGGCTGCAAAGTGGATTGCGAAGGCTACTTCTAGTGGGGAATCATGGAAGGTCCTGGTCAGAAATAACATCCTCCATGCTTCCCCCAAATAGGATAAATCTTGGAATAACCTACCCCTTTGTGATATTCTGATTGGTAAACACCCCATGAAAACGATTGGATCCCTTGTGTTCAAAAGTTTATGGAAGGCCTAGGAATTGGTGAAACATCAAGTTGGGTTTAAAAACTGCAATATCACCATCAATATTGATCTCAGATTCCATACATCCTGCTCCCCATGGTGGAATTTAGAGCATAATAGTAAGCCCTTGGCACTGCTACAAGGGTGATCGGCCAAAAAGTGGAACCTAGCCGGTGTTCAAACCTTCAAAAACCTCCTAGAAAATGGGAAAATTAAACCTCTAAACAAGTTGGTTGAGGAGTTTCAGTTAGGTAACTTTAATGCTAGAAGTTACAATACCCTCTTGGACACTTGCAAAAATGCTTCTTTTCCTTTGAATTTTGTTGATAGTGAGGTAGTTTTTGATGTAATTTCTGATGAATTGGTTTGGAAAGATGGTTCCTTGTTACATGAAATTAAAACTAAAAGTGTTTATAAAGAACTTACTAATACCAATGTTGTTGGGGACCATGTTAATGCTTGCTAGAATATTAATCTAACTGACGCTAATTGGAAAAAAGTGATCTCATCTATATGGCAGAATATTAATGAGCCAAAGAAGGCCTGTTTTAGGTGGCAACTGCTGCTACAGGAAATATCTTATAAGACTAATCACAATGAAGTGAATATGTGCAGTATTTGCAGGACACCTAAAACAATAATGCATATTTTCTTTGAGTGTTTCTACGCCAAAGAGGTTTGGAATATATTTTGTAATGAAATTCTCATATGGAATGAATATGGACAGATTAATTGGTATGAAATAATGTTTATTTTTAGAAAATTCAAAAAGATTATAAAATATTTTGGGATATTCTTACAACTGAAATTATTTGGTACCTATGGAAGGTTAGGAATGAGGAAAAATTCCAAGGGGGTAAGAGAGGGCTTACTGAGTCAAATAAGAGACTCACATATCGTACTGTTGCTTTGCAGGTAAATGCGGCTTTAGAGATATCGTTGACAAAAGTCATGAGATTGATCACAAACGGTGGTAGGATGGCAAACAAACCTAAAGCTAAGTTCGGGCACAATCTGGACCATTCTGAAAACTTTCTAAGGGCTCTAAAGGAATTCCAATGGGTCTTCAATGAAGTTGTAGGAGATGTCGGTGAAGCTAGGAACCAACCAAGGGTGATATATGATGTTGCTGCTCCCTAGGTTACAAAAAATGCTTTCATGGCATTTCCTAATACTCAAGAGGCGGAAAACACTAACCCTTAATCTGTCCCTGTCATTTCCTAAATGTATATTGATGCTAATATGCTATAGCTTCTCATATGTTATAGTCTGAAAATGATGTCCATGTTCCTATTGCAACGTTGAATACAAACTATAATACTCAAACATATGTGAAATAAGCTGACACGCTTAACCTATGTTGCTATGTAAATCGTTACTCTATTATCACTACAAAAAAAAGTCACATAATGTCACCTCTACAACCAATTCAAATTAGTGTTTCTGAAAAGATACTTATTCTTGAAGCAAAGCCCGACCCTGTTCAACAAACACATCCAACATCAACAAAGGTCTAGTTGATTGATTGATTCATCTTTTTTATGAAGATATTCTATAAAAAAAGTAATTAAATTTACAATTGATTCATTTTTTTTCTGGGAATATAATTGGTTGTGAAATAATAAGTAATATAGAGTTTGAGTAGAGAAGGAAGTGTTATACATACATGTAGTTGATGTTGAGAAGGCAACCAATCTTGCACCTTCCATGTATCACCTTATCTTTTTCCATTGCAACTTGTATTGGACAAAGATGTTGGAAATGTTGTTTAGAGAATATGTTTTATTTTGCTTAGTGTCCACTTGCATACTGAAAAGGTTTGAATGAGTTAGTGAAGGGGAAAATATTTTGTAAAGGCATAAAGTGTTAACTGCGTAGTGTATGTAGGGAAATTTGGGAGCGCAACTAGTGAAAACTCCATACAGTAGTGCCTTCGGTAACTTTCATTTCAATTAGGTTACCTCAAAGACACAGACAACTATGTCCAAATGTGGAACAGACACAGTTTATTTGCTACATTGATCCATCTAAGAGAAACATATGTAGATTCAACAACAAACATTAATAGATTCTACTACATGAACCAACAGACATGAAAGATGAAACAAAAAACCAGAACACAAAGATTTACGTGGGGAAAATCATTTCGGATAAAAAACCCCACACTCCAAAGATCGAGCCATTGTATTATTCAGCAACAGAACGATTACAATACAATTTTAGGCTCTTAGCCTTTTCAGAGATTACATCTTGTTCATTTGGATACAACTGGTAACATACTATCCTTGAGAGATCAAACATGGCATTCATTATTAGGAGAGATTCCAGTAGCATAACTATGCCTCTCTCACTCTATGCCTCGGCCTCATGGCTTCGACCTGTCAGCCAACCACTCGCCCTTTCTCTATCGATCTCTCTCTGGCTCTCGACTCTTTAGCATCACCTATTACGGCCTCATGACTTTGGCCTTCTAGTCAGCCACTTGGCCTTTACATCTGTTCCCTCTTTTTTTCCTCTCTTCAGCTTCAGCTCTATGAAATGGTTTGTTTCCAACTGTCGGATCACAACTGTCGAATCATCCAGCTCAGAAACGATTCACATTCTGCTTTCTCTGATTTGTCCATATCTCACCACATCAGACAATCTTCACTCGGTCAACAGCGATCAACTTGTGTCGCATGTCGGTGAGACACTAGAAGTGTCTCCCCGATGCCACAAGACCCGATTACATGTTGTCACCAAGAGTCGTCTCCATTGGCAAGAGGTTCTACCGATATCCACAAGTCATACCGATTTCAGCATTCTCATCGGCGAGACAATCGCCTTCAATGAGACATCACACCGAGCTCATAAGTCATTCTGAAGTGTTCCTTAGTCGCCAAGACTTTAGTCATTTGCTGAGAGATCATATCGAGTCTTCAAGTCATGCCGAAACCCATTGTATTCTTATTGGCATCCATCTATCGAAAAGAGTCACCTTATCGGCATGATCGGCGAGGCCTCTCACCGACCTCCAGTTGAACTCATCCGCCAACGCTATCGCCAAGACATTCAACTATCGCCAAGAGGTTTCACCGAGGTCTTCAAGTCACATAGACGTGAATGTTCTCATCGACAAGACTATCATCTTTCACCGAGACCTCACACCGAGCTTCATGTTATACCAAACTCCTAACAATAGTCGCCAAGAGTTACACCGAAGTCAAGATTCCATCGGCAAGACAATTTCTCTTCGCCAAGACATCACCCCGCAGGTTCCAAGTCACCCCGATTCAATCTTGTCGGCCAGACTTACTACTTTCGCCAAGACTTCATACCGAAGCCTTTAAGTCATATTGATGTGTTCCATTGTCAGTGATACTTCTGATATTCGATGAGACATCATATCGAAACAATACGTTACACCGATGACCCCTAACACTGTCGCCGAGACATCTCCCGGTCGCCAAGAGATCATGCCGATACGAACAAGTCATACCGATTTCTTCATCGGCCAGACAGACCGAAGGTCATGTTGATATCGGCAAGACTTCCTATCGTCACCGAGACTCTTGAGTTAGCCCGGGTGTATACCGTCGGTGAGACATTCCTCAGTCACCAAGAGATCTTCCTGAGAGTTCAAGTCACCCCGAACCAACTTATCGGTGAGACTTCTCCCAGTCGCCATGACTTCCTGCTGAATCCATTTGTTATCCCGAAGACTCAAAGTAGCCATGAGTCTCCCCAAAGCCCGATAACAAGCCCTTATGTCACCGAGACATTCCACTCGGTAGGAGATTACAGCGAAGGCCACAAGTCACAACGACTAAGCTTTCTCAGAGGTTTCAGCCTGTGAGATTGAGGCATATTTTCCAATAGTGTAAAGTAATTTGAAATTTAATGTGAAAGAGATTGGTTTGGCAAGTGTATACCTTATTTTTTCATAGTGAGAGTAATTGTAAACGAGCCTCCTCTTTTTTCTAATAATTGTGTATGGATTGTTTTGCACTCTGGAGTACCACTCAAAGGAGAACATTGGTTGAATACGAAGTCCATTTAATGATTTTACTCTTGATATAGCTGTAAATGTTAGTCCTTGTCTTTCTATTTTACCAATATCAATTGTTGCTCTTTGTAGGGTGAGGCCTTGGGATTTATTTATAGTAATTTCCCATGCCATTGTTAATGGAATTTTCCTATGATTACCTAGTGATATAGGTATTATAGGTATAGCCTTTGGATCATTTCGGTTCCATGGTGGCCTAGTGTAGTTATTGATTCTTACTACAACATACATTGGAACATCTAGTGATTTCAAGCCTAGATTGTAAACAATATCAACAACTTCCCCAAGGGATCCATTTACAAGTCCTGCTTGAGTCCATAAGTTTGTTGTTAGCATGATTTGTTGTCCTTTGCATAATAGGAGTTCTTTTTCAAGCTGGTTATCTTGAGCATCAATGTTTGATTTTTTTTTTGTGTTTGCTGCAATACTTATTGCAACTAGAAGGTTTAGTTGTTTTAGCATTTTTTTGTTGTGTAGTCTCACTAAGTAATTTGTTGCAAAAAGGTGAATGGAGTTGTCAAATTCTTGTTTTTTAGTAGTTGCAAGTAGTTTTTTTGTGCACGTCATTAACATCTCCCAATCTTGGTGTGTTGGTTTTGCATTGCGTAAGTTTTTTAATGTTTCACAAAATTATGTTTGAGTCTGATCGTCACCTTGTTGACGAAACATTGTTTGTAATGTAACAACTATAGTAAATTGTTCCCATAGCAGTTTGGCATTGGAGTGTGATGCGTAGATGGGTTTTTCCATGATAGGTGGTAGTTGTGCTAGGTCACCTATTAGAATTATAGATACACCACCAAAGCTGAGGTTTTGTGTTTGGGGAAATGCTTCACGTAGTCTACTATCTACATTTAATAGTAGCTTTGGGCCTATGAAACTCATTTCATCTATGAGGATGTACCTTATGTATTTCATTTCTTCTTGAAATGTTGTTAGTGTTTGTCCTTGCAATGGTTTCATTTATTTTATTGGAATCCTAAGCGTTGAATGTATGGTTGATGCACGTCTATTAAATGCAACAATTCTCGTGGGAGCTAAAGCAAGCAGTTGGCTCTTTTGTTGTGGTAGCTTACTTTGAAGTGCATTTCTTATGCAAGAAATAAGGTATGATTTTCCAGTTCTTGTAGTTCCTTGAATGATCATATGCAAGGGTTTTTTTAAGGATTAATCTTTGTAGTGGTTTGTAATTATTGTGAGCACTACTTTTTGTTTGGGTGATAATGTGTAATTTGGGACATCGAAGCTAATGGCCATGTTTTCATTTTGGGTGCAAATTTTATTCATCTTTATGAAGTCAATTGTAGTGGCATGTAAATCTGGGTGTACATGATGTTGATCCCATTCATTTTTGTTATCAAAAGCATGCCTACTGAGTATTTGGAGCTAATCTAGATTGACATTATTAGTAAGTCTCAATTGTGACAACAATTCCCATTCATTCAATTGTAATGTATCTGTTGTGTTTGCCTCATTACCACTATCTTCTTCCTCTTCATTATTTGTTTCCATGTCAATTGTACGATTAACGTGCATACATCATATGTGTTTGTATTCATTTGGGTCCAATTTGTTATTATTGTATCTTTAGTAAGGCCTATGCCTTTTCTATGTCACGAAAACTCTTATATAAGAGTAATTCACTCCAAAAAAATGTGTCAAAATGTTCTGAATCCTACTTTGGAATAGTATAGAACTTTGGGAAAACATTGACGATTGCTTTTTGTTTCCTCTCTTTCCATTTACATCCTTTGCGACATGAAGAATAGGAGAAGGATCTTGCAGATTCAAGTAATGTTATTGCCTCTAGTTGTGGCAGGCATTGCATATAAGAATGCAATTAGCTTGATTGGAGTTTGTTGTCATTTGTTGTTCTTGTGAAGTGGTGGAATACTTTTCAGCCAACATTCAATGACATAAATGATTAGTTATAGATGACAAGGGGCAATTTTTGGATTATATGACATTTTTCTTGTGCTCCAATATCACGTTCAACCACAAGCTCTGTCATGAATTTTTGGTATGTTGTTAAAGCTTCGTCTTCAAGTTTTTGATTTGTAGCTATTCTTGTAAGCATATTAACACAACTCTCTAATTTTTTCTCTGATTTTGATGCATACTTGGCAATGTATTTGAGAACAAGTGTTCGTGAGATGATAGGTTGGCAATCTATATTTGTTCTCCATATTGAAATCATTTCTCGGTTATGTATGTTTAATCTATCATCATTTCTTGTTGGTTCATATTTTTTTTTATCATCATTGTCACATGATAATTTAGAGATAATTTGTTCTTTCCATGGAGCTTTGTATTGACATTCTAATTTTTCCCCTTCTTACGTAGGCATGTTCCCTCGGTGCATTTTGTGTGCCTTTGGACATGATTAATTAACTCCTCGTAGTTGTCAGAGGGATTTTTACTAAGGATCTCAGTTGTGTTTAAAAAACATGGATCATCAAGTGGAGATCGATGTGTTGTGTTGTTTCCATGAGATATAGTATGAGGGTTCCAAGCAGTGACATATGTGTCAAAGAATTTTCTTACTCTTTCGACTTCTAAGTTATCTTTCCAATCAAGTTTGTCCATGTCTGGAGCATTTTCAAGCCAAAGGAATCCATGAACATGTGTGGTCCCTCGATGTTGCTATTCGTACCTATACCAATATTCTTTTGTATGGAGGAGCTTCTCAATGACCTCCTCACAAAATATTGTGAATCATTGATAAGATATAGGGATGTGGTATGGGGGTTATTGATTATTTTATCTGTGTGAATTTTATTTGATTGCATTGTAAATCTTATATCATTTGAGAGTAGTCGGTGTAAATTTGGCCATTTTGTATATGTTGCACTTAATGTGAAGAATAGAGTGGGTGAGCCTATTTGGTTGATCATATTTGTTAGCCCAGCATGACACTTTTTCCAATATGGTCTTGTCCCTCTCATGGTAGATTCAAAATGCATAAGTTGCTCAACTAACTATTTGTTAGGAAGATTTTTCAAGTGTGTATGAAGGTTTTCAATAGTGGCTAGTATGTTTTCTTCTGCTTTTTTTTAAGTAAAACCGTTGCAATTCCTTGGCTACGATGACACATCATAACGTTGGAGATAAAATATCGAAACCTTGGATGCCTTCCAAATCTTTGGTCATGGAATCTCATTATATGTAATGCATATTCATGCATTTTTACTTCTCTAATTCATGCTTGCGTTTGTAGTGCTTTTCCATCTAGAAAGAGTGTGGGAAATGCCATATCAAAGAGGCCTTCAATATTGTATTCATTTATTGGAGAAGAGCTTATTTCAGGCTAATCAATAGTGTTATTTGTTGGGTGTTCAATTTGTAGTGTTTGTTTAATGATTTCTAGCTCATGACGTCTCCCTAGTAGGATTACCATAAATGACGATGTTTATGTTGAAGCATCTTGATCATGTTGATCATTAGCGTTAGATTCGTTGTTTGGTACAACTATTTCTTCAACAAATTCTATGGTGTGAAGCATGTCTAAAATGTTTGTACTTGTTTTAGGGAGTTGTTCTAAGTAGGATGCATTTATTTCAACATCGCTATAGTGTGGGTCATATTTGATCTTGTATTGGAATGCATCTATAATATGACTCCTACTTACATATCAATCATAATAGTTTCCTTGTGTATGCAATCTTTGAACTATCAGGACATCTAGGTTTGTAATTCTATATGGAAGTATTTTGGCAATAATTTTTATGTCCTATGGGAAGCTAATTGTGTGGCCATTATATTTATATTTCCGCCCATGAGCATTGGTTACTTGTAATATTGGGTTTATTGTTGCTATGAGCATCTCTTCTACTTGAGTGAGCTTTTGCAACATAGGAGGTTGTTCTCCTGGGTCCATATTATTAAGTGATAAAAATCAATGAATTCCTTTCTCATTGAAACATCATTTATAAATACAATTATTGTTTGATGAATGAACAAGCATGCTAGGGTAGCGTTCCTTACATATAGTGCATGTTTGCAAGTTTGATAGAGCATCTATTTTGTGTTAATTTTTTTTTGATGTGTTCATGAAGTTACTATTGTTGTTCGTTGATGGTGTCATATCTGTTTCATTTGGTCTTTTTTTTTGTATATTTTGTAGGTGATAACGAGCACTAATTTCCTCTTTATGACAAGAATAGTACTCTCGACTTCTTTTACAACTTTGTATTCTTTGAAGTTCTATTTGATGGGGTTTAGTTTGACTTTTTATGTTTCTAGTGTCCATCATCTGTAATTCAAAATAGGAGGCATGATTAGTAATAGTAATGAGAAAAATACATGGACTAATACAAGAAAGTTGTATTTCTTTGTACATCTACATATCAAATGAAAAAATGAATGCAATTACAATAGTATATAATGAAGAAATGTAGCTGAGATGAATAAAATGTAAATGAAACATGCAATATTGAAAGAACTAATTTTGGATATTACATGACATAGATAGATATAGTTTGTAGGGCCACCTACAATGGCTCTAGTTTTATTATCTATGGAAGTGATGTCATAATTTTCTATCTAAATAAATGGAATTAGGAGATTTGAGTGTAGTTCATGGATCTCAATTATTTAGAAAAAGGAAAGTCCTCTATTTTTTACTTACTTCTATTTAGAAACAAGCTTAATCATAACCCTATACAACCCAAATATCTATTGCACTTGCAAGCTACAAACTTAACTAATTACTAATAGTAACAAGAAAAATAAATGCAATGAATTGTTACAATGAAGGAGGAAATAAGCTTAATGAAAAATAAAATTTTCTAAAAGAAATAGTTAAAAGTGACTAACTTGTTTTTGAGAGAATGAGGTTTAATTGTTAACAACCCTTTTCCCTTTTGCAACTCTTCAACAATAAAATGATGTGTTGCAAATGTAAGAAAAAATTGCCATCAAATTGACAAATAAACATTTCAAATGGAAATAGAATGTTCCCATCCAGTTGTCAAATCAATCTTTATTTGGAATTTATGTGTTAAGTGTGATTTTGGAGGCTTCTACCTGATATTTTGGAGATTTGTACCATTAAATGGAAGTTGGCTTACCATTAATTGGTAGTTGAAACTTGTTTTGCGATGAATTTCAAGAATTAAAGCTTTTGCAATTCATAACGTTAGAAAGAGATTTCCACATAAATTAAGATACAAACTTCAAAACATCATTTTTAGAACTAAAAATTTCTGAACTTTGAGATTCAAGCTTTCGCAATCCATTGGCTAAAGTGAAGACAAATTTAAATAAGTTATTTTTAACTAATGTTTGGTCCTATCTTAAAACTGTTCTTGTAAATAGTGTATAGTAATTTATTAGTATTTTCTAGATAGATGTATTGAAGATATTTGTACTACTCTACCGGCTAATGCATCAATTTATATAAGAAACATAGTAATGAAGTGATAAGACTATAATAATCTCAGAGACATGCAACTGACATTCCAAAAGGCAGATCCTCATAAAATGAAGCACAAAAATACATAAAATAAACAACAAGTGAACAAGAAACAATTAATGTGTATATATGAATCATAAGGAAGCCATCTTTGACTTTGACTGCTTATGCAAAATCCTGTAAATTGTATTAGAAGAGCTTCCTGACAAATTGGCCATTGTCCAGCTTGTGAAGCAGTACTGGGGATCCTATTTATTGCGCTTCTTTTTTGACCTTTTTCCATTAGCAAAGCAAGAATTTCCAATAACAACATAAAGAAGAACCTATAGAAAGCCAAGAAATCTAAGAAAAGAGATATAGCAAACCTACTTCCTCATACTTTCATAGCTCAAACAATAACTTCATAATATCAGTCTTGACCATGGATATGTGATCCATTGCAAGATCAGACTTTCCCAATTATAGCTATTCTTAAAGCAAATGGCATTTTTCCATGGTTGGGCTCATTCTCCAAACAAAGTATTTATATAATGATCACATTGTTTCTTGTTTTCAACTGAAAACATTTGCATGTCACCAGGCATGTTTAAGCTAGAACTATAAAGATATGTTATTTTTAACATTGGATGAATAATCACTTCTCCTTCAAGGGGCATTGTTTAAATTTTCAAAAAACAACGAAAGAATGCATTGTACTGAGCCAGTCTAGCAGAGTAAGAAAACAATCAATTAATGTGTATGCAACCTTTCTCTTACTTTACCCATGATGCCTAAACATGCAACCAAGATATGGCTTAGGAAGATGCTTCTGTTTATTTTTACTAATCCTAGTGAGTTCCCCCTTGATATGCATGGAATGTTTAGCAAGTCTTTTTTAAACTCCACATCATGGTGTGGGATGTTTGACATTTAAAAAATAATAGTAATAAAGGTTATTTATAAATATTTGAGGTATACATGTTATGAAAAATCTACACTTATGGTGAGACAATATATTTTGTGTCTATACATGTTTTTAGTTACACCTACAAGTTGAAAATCTATACATAAAAAATAATCTCTATTCTGTAGGAGAATGGACCAAATGATGAACATAATACAAGTTGAATCTGTTACAAACAATCCTAATAAAATAATAGGCTCAGTGAAAAAATCAAAATCAAAGTGAAATAAACTTGTGGCAAATAAGCTCATTAAAAAACTATCAACATGCTAGTAGTCACCATAGAAAAGATTAGCCAAACAAAAAATCTATGTTGCAACCCATGGAAATTAATTGCAAATACTATAGAGGCTATAATTTTCAGTATCAAATCTCAAAGGATTCTGTGCTATTCCATTAGTAATTCAATCCTAGAAAACAATGTTATATTCTTGAAATGCCAAGTTTAGTTCCAAAATCACATCAGAATATACAACATATTGATAAAGTTTGGTGTTAAAATTAGGCAGAATTGTTAATCACTCGCACAAGCCATTGTCCTACATAGCGGTTATCAACTAAAGGCTTAATCATTGTACCAACTGCTATTACCTAACTAACATCATGCTTTGAAATATAAAGGGTTCACAATAGATTTGCAAAAAACCTCTTCTAATGGTATTGGAAATTATTCCATCAAGATTTTAATTGGTACTATTATATGCAATTTATTTGGTCTGCTTTTATCAAATTTGGTCAGACTTTGTTACTTAAGTTCTTTGAAGCTGTGATATATAATATTGGTGCTACAAATGTTGATCTCTGAAGCACATACTCTGTACATTTTGTGAACTTTCCCACTATATATATGGTGGGAAGATCAAAAGATTACCAAAGAGGCTAAAAAAGATATGATTTGCTTCATTTTGATAAATTGTATATATATCATAAGAGCCTAAAATATATATTATTTGATTCAAAATGATAAATTATAATTGATCAATTATAATAGAGGCTAAAAAGGATATTATTTGCATCATTTTGATAAATCATATATATATATCATAAGAGCCTAAAATAGATATTATTTGATTCAAAATGATAAATTATAATTGATCAATTATAACAAACAACGATGATCTTTATTTGTACTTGCCTTGTGATATGTAATCACTCAAGATATTCTTAAGAAAATTCACCAACATAGAACTTAATGTTCAAAGTACTCTTGTCATTTCTATTATATCGAGTTCTAATCTTTAAGAGTAGCAAAAACAAATTGAAACTATGCTTCAATTAATAGGAATTCAAGTTGGAGCAATGAAAGTGGAACATACATAAAAAATAAAAAAATCTGCTACATAACAACACGCATCGACAACTTATTTTCCATTGTAATCATGGACCAAAGAGCATTTGTGGAGCAATAATGGCTCTAACTTGGATGGCCTTTTACACCCATCTTAATTTGCATACAGTTATGAAAGAGTATTAATTTTCCTCTTTAAAGCTTAAAATAAACAAGTCTATAGGGTTATCCCCAGTTGGAAAATATGGTACAAATTTTGTGTAATAGTGATAATAAGTAAATCATTTTAATCAACCAGATTTTTTCACACATCAAAGGTCAAATTAATCAAACAACAAAATCAACATAAATTCCTTTGTTACACAAGAAATCTAAAGCCTTCATTGGTCCCTCATAAAAGGAAAAACTTCACACTTTTGAAGTTTACATGAGGAAGAATAGAACATTAAAAAAAAGATTAAAACTGAGTAGCATAAATGCATCCCTGCAAAGCAACTCCATTCATCTTTAATCAAAATACACAAGGAAAAGGTCAAAATTGGTAAAGAAAAAATACAAAACACACAATTCAATGGACCAGTCCAAAAGAGTAAAAACTACAAGTTGTGATGTTGAAAAATTAAATTTAAGAAACATATAAGCAGTCTTTTTTTGAGGGTAATACACATGGTAAAAGTAAAAAGAACATAAGTTTTCTCTATGGTCTCCTTAAAAGAGGGGAATAAAAATAGTTTAGAACATAAAATTGAAGGACAAGTGAAATTAAAATAATTTTATAGTAGAAAATTAAATTCAATTAGTTATGTTTTATTTCGTTCAGACACTTACAAAAAAGGGTGAAGCATTTTTTATTCAAACTCTGTTTTATTTGATAAACATAACAGTAAAAGAATATTTACAAGCACAATAATATATACACTATTTCATAGAAAATAAGGAACGTATTCCTAGTTGTTCATATCATTGCACATCTCATGACAGTGGGAATAAGAATTGTATAAGGAGAACACTTCTTATTACATCTTCAGTACTTGTTTCTGCCTCATGATTAAATTGCAGTGTATATAGTTCTTGTGCAAACATACCCATGATTTTTGTTGCTATCTCATCAAATGCAACTACCCATATTATATCCATGTGATCCTCCAGTTTGACTTGAAGTATGTACCTATAATTGCAATCTCAAATGTTGCTGCACACTTTGAGCAATACCATTTATCTTCTTCATTTTGAATAACCCTTTTCTTACATTGTTTTCCATCTGATTGAAGAGGACAAGCTGGATAATAGAAGGAGTTAGATTTGATGAATAGTATTGTTGCCTTTGCAATGAATTGGATGGGTTGTATTATTTTTGCTGATTGTTCTCGAATATTTGCAATTTTCATCCTTGTGATAATAGGAGGCATATCATCAAGCTTTGTGGAGGAAGGTACAATATTAGCCCCATTTTGTGCATACCAAGTTTTAAGTTGTTTTGCTTCTTCTATATTAGGGTTGATGGATAGGTGTGTAGTTACAAAAGTGCTTATTACCTTTCCATTATAGTCAGAAACACATCCATTTTTAATAGCTAGAACAATGGTTTGTTCTGAGTGGTACATGTGTTGAAGTTTTGTGCCTTCTTTCTGAGTTGTTGGTCCCCATAAAGTTACATCTATAGTTGATGTAGACATATCTAATATCTTAATGCTCTGTCTCAAAACCTTTGTACCACCCGTCCTTATTGTAGAGATTGGATCTACGCAAACAACAATTCCAATAACATCAACAACTAAATTATTACTCTTACTCACAATTTCCTTGATAGGTGTGAAAGAGAATTGATGTTTTAGAATAGAGAGGTCATCTTCACAGAGTGTCACCTTTTATTCAACCATTAAGGTGATTTCTATTCCACTATTTAGCTTGTTGTAAAGCTTATTAGCAGATTTAATGGTCCCACCAGATAATGAATATATAGATCCAATATTAATGTTTGCATAATGAATATCTATAGCTTCATTGAAGCAAGTGACACGTGTTTCTATGTGTTCACTATCTATAATATCAAAGCTGAAAACTTGTCCACTTCCCTTTTGATTGGTGTATCGGTGGATTTCTTTTTTCATAGTTACATGGCCTTTGATAGTCCAACTTGTTTGAAAAGGGTTCAAACTTTTGATAGGATTGATGCTAATAGATACATCCTTCCTAGATTGAGATGGGTCTATGCCAAACAACATTTTTTTAGAGTTTGGGGTTGTTGGTGATACATGATAATCAAATGTATTTGTAGCATCGTTTTGTAGATGTTCCTCTTGCTCTGGAAATAGGAAGATAGGTTCACCAATGATGGCATGATCCATACATGCAAGATCTAGTTGTGAAATGACAATCTACCTATGTAATTGTAAGTAAAAATATAATTAGTAATAAATTGTAGAATTTGGAAATTTAATTATAAGGTATATAAATAGTATTGAACCTGCATACTAACCTTGAACTACAAATGATGGGACAATTGTATTTTGTTAGTTGTATTATAGATCCCTCATGAATTTTCTTAGAAGTTATATAGTGTTTGAACTTTTTTGGCAATGATGCTCTTTGTTTATGCTCTCCATTAGAAAGGTCTATTCTATATCGATTATTTCTCTCAGGACCACGACCAAAGTTTGAGGTAGCTAATACTTGGAGATGAGGATCCAAGCCTAGATTGCAATCGTTCATAAGCTTGATTGCATTTGTAGTCAATAATGTAGACATAGCTACAAACAACAAATAAATGTAAAATTAAGAATTAACAAAAAGAAAAGTAAAAAATGAAGTGTTAGAAATATTATTGTCAAAACAGAGACAATTAACAGAAAGAGCAAAACATACCTACAAATGCAAACACTATTGACAACCATACACTATTGTCAGCCATAGTTTGATTGTTTTGTAGTGAGTTTGAAGAATATATGATACTATTACAGTAAGATTCTATATTTTTAGGTTTGCAACATGGCGTCTCTAGCTATTTCAGTTTATGTCTATGATGACTAAAAGCACTGTTGTGAGGTTGGTGTACATGAAAATCTATTTATGATGAGTGAAAGAGGTGTTGAGAATGTTATTTGGTCCCTATGCATCATTATTTTGGTGGTCCAAAATACCCTATCAATTGTAATAATTCTCATAGGCTGGATAGAAGTAGGGCTGTATAAAATTTATTATTTTACAGAATGCTTATTTATGGAAAGGACTTATGATATTACACCATGTCAGTGATGACAACTATTATGATCAACACACTTGTCAGACCTATTGATTATGCACTGCAAGATGCTCTAGTATCTAGCCAACCCATTATAAGGGTTTAAAGTTGTCTTTCATTTTCCAATCCGTAGTTCACTTCTTCTCCCAAAGGGAGAGATTTTAAAGAAAGATTTGGAGAAACTCAAGTAGGGAAAGACTAATGATTATGAGGATCTATAGTTAAAAAGAAGAATAAACCTCTATATTGTAATATGACAGACTGGTTACAACCAGAACTCTATGAAAACACATTATCTTGGAGTTAGATCATTACGACATCTAAATATTGGTGGAACCTTTACTAGTGATGAATTTTTAATATTCAGGGGTTGTTTATTGTTGAACTTGAAGAGCTGTTAGTGTCATTATAACTTATAACATTATATAAATTCAGCTATGTATAGTTTCTTCAATTGACAAATATAGGCTACAACATCCACTTTTCTTGTTTTCAGTAGTTTTAAGCTACAAAATTTATGGTTATAATACATATGATAGATTACACATAAAGCTGACAAACAGATGGTCCATAAACACAAAGATGGTCCATAAAGCTTTATTTAGTGACTGATTATAAGAGAACCAAAATATTATGGACCATAAAGTTGACAAAGGTTAATGCTCTGGTTGTAATACACATGATATATTACACATAACTATAAAAAAAACACAGTCACTAAACACAAAACTCCAAGAGAACTCAAAACAATAATAGGCAAAATGAAGTCACTAAACAAAACAACAATAGCCAACCCTGAGGGCAGAAAAATATAAAGCCCCAGTAGGAGAAAAGTGGTGTTGAACACTAGAGAGTTGCCTATTAGTGTTCCAAATGAGGTTCTTATTATTATATGAGGTAATCACATTTTTTCCACACGATGTATTGAGGGAGTCAGATAAGATTCTGGTGTACCAATAAAGTATGTAAAGTTGCTTGATAGACATATTTAGAAGGACTTGACTTTGGCCCTTGAGATTATAAGAGAACCAAAATATTATGGACCATAAAGATGACAAAGGGTAATGCTTTGGTTGCAATACACGTCATAGATTACAAATTGTAGGATCACTTGCTTAAAAGTCGGTGCAATAGGAGATGTGAATATAACTTATTAATTTTCTTTATTAATAAGGTTACTTAAATAAAATTTAATGTTCTTGTTTGGATTACAATATGAAGAATATACAAAGTGATCCAAAACCCATAAAGTGGGTATTTCTATACATTCTATCATGGACGATGTAGCTTTGTCTAATTATGATCTAGTTGCTTTTTTGGCTTAAGAAGTTAAAGTTACAGGTTGAAGGCACCTCTTATTTCATAAAAAGACTATTTTGATTAATTCATTAAGACGAGCAAGTGGAAAATGATGATATTCTTGCTAGATTTGATGATGTATTCCTTTTTACTAAAGCACTTGTCTCTACATCTTTTAATATGTTTAGAGCCTATAAATGAGGAGAGAACTAATTTTGATAGATTAATGCCTAGTGACAGTTTTCTTTATTTTTGGGGGTATACTGAATGAAAGAATTGAAGGAGTGGCTATTGGTTCCCCTCCTCCTATGGTTTGAAATGACATCAAAACCTCTCATTTGGCTAGTTGTACCCAATGTTAACAACATTTAAAAAGGATAAAAGGAAAAATAAAAGGAGAGAGAAGTTGAGTACCTTTGATATGCATTATACCAAAAAAGAGTCTCCAACTTGGAAAACATATGAAAAGGAAAAATAAAAGGGGGAAGTTCAGTGTCTACAAGCCTAGGCAAAACATGACAAAAGTATAAAAAAGTGAATAAATTGGGGGTTTTGCAACATCATCTGAATTTTGGAACATCCATTGATCAAAGATTGGATGCCCATAGTTCATAAAATTAAGATCGGACGCCCATAGTTGATAAAATTAATAGAGTACTCCCCATTTTTAAAAAATAAGCCTACAATGTATTAACCAAAAGTAATAAATTTTATTTATGTATATCAACTATTTATATTCATTAATATTTGTAATAGGGTAGTTTGCACTTCATAAATGTCATTGATATCTATAAAAGGAGCTCCTGCTCCACCCTAATCCATGTTTCTTGTGATGATGGACCACTTGAGTGATCCTGAAATATTCTTAAAATTATAGGGCAATGTTATGTATTGAAATTATATTTCATTAAATTTACAAAAATGAATGAATGAATGGAAAACGAACTTGAAACTACATTATTCAATTAATCATATATTTTTATGATTTAGAAGAAAACCTGAACATTTTCTTCTAGAGAGTTGTGAGACGACTATCAAGTTCCTTTGAAAAGAATGAAACAACAAGTTTCTTGAAAGGTACCTAAAAAGAATACCAAATTATTTTTTTTGTAAATTAAATTTGTATGATTTGAATTTCTCTACTAACATCAATAAATTTAGAAAGAAAAAGGAATTCATTTAAGTAGGAAAAATAAATTATAATGAGTAGCACCACCGACACTTGCATGATTTGGATTTCTCTATGAGAAAGATGTAACTAATGCCTAACTGCCAAGGCTTACAATAAAGGAAAAATACACCAGTCCATAGATTTTCAAAGAGTATTGCATGTTTTAAAACTATTAACAGTCCATTTATTGCCTACTCTATTTTATACTTTCAATGTCAGGCTAAGTTGGCCCTATATGCCCTATCTATGGAATAAACTTGGATGTATACTTTAAAAATGAGATTGTCAGGGCCATATCTTGAAACATGAAATTATCACTAGGAGAAAGCATATACAGGTTCAATTAACATAGTTGTGACCCTTCCTCGGATCCCTTGCTTCATATCCATTATCGGGCGATGGTGGGATTTGAATTGAGGTATATCTAGAGTGGGATTTCCAATTTTTATATACATACTATTATTATTTGTAGTGTTGAGGCAGTTTTGTTTCAAGCTAGTTTTAGGTGATGGTGGGATTTGAACTAAGGTATATCTAGAGTGGGCTTCCCTTTTTTTATGGATATGGATATGGATATATTCTTTTGAGGTAGTTTTGTTTCAAGCTAGTTTCAGGTGATGGTGGGATTTGAACTAAGGATTATGGTGAGTGCAATGAAGTGAAGATTTTTAGGGAACTATGACAATCATGCATTCTTTAAGGGAAAAAATGACAAGAGGAAGATAAAATGACAAATTTCTTAAGGTAAACAACATTTAGTGTCCTTTACTGAGTTGTTCTTTAAGGGATGAATGTAACAGGAATTCAATGACATGAACAAGAATGCAACCACTATTTCTCTAAGTTTCATTAATAGAAAATAAATAGTCATCATGAATAGATTGCATTGGATTTGTTACATAGCTTACTTAGTATTGACCCCTGTTTATAGAATATGGAAAATACAGTCCAACAAATCAACGCCAAAGCAAATGGGAGGCAAGGCCAAATTGCAACCTAGACCAAAATAGCTTGAAATCATATTGGTGAAGACTTCTTACAAACTTATAGATATTGTTATAATTTATGAATCCTTCTCTTTAATTTCTAAAACAAGCCTATTAGCTGATTTGTATATAGAACAATATTTAATAAATTCTTATAATTATATTAGAAAAAGAAACATAATACTAAGCTACAAATAGAGTATGATATATATCATATATCTATAGAAAGTGAAGCACCAAAATACCTTAAATATATATCTATAAACAAATATAGAAAAACCTTTACGTTGAAGGGATTCCCTTATGGCTGCTACCTTCCCATATAGTTTTTATCTTCCATTAATTAATATTTTTCATAAGCAGTCTAATGAAAATAACTTAAGTTGGTGCCCATATACAATATATATATAACAGCCTGCCTGCGTCGAAATACTTCCCTTCTCTCTCTGCCATGCTCATTGGCTATGCATATCTAGCCTTCGGTTTCTAGATATCTCCAACATTTCCAAGCTTTGGTTGTGATTTATAGAGGAAGCTGCTGCAATGGGAAAGGTATTGTTGACATTCTGCTGCAATAATGTTTCCTTCAATCTCGAGGACTTGCATTAATCTAAAACAAATTTTCCAAGATAGATGTTTGATGTGCTATACTATATATGTACAATGTTTTTAACAGGAGAAAAAGGATGTATTGAAAGAGAACAAGGATAAGACTAAACCAATTCTATTGAAGGTTGATATGCATTGTCTAGGCTATGCTTGTAAAATTAAAAAGTCCATCTAGAGTTATAAAGGTTAGTTCTAAACTCTTTGTGCTCCTTTTATGTATTTCTTAGACATTATGTATTCAATTTTGGACTCATGATCTGTTTTGTGATTGTAGAGGTGAAAGATGTGAAGTTTGATATGAAGCTCAATACGGTGATTATGGAGGGTACTGTAGATCCTTTGAAGTTATGTGAGCGAGTGCAGAAGAAGAGTGGACAAAAAATAGAGCTCTTATCTCCATTTCCCAAGAAGGAGAACGTAGAGGAGAAAGAAAAGGTGGAAGATAATGGAAAACATAAAAATCCAGAGGTATTTATGTTTTATGTGACCTAAGTTTTGTGTTTGTTTGTTTATGATGGCCCTTTTAACTTTTTATGTGTAGTTGTTTGATATACATTTTGGAATGTTTTTTGTTCCTTCCTCAAATTCTTTCTCTTTGTGTGTCTATGTTGCAGCCAGTTGCAACAACTGTTGTGCTAAAGGTTTGGATGCACTATGAAGGTTGTGCTCAACAAGTAGAGAGGATTATTTTGAAAATGAAAGGTATAAGAATTATAGTGAAATTCACTAGAATGCATTTAAAAAACACCATTAATGCATGCTTTATCGTAATTTATTGTAATTTAGAGTTTTAAAGAATAAGTTGACTATAAAACCATTCAAGATTGAAAGGCTACCATTGTTCAGCATACTCAAAAGAGTGAGCAGATTTATGATGTATTCAGTATCTATTTGATAGAAATGTCAACTTTAGGAATCTGTAGATCTAGAGCATATTCCATGTAGAGCTGTAATTACACAACGATACTTTCTGGGAGTCATATATTGTGAAATTGGAAGTGAACCAAAGGGGACATGCATGGTGATACTAAAGTAATTGTACTGGAAACACAACCTAAAATTACCATCAATGAAGCCATTAATGAAAATTTTGTTGGATCAAAATCTCATCTGGTAGAGGCCATGGTCTATACTAATGAAGAAAAGAGCATTGTAGAACAAGCTATATCTATCAAACCTAAAGATTATATTGAAGTCGTGTATTGGCATATCTATCAAACCTGAAGATTATATTGAAGCCGTGTATTGGCATATTTGTCAAACCCGAAGATTATATTGAAGCTGTGTATTGGCATAAAGAAAATAAAGATAGATTACTACTTAAGGATTTTGGATATAAAACTTCTGCGCATTGAAAAGGGATAAACTTGCAAAATTTGTAATATCATTTTGCAAAGCCAATGCTAAGGAGGAAAGAGTCGGGTGAGGAAGATAGAACAATTGAAGGTCGCGTGTAAGATAACCAATTGCAGAACCCCTCTCTTGGTTTACAATAGGGAAAAGTTGAAGCCATGTATTAGCATAAAGGAGAAAGAAATTAAAGATAGATTACTACTTAAGGGAGGCGCATATGACAAAAATGACAAGAATGACAGACAAAGAAACCCATTTCCACTTTAGGTATGGGTGGATTACCTATTTTGAGCTAATGGAGCTCGTGCAAGAAAATGCCTCCATTCACTGCCTCTATTACTACTTTGATTTACTAACATATAAAAGCGAGATTCGATATAATGAAGGAGGTTAGAAGGTAGCAATAGAGGCAGTGAATGGAGCCCGTGCAAGAATGACAAAAAAAAACTAAAGAGGCATACCGTCAATCACAAATTAAGGAAAGAGCTTCACTAACCTCTCTCAAGCAGACAACCCTAATGTGCTCTCCTTCTCTGTTAATGCTACAACTATCTTCCAATCATCGTTGATTTTCTTGCAGAGGGTAAACAAGAATAATGCTTATTCAGAAAAATGTTGAGAACACAATGGAACGAAAGCTTTTAAAGAGCACAATGGTGGTGAGGTTACCACACTATTGGTGCGTTAACTGTAGTTTTTTTTGCATGGATATCCATTGGCGATGTTGTTAACAAGGTGTGTGAACTGCAGTTATGAAGTGCAAAATTCAGTGGGAATTCTCCAACAAAATTCCGATGCCCTGAGACAATTTCTCTCAGGCGTGAGACTTTTTTGATAGGCAAAGCCCACAATAAAGAGCCTATCGGCTAATAATTTTTTTGTATAGTTTGAAGGTTTTTTTTAATAAATATCAAAGTTATATTTTATATAAAATTATTATTTGAAGTCAAGAGTTTGATTATTTTATTTTATTTTGTAGCATTTTGCTAATTATTTATAAGTTATTTTAATTCAAATTTGATGTTTAAATCAATATTATAATTATTATATATTTCTATATTGTCTATTTTTAAAGTATATGATATTGTATAAAATCAAACATTAAATTAAATAGATTCTCAGTTAATTAGTATATTTCATCTTTGTAAGGCCCACCCTTTTATTCAATAGTAGCAAATACTTTAACTGTATCATGGGTATATTAATTAAGTAGATGTATTCAGTAATGATTTGGTAGTGATAGTTGTTCTTCTCATGAGAAAATCTAATTTGAATTCTAGTGCTTGAAGAATTTCTTATGCTGCACTTTCCTTTCATATGCATATGTAATCCAATTAGTGGTAGTTAATATGTATAATTACTTATTATAAGCAAACAACTCTTCTTCACCTAACATCTTGTTTACAATAGTAATGCTATAATGGTGAGTATAAATTTGAGATATTTAGTCAATAGATATAAACAATGAAAGGTGTATTTTTACCATTTCATATACCCTCTCATGACATGGCATGTACCATTAAAGGCTACTTATTATTGATCCTAGATTGTATTTAATGTTGTAAATGGCATGTGGAATATGATTAAGTTCGTTTTGCTTTGATTGTGTAACTATGATATACTAATGATTGTGATTGAGTGCATAGGAGAATGTTACCAAGTCCTCCTTTTCTTTCAAGCAATAATCTTTGATAATTGGAAGGTAATCTATAAGAGTTCGTAAGATGAAGATTGGAGAGTTGACGATATAGTTGAAACTTTCAGAGATTTCCTCAAAAACGTGAGTATACCTTAAGGATTAACATAAAGGAATCAAGAGGGCGTGATCAAGCTTCATATGGATGAGGTAAGTAATAACCTTACCTTGTTTTGCTTCATAAAAATTAAATTATGTTCTTCATATTTATTTATTCAACCATAATCCAAATCATTGTGATTCAAGATCCCTATTGTGTGAAACCCATAGAACTTCATGATGTCTTGATGTGTTATTTTACTCCTAAAATATAAGTTGGTTTCCTTGAGTGTTCATGGAATAATTTAACTATTATTAGGAATGATAATACACTAGTTGGTTTAGTAGAGGTATAAGAATGTATTTTTATTTACATTCAATCTTTAAAATATATAAATCAAAAATAATGTTTTAAGATAAAAGAGTCAAATCATATTTAAAATACACTTATTATTTACATTCAACATAAAGGGAGCTGGCTAACTCCTAGACAAAAGCACCTATGTACATACAAAAATGCATTAAAACATTCATAAGAACATGCATAACATGATGGCATGGTGTAGTGTGGGGCCCAACGCGAAAGTCACCGGAGGCTAAATAGAGATAAATGACGTTAACTTGCACAGAGGACAGACAATTTTTTTAAAAATGGCGGACGTTATGGACAATTTTAAAAAATAAGTGGGATTTTTTAAACTCCACTTTTGTAAGATGTGTTTGCTGTGGAGACCGTTTGGCTTCAGAAAAAAACTAAAAACCAGATTGAGCCTCTAAAGAAGACGTTGGGTGATATGTTTGGTTTGAGCGAGAGAATACACTGCTTTGGTTCAGTTGCTTCCTACTTTGTCGATGGGAAGGGTGAAAAAGCTTCGTAACATCATTTGACTAATGTGTGATGTCGTAAAGAGACCGTTGAAAGAACCAGCTCCTTGCGTGAGCGGCATGAGCTGCACCTTCTTCTCAGACAATTCGCTTGAGCAGGTGGAATATGTTGGGTTAACTGAAGCCCAAATTAGCATGTTGCCTTCATATTTCAAAATGCTTTCTCTTTTTGTAATTACTTCTATTGGCATGTGTGGCCAATTTAGAAGTTGTCTATTTTCGAATGGATTTTTCCATTAATTCATTGAAGGCTGATTTATATATTGAAGCTGCTGGCTGAATGTAATTTGATTCAGAACTTGAGAATAATATGAGATAATCCCTAAGTGTGTACGTAGCCATCAAATTGATGGTGAACCATGATAAATCTGTGTTCTTTTTTTGCAATTGATTTTAATCTTTTATTTCTGCAATTTCTTTTTCACTTTTATTCTGCAATTATATTCAACAATTGGTATCAGAGCAGGTTGGAGAAATTTGGTGCAGGAAATTGTGAAGAACTTCTGCAGCCATGGAAGATGCATACAAGTGGAAAATCGAAAAGTTTGCAAGGAAAAATTTCAGCCTATGGAAAGTGCAGATGGAATCTCTTCTCATCAAGCAAGATCTTTTGAATGCATTGGTTGGCAAAGCCAAAGGGAAAGGATCTCTATCAGATGAAGAATGGGAGAAGCTGGACAAAAAAGCAAGAGCTACAATCTTCTTGTCGCTCTCCAACAATGTTTTATTTAATGTCTCTGCAGAGAAGACTACACAAGAGTTGTGGGATAAATTGTCTTCAATGTATGAAATGCTTCCAATAAGGTATTTATTATGAAGAAATTGTATAATTTAAAAATGCGAGAAGGAGGGGTTATGTCCAATCATTTGAATGAATTTAATACATCAGTTACCCAGCTGATTTATGTAGGCATTAATTTGGATGATGAGATCAAAGCTATTTTATTATTGTGTTCTTTACCAAATAGCTGGGAAGGTGTTGTGATGGCAGTGAGCACTTTGGTGGCTACCAAAAGCAAGCTAAAATTCGATGATGTTGCAGCCACTTTACTGAGTGAAGATATGCGAAGAAAAAATCAGGAACCCTCATCTGGTGAGGCATTAATGGCTGTAAGTATTGGGAATAGAGGTAGAAGTAAAGAAAGAGGCAAATATAATAATCGGAGGAGATCAAAATCCAGATCGCAGTCAAGAGGAAAAACAGGTGCCTGTTAGTTTTGTGGCAAGCCAGGCCACACAAAGAAAAAATGTTGGAATTATAAGAAGGCACATGACAAAGTCAGTAACAATGAAGCAAACATTGCAGCTGAAAAAGATGATGGAGTTTTAATCTTGGCTGCTAGTGACATGACTGCAGATTCTTGGGTACTTGATTCTGGAGCTTCTTTCCATGCTACTTCATGCAGGAAAGCTTTCACAAATTTCAAAGAAGGTGTTTTCGGTAAGGTTTTTCTTGGTGACAATAAAGAGTGTGAAATTGTTGGTAAGGGTGATATAGTTTTAAATTTTAAAAATGGCAGTTAATGGATTTTAAAGGATGTCAGATATGTTCCTTTGTTGAAAAGAAATTTAATTTCTGTGAGTCAATTAATTTCTTCTGGGTGTGATGTTAAATTCTCTTTAGAAAATTGGCAAGTAACAAAAGGGGTTTTAGTGATTGCAAGAGGCAAGAAGTTGGGTAATCTTTATATTTTAAAATGCCATGGTGAAGTGGGAGCTGCCATGACAGTCATGGACAACAATTCAAAAATTTGGCACAAGAGGCTCGGTCACATGAGCAAGAAAGGGCTTGAAGTAATGCTTCAACAAGATCAGCTTCCTGGCTTGCAATCGGTAGATTTGCAGTTTTGCGAACATTGTCTTTATGGAAAACAAAGTCGGGAGAGCTTCTTGAGGACATGCCATGATCAGAAAACTACTCCTTTGGCACTTGTGCATTCAGACGTTTTTGGTCCCACTGAGGTAACTTAATTTGGTGGTGCAAATTACTTTGTTACTTTCTTGGATGATTGCACTAGAAAAGTTTGGATTTACATGCTCAATAAAAAATCAGAAGTTTTTTCAAAGTTTAAAATTTTCAAGGCTCTTGTTGAAAATCAAATAGGGCATAAGATTAAATGTCTGAAAACTGACAATGGAGTAGAGTTTTGTTCCTCAGAGTTTGATAATTTATGTGTAGACAATGGTATTCATAGAATCAAGGTGGTCCCATTCACCCCTCAGGAAAATGGAGCAGCTGAGCGGTTGAATCGGACAATTTTAGAGAGAGCTCGTTGTATGCTCTCCAATGCTGGGTTGGGAAAACAGTTTTGGGAAAAGGCATGCAACACTGCAGTATATTTGATCAACTGTGCCCCATCATCTCATTTGGATTTTGACATTCCTGAGGAGAGATGGCTTGGAAAGAGAATTTCATATCATCATTTGTGGGTGTTTGGCTGTGAAGCGTTCGTGCACATTTCAAAAGAACAACGAACGAAGCTCGATTTCAAATCGAAACGGTGCATTTTTTTGGGCTATGGAGAAGATCAATTTGGTTTTCGACTGTGGGATCCCATTGCAAGAAAGATTGTGCACAGTCGGGATGTTGTCTTCAATGAGAAAAAATTCTCAGGTTTGCAGCCTCTGACAAATCTTTAGATGAATTTTTTGCAGTTGATTTATTTGAAAATGGTTGTGTTAAGAACACTTCAGTTTCTTTCTCCCAGCCTTTAATTATTTCTTCAAATACAACTACCCCTATTTGTTCATAGCCATTCAATTCACAAGCTCTGCCTTCTTTGTTTAAGACATTGCCCTCTCAATCTTCAACGCAGCCTTTAAATGTTAACTTATTGCCTTCTTCAATGCCTGCGCAACCTTCCTTAGATTATGCGCAACCCACACAAGGAAATAACTGCAAAATTCAACCTTTGTTTGATAAAAAACCACATGAAACTTATATGTTGCCTCCATCAGCTGTAGCGTAGCCTCCAATTAATGATTCGCTGCCTTCTCTACACCATTCACAGCCTTTGATAAGTAATACGCTGCCTTCATTTGACTGCGCACAAACTTCATTAGGGGAAATGCAGCCTTTGCAAAACACAATAATAAATTCGCTGCCTCTATACACTTATTCGCAACCCCTAATCACTATTACACCTTCATCAAACATTGTCCATGCTTCTTTTGGACATGGGAATTCATTGCTTGAATCACCGCCCTCAAACCCTATCTTGCTGCCTTCACATAACACTGTGCAACCTCTAAATGGTAATTCGCGGCTTCCTCAAACTCATACGCTGCCCACACAAAGTCATGCTCAGGCTGACTTAGCGCTGCCCCTGTTCTGTGATTCGCTACCTCTTAAACAACTTCCCACGCAGACTGTAGCAATGAGAAATTCAATGGGGCAAGTCGAGCCTGTCTTTCAGAATTTCAATCATGAGAATTTGGCATTTAGGGAGAATATAAGTAATCAGAATATTGATGGAAATATACAGTTGTAGGGTAATGAGCACAATATACAGACACAGGGTAATTTACAGTCAGCATTTGGTCCTCAATTAAAGAGATCAACTCGGAAGAGGAAGTTAACACAAAAATATGATGATTTTGAGTTATTTTCTGCTGATAACCATGATTATGAATTGTTGCTTTGTGGAGAGGCAGAGCCGGCGACATTCAAAAAAGCTTGCAAAGATGCAAATTCGGTCAAATGGATGGAGGCGATGAATGAAGAAATGGAGTCTTTGCATGCTAATGACACTTGGGATTTGGTTTCTCTTCCGCCAAATTGGAAACCTCTGAAGAATAAATGGGTGTATCGTGTAAAAGAGGAAGAGGGAGGTCATCAATGTTACAGGGCCAAATTAGTTGTCAAGGGTTTTGCTCAAGAAAAAGGCATTGATTTCAATGAAATATTTTCACCAGTTGTGCGAATGACCACTATTCGAGCTGTGTTAAGGCTTGGTAGCCATTTGGGATCTTGAACTTGAGCAATTAGATGTCAAAGCTGCTTTTCTTCATGGAGATGTTGAAGAGAAATTATACATGGAGCAGCCTGAAGGTTTTGCAAAACTGGGTCAAGAGCATTTATATTGCAGATTGAAGTGGAGTTTGTATGGGCTCAAGCAAGCCCACAGACAGTGGTATTTAAAAATTGACAGCTTCATGACTCAGCAACAATTTATTCGTTGTGATTCAGACCTATGTGTTTATTACAAGAAGCTTCCAAATGGTGAGTTTGTCATTTTATTACTTTACGTTGATGATATGTTGGTTGCTGGCAATAGTGTGAGGATAGTTCGTGAGTTAAAACAATATTTATCTCAGGGATTTTCCATGAAGGATTTAGGGCCAGCAAAGAGGATTCTTGGGATGAATATAATCAGAGATAGGAAAAAGAGAGAACTTAGATTATCTCAAGAAAATTATATTCTAAAAATCTTAGATAGATTTAATATGAAGAATGCCAAATCCGTGAGTACTCCTTTGGCTGATCATTTTAAGTTATCCTCAGCTATGTGTCCTAAAATAGATGAAGAAAAATAATACATGAAACGTGTTCCATATTCATCAACAGTTGGCAGTTTAATGTATGCCATGACTTGTACTCGTCCAGATATTGCTCAGGCACTGGTAGTAGTGAGCAGATTTATGAGTAATCCAAGTAAACAACATTGGCAGGAAATACAGTGGATATTCCGGTATTTGAAAGGTACTTCTGATCGCGGTTTATGTTTTGGTGGTAAGGAAATTCATCTAAGAGGTTATGTTGATTCAGATATGGCTGGAGATCTGGATAAAAGGCGTTCTACCACCGGTTATACATTCACTTTTGCTGGGGCAACGATCAGTTGGGTTTCTCATTTGCAATAGGTGGTTGCACTTTCTTCTATGGAAGCAGAATATATTACTCTTTTTGAAGGGGCAAAGGAAATGATTTGGTTGCAGCGATTGATAGGTGATTTGTGGTTTCAGCAATCTATTTTTACTCTTTTTTGTGATAGCAATAGTGCTATTCACTTGCCAAAGAATTCAACTTTTCATAATCGAACGAAGCACATAGAGCTACGATATCACTTCATTCGCCATTGTATCGAAGAAGGGAAGCTGCAGGTGGAGAAAATTGACACAAAGCTCAATCCAGCTAACATGTTGACGAAAGTAGTTCCGAGGGAGAAGTTCAAATTTTGTAGAGCTTCTCTCAGACTTGTGCAACTCTAACTTTAACTCTGCAGCGGTGGGATATCTCTGAGCAGAAATTTGGTCTTCAAGTGGGAGATTGTTGGGTTAACTAAAGCCCAAATTAGCATGTTGCCTTCATATTTTGAAATGCTTTCTCTTTTTGTAATTACTTCTATTGGCATGTGTGGCCAATTTAGAAGTTGTCTATTTTCGAATGGATTTTTCCATTAATTCATTGAAGGCTGATTTATATATTGAAGCTGCTGGCTAAATGTAATTTGATTCAGAACTTGAGAATAATATGAGATAATCCCTGAGTGTGGACGTAGCCATCAAATTGATGGTGAACCACGATAAATCTGTGTTCTTGTTTTGCGATTGATTTTAATCTTTTATTTCTGAAATTTCTTTTTCACTTTTATTCTGCAATTATATTCAACACAATCAACCTCATTCCCTTCTTCTCTCTGACCAAAGGCGTATCATAGCTCTTCTCGTCCGACCCAAGTGATCTATTTATCTATCCCAAGTACATCTACTTATATTGATTGTCCATCTGTTGCTTCTCTAGCTCAACCGACTACGAGAGGGGCTCGACCAATGAGAAAGGGAGTTGGGTCCATCTATCTATTGGTTGAGCCGAAACATTCTTTGTTGTTCCAGACACCCATTTTGGTGTAGGAAGGGAGTATGTTAGGAGACATGGAGAGATGATTCGTAAATGCAAATGCTATTTTATGAAATATTATTTGTTGTTCAAGAATTCTAGGAGGCATTCTATTAAATAGTTCACATGCCTTGTCAATGCTTCCACATTTTGCATACATTTCTACTAGGGCAGTTCCAAGTACAAAACCCAACGAAATTCCTCTATCCTTTATGATTTGATGGATGTACATACCCTGTTCCAAAGCTCCCATTTTGGCACAGGCAAGGAGGATAAGGTGAAGGTTGTGGAATTTGGCTTTACACCTGCCAATTGCATTTGCTTGAAAGTTTTTAAAGCCTTTTCAACAGATCCATTTTGTGAATATCCTGCAATTAGGGCATTCCATTAAAACACATTTCTTTGAGGCATTATGTCAAACAGTTTGTGTGCCTTGTTAATGCTTCTACTCTTTGCATGCATGTCTACTAGGGTAGTTGCGACTATAATATCTGACAAAGTTCCTCTATCCTTTATGCTTCGATGGATGTCCATACTTTACAAAGCTCTCATTTTGTCATCGGCAGGAAGGCTGCAAGCAAAGGTTACGAAAGTTCACATGCCTTGTCTATGATTCCACATTTTGCATACATTTCCACAGGTCAGTTGCGGTTGCAACATATACAATTCATCTTTCCTTTATTTCGAGATTGATGCCCACACCCTGGGCCAAAGCTCTAATTTTGGCACAGGAAAGGAGGATGTTGGCAGAGATTGTGGAATGTGGCTTTACACCTGCCAATTACATTTGACTGAAAGTTTATAAATCCTTTTTAAGGACACATTTTGTGTATATCTTGTAATCATAGCATTCCACTAGACCACATTTCTTTAAGGCATCCCGTCAAACAGTTCACATGCTTAGTCTATGCTTCCACATTTTGGATAAATTTTGTTGAAAATCTTTATTGAAAAGAAGAGAAAAAACTAAAATTTGCATGTGAAATCAATTGAGTAGCTCAAGATCAAGAGGAGGATGAGGTTGTGGGATAAATAGAAAAAAAAAGACAAATGATCAGAAAATAGGTCAATTCAAATTTTAAAACTTGGTTTTCATGTCATTAATACCTGCCATATAATTCTTGAGTATCATTAGGGTTTGAAATTTATCACCCCATAGTTTGGAGAATTGAAACATTTAGTAATCTAGCATATAAAATAGGTTTATGTTTATAAATTTTATTATTTTTTGTGTTTTATAAGATCTAACAATTTTTTCACTTATCTAGACACCAACATTGGATGGAATTCTAGTAAAGAATAGGCATGATACTTTGATTGGGTGGAGTCACTCCCAATAGTAGATCAAGTTATCCTCTAGTTGAGTTGGACTATGAGATAGATAATGTATTGACTGAAGATATTCTTCTCGTTCTTGAGAAGTTGAATTTAGGACACCCACTATGTTTTCCAACCTGGAATTGTTTTGTGCATTTATCTTTCATGAGGATGAATTTAGGATAGCTAAGATAGTGAATTAAGGGGTCCCAATAGGATGGATTAAGGGGATATACAAGATCCTTGACTTAAATTATGTTTTATACGAGAAAATTAGTTTTATAAATAGGAGATGGCTTAAAAGGTTACATAATTTCATATAAGAGGTATAGAATATTTGGATTTTAAACTAGATAAGGGTCTTTGTATGGATTAAAGTAGTCACCATGTATGTTGTATCAAGTTGGTTATTTTTATGTATCCCTAAAATATAACTCCCCCCATACTCTCCACTGTTTAACTTTGAACATGTAAAATGAAATAATGGAAACCGACATTATGTTTTCCAACATGCAATTATTTTGTGCAAGTACTAGAATATATGAAATGAAAAATGAATCTACTCTAAAAACACTTAAAAAGATGTAGACCAAAGTGAATGAGATAGATAATGTATTGGTTTCATGTTCCATAAACCATATACTCAAACCCAATGTGTTTTCCAACCTGCAATTATATCGTGTATTTATAGAAAATAAAACAAATTGTGGACCATGTTAAATACATAAATGAATTATTCTATAGGCTTTCATTTGTAGATAAGAAAACAAATGGATGAGGTCAAATACATTCTTGTAAATCTATTTCATGTATACTATGTTGTGCAACCACATATTTAGGATGATAACATCCCATACTTACAATATTACTTCATTGTAGTTATTCAAAGTTCTACATTGCATAGTTCTTTGTAAACATTAGTCTATCGGCTTCACATTTGTGGTTGAACTAATAATTCATATACTCATAATTCATGGAAAATATTTATGACTAATAATTCATAGACTCATAATCATAATGTTTAAGGGGGTTATATTCATCTTGCAACCCACATAAAACTAACCAAATTGACTTGAGGGGTGACTAACCAATTGGGTTGTTAGGTTAGAGGGTTTTAGAATAGAATCTAGGTTGCAGGTTTCATAACACCCACTATTTTCCAACCTCTAATTATACATAGATAGTATAATCACTCACAACCCACTGTGTTTTCCAACCTACAATTATTTTATGCATTTATTTTTCCATCATATGAGGAAATTGAAACAATTTTTTTACTCTAAGTAATAGTTGTGATAAACTTTGAAAGTGCCTTTCATTACATTTGTACTCTCTAAATAAGAAAAGGTTTTCATTACAACAATTGTAGGTTGGAAAACACTGGGTGATATGAAACTTGCAACCCACATACTATTGTAAAACCCTCTACACATAACAACCTAATTGATTAGTCATCCCTCAAGTCAATTTGATTAGTTTTGTGTATCCCCCACCTATAAATCCTCCCCAAGCTCTCCACCCTTCAGATTAAAACAAGTAGAATGGAATCACTCACGACCCACTGTGTTTTCTAACCTATGATTATTTTGTGGATTTCTTTTTCCATCATATGAGGAAATTGAAACACGTTTTTTACTCCAAGTAACAGTTGTGGTAAATTTTGAAAGTACCTTTCATTACATTTGCACTCTCTAAATAAGAAAAGGTTTTCATTAAAACAATTGCAAGTTGGAAAACATTGGGTGTTATGAAACATGCAACCCACATATTGTTGTAAAACTCTCTACACGTAACAACCCAATTGATTAGTTTTATGTATCACCCACCTAGAAATCTTCCTCAAGCTCTCCACCCTTGAACTTAGATAAAGAAGAATGCAATCACTCACAACCCACTGTGTTTTCCAACCTGCAGTTATTTTGTGCATTTCTTTTTCCATCATATGAGGAAATTGAAACACAATTTTTACTCTAAGTAATAGTTGTGGTAAATTTTGAAAGTTCCTTTCATCACATTAGGAGGGATAGTGAGAGATGAGAGATAGAGAGAATTATTTCCAATTGTATTTGTTCCATGGAATTCTTAAGTTCAAGAATCTTTGATTTCATTTGTTCAAATCCACTTATAGCATCATCTCTCACTTTCTTGGCTTGCACAAATTTTATTATCTAATTCACTTTGGTAGATGCTTCTTTTTAAGTGTTTTTAGAGCAGATTCCTTTTTCATTTCATACATTATAGTACCTTCTATCTCCAATTTTAAGAATCTTTCCATGTTTCATTCTCTACATACAAATTCTTGTTGCACATTACGTTATAATTCAAAATAATTTCTTGCACTTAAGAGATTATTCCTGCTCTTGAGAAATTGAGGATGGAGCATGTGCATTATGTGCAATGGGAAAATGGAAATGTAGAATTGGAGGTAAGCATGTGCACTATGTGCAATGGGAAATAATGTGGTTATTGTTAGACACATCATCCTCTTTATCATCTTGATTGCTCTACTTAAAAATATGCTAACCTCTATATGGTAATAATTTCCTCTATCCCTATCCTCATAATGGTTGTGTAATAGATGTACAAAGAGTGAGAAGCATCTAGAGGGGTACTCCTAGATTGTCATTTGAGTTACAAAAATTATACCTTATTGTCATTTGAGTTACAAAATTATGATAAATTTGGTAAGAGATAGATGGGGGAAAGAGGGACAATCATATCACCCATATCACTCAAATTTGGTAAGGGAGATAGGGAAGGAGGGAGTGAACAATAAAGGGAGGGGTAGATGGAAAGAGAGAGATGGGGTAAAGAGGGAAAAAGGGAGGGAGAGGAAGGTTAGGAGGGATAGTGAGAGATGAGAGATAGATAGAAGTATTTCCAATTGTACTTATTCCATGAAATTCTTAAGTTAAGAATCTTTGACTTCATTTGTTCAAATCCACTTATAGCATCATCTCTCATTTTATTTTCTTGCAAAAAATAATATTTAATAAAAAACCTCTTGACTTTATCCACTTTTTTATTTCCATTTTACCATTGCACATACTGCACACACACCTTCCTCAACTTCTCAAGAGAAGAAAGAATCTCTTTAGACAATACATGTTATCTATCTAATTCACTTTGGTATGCTTATTTTTAAGTGTTTTTAGAGTAGATTCATTTTTCATTTCATACATTATAGTACTTGCTACCTCCAGTTCTGCATTTCCATTATAGAGAGAGGTAGGGTAGGTGAGGTAGGTAAAAAGAGAATTAGGGAGAGAGGGAGGGAACGAGGGGAGGAGGAGGGATAGAATGAGGGAGATAAAGAGGGAAGGAGAGAGATAGGGATAGGTATAGAGAGTGGTAGGGTGGGAGGGATAGAGGGAAGGAGGGAGATAGGGACTAGTAGGGTGGGAGGGGTAGGTATAAATAGAGTTAGGGAGGGAGGGAAGGAGGGGTAGGTGGAGAGGTTGTGTGTGTGTTTGTGAGGGAGAGAGAGGGGGGGAAGGAGGGAGATAAGAGGTGGTAGGTGGGAGGGATAGAGGGAGGGAGAGAAAGAGGTAAGGAGGGAGATAAGAAGTTGTAGGGTGGGAGGGATAGAAGGACCCAAAATGGACTTAGTAGGAGGGGGAGATGTGATGGTGGATTGTGGGAAATAGGCACCAAAATGGATTTATGGATTTAATAATTCATAGCTTCTATAAGGATTTTGAATATTTCAAACTCTCATCCACATGCCTTATAACCACATTTCAAGAAAATTTTGAATGATTAATTACGATGATTGCATCAATTACATGGTAAAAGTGAGCCTTATTCAATTATTCAATTAATCAATTATAGTGTAAATGTGGATAACATTAATCATTTATAGTTTCATGCAATGGATTAATGCAATTATGATAGATGTTAGGTTTAGGGTTTAGGGTTTAAGGTTTAACCTAATCGATTAATGAAACAATGATGATGGATTAACCCAAAGAGAGACATAAAGATGGTGTTGAAATACCTTATAATGAAGAAATTGAACAAAGAGGAAGTAGTAGTTCATAATGAAATAAAAGAATAGATGAATATTAGATAGATGGAGGATGATATGGTACATGTAGTGAAACAACCTTCATATGATCGTATTTTAGATGTGGAATAGAAGGACATAGAGTATTTGAATGTTTCCAAAGAAAATGGAGTATTGATAGAAGACATAAAGGTTTCACAAGAGCTAAAATGCTTATGAAGAGTCAAGCAGATGACAAATCCCAATAAATAAATTAGAGAGAGGTAAGTCATTGATCATGAAAATACTTTTGTTAAACAGTGATGGTATCGATAAAGAACTAGTACAAAGGAGAAGTATCTTAGAAATATATACAAGACTAAATATAAGTATCTTTAGAATATTCAAATCAATATAAAAACCAACACAATTGTAGAAATAACATAAAGTACTAGTAAGTGACCAATGTTTGTTAAAATTTAAGATAAGTACATATCATGAGGAAGTATTACATCATGTTAAAGGATATATGCCATTTATTTTTGGGAATCTTGGCCATGGTAGTATGAGAATAAATTCATACATTTTTATAAAGAGAATACTTACACTATGATGGACATAAAGGAGCTATGGTTAAACTAGAGGAAGTATCTTGAGACTATTCTATAGTGGTTCAACATGCACAATGATAATACTATAAGTATTCCTTTACCAATATCCACTAAGTTGAGCCTACAACAATGCCCTAAATCTATGGAGGGAAGGACGAATCTAGGGAATGGTAGGGTGGGAGGGATAGGTATAGAGAGAGAGGGGGAGGGATGGTAGGTGGAGAGAGGTTGTGTGTGTGTGTGAGGGAGAGAGAGAGAGAGGAGGAAGGAGGGAGATAGGAAGTGGTATGATGTGAGGGATAGAGGGAGGGAGAGAAAGAGGGAAGGAGGGAGATAGGGAGTGGTAGGGTGGGAGGGATAGAAGGAGGGAGAGAAAAAGGGAAGGAGGGAGATAGGGAGTGGTAGGGTGAGAGGGATAGGTACAAAGAGAGTTAGGGAGGGATGAAGGGAGGGGTAGGTGGAGAGAGGTTGTATGTGTGTGTGAGGGAGAGAGGGAGGGAGAGAGAGGGGTAAGGAGGGAGATAGGAAGTGGTAGGGTGGGAGGGATAGAGGGAGGGAGAGAAGGAGGGATATAGGGAGTGGTAGGTTGGGAGGGATAGGTATAAAGATAGTTAGGGAGGGAGGGGTAGGTGGAGAGAGGTTGTGTGTGTATGTGTGAGGGAGAGAGGGAGGGAGATAAAGAGTAAAGGAGGGAGATAGGGAGTGGTGACAAATTTGGTTTTATATGATAAGGAAAAGGAAAAAATAGATAAAGGGAGAGAGAGGAAATAAGGGAGACATGGAGAGGTAGGTAGAGAGAGGTAAGTTTGAAGGAATAGAGGGAGAGGTAGGTATCTAGAGAGTGAGGAAAAGATGCAACAAAAAAATTTCCTCACCTCCATTGCTCTTACCTGTTAACACCCCCTACTATTCATTGTCACGATCTTCTAACTTTTTTTTCATATCTTTTACTTGAATCTTTAGATCAGTTGCTCCCTTATCAACCCTTAGGATAGAAACATCCCTTTCTTGGATAGAGTTTTCAATGTCTTGAATACTTTTATGTAGCTTTGTAGCCACCTTTTTCTCAACTTTGAGAGTGTCTTTACGATTAGAGAATGTGGATGTTTCTTTTAACAAGTTTTTTACAAGACTTGTCTACCTTTTTAGATAAGACTTTCATGTCTCCACCCAACTGATTCTCTTTTTTTGCACTTATATCTGTTTTTTCCTTTTCCTGTCATCCATTTCCAATTGTATTTGTTCCATGGAATTCTTAAGTTCAAGAATCTTTGAGTTCATTTGTTCAACTCCACTTATAGCATCATCTCTCACATTCTTTACTTGCACACATTCATATGCAATGCAAAACCTCTTGACTTTATCCACTTCTACATAAATCCATTTGCCCATTGCACATATTGCACATACACCTTCCTCAACTTCTCAAGAGTGGGAAGAATCTCTTCAGTCAATACACTATCTATCTCATTCACTTTGGTATGATTCTTCATATTCCTTTTCCATTTCAACTTCTCAAGAGAAGGAAGAATCTCTTAAGTCAATACATTACATGTTATCATTTTTCCAAACCATTTGTCACCATCCCCCTCCATTATACTAGCCCAAAAAAATTATCCCTATCCCTCCTTGACGCTATAAATCCAATTTGGGTGCCTATGTCCCATAATCCACCATCACATCTCCCCCTCCTACTAAGTCTAAGATATTAATTTTTTCTATTTCCATGCCATTTCCTATTTATAATTATTACTATATAGTTTTTTATCATGTTTATATCAAATGTTATTATTTTTTTGTAGGATTAAAATTCTAGTTCTACCCTATTGGTTGTAACATATTTATGGTAATTTATCAAAACTAAAAGATCTAATTATATCTCCAATATTTGAAATTTACATAAAGTTATAATTTTATCCCATGATTTTGGATGGAGTGATAGGGATCTTCATATCTTTATTTCACACAAAATAAAATAAATTGAATAAGAAAATTGAAAATACATTTCATATTTGGCAACCCAGGGAGCACATGTCGATAGGTAAGATATGAGGACCAATGAGAGTACCTTCAACCATGATGAGTACGTATATAGTAGTTAGTTCTATCAATCCAATAACTTACTTTATTTGAGTTTATTTATTTTTATATTGCATTCATCTTCACCATGAGCTCCTTATGTCCTTTCTCTTGCACTAAAACTAATCAAATTGACCTAGTTGCTCTATCACTTTCTTCTTTAATATTGCATAGCTTCTATTTGATCTTGATGTTCTCTAAAATTATTTCTTATAGGAAGTGGTAGGGTGGGAGAGCTATGTATAGATAAAACTAACCAAATTGGGTTGTGATTTATTTCATTGTGATTGTTTAAAGCTCAAGGGTGGAGAGCTTGGGGAGGAGTTACAAGTCGGGGATACAAAAAACTAACCAAATTGACTTGAGGGGTGACTAAACAATTGGGTTGTTATGTGTAGAGGGTTTTCCAACAACATGTGGGTTTCAGGTTTCATAACACCCAGTGTTTTCCAACCTGCAATTTTAGAAAATAGTATTAATGTAATTAAAACCTTTTGTTATTTACAAAGCATGAGTATAATGAAAGGAACCTTCAAAAATTACCATTAATGTAGTTTAAAATTTTATGAGTTGTGCAACAACACCTTTGATTTTCGATTTTTCAAAATGCTTCACAAGATTATTATAAGTAAATTGAACATTTCCTACTTGAGCCTCGAGGTGCTTGATATCAACCTTCAACTCTAAACTACCTCGAATTCTTGTAAATTCTATTTTTCTAATGTCTCCATGTGTCCTTCTTCATAAGCAACACCTTCCATTGTTGTCTTTATTTTCTCAACGTCATGTCTTTTAGATTGCATCTCTCTCTCAATAGCCTTAAGCTCCTTTTATTTTGATGATAAAATCTTCTTCTTATCTTTTACTTCCTTTTCTAAGTGGTTAATTTTAGTTGTCTATTGTTTTGCTACAATTTCAACACTTCCAACTATTGCTTTTGCATCTACAAGTTGATCATGACACATTTTTCCTCATCCCCACTGCTCTTACCTATTAACATCCCATACTATTCCTTTTCATGATCTTCTAACTTCCTTTTCATATCTTTTACTTGAAGCTTTAGATCATCTTCTCCCTCATCAACCCTTAGGACAACAACATTCCTTTGTTGGATAGAGTTTTGAATGTCTTGAATACTTTTATGTAGCTTCACAGCCACTTTTTGCTCAGCTTTGAGAGTGTCTTTATGATTAGAGAATGCAAATGTTTCTTTTAACAGGTTCTTTACAAGACTTGTCTACCTTTTTAGATAATACTTTCATGTCTCCACCCAATTAATTATCTTTTCTATACTTAAATCTGATTTTACCTTTTCCTTATCATCTATTTCCAATTGTATTTGTTCCATGGATTTCTTAAGTTAAAGAATCTTTTATGACAAGTATTACACCCATTTTATTGGAGATAGGGTCCTCTAGTTACACATTACTTTAGAGAAATAAGTTCTTCCAAACTGTATTGAAATGTTTTTTTTGTAACTCTTCCTACATTTGAGAAGTTGATGAAGGAGCATGTGCACTATGTGCAATAGGAATTTGAATGGAAATGCAAAACTAGAGGCAACAGGTACTAGAATGTATGAAATGAAAAAGGAATCTACTCTAAAAACACTTGAAAAGAAGCAGACCAAAATGAATGAGATAGATAATGTATTGACTGAAGAGATTCTTCCTACTCTTGAGAAGTTGTAGAAGGAGCATGTGCACTATGTGCAATGGGAAAATGGAAATGCAGAATTGGAGGCAATAGGTACTAGAATGTATGAAATGAAGAAGAAATCTTCTCTTAAAACGCATGAAAAGAAGCAAACCAAAGTGAATGAGATAGATAATGTATTGACTGAAGATATTTGACCCACTCTTGATAAGTTGATTAAGGTGCATGTGCAGTATATGCAATGGGAAAATGGAAATGTAGAAGTAGATAAAGTCAAGAGGTTTTGTATTGCATATGAATTTGTGCAAGCAAAGAAAGTGAGAGATGGTGCTATAAGTGGAGTTGAACGAATGATTTTAAATATTCTTGAACTTGAGAATTCCATGGAATAAATACAATTGGAAATAGATGATAAGGAAAAGGCAAAATCATATCTAAGTGCAAAAAAAGAGGATCAGTTGGGTGGATACATGAAAGTCTTATTTGAAAAGTTAGAAAATTCTTATAAAGAACTTGTTAAAAGAAAAATTTGCATTCCCTAATCATAAAGACACTCTCAAAGATGAACAAAAAGTGGTTGCAAAGCTACATAAAAGTATTCAAGAAATTGAAAAATATATCCAAGAAAGGGATGTTGTTTTCATAAGGGTTGATGAGGGAGCAACTCATCTAAAGCTTCAAGTAAAAGATATGAAAAAGAAGTTAGAAGACCATGAAAAGGAATAGAAGGGGGTGTTATCAGCTAAGAGTAGTGGGGATGAGGAAAAATTGTTCAATGATATCACTCCTCGTTCTCTCCTTGATCTATCCTCCCTTGAGATTAGAACAAGAACAATCATGTCACTCACAACCCACTGTTTTCTCTAACCTGCAATTATTTTGTACATTTCTTTTTCCATCATATGAAGAATTTGAAATGCAATTTTTACTCTAAGTAATAGGCGTGGTAAATTTTGAAGGTTTCTTTCATTACATTCATACTTTCTAAATAAGAAAATGTTTTCATTACAATAATTGTAGGTTGGAAAACACTAGGTGTTATGAAACTTGCAACCCACACACTGTTGTAAAACCTCTACATGTAACAACCCAGTTGGTTAAAGTCACCCCTTAGGTCAATTTTATTAGTCAAGCCTTACCTCTCTCTACCTACCTCTGCATATCTCCCTCATTTCATTTCTCTCCATTTATCCCTCCCATGCTACCTAGCTAGACCTCTTCCCCCCCCATACCTCTATACTTCTCCCTATCTCTCATCTCTAACCATCATTCCTAACCTTCCTCTCCCTCCCTTTGTCCTTGTTTCCCCCTTCTCTCTCTTTCTACCTACCCTTCCCTACTTCCCTCTCTCACTCTCTCTATACCTGTGTGTCCCACCTTACTTCTCTCTCTCTCTCTCTCACACACACACACAAAAACTCTCTCCACCTCTCCCTCCCATTATCCCTCCATCCCTCCTTCCTTCCTTCTCTCCCACTCTCTCTATGCATACCTCTCTCACCCTCTCTCTATATGTACCTCTATCCCTCCCACCTTACCACTCCCTATCTTCCTCCTTCCCCCTCTCTCCCTCACACACACAACCTCTCTCCACCTACCCATCCATCTTTCCCTAACTCTTTGTAACAGATTCTTGAACTTAAGAAATCCATGGAACCAATACAATTGGAAATAGATGATAAGAAAAAGGTAAAATCAGTTCTAAGTGTACAAAAAGAGAGTCATTTGGGTGGAGACATGAAAGTCATGTCTAAAAAGGTAGAAAAGTCTTGTAAAGAACTTGTTAAAATAAACATTTGAATTCTCTTATTATAAAGACACTCATAGTTGAGAAAAAAGTGGTTGCAAAGCTACATAAAAGTATTCAAGACATTCAAAACTCTATCCAAGAAAGGGATGTTGTTGTCCTAAGGGTTGATGAGGGAGAAGATGATCTAAAGCTTCAAGTAAAAGATATGAAAAGGAAGTTAGAAGATCATGAAAAGGAACATCAAGGGGTGTTAACAAGTAAGAGCACTAGGGATGAGGAACTATGTGTCTTTTGAGGTTGTATTAGTTGACAATTATACTCTAGAAAATCTAGTATTGACCCAAAATCGCATGAAACAACAAGTTGATTAAAATTACAGAGTTTAGATTTGACATTGGCGATTGAAATTTTATGTTTCCATCCCTATACAAACCTTTCATTATGGAATGAGTAAGGTCATAAATTGGGTCCCAAATTTTATGGTCCTTATTAAGTGTTCCAATGCATTGGTAAGGTGGCTTTAGGTTGGCACTCCCACATTCTTCAAAAATGCACCCAACTTTCCATGTCTCTTGTTTGAAGAAAGTGATTGGGATTAGTATTTTCTCTATCTCACCCTCTCTCTCCTTCCCTTTCTACTTCTCTTTATCTCACCTCTCTCTCTCTCCCTCCACCCCCTCTCTATCCTCCTTTCACCCAACTTCTCTCTCTACTTCTCACTAACCTATCACTCTATACCTCTTTCTCTCTCCCTCCCTCCTTCCCTCTCTCAATATCTCCACCTTCCTCCTCACCTCTCTACTTCTCTCTATATCTCATATATCTATCACCTATCTCACTTCTCTCTCTCCCCCCTTCCCTCTCTACTCTCTTTCTCTCTATCTCACCTTTCTCTCCCTCCCTCTCTCCATCACACACATTCAACCTCTCTCCACCTACCGCTCACATTATCCCTCCCTACCTCCCTCCCCCTCCCTCCCTCCCTCCCTCCTTCCCTCTCTCTCACTCTCTTTATGCATACCTCTCCCATCCCCTCTCTCTATATGTACCTCTATCCCTCCAACCTTAACACTACATATCTCTCTCCTTCCCCTATTTCTCTCTCCATTAGGCTAACCTTAAACCCTAAACCCTAAACCTAACATCTATAATCATTGCATTAATTAATTAGGTTAATTTTAGGCTAATATGAATTTATTAATCTAAGGGAGAGAGAGGGGGATTGGGGAGATAGGAAGTGGTAGGGTGGGAGGGATAGAGGGAGGGAGAGAAAGAGGGAATAAGGAATATAGGGAGTGGTAGAGTCAAAGATTCTTGAACTTAAGAATTCCATGGAATAAATGCAATTGGAAATATATGATAAGGAAAAGGAAAATCAACCCTTATCTAAAAAGGTAGACAAGTCTTGTAAAGAACATATAATGACATATATGCCTATATAAATTTTAATCTGCAATCCTAAATTTTTAGGACTTTCTTGTATATATGTTATAATTTTATGGACATATAATGATGTATGCCTATATGGCTTTTTAGTTAATACATTTTTTTCACCAATGTTGTCCATATTTGCATTATAAATGATTAATTGAATAAATTGAATAATGAACTGATGAAACTATATATGATTAATGCTATCCATATTTACACTATAATTGATTTATTAAACAATTGAAGAAGGCTCTTTTTTACCATGTAATTGATGCAATCATCGTAATTAATCATTCATAATTTTCCTCAAATGTGTTTATAAGGCATGTGGATGAGATTTTAAAATATTAAAATGCCTTATAGAAGCTATGAATTACTTAAGTCTCAGGTCTCTCTCTCTCTTTGGTCCCTCTCAAGTCTCAGGTCTCTCCCACTCCCTCTCTCTCAGGTCCTTTGGGATTTAAAACCACTACTTCAATACCATGTGATAAATTGTGTCTAGAGAATCTATTTAAGGATTATCCAACCATACAACCAATTACACAAATGCTCACAGTAGAATTTGATGACATAATAAATTAATAAAAATATGAATTATTAATTCATATAATTGCATTTACTATCTTGTCTTAAGGGCTTATAGCATGAGACCTCAACCTTTAATGAATCACATACACAACCACTATATAGAACTTATGAGGGTGATCCTTGAGACCTTAATACATGACAAAAAATAGAATAATAATTTCACTACCATACCTTAATGGTAATCAAGAATAATAATAATTTCTAAATAGGGTGTATCGTACTAGATCCCATGTCAATTATATCCTTGTAAAATATTTTTTTGTTGCGTACACACAAAGAATACAATGAAGTCCACCTTCAAATTTATAACAAATATTTGGTATAGTAAAAATGGCATTTCACTTCTTCATCTGATTGGAACAAAAAAATGCTCACATTATTCGTATTGTTGGAACACACACTGTCCCTTGTCAATTATTTCCTTATGAAAAATGCTCGCATTATTTCCAATGTTGGAAAACACACTGTATCTTGTCAATTATTTCCTTATGAAAGATGCTCACATTATTGGAGAGTTGGAAAACACACTGTCCCTTTTCATATATTTCTTTATGATTTTATTTTTATTTGTACGCACCAACAATGTAATGAAGTCCACTTTAAAATTTATCATAAAGTTTTTGATTTGTACCTACCTCTCCCTCTATTCCTTCAAGATTACCTCTCTCTACCCACCTCTCCATGTCTCCCTTATTTCCTAGCTCTCCCTTAATCCCTCCCATGATTGTCCCTCTTTCCCCCATCTATCTCTTACCAAATTTATCATAATTTTGTAACTCAAATGACAATAAGGTATAATTTTTGTAACTCAAATGACAATCTAGGATTACCCCTCTAGATGCTTCTCACTCTTTGTACATCTATTACACAACCATTATGAGGATAGGGATAGAGGAAATTATTACCATATAGAGGTTAGCATATTTTTTAAGTAGAGCAGTCTAGATGATAAAGAGGATGATGGGTCTAACAATAACCACATTATTGCCCATTGCACATAGTGCACATGCTTACCTCGAATTCTAAATTTTCATTTTCCCATTGCACATAATGCACATGCTCCATCCTCAACTTCTCAAGAGCGGGAATAATCTCTTAAGTGCAAGAAATTGTTTTGAATTATAACATAATGTGCAACAAGCATTTGTATGTAGAGAATGAAATGGAAAGATTCTTAAAACTGGAGGTAGTAGGTACTATAATGTATGAAATGAAAAAGGAATCTTCTCTAAAAAAACTTAAAAAGAAGTATCTACCAAAGTGAATTAGATCATAAAATTTGTGCAAGCCAAGAAAGTGAGAGATGATGCTATAAGTGGATTTGAACAAATGAAGTCAAAGATTCTTGAACTTAATAATTCCATGGAACAAATACAATTGGAAATAATTCTCCCTATATCTCATCTCTCACTATCCCTCCTAATGTGATGAAAGGAACTTTCAAAATTTACCACAACTATTACTTAGAGTAAAAATTGTGTTTCAATTTCCTCATATGATGGAAAAAGAAATGCATAAAATAACTGTAGGCTGGAAAACACAGTGGGTTGTGAGTGATTGCATTCTTCCTTTTCTAAGTTCAAGGGTGGAGAGCTTGAGGAGGATTTCTAGGTGGGTAATACATAAAACTAATCAATAGAAAAAAAATGCTCACATTATTTGTACTATTGGAAAACACACTGTCCCTTGTCAATTATTTCCTTATGAAAAATGCTCACATTATTTCCAGTGTTGGAAAACACACGGTCTCCTGTCAATTATTTCCTTATAAAAGATGCTCACATTATTGGAGTGTTGGGAAACACACTGTCCCTTTTTAGATATTTCCTTATGAAAAGTTTTTGATTTGTACACACCAACAATGTAATGAATTCCACCTCAAAATTTTAGAACTATTTGGTACAATAAAACTGGCATTTCACTTTCTTCATTTGATTGAAACAAAAAAATGCTCACATTATTTGGAGTGTTGGAAAACACATTGTCCCTTATCAATTATTTCCTTATGAAAAATGTTTACGTTATTTCCAATGTTGGAAAACACACTATCCCCTGTCATTTATTTCCTTATGAATTTTTTTTTATTTGTACACCTCAACAATGTAATGAAGTCCACCTTAAAATTTTACATTATTTCCAATGTTGGAAAACACACTGTCCCCTGTCATTTATTTCCTTATGATTTTTTTTTGATTTGTACACACCAACAATGTAAGGAATTCCACCTTAAAATTCTAGAACAACTATTTGGTACGGTAAAACTAGAATTTCACTTTCTTCATTTGATCAAAACAAAAAAATGCTCACATTATTTGCAGTGTTGGAAAACACATTGTCCCTTGTCATTTATGTAATGAATTCCACCTTCAATACATTAAGTCAATACATTATATATTATCATTCTTCTAAAAAAAAATTCACCATCACCCTTTATCATACCAACCCAAAAACATTATCCTTATCCATCCTCCATCCTATAAATCCATTTTGGGTGCCTATTTCCCACAATCAACCATCACATCTCCCCCTCACACTAAGTTCATTTTGGGTCCTTCTATCCCTCCCACCCTACCACTTCCTATCTCCCTCCTTTCCTCCTCTCTCTCCCTCACACACACACACACAACCTCTCTCCATCTACACCTCCTTCCCTCCCTCCCACCCTACCACTCCCTATCTCCCTCCTTCCCTCTATCCCTCACACCATACCACTCTCTATACCTATCCCTATCTCTCTCCTTCCCTCTTTCTCTCCCTCCTATCCCTAGCACCCTACCACTTCCTATCTCCCTCCTTCCCTCTCTCTCCCTCTCTCTATTATGATCTAGTGATAACTACTTTCAAATCTTCATAAGCATTGTGATAACCTCTCCCTCCCCTCTCTCTCTCACCACCACTCTCTACCTCTCCCACCCTACCACTTCCTATCTCCCTCCTTCCCTCTCTCTCCCTCTCTCTATTATGATCTAGTGATAACTACTTTAAAATCTTCATAAGCATTGTGATAACCTCTCCCTCCCCTCTCTCTCTCACCACCTCTCTCTACCTCTCCCACCCTACCGAGACCCCTCTCTCTACCTACCTCTCTAATTTTTTCACCTTACCTCTCTCTAACTACCTCTCCCTATCTCCCTCCTTCCCTCTCTCTCTCCCTCCTTCCCACACAACCTCTCTCCATCCCTTCCTAATTCCTCTCTCACTCTAGTTTGCTAAGCCTCAGTTGCCTCCTAAATAGAATTCTAGTATGGGGCACTAGGGAAAAGTAGAAATTGCAACATTGTTTCCATTGCAAAAAAAGTTTTCACATTTGAAATCTCAAGTAGAGTTGAAGTCCTAAGATCTTTCTCTATTTCAAAATAGAGCTGAGTAGAATGAGCACCATACATTGAAAGAATCAAATTATATAGGAGAAGGAGGCACTAATGATGAATCAACCCTACTTATCTCTCTCTCTATACAACCTTAATTATACGATGAAGGTTGTTTCACTACATCTACCATATCATCCTCCATCTATCTAATATTCATCTATTCTTTTATTTCATTATGAACTACTACTTCCTCTTTGTTCAATTTCTTCATTATAAGGTCTTTCAACACCATCTTTATGTCTCTCTTTGGGTTAATCCATCATCATTGTTGCATTAATCCATTAGGTTAAACCTTAAACCATAAACCCTAAACCTAACATCTATCATCATTGCATTAATCAATTGCATGAAACTATAAATGATTAATATTATCCATATTTACACGATAATTGATTAATTTAACAATTGAAGGCTCACTTTTACCATGTAATTGATGCAATCATCATAATTAATCATTCAAAATTTTCCTCAAATGTGTTTATAAGGCATGTGGATGAGAGTTTGAAATATTCAAATGCCTTATAAAAGCTATGAATTATTAAAGAAGAAAGTGATAGAGCAACTAGAGTTTTTTTAAACAATGATGGTATCGATAAAGAACTAGTACAAAGGAGAAGTCTCTTTAGAAAAATATACAAGACTAAATATAAGTGTTATAAATTCAAAAAATGGTAGTAAATATATTTTATCACCAAAAGAGATTGTTGATAAGTTAAAATTGAAAAGGTTAGAATATCCAAGTCCATATAAAATTTCACAATTGTAGAAATAACATAAGGTACTAGTCAATGAGCGAGGGAGAGAGGGATAGATTTGAAAAGTAGTTATCACTAGATCATAATAGAGGGAGGGAGAGATAGATTTGAAAAGTAGTTATCTACCTCTCCCTCCCCCCTATCTCTCTCTCACAAGATCTCTCTCTTTATACCTCTCCCACCCTACCTTTGTATCTAGATTTACCTACATCTCTCTTTATTCCTTGCACCTTACCTCTCTATACCTACACATCTCTCCCTCACTCTTTCCCTCTCTCTCTCCCTCCATTCCTCTCTCTATCTGTACTCACCCTCTCCCTCTTGACCTACCTTTCCCTCAATCCATCCCACCCACCTCTCTTTCTACCTACCTCTTTGTCCTTCCCAACTTCCCCCCTCTATCTACTTCTATCTCATCTTCCCTCTCTACTTTCCTTATCTACCATCACTCTCTCTACCTACCTATCCCTCTATTCCTTCAACCTTACCTCTCTTTACCTATCTCTCCATGTCTCTCCCTCCCCCTATCCCTCTATCCCTCTATACCTCTCTCCACCTATGGGAAGAGGAAGGTTAGGAGGGATGGTGAGAGAGGAGAGATAGAGTGAAGTATAGAGGAATGTATTTATTCCATGGAATTCTTAAGTTCAATATGGAATTTTAGTGTAAATATGGATAACATTAATTGATGCAATTGAAGAAGGCTCTTTTTTACCATGTAATTGATGCAATCATCGTAATTAATCATTCATAATTTTCCTCAAATGTGTTTATAAGGCATGTGGATGAGAGTTTGAAATATTCAAATTCCTTATATAAGCTATGAATTATTAAAGAAGAAAGTGATAGAGCAACTAGAGTTTTTTAAAACAATGGTCGTATTGATAAAGATCTAGTACAAAGGAGAAGTCTCTTTAGAAATATATACAAGAATAAATATAAGTGTTATAAATTCATCATAAACAATGGTAGAAAGAGAAGTAGATAAAGATCGGGAAAGTAGAGAGGGAAGGGGAGAGAGAAGTAGATAGAGGGGGGAAGTTGGGAAGGATGGAGATGTAGGTAGAAAGAGAGGTGGGATGGGATGGATTAAGGGAAAGGTAGGTAGAGAGGGAGAGGGTGAGTGGAGATAGAGATAGGGAGGGAAGGAGAGAGAGGGAAAGAGGTAGGTGTAGGAAGAGAGGTAAGGGTGTGTGTGAGGGAGAGAGGGAAGGAGGGAGATAGGGGGTGGTAGGGTGGAAGGGATAGAAGGACCCAAAATAGACTTAGTAGGAGGGGGGGATGTGATGGTGGATTATGGGACATAGGCACCCAAATTGGATTTATAGCTTCAAGGAGGGATAGGGATAATGTTTTTGGATAGGGATAGGGATAATGTTTTTGAGATGGTATAATGGAGGGGGATGGTGACAAATGGTTTGGAAGAATGATAACACATAATGTATTGACTTAAGAGATTCTTCCTTCTGTTGAGAAGTTGAAATGGAAAAGAAATTTGAAGAAGTAGACCAAAGTGAATGAGATAGATAGTGTATTGATTAAAGAGATTCTTCCCACTCTTGAGAAGTTGAGGAAGGTGCATGTGCAGTATGTGTAATGGGAAAATGGCAATGTAGAAGTGGATAAAGTCAAGAGGTTTTGTATTGTATATGAATTTGTCCAAGTAAAGAATGTGAGAGATTATGTTATAAGTGGAGTTGAACAAATGAACTCAAAGATTCTCAAACTTAAGAATTCCATGGAACAAATACAATTGGAAATAGATAACAAGGAAAAGGAAAAATCATATCTAAGTGCTAAAAAGGAGAATTAGTTGGGTGGAGACATGAAAGGATTATCTAAAAAGGTAGACAAGTCTTGTAAAGAACTTGTTAAAAGAAACATCTACATTTTCTAATCGTAAAGACACTCTCAAAGCTGAGAAAAAAGTGGTTACAAAGCTACATAAAAGTATTCAAGACATTGAAAACTCTATCCAAGAAAGGGATGCTTCTATCCTAAGGGTTGATGAGGGAGCAGCTGATTTAAAGATTCTAGTAAAAGATATGGAAAAATGTTAGAAGATCATGAAAATGAATAGTAGGGGGTATTAACAGGTAAGAGAAATGGAGATGAGGAAAAATTTGTGTTGCATCTTTTCCTCACTCTCTCTACCTACCTCTCCCTCTATTCCTTCAACCTTACCTCTCTCTACCTACCTCTCCATGTCTCCCTTATTTTAGGCTAATATGCATCTAAGAATGAAGTCAATGTTATACTAAATTCCAAATACAACAACCTCTTATTACATAAGCCACAATCTCTCCTTCCCTCTTTCTCTCCCTCCTATCCCTCTGACCCTACCACTTCCTATCTCCCTCTCAAGTCTCTCTCTCTCTCACTCTCCATCTCCCTCTCAGGTCTTTCTCTCTCTCCCTTTCAGGTCTCTCTGTATCTCACTCTCCATCTTCATCTTAGGTCTCTCTCTCTCACTCTCCATCTCCCTCTTAGGTCTTTCTCTCTCTCCCTCTCAGGTCTCTTTGTCTCTCACTCTCCATATTCATCTTAGGTCTCTCTGTCTCTCACTCTCCATCTACAACTATTTGGTACAGTAAAACTGGAATTTCACTTTCTTCATTTGATCAAAACAAAAAATGCTCACATTATTTGCAGTTTTGGAAAATACACTATCCCTCGTCAATAATTTCCTTATGAATTTGCAGTGCTGGAAAACACACTGTCCCTTATTAGTTATGTAATGAAGTCCACCTTCAAATTTTAGAACAACTCTTTGGTTACAGTAAAAATGACATTTCCAACTATCCCTTGACAGGGGATAGTGTATTTTTCACTCTCTTGATATGATTGGAACAAAAAAATGCTCACATTATTTACAGTGTTGGAAAACATACTATCCCTTGTCAATTATTTCCTTATGAATTTGCAATGTTGGAAAACACACTGTCCCTTGTCAGTTATGTAATGAAGTCCACCTTCAAATTTTAGAACAACATTGGAAATAACTAACAGGGGATAGTGTATTTTCCAATAGGGGACAATGTGTTTTCCAACATGGAACAAAAAATGCTCACATTATTTGCAATGTTGGAAAACACATTGTCCCTTGTCAATTATTTCCTTATGAATTTGCAGTGTTGGAAAACACATTGTCCCCTGTGTAGGAAAAGTGGATAGGGGACATCATTAGAATGTAAGATCTCTAGAAATAACTAACAAGGGACAGTGTGTTTTCCAACAGGGGACAATGTGTTTTCCAATAGGGAACAAAAAAATGACACTATGTATTTTCCAATAGGGGACAGTGTGTTTTCCATCATTATTTGCAGTGTTGGAAAACACATTGTCCCTTGTGGAAATAATTGACAAGGGATAATGTGTTTTCCAACACTACAAATATGTTGGAAAACACACTGTCCCCTACTAGTTATTTCCAAATAGTTATTTCCCTTTTGGAAAACACACTGTCCCCTGTTGGAAAACACACTGTCCCCTATTGGAAAACACACTGTCCCTTGTCAGTTATGTAATGAAGTCCACCTTAAAATTTTAGAACAACTCTTTGGTTATAGTAAAAATTACATTTCACTTTCTTGATATGATCGGAACAAAAAAATGCTCACATTGTTTGCAGTGTTGGAAAACACACTGTCCCCTATGTAGGAAAAGTTGACAGGGGACATCATTAGAATGTAAGATGTCTAGAAATAACAAATAGGGGAAAGTGTGTTGTCACTATATTCTAATGATGTATCCCTTGTTCATGTATGATGATGACATTAATTTGATAGATGAACCCAAAAAATTTGTGGCACATATTTCGTCAATAATACAAATGTTATTGCCTACTTGTTACATAGAATTTGTGTTAAAGTATACACATCTTATTAATACTTTAGGTGGTTTATACCCATCTAGGTATGTTTTTAGTACATATTGGTATATTTTTAGGATGATGCATAAAATTAAAAATTACCTCTATCTTGTGAATCCAACATTTTAGAATTTAAATTTCTTCATAATACTTTGGATACTAGTGCATGACATTGAGACTATCTCTATTTTTTCACCCATGGTTTCACATTGTTTTAGATGTTGATATATAACATAAAGTAGATTGGGAAAAACACATTTGATCTATTCTTTAAGAGGATAAAATTTTGTACACGAAAAGTTTATCTATTGATAACATCAACTTTACATAGATTAGATGTAAAAATCTATGATACATGGTAGGGTTATCATCCCCAAATATTTTATACAATTCAAGATCATAGAAATGAGGAAGATGGTCCTCTAATAGGAAGACAAAAACCCTAAATGACAGTGATCCATTCGCTACAATGAGATATTTTATGCATTTACAACAGTTACAATAGCAACTACTCTTCCTAAGTGCTCAACATTTTCAAAGTTCTCATTTTCCTCTCAAATCTCAAGTAAGGATTTATTTATATTGTGAATTCTTTCGAGTGTGAAGTCTGCTCCCTCTATCCAAATTGGAGTTCCAACCTGCTAAGACATCCAAAATCCACATCAAATTTATATAGTTGAATAAAAGGCTTTGAGAGAAAGTTTCATAATTGTAACCATAAGCTTTCAAATTTGAAATATATAACATCTCCTCTAGTCATATAGATCACTTTATGAAGTATCCTCTCTAGTCATGCTACTCACTTTCTATTTATAAGTCTACTCTCTACACCGATAAAAGAAACACAGTACCAAAAGGATCGAATAAACATGAATGATCATTTTGGCATTTGATATATAACCAGAATAGAAGATGCATAAATTGCAGCCAAGAATTGGAGAAAAGTTTCAATAATATTAAATTTCAAACATTAGTTTGAACTCATGAGATTAAGGACTAAGTGTGTAAGGCTTCATGGAGCATGAACTTGTAAAAGAGCCTAGTAAATAACTTTGGATTCATAAGACAAAGAATATAGATGCCTTAAACACATGGGCATATAACCAATATTATGACAATATCTTCCGTATAGATGTGATGTGTTGTGTGACAGACTGGCTTGAATAAATCAAACATACATAACCAATGGTATAGACATGAAGAGATTTCTTGAAATCAACTGGATTATTACTGTGCTCACTAGTAAGAAACATGAGCCTTAATCAACAGATCTTAGAGAACAGGACTCCCAAGGGCTTCTCATCAACACAGAATTTTGATGATGAACAAATCTATGACATAAACATGAGTTTTGATTAACTCCAACCCAAATTATATAATTAATTTAATACACACAACAAGGACATGGAAAACTCACTAGAACAATAGAACATTTATTCTTGCTTAAAGAGTGTGAACATTATTTGGTCTTACTTTATTATAGCTACAACAAAAGTAACTTGTTTTGCAATTTCAAGGCAAGGATTGTGGTAAAAGAGTTATTTTTAGGCAATGGCTTTATAGAAAAATGTTTCTTTCTTACAATACTACTAATTTTTTATGTGTAACATCTTGCTCCTAGTGAGTTAACATTCCCAAATCTTTCATTTTGATCTTTCACAATTTTTATTTTTGTTTATTTTTCCAGCTAATACTTTCCCCCAGTAAAAACAAATATAATGAAATTCTTTGTATATTTCATTTCAAATTTAAAGGAAAAAAAATAAATTCAACGCTCTATCCAAATCATTTTTGGAATAGATAACTAGTTTCCTTTCAATCATTTTGGCATTTTGGATAACTCTCTGGGGGTAAAGTTTGTGACAAAACCTAGAGAGCTTAACTTGTTTTAATTCTAAATCTTATAATGATCATGCATAACACTCATTTTATCTTTTTACTTCCATCTTATGAAGTATTTAATGGTTGATTCCATTTCATTCCTTTAAATCACTTAATGGCTATTTCTCAGTGAAAATTTGTAGTAGATGTTTTCCTTTCATGTCAACAAATCATTTGATTTCTTCTGATTTTGCCTATGCTAAAATGTAAAAGATAGAAATAGGTAGATCCAAAGAGTGGGGCCATATGGAGAAAAAATACAAAAACCGAAACCTTACTTGATCATGGCCAAAATCAAACCAAACTTGGATCATCTCAGAAAACAAAGTGTTGACCCTCAAGAGCTCCCATATAACCAAACCCATTTGGGATAACGAGTATATACATATGATGGCATTTGTAGCAAACACATATCTAAAAAAAAACATCACCAATTAAAAAAATATATAGGCTAAAAAAAAATTTGGACATGCCTTCAATAGTAAACCCTAAAAATCAAATAGTGATCACATTTCCAACAAACCAAAACAAATTGGGGGCAATCAAAAGAACGAGGAAACAAGCTAAAACCAGATTGAACAAAGAAATGAACACAAGATGATAGTAATGCGAAAGTAAGCTAGAGGTATAAACTTACCTAAAGGCATCATAATTGTACGAATTTGTTTTGTTTGAAGCGCATTTGAAGACCTCACACAGAACAATTCAACTACATTTACCCCAAACAAAACTAAAAATTCTTAGGCAAAGGCAAATCAAAACTAAAAATTTTTAGGCAAAGGCAACACAAAACAAATACAGAGGAAAAATTCTTATAAGAGAGCTTAAATTTACATTACCATGGCTTGCAAATGCAACTGCAAACCCCAAACAAAACTGAAAAGTTTTATACAAAGGAAAATCAAAACTGAAAAGTTTTAGGCAAAGGAAAGGCAAAACAAATACAGAGGAAAATTTCATATAAGAGAGCTTAAATTTACATTACCATGGCCTGTGAGTGGAGTCTTTTCTCTAGGAGGGAGTTGTGCGTGCATGAGAATAAGTTTGTCACAGCCTTCAGAGTCCCCTGGAATTATGAGGTGATCCAGAGCCCACTCTAATGCGTACATACTCTCCTCTATTTCGTCTACTGCTACCATAACTTTTCTTCCTATCTTTGAAAAGTATAAAATCGCCCCAAAACATATCATAAGTGCATGCTACATGAATAAAAAACGCAAGCTTCTTGCACATCTAAATACAATGGGTTTTATGATCATCATAGGATGGTGCAAAGAAAAGAAATTTTAAGAAAATGAAAGAAATAACAGAGGAGAAGAGCATTACGTGCTTATACAGCAAAGAAAGCCCAAGATCATTCAAAGAAAGAGAGCCCACGGTGTAGAGAGGCACTCAAACTCAACAGTTGTATATAAAACGAACACCCAAATCGTATAATGGAGCAGCAGCCATTTCTGAAGCCACAACATCACTTCAAATGTTGATCTCGCACACATAATTAAAAATAATAACTATAGGTACGTTAGTTATTATTTTTAATTATGTACGTTAATGCGAGGATATTGTCTACGTTGCTGAATTTATTTTTATTATTTTTATATTTGTAATCTGATTTGATTCAATAAATAAATAAGAATAACTGCTATAATTTTTTGGAATGGATAAAAGGAGTATTTAATTAATTTTTATTAGTAGATTCCAAGTAAGGTTTCACATCAAAATTTAATTTGAACTTTTGTTCTTATAAATTTGATTGGGGATTAATAACATTTTTATTAATAAATTTACTGTAATTTTTATATAATATTTGACAAAGGAAATCTGTATAATAAACAGGTAGTTATTATTAAAGGTAAAAATAAAATGCATTGTATATATTATCATTAAAAAGAATGTGTTATCATGCAACTGTATTAAATTAGGTAACTATAGGTATCATTCTCAAGTTAATCTTTTGAAATAAATAATTTAGAATTGGTATTATAAGTAATATAAATTATTTTATAAAAAGAATTGAGATTGTTATAAGTAAAATAATTATATTATTATCAAACAAGGTTACCCCAATAATATTTATTTAAGATTTATAAGTATATTATAAATAATTGATAAAAATATGTTAAAATAAAGGCTTGAAATTGTAGTTTTTATTTAATAAATATACTTAATCTACCTAATAGGTATTAGAGATTTTACCAATTATATATCAAATATTTATAATGATTTGAAACTACAAATATATGACCATAACATATAACTATGAAATATGCATAAATTATTAAATCAAATTCAATTGAGTATAGGATATATAATTACTTAAATCAGGTCACATAATAGGTTATATAATATATTGATGCTCTTAGTACATCAATGATAATATGATTTGTAACCAATAATAATAAGGAAAATTACCTAATAAATAAACCTATTTTATTAACAGATAAAATATTATATTATATATATAATATTATTTACATTATATTGCCCGTTATATTATAAATTATCTATATATCTAATATCACATTTTAATATGATTAATAATGTAAATAAATGAAATATATAACTTAAACATAATCATATATATGTGGCAATATAATTGTTATAATCATAATAGATAAATATATATTATAGGTATTATATTTACCTATAATATATTTTTATAATAAAGAATTCAATTATAATTATTATGACACATTAATGTGGTAAATATATTATAATAATATATAGGTTATACCTATATATTAATATTATAATCATATATTAATAAATATATATGATCAACCTATATATAATAATAGTAATAAATATATTATAGATTATATATTATATATTTATTTATAAACTTATATCTATATCTATATATTATTTAATATAGGTTATGATATTAATATTTATCTATAATAATAACAAATCTATATTAATATATTTATATTTAACTTATATTTATATATTTATAACATATAGGTTAATCTATATATAGGTTATAATTATAGGCTATATATTAACCTATATTAATAGCATAACTTATATATTTTATCTATATAGATTACATTTATATATAATATATATGATTAATATATATATTTATTATAGTATAGGTGATATTTGACCTATAATATCATAATATTACGTAATTATCATAATATAACATATTTTACTTATATATATCACTTATATAATTATATATTATATAATATTAAACATATTATATAATTATATAATTATTTTAAATTATGTATAGATTAAAACCACTGTATATAACTATATAATATATAACCTATAATATATGATTTTATTATAGGTTATGATATTAATATATTTATAATATATAGGTATGACCTAGATATATTATTACATTATATTATTATAATATATTTACCACATAAATGTGTTGTGATAATTATAACTATTATGTATTATAATAATATATTGTAGATAAATATATTATCTATAATATATATTTATCCATTATGATTATAATAATTATATTACCATATATATGATTATGTTTAAGTTATATACTAGATTTATTTATATTATTAATCATATTATAATTTGATATTAGATATATAGATAATTTGTAATATAATAGATTATATAATGTAAATAATATTATATATATAATATAATATTTTATCTGTAATAAAATAGGTTTATTTATTAGGTATTTTTCCTTATTATTATTAGTTACAAATCATATTTTCATTGATGTAGTAAGTGTATCAATATATTATATAACCTATAATGTGGTCTGTCTAATTTAATAAATTATGCATATTTCACACTCAATTGAGTATAGGATATATATAGATATTTAATAATTTATAAATGCTCTTACTACATCAATGATTATATTACCATATATATATGATTATGTTTAAGTTTTATATTTGATTTATTTATATTATTAATCATAATAAAATGTGATATTAGATATATAGATAATTTATAATACAATGGGCAATATAATGTAAATAATATTATATATAATATAATATTTTATTGTTAATAAAATAGGTTTATTTATTAGGTAATTTTTCTTATTATTATTATTCGTTACACATCATATTATCATTGATGTAGTAAGAGTATCAATATATTATATAACCTATAATGTGGCCTGATTTAATAATTTATGCATATTTCATAGGTATATGTTATGGTCATATATTTGTAGTTTCAAATCATTATAAATATTTGATATATAGTTGGTAAAATCTCTAATACTTATTAGGTAAATTAAGTATATTTATTAAATAAAAACTACAATTTCAAGATTTTATTTTAACATATTTTTGTCAATTATTTATAATATATTTATAGATCTTACATAAATATTATTGGGATAACCTTGTTTGATAATAATATAATTATTTTACTTATAATAATCTCAATTCTTTATATAAAATAATTTATATTACTTATAGTACCAATTATAAATTATTTATTTCAAAAGGTTAACTTGAGAATGATACCTCTAGTTACCTAATTTAATACAGTTGCATGATAACACATTTTTTTTAATGATAATATAAACAATGTATTTTATTTTTATAGTTACCTAATTTAATACAGTTGCATGATAACACTTTTTTTTTAATGATAATATATATAGTGTATTTTATTTTTACTTTTAATAATAATTACTAGTATATTATAAGATTTAGATTTTTGTGTCAAATATTATATAAAAACTATAGTAAATTTATTAATAAAAACATTATTAATCCCCAATCAAATTTATAAAGTTCAAATTAAATTTTGATGTGAAACCTTACCCAAAACTTACTAATAAAAATTAATTAAATAATTCTTTTATGCATTCCAAAAAAAATCAGTTGTTCTTATTTATATATTGAATCAAAATTAGATTACAAATATAAAAATAAAAATAAATTCATCAAAATATTCTCATATTATCGTACATAATTAAAAATAATAACTGACTTTTTCTATTAGTTCTGAGTTGACATTTATTCGGCAAAGGCTATGCAGATGACAATTTGCACCGGCGAGCATGGATGGGCATCCAATGGACTGCCATGCCTGACACACCTGCCGTAGCGCAGCTCCTCTGGCTTCCTCGTTTCTCTCGCCAACGTGCGGCTCAGATGTCCCTCCAGTCAAACGTACCACCGTGTTGTCAGAGTACAGAAATAAATATGACTGGATATGCACTCCAAACGAAATTTAATCCGTGTAAAATTTTAATCGCATTGGAGAAATTTAATCCGTGTAAAATTTTGATCGCACTGAAAAAAAAACGGAGTCCGCTTAAAATTTTAGGTAATTTCACTGGAAAAAAAAGAACCAAGTATTTATTTTCGCTGAAAAACTCTAAATAGCATGAAAAATATAATTTATGTTTTTTTTTAATTTATACATCATTAAATAAAATAAATAATCTATATATATATATATATTTAACTATTAAAATTTTAAAAAATAAAATAAGTGTTTAAATCAATTTTGTATTTATTTTTATAATTAATGTATTTTTGATTAATTAATATATTTTGATATTAATGTTAAATTTTGAGTAAATAGAATAGATAAGAATATTTAATTTTATAATTAGAAATGTTTTTTTCCATAAAGATAAATTTAGTCAATGAAAATGTTCTAAACTTTATATTTGGTGTTTTAAATAGTCTATGTGAGAAGTATTGCTTGAGCTGGGCTCTTTAGTAATTTGAATTATTATTAAAATTTGATATTTTTATACATATATAAATAATTATGTCAGCAACAAGGTGTAGTGTAATGTAATGATGTTAACATGTTAACAAAAAATACTATCTTCAAACTTAAATCTGATAGTTATTTACACATCAAAATACATGTTTTTAAAAATATATTATAATTAATTTACTTTAAAGGTAAAATTAAAATTCCCATCGAAAAGTAAAATAGTTGATGCAAAATAAATAACACAGTTGAATCCAAAAAACACTCTCTTATCATGATGGACTATGAAAACCTAGTTCTTGTTAAACTAAAAATTAAGTAAATAAAATTTAATTACTATTATATAAATACAAATATTTCTTCAAATAAAAGAATCAATAATATAAATAAAATAAAATAATTTTGAAAATAGTTGTAAAATAAAATAAAACAGAGAAAGCATAAATAATTAATGATCCATTTAAACAAAAAATATACAATTAGGTCAAGATAGTTACCAACTTATTTTCAAAAATAATTAATGTTAGTTTTTTCTATTTTAAAACATGGTGATTACATATATTTTTGGTAGGTTAACAAGTATTCTCTTTAAAAAAAGTAAATAAAATTCAAAAAAATGAAAAAAGTTGTAAATAAAACTCAATTAATATTATAATTAGATTATTTTATCACTCTTAGGTTATTTTATTTACTTAAGAGTTATTTTACTTTTTACTTTAGAGTTATTTAAGGATTATTTTATGTTATTTATATTATAGGTGCCTCAAAAGGATATATCTGAATGCAGTACATATATTTATAAAATATAAAATAACTCTTATGTAAGAATATAGAAACTTGTTATGTATTGATTTTATTAATAACACTAAATATCTTTATCCATTATAACTACTCATAATTTAATATTCAAAACCAAAAATCTAATAATCCACAAAATTATGCAAATTTTAAATATTAATTATACTAAATCATAAATTTATATCATTTTATTAATCTAGACTAAATTTAAATAAATTTTATTTTCCTTTATTCGTACACTACTATAGATATATGTTAAGTACATTTATCTAAAAACCACCGAGAGATATCAATATTGAATTATTCTATTTACTTAAATAGTTATTTGATTTTACTTTAGAACTATTTAGGAATTATTTTATATCCTTTATGTTTTCTTTATTTTATTTCATTTTACAATTATTTTTAAAATTATTTTATTTTATTTATATTATTGATTCTATTTTTGAATTATTTTATTTATTTTAAGAGTTATTTGATTTTACTTTAGAACTATTTAAGGATTATTTTATATCATTTATGATTTTGAAAATAGTTGTAAAATGAAATAAAATAGAGAAAGCATAAATGATATCTCTTGGTGGTTTTTAGATAAATGTACTTAACATATATCTATAGTAGTGTATGAACTAGCATACCTATATTAATTAATAATATATGTAAAACACGTCGAGAGTTATCTTTATGGAGACACCTATTGACTTGAAAAAATGCTTACATTTTCATGAATATGAATTTGGAAAGCAATTGACTTGATTTAATTATTGTTTGTGTCATTGTTTATCTCAATTCCCATATATAAGGGTACACATTCAAATTTGAAATCATACCAACTTGTCTATAAAAACAGTAAATTTAAAAGTAGAAATGTTCATCAATCATTAGATTTAGTATTGACACCATCAAAGAAGTATATCATGACAAAATGGCATTAACTATCTTAGATATATCCACTGCTTTTTTTTTCAAATGTTTGAATATATTGTTTTGATAAAAGGGGTAAAACGGGTTTTACAGGGACCCAAAACCACAACGTTTACAAAACAGAAAAGAGGACACAAAAGTCCAACCAAAAAGACCAGCTACCCAAGAAAAGATCAGCAACAACCAAATGAAAAAGACCAGAAAGGTCAAACCAATATACATTATATACATTCAAGCATTTGAATGTTATGAAACCTATAGCTTTGCAATTAAGTCTAATAAAGCTTTTCTCTCAGATGAATAATCAAACTTTTTTGTTTTTATGACTGTGCATTTAATCCTTTGTTCATCATTATAAGTCTCTTTTTTCACTTGAAGTTTAAATATGTATCTGTTGAAAAGGACCTTTTGTATAATGTGTGAAAACTTAGCATCATCTTGTTTTTCATGCTTTAAAATGTTCAATTCTTTTGCTATAACACCCATAATTTCTTCTGCCGCTTCTTCAAAAGTTGTAATCTAAGTGAATGAAGTATGGTCTTGCACTTTGCATTGAAGTATATATTTATAATCACATTCAGGGAAAGTTTTATCACATCTTCCACAATACCACTGACCATTTTCATTAGTGTTTACCTTATTTTTGCAATGCCTATCTCCATTTTTCATGGGGCATGTTGTATAAAAAAAATTGTCTACCTTAATGAAAGATAAGGTAGCTTTCATCACTATCTAATAAGGTTTACCAGAGTTGGAAAGGTCCTGATCTTGTATTTGTGAGATACTTTTTAACATTTTTTCTTCAATTGCAGATGAGATTTCCTTTGTAATAGAATGAGAATGGAAATTCTTGAACCCTTCTGTATCAAACCACAATCTCAATTGGTGTGAGAGAGGAAGATCTGGATTTATAAGGAGTTGGGTTGTATTAATTGTTCCCACAGATTTCCCACCAAAATCACTAATTCGTGCAACCTTTATCGCAAGAATTGGGAAAGTTCCTTCATTGCACATTTCTTGGAGTTGTTGACCTTCCTTATTGTAGAAATCACCCCACAGTGTTAATTCCACCATACAACCTAACATGTCTTTCATTTGAAAGGTTCTTTTTTGAGTTTGTGTGGCATTCTTTTTGAATATGGTGTTTGGTTTGTCGATTGAGAGAACAACACCAATAATATCAACCAAATAATTTATTTTCATGTTCTCAATTTCTATTATCGATGTAAAATGGAATTTTTGTTTTGGTATATAGCTATCCTCCTCCAAACACAACTCAACAATCAAATTTGTTTCTGATAAGATTTCCCATTCATTTTTTATTTGGTTAAAATTCTTTTGTGCAGGTTTGAGTCTCCCTTTTGAGATGAGATACACTTTTCTAGTTTCAATATGATCATAAAACTTTTATGCAACTGCATTAAAACATGTTACTTTGATTTCACCACCATCTGAATCAACTAAGTCAAAAGTAAACACTTTTCCATGACCTTTTGCATTGTTAAAATGACGAAGTTGACCCTTTCTAATGACTCTTTCCTTTATTGACCATCTATTCTAGTACGAATTGAGTGCTGCAATAGGAATGGTTCTTGTTTGAGGTTCATTTTTTCCAGCAATTGGGTGCTTATATGGATTGTTGATAGGATCCATGCCTGCATCATCATCATATAAGGAAAATAGTATTCAATAGATTTCAAACATGGCAAAAAACATGGAAGAGTAACTGGAAACATTGATAATTTGTTGAATTTTTATATAGCAGAAGAATTGAATGTAGCATAAAACTAAATATCGTACACATATATTACATTTTGGAATTTGAAACTCATGAAATCAACATTAAAGAACATATGCATGTTACATCAAGTATCTTCTACTAAATATCATACACATATTACATTTTGGAATTTGAGACTCATGCAATCAACATTGAAGAACATATGCATGTTACATCAAGTATCTTCTACTATTTTCAATCTGTTTTCCTCAACCTTTCTCTTGGAAAATTGTCTACCATATTTCATTTTTTCATAACGGTCATAAGTGAACGGTGGCATAATTCTTAATCCTTCGATGCATTTTACATGGGATATAGCTACAAATGTCAATCCCATTCTTTCTCTTGGTCCTATATCAATAGTAGCTTTCGATAGAGTTAAACCCTGTGATTTGTGAATTGTCAATGCCCAAGCCAATCTTAATGGAATTTGGATTGTCCCGCCCCTCTGTATTGGTGTAATTGGAATTATCTTTGGGTTACAATCCTCAAATGGTATTCCAGAATAGCTGTCAAATGCAACCACAACATATGTTGGTGGTTCTGGTGGACTAGTTCCAGGTTTGTAGACAATGTTTTATATATATCCTAAAGCTCCATTAACAAGGCCTACTAATTCTAATGTTTATTCTAATGATGAGCCTAATTCTAAATGATTTATTTATCTTACAACCCTAAGTGAACTCTAATTCTAATTGAAACATAACCCTAATTGAACCATAACTCTATTCATGATTATCATTTTAATACAAACCTTAATGCTAATGCTAAGCCAAATTATCATTATCTTTTAATATAAATTGAACCCTAACCCTAACCCTTATTGAACCCTTACCGAGTATCCTAAAATTAATACTACCCTTTATCCTAATTGACTCTAACCCTAATTGAAATGTAACCCTAACCTTTTCCCAAAGCTTTCTCCTATAACCCTAACCTTAACCCTAATCTTAATCCATCCTCAATCTTAATTGAATTCTAATCCTAATTGATTTCAACCCTGATCCTAACTAAGCCATAACCATAATCATAACCCAATTATAATCATAATCTTAATTGAACCTTAAACTTAATTGAACACTCACTATAACCCTAATTGATCTATTTATCTTACAAACCTAATTGAACTCTAATTCCAATTAAATCATAACTCTAATTTACTTTTAATCTTAGCCTTAAATGTAACCCTAATTCTAATTCTAACCCTAGACTTAATTCTAACTCTATTCATGATAATAATTTTAATAGTAACCTTAATTCTAATGATGAACCTAATTCTAACTATAATAATAATTGAACCCTAAACCTAACCCTTATTAGAACCCAACCCTTATGAACCCTTATTGTATCCTAACATTAATACCATCCCTAATCCTTATTGTCTCTAACCATAATTGAAACCTAACCCTAACTCTAGTTGTATCCAAACCCTAAACCCAACTCTAATCCTAACCTTTACCCAAAGCTTTCTCCTATAACTCTAACCTTAACCCTAATCTTAATCTATCCTTAATCTTAATTGAATTCTAATCCTAATTGAACTGAACCCTAATCCTAAGGAAGGCATAATCATAATCATAACCCAATTATAATCATAATCCTAATTAAGTCATAATTGAATAATCATAATAGTAAATCATAATGTTATATAATTTTTTCATATGATAAAATTATGTGTAATTGTAATTATTAATCAAATTATTTTTTTAATATAAATTTATTATATTTTTTTTGTATTTAATTTTATAATTTTCAATTGATTTTACATGTGCATTTATTATAAAAAATTTATCTATTTAAGTTGCTATATTTTTTGTACAATAAAACCTTGAGTAACAACTTTTAATTACATATTTAAATAGAATATATAGAAACATGGAGAGATATCCTAACCCTATTTATATTGGAAGCTCAAACCAATGTGTGATTCCATGTTTACGTTCCCTAATTGAATTGTAACTATAACCTTTACTATTACCATAATTAAACTCTAACCTTAATTCAATTATAACCTTACTTGAATTAGAACACTAATTGAACTCTAACTTAACTATAACCCTAATTGAACCCTAACCCTAACCCTGAAACAATAGATTTTAGTGAAACATATATGTTCTATTACTGTTATGATTCCATTAAGGTTATAATTGAATCATAACACTAATAAAATATATGTGTTTCATTGAATATAATTGCATTAACACAAAATGTTTCTTCACATAATTAGTTTGGAGGATTGAATATAATTGCATTAGCCAAGAGAGAGTAGAATTTTTAAATAATCACTAAAGTAACAAAAAATGGCAAAGGTATACACAATTGTTGAATATACATGTAATTTTTTGATATGGATTTGGGCATAAATACCTCTACTTGGAGCCTCACTAAAATGTGAACTGAAAGAGTGCAGAATATGCTTTCTATAGAGCTTTGCAAATAGATAGACTAGTTGAAACAAAGGGAAAATTTTCAAGTGCAATTCAAACAAAATTGATTGTAACCAAATATGTAATATAAAAAAATTTCAAATGTTGTATACAAATATTATATGTTGTTAATTTTACTTTATCAAAGTAAAAAGCAATAGATTTTAATGAAGCAGATATGTTCTACATTTATTATATCATATGAGTATAACATATCATAGAATCAAATAAAGACATAATGTTTCTTCACATAATTAGTTAAGAGGATTGCATATAATTACATGAAGACAAAATATTTCTTGACATAATTAGTTTGGAGGATTGAATATAATTGCATTATCCAAGATAGATTAGAATTTTAAAATAATCACTAAACTTTAAAAAATGGCAAAGGTATACACAATTGTTGAAGATACATGTAATTTTTTGATATGGATTTGGGCATAAATACCTGTACTGAGAGCCTCACTGAAATGCCAACTGAAAGAGTGCAAAATATGCTTTTTATAGATTGTTGAAAATAGATAGGATTGATTCCAAGCTGTGTGGGATTGTAATGAATCTACACATTTTCGTACAATAGTTATTTTTGTTACTTTAGTTAGTTTCAATATAAATTAGGGTTAATGGCTTTCCCCCGCCCAACTGGAGGAAAAGCATCATCCTTGTATTGGTTGTCTGGGTAATTTATGTCATAGCTCTTGGTGCAAATGGTCGAGGCTTATTTAATCTCTAAAATTAGTCCGGGCTTGGTTAATGGAATTTAAACAGCTTGAAACGAATTTGCACATTTCTGTAGACTAGTTGATTCAGACTATCTCAAATGGAGATGGCAACCTCAAGATTGTGCCATACCTAGGTAAGTGAGATAAAACTGTGCACTACTTTTTCTTGTTATATGTTTTATATTCTAAGATGTTTGTTTGGTGCATGACAATGACAAATTCAACTCTTACATGTTTTATATTTTGAGATGTTTGTTTGGTGCATGACAATGACAGATTCAATGCAAACGAGATGCCAGAGGTTCTGAGGGGGAAGAGGATCATGTTTGTAGGAGAATCTCTAATCTGCAATGAATGGGAGTCTATGGTGTGCATGCTACAAGCTGTGATCCCAGATTCTCAAAAATTTGCTTCGCTTGGATACCCTCTTGCAACTTTTAAGGCCCTGGTGAGCAAAATTTCTGATATGTTTTTGTTTATGATATAACTGACCAGTTTTTTCAAAATGTCAAATTCAACAAGTGGTATGAACTGTTATTTAAAATTCAAGTTATTCTAAACCATTTTGACAAGAATTTGTTTTTGGATTTCAATGTTTTTAAATTGATAAAGTAAATCTATTTCAATCTTGCATTTGGGTTTGTCCATTGAATTTATACTTGACTTCACCGTTCAGAATCCTAAATTAACTCAACATTTGTTCTTGCACTTGGGTTTATCCATTTGGGGACTAAATTTAATTATTTTCTTCTGTATAGAATTACAATGGCAGTGTTGAGTTTTTTTGGGCTCCATTTTTGGTTGACCTGGACAACACATATGTTGGAAATAGTTAAAGAGAGTTCTTCGAATCGACTCCATTGAAAATAATGCAAATTATTGGAGAGACGCCGACATCCTTGTGTTCAATTCAGACACTGGTGGGCACACACAGGCACTTTGAGATCGTAAGTAGATATTTTTTTCATTTGGGTTTCCTTCTGCTAGCTGTACATACAATCCCAAAGCCCAATAGTCTCATAAACATCTACAAGCTTAAATCTAATCTCATGTTTCTTTTTGTTAATTAACAGTTGAGATTATATACAGTTAGGTGGCAAACTATATCAAGACATGGATCGAATGCTTGCCTATGCAAACAGCTTGGCTATCTGGGAAAACTTGATAGATTTCAACATAAATTCTCTCAATACACAAGTTTTTTTCACAAGCATATCACCCACTCATCCAGGTAACAACAAATTCTTTTCAACACATGATATTGGTTATGTTTTGGTGATAGGAGCTAAGTGGGTTTGATTTCGATGGCACAGGAGATCAAGTGATGGAAATGGGAAAATGTGCATCAAGCAAACAGAGCCTATCCAACAGAATGATTTGTTGGATTTGAGCCAAGAATTGCCTCAGTAGACGACTGTGGTGGAGGGCATTCTGCCACAAATGACAGTGCCAGTTTCATATTTGAATTACAAAACGGTCAGATTATCGCAAGGATGCGCATCCCTTCGTATATACAGATTCGACGGAAGAGCCATTCAGATGCATATGCAGATTGTACAAACATTGTAGCTTTCATTCAGATGCATATGCAGATTGTAGCCCTTGGAGTATATCAGGGCTCCCCGATACAACCATAATGGCAGCGTGAGTGCAAAATGAAAGCTTTCTTTGCCCTGTTTATTTTGCTTTTTTCTGCCTGAGCCCTAATTTCTCTTTTCAGCAGTCCACGAGCTTCAAAACCTTGATATTATGATTATTTATAATGGCTTTATATAATTCATGCTATTGAAGTATAGAGTGGGTATTTGTTCTCAAGAGATTCATCGTGGAATGCTCAAGTAACTGGACATACAATTATGGTTGAACAATCCCTATAGGGTTTCAACCTGAGTCATCATGATGGCATGCTCCCACCTTGCCAATGTTTTCTTGCCAAAAACTGTCTGTATAGCCCTGCTTATGGTTAATTAAGAATTTGAAACTGTAGTGACCATGCAGTTAAAAATGGTGGATATTGGTTTATTGTTAGACATCGAGGGCTTCAAATGGTAGGAAAATTTTGGTTAGTTATTAGATAAAGGGAATTTTGGACCTTTTGTAAAATTTACATATGATAACGTGTTTGAGCATTAGTGACAGGGTCCTTTATGCCAGGAACCTCTATGGCCCCTACCATCCCCTGAGTTTTGTGTGTTCTTCTCATGTTAACTCATAACTGCCTTAGCATATAACATGTCCTCAATACTTGGGAGTCCCTGACATCCATTCCCTGGCTCTGGCATCTTTGTGTGTTTTCTTTATGAAACTTCTTTAAGGATTTAATGGATTTATTCATACTATCTTATAATAAAATGTCTAGAGTTTGTGTGAGTTGAACAAGAGACTTGTGGAAGTGTCTAGATTCTTTAATTTTCTAATATTCCAAAAACTGTAAATTCTACATATATTTAGCTGAATGCATTCAAGTAATTTCAAATTTTATTTAAACAAATAGTCAAATATGATATATGTTTTTTTAATTTTAGTTGAATTTTCAAATTCATTGAACTTAGCTGAATGAAGAGCTTGAAGAGAATCAGATATAAAATTAACAAGAAAATCTTTTACATCATTGTCATGAGTTTACAAGTATGTTTAGTGGAGATCATTGTAAGTATCATCTAGTAGAAACATCACATATTGCATATATGCTTGCCTACGCTATAGAGATTGAGTTTGGGTGGAATATGTGAATAAATATAAATTGCTATTTTAATATTTCTTGTTTTGTCAAGATTTTTTAAAAAAAATTAAACATTATATTAAATTGTGCTAATTTTTTATTGTGTATATACTTTTCAATAAACTTTCAATTTCCAAAATTAATTGACCAATCAATAGACCTCTTTATGTCACAATATTCTAATATTAAATTGATATATAGAAACAAACACTTTTTTTTACTTAATTTTTTGAACCCACAAATTCATTAAGGAAAATTTATTAACTAATTTAATTATAATATCATGAATTCTATGAAATTATAAAAAAATAGTAGCTTTTATTCTTATAATTACATTGTTCAATATAAAAATTATTAAATTATATGATGTATTCTATACAAGGGCATGTGCAGGATCATGGTATGCCAAAAAGTGGCAATGGAGAAAAAAATACGTGTTTTTACGACTCAAAAACGCGAAAATGGTGAGTTGACTTTTTGGAGCTGGGGTGACTACCGAGGTAGAGGGAAAACTTAGTTTTAGGAATCGGATATCTGATCCAAATCGGATATCCGATTTTGTTGAAGTATATATATAAAAAAAATCGGGCAACCAAAACTCATTCACATTTGTTTTCAGCTCAACGGCGGCGGGTGCACAGTGGAAAGCGAAATCCGATATCCGATTTGGAGTCCATCTCTAACAGGTAAAGTTCTTTATTTTTTATCAAATTTTCAATTAGATTTGTTTATTTTTAGTTGATTTTTTTCAAAATAGGGTTTTTTGGTAGAAAAACTAGGGTTTTTTGGTAGATTTACAAAAAAACATAAAAAATTGAAGAAAAATAGTAAGAAACTACTTTTTAAAAAAAATGTAATGGCATTTCCATAGCATACAGACATTGAGAGCAAATAAAATACAGAGTTCAATCCATGAATTATAGAAAATAGATTTTTGTTGGTTATATTCATATCGCTGATTACATTACACAAAACATACTACAACTGCATAAATATCAAATGGTGACAGTTGTTGATGCTACCACATTTTTCATACATGTCTACCAAAGCATTTTATCAAACAGTTCACTGCCTTGCTGCTATGGCTAAAACCCTAAAACAGGTGCTTATGAACAAGTTATGGATGCTTGGAAAAGATCTATCAAAGCATAATGGTAAGCAATGGCATAGACAAG